>OY757010.1:173887457-175087457 GCA_963580285.1 Lucinisca nassula
TGGCCAATTTGGACCCCACGGGCATGATTGGCAGGAATTATGTAGGTGATCACTTGCCGTTGTACATGCCAAATATCTCAGCTCTGGGCCCTGTGGTTTTAGAGAAGAAGATTTTTGGAGCTTTTTTCCATTATGAGTCTATAGGAGCTAAAGGGCCCCGGGGCGTGGCCCGTTTGGACCCCAGGGGCATGATTGGCAGGAATTATGTAGGTGACCACTTGCCATTGCTACATGCTATATATCTAAGCTCTGGGCCCTGTGGTTTCCAAGAAGAAGATTTTTGAAGCTTTTTGTTCCATTATGAGTCTATGGGAGCGAAAGGGCCCCGGGGTGTTGCCCATTTGGAACCCAGGGGCATGATTGGCAGGAAATATGTAGGTGACCACTGGCCGTTGCTACATGTTAAATATCTAAGCTCTGGGTCCTGTGGTTTCAGAGAAGAAGATTTTTAAGCTTTTTTTTTCCATTATGAGTCTATGGGAGCTAAGGGGCCCCGGGGAGTGGCCAATTTAGACACCACGGGCATGATTGGCAGGAATTATGTAGGTGATCACTTGCCATTGCTACATGCCAAATATCTCAGCTCTGGGCCCTGTGGTTTTAATGAAGAAGATTTTTGAAGCTTTTTTCCATTTTGAGTCTATAGGAGCTAAAGGGCCCTGGGGCGTGGCCCGTTTGGACCCCAGGGGCATGATTGGCAGGAATTATGTAGGTGACCACTTGCCATTGCTACATGCTAAATATCTAAGCTCTGGGCCCCATGGTTTCCGAGAAGAAGATTTTTGTTCCATTATGAGTCTATGGGAGCGAAGGGGCCCCAGGGCGTGGCCAATTTGGACCCCAGGGGCATGATTGGCAGGAATTATGTAGGCGACCACTGGCCATTGCTACATGCTAAATATCTAAGCTCTGGGTCCTTTGGTTTTAGAGAAGAAGATATTTTATTTTTTTCCCATTGTAAGTCTATGTGAGCTATATGTTGCCATAGCAACCAGAATTCCAATCTGATCAGCCCAAAAACCTTATGCAGCCTTTCCCCCTACCTGATGATGCTTCTCATGAAATTTGATCAAGATTGGCCGCAGGGTATTTGAGATATACTTATCTGAAATTGTTTACGAACGGACACACGGACGCACGCATGCACGACGGACGATGGACAAAAAGTGATCACAAAAGCTCACCTTGTCACTACGTGACAGGTGAACTAAAAAAATAGTCCTCATTAGTAGTCAAAGTGTTAATGAATGAAGAAGCATAGGGTCAGTGAAGATTGTGCAGATGTGCTGGCAAATATGAATTGTCTGTGTCCTTATGTCAGAAAAACATTTTCTCTTGTAATGGCTTAACTTACTTCAGGATCTTCTCACTGACGTGTTTGTTGAGAAACTTTGGATGTAAGTCCATCATAGGAGTGACTGCATTAACTTGAAGATCTTCACCACAGTTAAGGATATACAGATTCAGTTATACATGTGCATGGTTTTCAGCTAATTAACCCTTATATTGCTGTTCAAGACAACCCCTATCTTTGCAAACAGTGTAGATCCAGATCAGATGGCTTCTAAAGAAGCCATCTGATCAGGATCTACACTGTTTGGCATTGAGTTTATGAATTTGTAGCAATAAATTACATCAAGTTATTTGATTGGTTGATAGACAGAAGTGGGTGTGGCTTAAATGAATATTCAGCAAGTTAAGGGTAATGGATACACTTTGTATATTTTCTTCGATTATCTGCAAGGGAGACAACTTTTAAGGGTTCCTATTTGCTTTTCTGTCCAGTGAAGCCTCAAAACAAATATCAGGCCCTCGAAAAATGGAGCCTACTCTTTAAGGAAAGAATCTGCACCTACTTTCAAGAGGGAACCCTAATGATATGGGAGGCAAAAAAGATATTTGAAAGTGATTCATTCCATGACAGTGTATAAATTTCCCTTAGCACATATGAAACAGCAAGCTTGTTTCATTTGGATGAAGCCACTGAAAACATAACACAGTGCAACGCTGTTATAGTGCTGATCGTTTTACCGTGGATATCAGTACAAGTATCAACATAATGTGGGTGCTCCATGGCTCCTTTTTTCCATGAATCACAGTGAAAAAATGCATATTGGTTTTTAAAGTTTTGAGAAAATACGTGAAAAAGTAGGGACATTCATACACAAATAGTTAGTCACCCCTGACCAGGATTTTTATGGTACATTCAAACTGTGTCCAAGAAGACCTGTTATATGAGCCCCGCCAAGCAAATTTGTGTCTTCGAGCATTCCGTCATGACAAATTTTAACCGCGCATGCCCAGCCATTCAGAGGGGCCAGGGATATGGCTTTCTGTCTGAAGGTTCCTCTTGATTCACTGCTTGTATGAGCGAGCAGCGAAGGTTCTGGCAAGACTGCGCGGATGCGCAGGCTCGCCTGAACCTTCGCTGCTTGCATAGGCGATAAGTACCAAAATCGCTTGACGGGGCCCATATGGTATGTGTGGCCAGTGAAGTTTTAGATCACTCTGCATCTATCATGATCACTGTTTTTGAGGCTCTTATTGGGTCTGTTTAGATGAAAAAAATCACTTTTTATACTGAAAGGTGGCAAATCCTATCATATTTACATTGGTCAGAAGACAAAGTCCATAGCATTTCACTCTAGTGCAAAAAGGATACATTGCTTCTGAGATTCTTTGATTTCATCTGATGGAGCTGTCAATGTTTTCATCAACTGAAATGATAATAAATACATTTCAAAGCTTGTTATGTAAATATGATTATACTGTAAAATTCCTAAAAATTTGGGCACCTTGAGGACTTGCTGTAATTCTCCTAAATTTTAACAATTTTGTTTCATGGTCCAGCAAGGAGTCCAAAAGGTAAAGACAAATAGCAAACAGTGTAGACCCTGATCAGACTGCTCCTTCAGGAGCAGTCTGATCTGGGTCTGCACTGTTTGCTTAGGCATATCTTTTTGTTTGATTTGAGGTTTAACATCCCCGTCAACACTGTAAAGGTCATTTTGGAGACGTTGCTTCCAATTTTGTGGGACTTTTACCCGACATTGAGATGAAATGACATCTCAAGCCCTTTAGGCATATCTGTCCCAATACTTAGGATCAATATGGTACACTGAACTATTGTTGAAGAATCAGTTTAGTTTTGCTGATGTATATCGAAGTAGCAACAATATTTGGTCACATGCAAACTGTACAAACCCCAAAGGGTTTTATTTGGGGTCTAAACACTTTGCTAGTAACCCAATGTTGCTAATACACCACAACCTCATTATAACATGGTTCATTATAACATGGTTTGGATATAACACGGTTTCATGATGGATACCAAAAATGTGTAGATTATATAGAAAACTGACCATAAATAAATGGTCATTTTTCTATATAATCTACATGTTTAACCATCACGAAAACATGCCTATATAATTCTGACCCCCTTCAACCCCACTTTTATATAGTAAAACTGGGGTTTACCGGGGTAAACCTTATTTTTCTTATTTCTGCTCTAAAATATAGATTGCGGGTACTCGTTAGAACCGCCTCATTGAGGCAGTTCTAACGTGTACCCACAATCTATATTTCAAGCAAATATAAGAAAAATATTACAATTTTTCAGCTTAAAATTTTCCTTTTTTCGGCGGAAAAGTTTACAATGTACTAGTATAAGGTATGTTTTCGTAATGCACAGTTTCTGCTTTGGACCCCATTAATAGTGTTATAAAGAGGTTGTGGTGTACTATGATAAAAACTAGGAAATAATATCCGCTGCTTATGTTTACATTCTGTTCTATCTGTGTTTTAACTAAAAACTAAAAATCTGGGCCCAGTTGTTCAAAGCATCTTTTGCTTAACAAACACATTAGTGTTGGAAACAGTCCGTGTTCCAGGAACTGCTGAAAAAAATGTGAAGACCAACACATATTTTTTTTCTTCTCAAAAATATCAGTGTATTCACCATACTGTATGATGAAATTTTTAATAAATATATATTAACCCTTAACCCTCTGATCACGACAATACCTACTTTTGCAAACAGTGTAGATCCAGATTAGAAGAAGTCATCTGATTGTGATCTACACTGTTTGTCATACAGTTTGTGAATTTGCAGGAATAAATTACATCAAGTAACCTGATTGGTTCAAAGTCAGAAATGGGTGTGGCCAAATTAATTATTCAGTGGGATAAGTTTGTTAGCTTTGAACAACTGGGTCCCAGTATAAGAGCTAGAATTGAAGCAGTAAACTATTTATATGTAAGTGTGTGTAGTTTTCTAAAAGCAGCAGAATAGTAACACTGATGTCATAATGTTGTGACAGTTCAATCATATATTAGAGAACCATGGTTTACTATGATGTTACTCAAAGATCATATGGCGTCAGATGCATCAATGTTATTGAAGTACAAACTACAGCACAATTCAGGTCTGCCTCGGTAGCCCGGTCAGATCAGGAGGATGCAGGTTTGATACCTGCCTGGGTCCGCAACATTCTTTCATAGAGATTGATCATGAAATCTCCTCTACGGTCATTCTCTCCCTTCCGCTGATTCAACGAGGTCAACTGTCAGTTTCTGGCGAAAGAATGTGCACTGTACTGGTAAACTGCTTACGTATAAGCCTGCCAAGGAAAAGTGTGGATAGGTAAACTGATCGGCTCAAAAATGACCTAAAATAGTGTTGACTGGGCCATTAAACTCCTTAAGACCTTAAGTGTAAAAGGCACTGTCCTGAAGTGATCTTATTGAACTGGTGGTATTTATTACTTGAGACTGGAAAATGGGGTTCTAAATATCATGCACACTAAGTAGAATTTTGCTGCACATTATTCCCAGAAGCTAATGTCAGGGCTTGTCTGTATTTGAGAATGTAATAACCATAAGTATTTGGACAATGGACAGACAGACCTGAGCAAACAGCATAAACCTGCAGTGTCCACAGAATGCAGTATCTCATTGGGATCTACAAGTTGTTTGCCATTCATCTAGCTATTTCAAGACACAACAGTCGGTAGCAAATTGTACTTGGTTCAAATTTTAGAACAAGTATGGTATGGGGCTGAGGTGTACAGTAGAACTTCGATGGCTCGAACACCGATGGCTCGATTACCATGGATGTGTCGAACCCATTCTTGAGCCCCTAGCGAAATCCTCTACATTAGAAATAGTGGGACATAATTAAGGAGATTTTAGTCTTTGATCTTGCATATGTATGCTGTGTGTACTCATTAGAATCGCCTCAATGAGGCGATTCTAATGAGTACACACAGCATACATTTTCATTATAGAACACCGAAAAGATGTCTAAAAGTATCTCGGTATGCCTCCTGACAGTAACCTCAGTGGCTCGAACTACCCCTGACTCGAACAGATTTTCGAGGTCCCAAAGGAGTTCGAGCCATTGAAGTTCGACTGTATTTCGGGTAAATACAGTATTGGAGATTACATCTAACATGAAAGAAGCAAATCTTTTCTTTAACCCATAAGATGATAATCACAACAATTGTCATCTACTTTGTTGTCTGCTGGTAACTTGGAAAGTCATTTTTTGCCAACAGTGTGGACCCAGATCAGACTGCTCCTCCAGGAGCAGTCTGATCAGGATCCACAGTTTGCAACAATGCAAACATATGTTTGAAAAGTTAAAAAGACTACATCTCAACATTTTCAGATGCAGTCTTTCAAGGCATCTAAGGGTTAAGAATAGACCCCTATTGATAATTAAGCAAAATGAATGAAATATTTAAAAAAATAAATATAATGATACACCACAACCTCTTTATAACACTATTAATGGGGTCCAATACAGAAACCGTGTTAGTTAAACAACCGTGTTATATCCAAACAAAAAGGTATAGATTGTAGAGAAAAATGGCCATTTATGGTCATTTTTCTATATAATCTATACATTTTTGTGACTATAGAAAAATGACCATTTATGGTCATTTTTCTATATAATCTAAACATTTTTGGGACCCATCTTGAAACTGTGTTATATCCAAAACCGTGTTACAATGAACTGTGTAATAACAAGGTTGTGGTGTACATAAAATTTCAGATTATCTTTTACACCGTAATACCTCAGCATTAGGGAAAAGGGTCTGCATCCTGGCATTGAAGTCCTGTAATCTCTCGTACTCCTTACCACGGTAAATCAGCACTTTGTTCTGAAATCAAGGGAAACTTTACTATAAATACCCTGTCAATATTCTCATTACAAAAACACGCCTATACAAATACATTGTAACCTTTATCGCTGAAAAATTGAAAAATTTTAAGATGAAACATTGTGCTCTTCTTATTTCTGCTCTAAAATATAGATTGTGGGTACTGGTTAGAACCGCCGGTTCTAACGAGTACCCACAATCTATATTTTAGAGCAGATGCTATTTTTCTTATTTCTGCTCTTAAGTATAAATTGTGGGTACTGGCTAAAGAGTACCCACAATCTATATTTTAGAGCAGAAATAAGACCCCAGTTTTACCATGTAAAAGTGGGGTTCAAGGGGGTCGAAATTATATAGGCGTGTTTTCGTGATGAATATTCTGAGGTGAGTGACATATGTATGTAAGTGCAGGATCTGAGTTTGAACTCAAACTCCTGAGTTGAAGATCCCACAATGTTTTTGCCCGCAGAGAGTTCCCAAGGCTGTTGCTCCCAAGTTTCTCAATTATTCATTATATGTGTGCTGATGCACATCTTGCTTTGTGTGTGATTTCATCTCACTAAATCTTCTGATGGCTTCAGATGCCTTTTTTCATCCTCAGTAACCTTCTTTTTTATTTTGAAGTAAAAAGTACCTATGAACAGTGAAATTTCACTATTTAGACCAGTTAAACTTTAAGACTTTAAGACTTATTCTGCATTTAAAAGCGTATTTAAATGTTTCAGTTAATCTTTGTTTTTTTTTATGCCCAGTGTCCTCTAGTATGAGACCACCTTTGGGACTGTTCAAAAGTGATCTTAAATACCTGTGGCCAGTTGTTCAAAACTAACGACGTCGTTAGTTAATGTATCGTTAAAATTTTGGCAATTTTTTTATGACAAATACACCTCAACCTCGTTATAACACGGAACTCCGGGTCCAACCAACGGACCGTGTTAGTTAACCGAATCGTGTTATAAACGCCGACCGTATTTGTCACAGATCAACCATTGACACAATGGTGATCAATAGTTTCCCCAAAAAGATGATCTGCGGTTCGGTTAATGACCGTATTTCCCGACTAAAATGTGTTTAGAACTAATCAATAGCAGGAAATACCATGGCCCATCAAGTCAAATAAGTCACTTTAATCGAAACCAGCTGATAAACCATGTTTTTATCCAGAAAATCATCCGATCTGACAGCGAGTATGACGCCATTTTGATAGCTGGTTCCAGGCTAACTTTGCTGTAACTAAGCTTCCAGAACCGTAACGAACTACAGTACCGTTAATACATTTCAATGGTGAAATTAACAGGTTAGGGTTCGGAAGTGGACAATGATCAACGCTTACAAGAAATTTGAATTACTTTCCTTGAAATGTCTCATTTGAAATGATTTTTAATGGCGCACATGGTCTTTGAAGATTTTTTTACAGCGAAAATCGATCTTGAATATGTTTTATCATTTGCTTTTAAGCTGGAATAAATTTGACTTTCTTTTACATGCGGCTCTAGAAAATGAGTTTTATTGCAGTTGACCGATCACATCGTCTGCATCGCTGTTTAAACTTTCTGCTGAGAAGTGTTCCTTAACAGAGCGTGATAAATATTTTTTTCCAGTTGCGTAACTGAATTCTTTAATCTCTTTATCTCACTAAGTCAACACCTTTGATTGTGCCGATGGCAGGTCATGTTTATCATGCGTGTCAAGCTAAACAAGTTTATATACTGTATATTCAACTCTGCTGGAGGCCTGCAATAAATACCAAAAAGTACCGTTATAAACAGTGTTAGCTACCGTGTTAGCTACCGTGTTAGCTACCGTATTACTGCAGTCAAAAGTGAGGGGAAAATAAAGTTGTTGTGCTTAAAACCTGATACAATCCTTGGATAATATTTATAAATGTTGGTTGTGGAAAATTTGGGGTCCAAAGCAAAACCGTGTTATATCCGAATTCGTGCTGTAACGAATCGTGCTATAACGAGGTCCGATGTATGCTAATATTTTTGCTGAAAAAATGTGAGCAGCTTTTGCATCTGCAAAAGCTGCTCACATTTTTTCAGCAAAAATACCCAAATTTTACATATTAAACTTTCTAGAACAGTTAACAATATGACCACTGACGAGCTCATTAAGCTAATGATACTTTAAACAACTGGGCCCAGTTCTAAAGGTAGTCATAAAATAGGAATTTTACTTTACCCCTTCATATTTATGTTTTGCCATTTGTTTGTTTGTTTGATTTGAGGTTTAACACCCCCGTCAACACTGTAAACGTCATTTTGGAGATGTTGCTTCCAATTTTGTGGGACTTTTACCCGACATTGAGATAAAATGACATCTCAAGCCCTGCCACCCAATGAAACCAATAGGGTTAATGAAACCAATAGGGTTTATTAGCATGGATTGGCCGACTTGCACCGCTTTGCCTGGGCAGGCTTAGCTCCTCTAACCTGTTTACCATGTGCGAGTCGGTTTCAGCTCTGTGTGGAAGCATCATGCAGCCCATCTATTTCTTCAAGCCCCAATGGGCAGGGCAATTATGTTTTGCCATGAGTATGTGTGTTTTGGTGTGCTTTTGTATTTGGGTTTTATGGCCAATAAAGATTTTTTTTTACATATATTGAGCCCATCATAAATCAGGGATGAATGAAAACTCCAATGCCTGAAGAAAAAAAAAATCACTTGACATTCAATTGCAGAACTTGGCATCTCAACAGTAACCTAAATGTGGCTTGAAACCACAGCAATGAAAGACCTAATGTTTAACCCTTATCTTGCTGTTCAAGACAACCCCTATCTTTTCAAACAGTGTAGATCCTGATCAGATGGCTTCTTCAGAAGCCATCTGATCTGGATCTACACTGTTTGGCATTCAGTTTATGAATTTGTAGCAATAAATTATATCAAGTAATTTGATTGGGTGATAGACAGAAATGGGTGTGGCTTAAATGAATATTCAGCAAGATAAGTCAGTGCCCATAATATTCTTTCCTGGAGACTTATCAGGAAATCTTTTCTAATCGCTTCCTTCTGCTAGTTCAAAAATGACAGCTGTCTGTTTCTGGGGAACAAATTGCACTGTAACGATTACTACAGTAAAACTTCGATGGCTCGAACACCGATGTCTCATTTACAATGGCTGAGTCGAACCCATTCTTGAGCCCCTAGGGAAATCCTCTACATAAAAATAGTGGTGGGGGGGGGGGGGGGGGGAGATAATTTAGTAGATTTTCATATTTAATATTTCAAATGTATGCTGTGTGTACTCATTAGAATCGCCTCAATGAGGCGATTCTAATGAGTATACACAGCATCCATTGTCACAGTATGCCGAAAAGATGTCCAAAAATATCTCGTTATGCCTGATGGCAGTAACCCTCAGTGGCTCGAACTACCTATCTCAAACCGATTTCTGAGGTCCCTAAGGTGTTCGAGTCATCGAAATTCGACAGTACTTATGCATGTTTTAGCCTGATCAGGAAAAGTGTGCTTAGGTAAACAGACCAGCACGAAATGACCTAAACAGTGTTGACTGGGCCATTGATCTTCAACCAAACAATCTCAACTGCTAGGCCATAGAGGTTCATTTCCATGTATGCATGTACAGTAGTTTGCTGGACAACAACCTTTAAATGTTTTATCACTATTTGTCATGATTTTTTTTGTTTGATTTGAGGTTTAACGTCCCCGTCAACAGTGTAAAGGTCATTTTGGAGACGTTGCTTCCAATTTTGCGGGACTTTTACCAGACAATGAGATGAAATGACATCTCAAGCCCTGTCGCCCAATGAAACCAATAGGGTTTATTAGCATGGACGGTCCGCCTCGCACCGCGGTTCCTGGACAGGCTTAGATCCTCTAAGCGGTTTACCAGTACTAGTGTGCGGGCCGGATTCAGCTCTGCTTGGAAGCATCACGAAGCCCATATATTTCTTCAAGCCCCTATGGGCGGGGCTTCTATTTGTCAAGATAAAATGAGGCTTGATATTTCATGTGAATCATCTGCCTTGTTTTCTAGACTTGACATTATGGCTCGAAGACCTTTGGGACCTCGAAAATCTGTTCGAGACAGGGGTAATTCGAGCCACTGAGGTTACTGTCAGGAGGCATAACAAGATACTTTTAGACATCTTTTCGGTGTTCTATAATGAAAAAGTATGCTGTGTGTACTCATTAGAATCGCCTCATCGAGGCGATTCTAATGAGTACACACAGCATACATTTGCAAGATAAAAGACCGAAATATCCTTAATTATCCCCCACTATTTCTTATGTAGAGGATTTCGCTAGGGGCTCAAGAATGGGTTCGACACATCCATGGTAAACGAGCCATCGGTGTTCGAGCCATCGAAGTTCTACTGTACCTTGAAAATACCATCTGCTAGTCTTAACAAGCAATTTAAGGGTTAATGATAAGAATTTATGGTAAGCTAGCCATACCTGAAGGAAGGATGGGAACCCCTTGCCAAAATATCCAACTCTGAAGTACTCTGGGTCCGGCCTCATTTCCCTCATGATACACTGGTAAAGGTCAGCTTCCCGCCTCTGTCAAAAACAAAAAAATCATTAACCTCATGTATATTAAAGTATGCTTGAAACTACAGTGTATTAGACAGGGGTAGTTTTAATGATTTTTATAAAATCTGGTCCCTACCTAATGACTCAGGTCTAGTCATCTAACAGTGTCCTTGTCATTGTGGTTTCCATGTAATTCAAACATACTAAGGATCTTATATGGGTGGGAGGGGTGGATCTGTCCCCAAGGGTCACTATGCCGCATCAGTGATGCAACAGTGATCCTGAGGTGTTTTTTTCTCTACTCCCCACAACCATGTAAGATTCTTTTTATTAAAGGGGCCTGTTGTTCAAAACTAACAATGTCGTTAGTTAACGTATCGTTAAAACTTTGATCATTAAATAAGGCCAATATGCTGAAATTTTTGCTGAAAAAAAATGTGAGCAGCTTTTGCAGATGCAAAAGCTGCTCACATTTTTTTTTCAGAAAAAATACCAAAATTTACGATATTGTACTTGCTAGAAGAGTTAACAATATGACCACTAACGAGCTTGTTAAGCTAACGATGCTTTGAACAACTGGCCCCAGACCTTTAACTTCTGAATGTTGATTTGTAATAATCAAATCCCCTTGATTGCTGCCATACTGTGCTTACAATTTTGTGACATGACATCACATTATGTGCAGTGATGTCAACCTTTGATGTCCTATTCAACCAGTGCATGTTTAATATTTGAGAATTCTCCATTTTTATCCTATCACTGGACAGGATAACCTGGGCAAGATAAGGATTTATAACCTTGTGTAAAACACAGGATTTTCTTATCTGGTGTGCAAGAATATAGGGATCAACCATGGTTTTTCATGCATTAACATTCTCCGGGTCCCGAGGAAGCTGTTTGAACATAAGGCCACTAGGCCGAATGTTCAAATATGGTGAGGGATCCGGCAAATGTTAATGCAATGAAATAACCATGGATGATCGTTGTTCTTGCATAACTTACGATTCCGACAACAAGTTTTGACGAAAACGCCCAAAAGCGCCATATAAATTCTATATAAACTCTTCAAATGCGACAGGCAAACCAAAATGGCGGCCAGTTCAGAATGTTGTTTACAATGACGTTGTCATGCAGTCACGTCATCATAGAACCCTAAAACGCTACGTTCAGGGCGATAACGTTACGTCGCTCAACATAACGTAAACAAAGCAAGGCCCGTCTTGTGATATCAAAAGCTCAAAATCTATGTTCAAACAGCACGTGAATTTCATGATTTGAACATGGTTTTTGCTGTTTGAGCACGGCTTTTGGTACATTTGACAATGGCTTCAAACTGCCATGTGCATAGGTATTTATGCAAGAATGAGCCTTAATTTGCCTTAGTAACCAGTGTATACTTAGAACAGACTGAACCGTCAGAAGGATCAAACTTATCTATTCTTCCCCAATGCTCTACCTTCAAGCACTGCAGAAAATTCCAGAGCAGACAGAACTTTAATTTTTTGTTAACCTTTCACCAAAAATAAGGCTTGACATTACATATGAATCTAGAAGCCTCTGTGGTGTAGTGGTTACGCTACTCCCCTTGTAAACCAGGGGTCGCAGGATCGATCCTGGGCTTCTCCAGACTTTCGGATGTTTCTTAAAACTGAGGTTCCGTCTCCTTATGACCTTAGCTGTTGGTGGGACGTAAAACTCAAACACTCACTCACTCACATATGAATCTGCTGATAAAATACCTTAACTCTTAACTTGCTGTTCACGACAACCCCTATCTTTGGAAACAGTGTAGATCCAGATCAGATGGCTTCTTCAGAAGCCATCTGATGAGGATCTACACTGTTTGACCTTCAATTTATGAATTGGTAGGAATAAACTGCATCAAGTAATTTGATTGGTTGATAGACAGAAATGGGTGTGGCTAAACTGAATATTCAGCAAGGGAAGGGTTAATCTTTCCAGCCTCAGTAGCTCAGTATGATTGTGTCTGACTGTTGATCAGGTACCTGTCAACCCAGCGGGTATACAACGTTTATGCAACGTCGTATCAATGTCATGACGTTGCATCGATGTTGATGCGACGTTGCCTAGACGTAATGTGCCCACTGTCAGGTTGGCAACCTTCTTTGGTGAAGTAATCTTTTCACCATCATTTTCTCCCTTCCACTGATCCAAATAAGAGCAGTTTTCAGTTTCTGGCAAAGTATATACACTGCACTGGTCAACTACTTACGTTTAAGCTTGCCAGGAAAATTGGTTATCTATACTCACTGGTCCAATATGACCTAAATAGTGTTGACTGGTTCACTGAACTGCTAACAAACCAAGAAAACTCAAACACCCCACTTACCAGTGTCCAGCTGAGTTTTTCATAATCAAACATTTCGTTATCATACAGGTTGGCAAGCTCTTTACACAGCTCTATACCTTTCTCCCACATCTGAAAAATACACATCTAACTTGTCAAATATCTCGTCAGACTGTCTCAGACTAGTCATTACATCTTAGGAAAATCGACTGAGAATGTAAATTCAATAACTCAATTCCTTTGGGGCCTTAAAAATTTGTTTAAGATAGGAGTAAATCAAACTACTGACTATTAACCACAGCACTGCCTCACTGAAGCAATGCTAATGTGTACACACTCCATAAAATAAAGGAATGTTGTGTACTCATTAGATCTGCATTGAGGCAATTATGTGTACACACATCATAAAACAAAGGAATGTTGTGTGTTCGCCCTAGAATCGCCTCATCAATGAGGCAATTCTAATCTGCACACACATCATACCTTTTCAAGATAAACAGAAAAAACTCCCTAAATTATCAATAAAATATATGGATATTTTGAGCTATGGGAAGAATTCTATAGGAATTTAAGAGAATTGAAATTAGCTATGGAAAACAAGTTATCTGTGTTCAAATAAATGCAGTTTCACTGTATCGCAGTTTGAATGTACCTTTCCCTTCTCGAAGTACTGTATAATGTGATGAAACAGCATCTCCTTCAGTTCTCTGTGAGTAAGAGCCTCGGGAAATCTCTCTGACCGTAGAATAGGAGAGAGTCTCTCATCTGACCACTGAAAAAGTGACAAGCACAGCTTATCATATGAAGTTGCTGTCATTTAGTGGGTAACATCATGTCACAAAAATGATACAATCATACATTAACCCATTTTGTTTTGTTTTGTTTGTTTGATTTGAGGTTTAACGTCCCCGTCAACACTGTAAAGGTCATTTTGGAGACGTTGCTTCCAATTTTGTGGGACTTTTACCCGACATTGAGATGAAATGACATCTCAAGCCCTGTCACCCAATGAAACAAATAGGGTTTATTAGCATGGACAGTCCGCCTCGCACCGCGGTTCCTGGACAGGCTTAGATCCTCTAAGCTGTTTACCAGTACTAGTGTGCGGGCCGGATTCAGCTCTGCGTGGAAGCATCATGCAGCCCATATATTTCTTCAAGCCCCTATGGGCGGGGGCCATAACCCATTTTGTACCAAATGGAATCATCTACCTTATATATAGCACAAGTCCGTTTCAAAATTTTAAGGTGTCAGATTGTTTTCTTCAAAATTTATTTGGCTGAAATTTTTGCAAACAGTGTATGCTGCGTTCTGCGGCATCTGATCTGGGCCTGCACTGTTTGCCAGTTACCCATTTAGGGGTTTCTGGTACAAAATGGGTTAAATAACATGGTAACTAGTGAGTAATGACATGATGCCGTCCGAGACAACCCTGTTTACTAATGAAATTCTTTTTTTAGTTCTGAAGCAATGTCTGATTTAAAACTGTTATATGATAAACAGAATTTTATATTAATGGTCATTTCAAACCAAGCCAGTCAATAGGTCTAAACTCATAAAGAAAGAATTTACTCTCGAAACTTTAAACTTAACTAGAGCTATCAGTGAAACTGACTAGGGCCCCGGCAGCGCTATCAGAAATTTGTGGACGGACAGACGGACGGACAGACAGACAGACAGAGTGATTACTATAGGGCACCCACACTTTCAGTGCGGGGCCCTAATTATAACCTGTCAATATGTTTCAACTCATCAAGGAAAGAATTTTCTTCATACTAAAAATCAATAGGTCTCAACTTAAAAAAGGAAACAATTTGCTGTCAAAATTTCAAACAAAACCTGTCAATAGGTCTCAACTCATAAAGTAAAGAATTAGCTCCTTGAAAGCAAATTCTTTCCTTTATGAGTTGAGTCCTTGTTTGTTTGTACTGGAGTTTAACGGCCCAGTCAACATTTTTGAGCAAGTCAGTTTACCTATCCACACATTTCCTGGGCAGGCTTATCCGGAAACAATTAACCAATAAAGTTTCTCTATGGAATATGGTACTTTTGGCGTAACGTAGCGGTCCAAATGCTTCTACGTGGGACGTCTCAGGCTGTCATCGCCAGGAACTTCAAAGTGAGTAAATCGACGATAACTCGCTTGTACCAGTGTCTATGTCAAATAGGAACAACAAATGACCGCGTCACGACATGTCAACAGGACCAATACATCCATCTAACCCACCTTCGTAATCGGTTCCGTACAGCCGTCGAGACGTCTCAGGTGACACCAGGAATGCACAACAATCAAATAAGTGCACATACTGTCAGGAATCGCCTTCGTGAGTTTGGCTTACGTCCTCCTCGTCCGTTCATTGCTATGCCATTAACAGCATGACGAGTCAGGTTAGAATGGCATGGCTCACACAACATAGGCCAAACCTGTTTCCCCTTCGTCAGTGGCGTAACGTAATGTTTTCTGACGAGTCTAGGTACTTGTTGCACAGAGCTGACAGCTGTCAACTTCTGTATAGGCATAACAGAGAGCGTTATCGTGACAATTGTTTGGTTGAACGTGATCGATTTGCAGGCTGTGGGTTGATGGTGTGGGCTGGCATATCTTATGGTCATAGAACGCCCCTGGTATTCATTGATGGATCTTTGACGGCTCAGCGTTACGTTGACGTTGTTTTACAACCGGTAGTTTCAACAGGATAACGCTCGGGCGCATGTAGCAAGGCTCAGCATGGCGTTTCTTCAGCAAAACAATGTTGACGTAATGCACTGGCCTCAGTATAGTCCAGATCTCTCTCCTATAGAACATTTGTGGGACGTCTTGGATAGGCGCGTACGTAACCACCCCCAGCCGCCAATAACGCGTCAAGCCTTTTGTCTTGCGCTCATACAGGAGTGGAATGCTATTCCCTAGGGAGAGATCAATTGTTTAATCCTGTCCATGACCGGGCATGTGTGTGCAGGACTGAATGCAAACAGAGGTCATACTCGCTATTAACTGCTTATGTTTTGAACTTGTGAAATGACTACCTCTATGACAAAACGGATTTGTGTTCCAAACATTCTCACTGGAAATTGAACTCTCTGGCAATTACATTCAGGAATGATTATTCTATTGCGTCATTAAATCGATTTTCTGCAAACATGATTATTTCTGCAAATGCTCGCATTTATATTTGGAGTTGCGTTTCTTTTTCGGTTCAGTATAGTTCTTGAGAAATGAACACATGGATTGATGGCAATGTTGACGGACTGACATACAGACAAGCGGATGGATGCACAAGCAAACTTATATCATGACATGCCTAAAGCAGACACGACAAAAATGTATCCGTCCAAAAAATTCTGACAAAATATCTTTGCAGAAAAAAAAATTAGAACTTCTAAATAAAATACAGTTGACTTTTGCTATTGAGACCAACTGAAAAAAGACCACTCCACTGTTAAGAACACCATTTATATTTTATACAGTATATACATAGTAAACTTCCCATATTCAGACCACCTTTGAGACTGTCCAAAAGTGGTCTGTAAAACCACTTTTGGACAGTGCTAAAGGTGGTCTCTTACTTGAGGACACTGGCTGTAGAAAAAGGGAAAACAAAGTAATTGGAACCTTTACAGTATGTTTTTAAGATTAAGTCTTAATGATAGCTGGTCTTAAAAGCAGAATTTGAGTTTTCTTACATCCAGTAGTCTGGCATACAGCATGAGGGTATGGGCAGCCTCGGTGTAGTTATCACACTCTAGATGCATATTGCACAGTTTATGAAGATATCGTATGTACATCTCCTGACGACCTATACTGTTGTAGAAATCCTGGAAATGAATGAAACTTTCTGTTAGATCAAAAAACTCACATCCAAGGCTGTCTCACAACCTCCAATGAAGCACTGTTCACTAAAGGGTGAAAAGGTTGAAAATTATCCCTTGTCCTGCTGAATGAATTAATTTTGCCACATCCATTTCTAAATATCAACCGATCAATTAGCATTACTTTATAAACTGTATTCATTCAATTCACAAACTGAATGACAAACAGTGTAGATCCTAATCAGAAGACTGTCATGTTCAGCAGGATAAGGATTATGGAGATTCGCCAGGTTTGTGTCATTTGATATCAAGTTTATCTGGCAAGGTTTCAAGAATGCTTGTGAATCGCCGAGCGATTCTACATGCGTACTTGAAGCCGAGACTGATAAACTTGATATCAAATGACACAAATCTGTTATTCTATTTATCTGTGAATCCCCTTGTACATTCTTACAGTTTTGCCAATTTTTCGAGCAGTCCAGTTCATGGAAGTGCTTTGTCACTTTGACCTGATAAAGCTCACTTGTCCTGAGACAGGACAAGATTACAATGCAATTGATATAGGGGGTAACTGATAAAAAGAGTCACATCCCTGACATTTAGTTTGAGATGAAATCACATTTTTTAAATTTTTAAAGGTCATGATGTGATGAAAATGGTGGTCATGGCAAAATTTCTAGCCCCATATTGTGTACTCAAATGTCAGATAACTAGTTGCTCTAAGTACACCTCAACCCCGTTATAGCACGGTTCTCGGGGTCCAATCAGAAGACCGTGTTAGTTAACCGAACCGTGCTATAACGATCGTCATTGACCTGGTCAATGACCCGGAAAAAGTTCGTCTGCCACAGTTTGATTACCTTTGTTTTGTGTTATTGCAATGTTTTTCAGGCTATTTTATCGTTTGTTCTTTTGTTTGTTTTGCTTTTAGATGTTGCATTTATTGCTTTAAATTCGTTGCATGATTGTTTAATTAAAATAAATTTGTGAAAAACAGCGATTCATACGTTTGTGTTTGATTTCTATTCCAATATGTCCATGTGTAATCCCGGTGTCTATTTTTAGATGGGCCGTGGTTCCCGGTGACTGGTTCCCATTTGCATAAGCAATTGCAATGCACAAGGGAAAAAACTCTATCTGACTATATTTTTCCCTTCCACCATTAACTTTCTTACTGCAATTGAATAAGTAAACGGGCACCCCCGCCTATCGGGCCTTGGAGAAATAGATTGGGAATGGACCGCAAATGAGTACTGGTAAACTGCTTTGGTCTAACCCTGCCCAGGCAAGTGATGCCAGAATATCTTCCCAGTGGAAGGATAGCATGAGACGCCTGAGCAAGGCCGCACAAACGTCGGTGCAACGTTAATTCGTTGTAAACATCGATGTTAAAATGACGCTGCATACGGGAGCAAATTCTTTCCTTTCTATGTAATTTTTTTTTTCTTCCGCAGATACGGTAGACTATGCAAACGGGAAAGGTTTTGCGCTGAGGTTTGCTGTCTCGGCGCTTTGCTGTGTCGGGGCAGATTCTTTTCCAACGTTAATGCGTTACATCGGTGTTAAAACGATGTTGCATACGGGAGCAAATTCTTTCCTTTCATGGGTCAAAAATTTATGTTTTTTTTCTCTTTTTTTTTTTTCTTCCCCAGATAGACTTTGCAAACGGGAAAGGTTTTGCACTGAGGTTTGCTGCGTTAGCGCAGATTCTTTTCCAACACAATTTCTTTTCACGGGAGCAAATTCTTTCTCAAATAAGAAATCCCCTAGCACATGGAGGGCACATGATGTCTCAGCAAGGTCGCACCAATGTCGATGCAACGTCAAATCGTAGCATCAGCGTTGATTTGACGTTGTGTGTATACACCTCGCCCAGGGATGCAATGTTCTTCCTATGATAGTAGACCCCTCTAGTGGGCACATTGGGGTGCAAATTGTAGTGATTGCTTTATCAGTTCTTTCCTTTGCAATGTCGCATCAACGTCGATGAAAATCACCATGTTTCATCGACCTTAATATGACATTGCATACACAGTATGTGCCTGTTTGGTTAGTATAGATGTGATCTAATGCGCAATTTTTCTTCCTTCTTGTACTTTACCAAGCATGAGCATAGCGTTGTCTCTATTGAAGTGTTAACCCTTAAAGTGCCAATCACAACAATAGTTGTCTGCTCTTGTCGTCTGCTGGTTAATTTAAAATTCATTGTTGCACAGTGGGGATCCATATCAGACTACCTGCCTGATCTGGGCACACCCTGTTCGCCACATGTATGCAAAATATTTCTTGCAGGGTTTTGTTTACTTAATTAAATTATCGATGTGCATGAGCAAATGACCAATTTTGATGAGCAGCCTCCAGCTAGTAGAAGTGTTTACCCTTTGATCTTTCAGCTGGATATTAGCCACGAGTTTTCACAGGTGATTTCACACGTCATTAGTAAAATTTACAGACCGTGTGAAGAAGTTGTTTATTGCATGTTTACTGATATACAATAACGGTGTTAAATTGGATAATTGACAAGTGATTATGTCGACATTAAGATTTAACGCTAACTACCGTGTTAACACGCCTGGATTTCTTCTAACTACCGTGTTAACTCACTAGGATTTCTTTTTTTGCCGAAGCAAAAAAGGAAGGTTGGAGAAACTTTGGGGTCCAAACAACAATCGTATTATATCCGAATTCGTGTTGTAACCAAACATGCTATAACGGGGCTGAGGTGTAGTTTTGAAAAAAGAAAGGGTATTTTAGGTTGGCAGTTGCCCTATAAAAAGTTGTATACATTGTCACCACATAGGTGATTTCAACCAAGGGTCAGCTTTTGAACAAACTTGGTATGCCCAGCCTTTTTATGCAAATAAGAAATTTTAAAAACAGAAATCAATGAACAAGTACAAAGAGTAGATGTAATTCTATTAAGATGTCATTCGGGTAGCTTAAGCATTGTTCTAATAATTGCAAATTCTGTTTTATGGCTCTTCTCACATGCAACTATAAAACATGATTTGTAACTGTAAAACTGAAGTTTTATCTTCCCAAATTCTGAAGACAGCTATCGCTTAAGGGGAATAGGAACACCTTCAGAAGAGGCAACTCCTGCAAAAGTATTTTTGTTTCCCATGTCAATAGGGGTCATTTCTTAAAGGAAAGAAGTTGCTCCTCAGGAGCAAATTCTTTCCTTTAAGAGTAGACCCCTTTTTCAGTGGGACAGAGAGAGTGAGTGAGTTAGAGTTTTACATCCCACCAACAGCTAAGGACATACGGAGACGGGACCTCGGTTTAAAGTCTTATCTGAAAGTCTGGAGAAGCCCGGGATCGATCCTGCGATCCCTGGTTTAAAAGGCGAGTAGCATAACCACTGCACCACGGAGGCTCCTCAGTGGGACAGAGCTTATAGAAAAGTGAACAGGAAGTCCTGAAAGTTACCGTCCTTTGAAAAATGGTGAAAAATCTGCCAGGTGTTCCCATTCCCCTCAAATCATTTCACCTACCAGAAGATTGACTATACAGCTCATCCTGTGGTCTTTAATCTCATCTTGAATAATGTGTCTGTACTCCAGCAATCTCTGTAACATCTTAGTTATTGTCTCAACAAACACCATACCCTGGTCACGCATCTGCTCCATACCACTGCAGGCCTGGGACAGACTGCGGAAAAATTTAACCCATAAAATGCCTATCACGACAACTGTTGTCTGCTTTGTCGTCTGCTAGTTACTTAAAAGTCATTTTTGCAAACAGGAGCAGTCTGATTTTGGCCCACACTGTTTGCCTGTATGCAAAAATATTTTTTTTAAAATGTTTGCAAAAAAAATCAGCAGACGTCATAAGCAGACGACATTTTCAGATGTAGTTTTTCTCGGCATCTTAAAGGTTAAGCATTGACAGCACAGATTGGTCCATTTACAAATGTACTCTGAGTGTAGACTGAGTCCTGGACAGGGTGTCAAACTGTTTTGCTTGACCTTAAGTTCCTATTCTTTAAGCAAACACTGTAGGCCCTGATCATGCTGCCACTTTCTACTGTGTCTGATCTGGGCATCACATCAACAGGTCTGTGAAATGAACACCCCCATAAACCCCACTTTATATTATATAGAGAAAACTGGGGTTTAGGGGGTATACATTATATTTCTTATTTCTTCTCCAAGGCATTCCATCAATTCTTCCAAAGGATATTGAGTGGGAAACCAATTGCTGATTGCAACCAAGGGCAGTAACTCTGGTACAACCTGACAAAAATGCCAACAATCACAAGTGAGGTATTGTAAATATTATTCTTTAAGTACTATTTTTCACAAGATATTGAGTAGAAACCATTTTTGGAAGAATCAAGGACAGTAACTCTGATGAAACTTGACTGGAAATGCTGAATAACAGTGAAAAGCAGGTCCATATCAATATCATAGCATCTGTGAATTTGGCTGAAGATATGGAGTAGAAGCAGGTGATATGGATGCATGTATGGATGGGTGGATGGATGGAAAGACAGCATGAAAACTATGTATCCATTTATACTTTGTGGGGGGGGTATAAATAAGGCTGACACTATTAATCGTATAAATGATTAATCAATTGATAAATTCCACAAAAATGATTATCATTTCTTATTTACTTTTAATCGATTACTTGATGGGTACAATTTACTACCCAAAGTTATGCCTAAAATAGCTGGATGAGTGGCAAAGCAGACCCTGATGAGATGCCGCATTATGCGGCGTCTCATTTGGGTTTACACTGTTTGCTCAGACCTGTCTGTTCAAATATACCTATGGTAAAGTGCAACATATGGTAAGAATCATGCTCAGACAGAAAGCCAGACAGGTAAAATGATGACAAAAACCTTAGCGATTACTAATCGATTATCTATCGCAATGACAGGACTGATAATCGATTATCTTTTCAGCTCCGATTAGCCAGCCCTAGTTATAAATATGGTAAATTAAGCATACTCACATATCTTTGAAGAGGGTCATATACTGCTCATCTCCTCTACCACCTTCCACTAACACATCCATCTGACTTATCATCTCATTCTCAAACTGAAATACATGTGACAGAAAATGATTCAGTGCTATTTATGTAATGTTAACCTAAGTTCAGTTCAAAACTGATGAAGTCCTTAGTAAATATATCTTTAACTTTTGATCATGTAATATGGTGAATATACTAATATTTTTGCTGAAAAAATGTGAGTAGCTTTTGGAAATGCAAAAGCTACCCACATTTCTGCAGCAAAATACCTCTCTATCAGATATTGTACTTACCAGAGCAGCCACTAATGAGCTCATTAAGCTAACAATGCTTTAAACAACATGAACCTTATCACTAAACCATAAGAAAACTGAAAGACAAAATTTTTTTCATACCCATTCAGCAAAATAACTTTTCATCAACATAAGAATCTGACTATTATTAACCCTTCTCTTGCTGAATATTCATTTTAGCCACACCCATCTCTGACTTCGAACCAATCAGATTACTTGATGTAATTTATTCCTACAAATTCATAAACTGAATGTCAAACAGTATAGATCCTGATCAGATGGCTTCTTCAAAAGCCATCTGATCTGGATCTACACTGTTTGCAAAGATAGGGGTTGTCGTGAACAGCAAGATAAGGGTTAATTTTGTTAAGATACATATGATTTACTTACCAGTTTGAAGTCCTTTCTGGCCCGAAATTCACACACCATCATATCAAAGAATATTGGAATAGTAGCCTTCCGCAATTCTGAAAATCATGTAAAAATGAGGTGGCGCAAAACAAACCTACAAGCCGCTTAACCCATTTTGTACCAGAAACCCCAAAACGGGTAATTGATAGTGCAAGACCATATCAGAAGCTGCAGAACACAGCATCTGATCAGGGCCTGCAATGTTTACAAAAGTTTAGCCATTTCCCAAATAAATCTTGAAGACAACACTACCTGACACCCCTAAATTTGAAGTGGACTCCTGCTATATATCAGGAGGAAGAATCCATTTGGTAGAAAATGGGTTAAAGCAAAGATTCAGGTCAACCTGTACATCCAATAAAGCTTTTGCTTTTCTGTTTTGGATAGCACAAGGGCTGTAGCAGACTTATGTGATCAGTGAAGACAAATGTGCAGTCTGAGCACGGTCGTCACTTGTCAAAAATGACATCTGAAGCCCTGTCGCCCAATGAAACCAATAGGGTTTATAAGCATGGACTAGCACCGCTTAGCCTGGGCAGGCTTAGATCCTCTAAGTGGTTTACCAGTACTCTTGTGTGGTCGGTTTCAGCCCTGTGTGGAAGCATCATGCAGC
Source organism: Lucinisca nassula (assembly GCA_963580285.1). Classification (NCBI taxonomy): domain Eukaryota; kingdom Metazoa; phylum Mollusca; class Bivalvia; order Lucinida; family Lucinidae; genus Lucinisca; species Lucinisca nassula. The sequence continues at coordinate 173,910,537 of OY757010.1, forward strand.
CCATCTCTTTCTTCAAGCCCAATTGAGTGGGGTCCGACAGTAATCATGTAATTATGGTAGGTCTTTTACCTGCACAGGGGCTGGTTCTCCCAGAACAGGGGGCCTCCATTTAACGTGTTTCAATCCAAAGGACGGTGCACTTTATGGCATTTATCCCTGCAAATGATGCCAGTGGAGTGTGTTCGGACACCTTGATTCTATTACCACTTCCGGGAGTCGAACTGGGGGCCTCTAGCATGATAGGCAAGTGCACTTATCACTTATCACTGTGCAACCACAATTCAACTGCTTCATTAATTCCTTGAGCAGAGGACAATCTGTTTCTTTTTTTAAGTATTTTTCATGATAATTAAGGCTTAACATTACATGTGAAACGTCTACAGACAATTCACATGTGATGTAAGCCTTATTTTCACTGAAAAATAAAAACAATACTCTTTGAAATTGACATTCTGCTAGTCATGATTAGCAGTTGCTTAAAATTTCTTTGATGTGACTCTCAAGAGTATACCTTTTGAAGATAAAATGAGAACTAAAATGTGTCAAAAGGACATAGATGCCCTCGCCATGGCTCAATCTACCTGGTACCCGAGGTTACAAGATCATGTACGTATGCAAGCACACACACCAATACAGACGGATGTACATACATGTATAAACTGAATTACTATATGCCCCTGCATCATATGAATCCTCCAATTCGACCCATAAATATTTGTTGTCTAGAACAAAGGGAAGAACTTCCCTGGGGTCCAAGAACAAATTCTAATAAGCCATGACAAATGAGCCATCAGTATTTGGGACACTGAAGTTTTATTGTATACAGAAATTACTGTAGCTCTTACCTATTTCGGGAATCAGGGTCATCTCCAACAAAGGGGCCACCAACTCTGGTATAAAGGATATCTTGTTAGATCCTGGAATAATATAATGTTATTAATCAAATAATTTCCTATTGGCCCAGTTACAGGTCCGAGGTCTGCTGTATTGGCACGAGGCCGAAGGCCGAGGCCAATACAGCTGACCGAGGACCTGTAACTTGGCCAATACGAAATTACTTGATTAATGAAAATTTTATTAATTGACGCAATTAAAAACATGATTTATGATTTTTGAATATTGGTTGACCTGGTGTAATACAGGATAATCAATTAATAAATAAGCATAATACATTAAAATTGTTTTTGTCTCCGTCATCAATACGGTCTACTATGAATGGTGGGAAGATTTTCAAGATATAAATTTTCAAGAATCTTGAAGTTTTTGCATAAAGCTACTCGCATCATTTTCTGCACAAATACTATTATCTTCAATATTTGTACTTGCGAAACATTTAAGGGGAATGGAACACCTTCAGGGGAGGCAACTCCAGTAAAAGTATTTTTGTCAGCCTCGATAGCTCAGTGGTTAGCGCGTTCGACTTATGATCGAGAGGTTGTGGGTTCGAATCCGGCCACTGGAACCGAGGTGTGTCCTTGGGCAAGACACTTTATGACAATGCCCCACTCGACCCAGGTGTAAATGGGTGGCAGTAGTGTAAAATTCACTGCCTCTCTCTCGCGCGTATGATAACATCCGGAATGAGTGTTCGAGAGCAATTTAATAAGCTTGGAGCTTTCATCGCAATCAAACTAAATTAAATTAGTATAAACTAAAAGTATTTTTGTATCCTATGTCAATAGGTGTCAACTCTTAAAGGACAGAATTTGCTCCTCCAGAGCAAATTCTTTCCTTTAAGAGTAGACCCTTTTTACAGTAGGGCAGGGCTTATAGAAAAGTGAACAGGAAGTCCCGAAAAATGTCTCCCTTTGAAAAATGGCAGAAAAATCTGCCAGGTGTTCCCATTCCCCTTAATGTTGTGACCACTAATGTTGCTTTGAACAACAGGGCCATGACCTTTTTTTAATTTTTGCAATTAAGATATAAACCAGCTGTAGAAGTGACTTACTGAGCAATAAATCACAGTTTGGAGGTCAGTTGTAAAGAAGATCAAATCATGAGCATGTAGCATGAGTGATTTACCTACTTACAACTGGCCGACAAACTGTGATTAATTACTCAATAATTCAATGCTAAAGCTGATCTATTTCAATTCCAACACATTGAAAATCGTCAATAATGCTGCTGTTTCTTTCAAGTTCTCCCAACCTTTTGCCATTGTTAGAAGAAGTCCCGCCAAAATTACTGATTGTAACACATGCGATTATGTTCTTTTGTAATGTTTTCAATGAGAGAAAATATCGTTTCACCGACTAACGTCAAATATTCTACGAGTGACATCATAAAACGGCAGCTATTGGCGGCGTCCCCCTGTGATTTATTGCAGAATAAATCACAGTTTCTTTCCATTAACTACATAGGCATGCTGTGTTAGAATGACTATTAACTGGTGGAGGTGACACAGTACAGCAGAACTTCAGTAGTGCAAATATCTCTGGGCCATGAAGTTTGTTCTTTTGGTTGGTTGATTTGACGTTTAACGTCCCCATCAACACTGTATAGGTCATTTTGAAGACGTTGCTTCCAATTTTGTGGGACTTTTACCCGTCATTGAGATGAAATGACATCTCAAGCCCTGTCGCCCAATCAAACCAATAGGGTTTTATAAGCATGGACGGTTCCACTCGCACCACTTTGCCTGGGCAGGCTTGAATCCTCTACCTGGTTTACCAGTACTCATGGAGTTTGTTCTATAAAATAAGGATGTTGTATATACTCATCAGAATTGCCTCTTTGAGGTGATTTTAATGAGTAAACACAACATACATTTTTAATCTGGAAAACCTCCATAAATTCCCTTAATATATATGGATACCTGCAGCGATATAAAGAATATGCTAGGGACTGAAGAACAAGTTCGAATTTGTCATGGTAAACAAGCGATCTCTGTTTGATTTATCAAAGTTTCTTTGTTTTGTTTGTTTGATTTGAGGTTTAACATCCCTGTCAACACTGTAAAGGTCATTTTGGAGACGTTGCTTCCAATTTTGTGGGACTTTTAACAGACATTGAGATGAAATGACATCTTAAGCCGTGCATTCCAATGAAACCAATAGGGTTTATATGCATGGATGGTCTGACACGCACCACTTTTCCTGGGCAGGCTTAGAACCTCTAAGATGTTTACCAGTACTCATGTGTGGTCAGTTTCAGCTCTGCGTGGTAGCATCATGCAGCCAATCTATTTCTTCAAGCCCTGATGGGCTGCAGCCTAAAAAGTTTCCTTGTATTTAGAGTTATGGCAGTAACCTATTATAGGAGCCGCGCCAAGCGAATTTGGGTCTTCAAGCATTCCGTCAGGACAGCTTTTAACTGCGCATGCCCAGCCATTCAGAGGTGCCAGGGATATGGCTTTCTGTCTGAAGGTTCCTCTTGATTCAACTCTTGTATGGGCGAGCAGCGAAGGTTCTGGCGAGACTGCGCGGATGCGCAGGCTCGCCTGAACCTTCGCTGCTCGCATAGGCGATAAGTACCAAAATCGCTTGACGGGGCCCATAGTATAGCATTACCTAAACTGAACCAGAGTGACCGAAGCTCAAAGCCGGTTTCCCTCCTCATATCTTTATACCGGGCAACAATCTTGTTTCTTTTACTGGCCGAGAAGTTCTCCAGTTGTAGATGATCTTGGGTGAGGAATGATATTGCACAATGGAAGAAATTATTCCACAACTGAAAATAAATGTACAGATAAGTCTCTTTAAAACAACATTTGATATCACGGCAAAACTCGTCAAAACGTAAATTTCAATGGAACAAAACCTTTGCTCAAGACGTGAGATATATAAGAATATTGAATTAGTTACTTCAAGAAACAAATGTTTTGAAAATTTGTTTGAATCGCCTTGGCAATTCAAACATATGTCCACAACATTTGTTTCTTGGGAGTAATTTGGAGAAGGAGGGGGGGGGGCGGGGGGGGGGGGGGGGGGGGGGGGGGGGGGGGCAGAGGGAGAGGTAATGGTCCTTTATTACCTATTATACTACATCTTTGTGAGAGTCGTAAAGTGGTGGGCAACAAATACTGTCTTTAAAACGAGGGTCCTCTGTATGTTACAATGATTAAAAATTAACATTAGACAAGAGTAACAAGGACAACTAAAGGATAGTTTTTTCTTATTTCTTCATAAAACCTGTGTTGTGGATACTTGTGAGAACTGCCTCGATGAGGATATTCCAACAAGTATCCATGATTCATACAAGCTGCAGATTTAGAAGCAAAGAATACATCACAGGACTGAAAGTTATGGAGTGTACAAGTTTTTCTGGGCCAGACTAGCTAGTTTTAGCCATGAATAAGGCCTCATCAGTAACCCCCAAATATTTTTTCAAAATTCCACAATGAGTCATGTCCGTGTAATGAAACCTCCTGTAATCCCCATTTTATACAGAGAAAACTAGGGTTAACAAGGGTACACATTATTTTTCTTCTTTCTGCTCCTAGACAAAGGCTGTGGATATGAGGCAGTTCTCATGAGCACCCACAACCTATGTTTGCAGTAAAACTAAGAAAACTAGCACAAATTTTCATCAGAAAAATGACCATTTTGGAGAAGTGAGTGTTTGAGTTTTACGTCTCACCAACAGCTAAGGTCATACGGAGACGGGACCTCAGTTTTAAGACTCATCCGAAAGTCTGGAGAAGCCTGGGATCAATCCTGCGACCCCTGGTTTACAAGGCGAGTAGCATAACCACTACACCACGAACGCTTCTTAAACTATTTTAGAGAAATAAAAGAGTGCAATATGTCACACTGTGTTATCCCCATGGGAATCAAACAATACAATACTGAATCTACAGTTTGAGAATTTCTACGGCCACACATTCCCTTGGCACAGACTGTAGTAAATGTTAAATATAATCCATAAAAAGTTTGTTCTTTTGAAGCAAAGAATACTTTGTATCAAACTCTGACAGAAAATGTGGACAATCCTTAGGACAGGCAAAGTAAAAGTAGATATAGTGGAATAAATCAAGGAATAATAAGCTCAAGACAAGGTGCTTTTTTCATCCGAAAAGTACTGACATTTTTCTTATTTCTGCACGAAAACATACATTATGATACTCATTAGAAGCGCCTCATCGAGGCGCTTCTAATGAGTACCCACAACATATGTTTTCGTGCAGAAATAAGAAAAATAGTATTTGGATGGCCCCTCTTATCTGGGGCTATGAAGGATGCCACTCCTATGAATTCTTAACCCTTGCCCTGCTGAACCAGAATACAACAGTTAAATCATTGAGACAACAGGCATAAATACAATGTGAGGCAAAGCTCTGATCAGACTATGAAGATGTGGGTTCTGTTCCGAGTCTTTGCTGGGAAAACCCAACTGATGACATACTTTTTCTTGTCATGGCATGGTTTGGACAGCAATACAGTGGAACTTAAATATTAACTCAAACACGCTTGTTCACCAGGGTTAATTCAAACATGCATTTAAGTTCCTTGAATTTCTCCCCGCCACCCACCCCCCACCACAAAAAAAAAACAACAGATATCCACATAAGTAGGATAGTATAGGGAAATTTTTCTAATTATATCTTGAAAAGGAATATTGTGTCTACTTATAAGAGCAATTCCAATGATGACTGCACACATAATTCCTTTATTTTTTAGAAAACTGAAAAGCTATCTTTAAGGGGAATGGATACACCTTCAGGAGATGCAACTCCTGCAACAGTATTTTGGTCTCCTATGTCAATAGGGGTCAACTCTTAAAGGAAAAAATTTGCTTTTCATTAAGAGTAGACCCCTTTTTCAGTGGGACAGACTTTGTAGAAAAGCAAACATGAAGTCAAGAAAGTTGTCTTCCTTTGAAAAATGGGATTCCTCTTAAGTCCCCCATCCCAATGATGCCTTACGACACACATTTTCAAGACAAAAAAGATAGTTCACCCTAAGTTATCCCTATTATAGCTATCCCTATTATATTAACCCTTATCTTGTTGCAAAAATTAATGTAATTTATTCATTCAAATTTGCAAACTGAATGACAGTGTAGATCCTGATCAGATTACTTCTGAAGCCATATGATCTGGATCTACACTGTTTGCAAAGGTAGGAGTTGTCAGGGACAGCAGGATAAGGGTTAATATTTCCAGTCCTAGGCACACAAAAACCAGTTCGAAATAGCCATGGTAAAAGAGCCATCTGTGTTTGAGCTATCAAGTTCCACTGTACATGTAATGCACATGTGCAAGTATTTTTAATCATATAGGAATTATTATTTTGAGAACATACCTGCTGCTGGAATGGGTTGGAAAACTTCTGGTTAATAGTGTGAGCAAAGAATCGTAAGGCACGTAGAATAATGCTGAAACACAGGAACAAAACAAACAATTCAAGAAAGTAGTTCTTCTCACAAAGATCCCAAAAGGAAAGCATGAGATTATCTTCAGTGGAATAGCTAAATCACTTGATGAGAAAATTGGTCCATGACTTGCAAACAACGATGGTGTAGATCAGCCTGCACATCTGCACAGTCAATCAACACCTTAACCCATTGTATGCTAGTGGACTCTTCCATTGCTATATGTTCGACAAGTCCATTTGTCATATACGGGGTGTCAGGCCTATTTTTTTGCTCATATTCTGTTTTTGACGGAAAATTCTGTTGGGAAATAGTGCAGGCTCTGATTAGATGTCGCGGCGTCTGATCTGGGCCTGCAATGTTTGGCAATGATATCCCCTTATGGGGTTCCCGCATACAATGGGTTAATGTATGCTGTTTGGCTAGTATAATGACTCTAGTTTCTGTATCTACAATCTAAAGACTTACTTGTTTGCATTGGGGAGCACACTAGTTTGTGTCTTACCTGGTCCTGGTCCAAATCTATAAAACCTTTTTATACTCATCTGACCTGAGCAGGACAAAATAATATTGTTCTCTACTGATCTGAATAGCTGAATAGAAGAACTGCAGTATTTGTTTGCATTTTAAAATTTAAGCACATGACAAATTTTAAGTTGGGCATGAAAAAAGTTTTAATCTCAGAGCCATGTCACATAATCCAAAGACAATTCCAAATCCAAATCTTCTTGATATAGGATACAGTTTACTGTCCAGTACCCTACTCCACGGCTAGGATTAAGTGGCATGTCTAAACTTGCCATGTTATCCATCCTGTTTTGCAGGAGAGACAATATTCTGAACATCCTATTCAATTTTCCTTAAACCTAGCACCTCTGACAAAGGGGTCTGTCTACTTGACAAGAACTAGACCCCTAATGATAAGGGAGATAACAATGTTTGAAAGAGTTATCTCCCATTAAGGTGCATCCATTCCTCTTAAGCGGAATGAACACACCTGGCAGATTTTTCCACCATTTTTCAAAGTGTGACAACTTTCGGGACTTCCTGTCCGCTTTCCTATAAACTCTGTCCCACTGAAAAAGGGATCTACTCTTAAAGGAAAGAATTTGCTCCTCAGTTGACCCCTTTTGACATGGGAGACAAAATATTTTGAAGGAATTGCCTTCCCTGAAGGTCCATCCATTCCTCTTAAAATGGTGAAGACATAATATTAAACATAAACCTATAAACCTCTTCACACAGTTTTAGGTATGACACAGTTTAAAGATGGATCTCAAAAATGTATAGATTATATAGACAAGAATTCAGCTGAAGGCTATGTCACGCCTTTGGGGATGCAAAGTCACTGGACCATGAAATATAGGTCAAGGTCAGATATGGATGCTTGCATTGAAGTTGCTATTCCTAGATGCAAGCTTGTACCTAGTATCATAAATGAAGCTCTAAATAGTTCTTGAGAAATGGACTCTTACATTAGGGTGGAAGTTAGGGTGGTCACAATAATTCATTTATTTGGTGAACCGTGAAATGTAGGTCAAGGTCAGGTATGGATGCTTGCATTGAAGTTGCTATTCTTAGATGCAAGCTTGTACCAAGTAACATTAAACGGACGGAAAATTCAGCTCCTATGTAGCGCCACGCTTAAAGCATGTGCGACAAAAAATTACCATACATCTAACCTGAGGGTAACAGTCCAGTATCATGTGGCTTGCCTCTTGATGCTGGACTGTGATTCTGAGTGACAGATTTTTCTATCTGCCCCTCACACCTTGTAAGATTCTTTATCTTGCAAACCTTTCATTTCCGAGTGAGGATTCGTAATAAAACAGATATTTTGATTGCTAATGTCCACCATATTTTGGTGAGAATACTGTGACACTGCATCTTTAAGCGGCATCACCATTAGCAACGGCGTGTCCTATCATCCCATACAACCAGTGTCCATGAAAAATCTAAAAATTCTGGATTTTGTTCCTATATTTGGTTGGATTAACCTGGGAAGTGGGGTTAACCTGGGAAGAATAAGAATTCTGGTTATAATTTCTGGTTTCCTTATCTGGTATGCAAGAAATAAAAATACCTGTTTTGCAACATAATCATTTCCATCCAGTCTGTCTGGAATACACTGGAGTTGATGAGGTTTTGAAACAGCATCATGATTTCCATGAGGAAGTCTTCCATGTCAGACAATGTGATGAATTTGTTGATGTAAGCGTTGTAGTGGGTCTCTGTCATCTGACGTAGAATGCTGAGCAGCACCGCCACGCATTCACCCTGGAATTTTTTCAGTTAATTTCAGTTAAAGTTCATCATTTCATGCATTTATTGCAAATATTTTTTTTATTTTGGACAGCCCTTTGGCCATTTTGTGAGAAAGTAACTGTCCTTTTGGCTTTCTGTAAGTGACTCTTTCATTATGGTGATGTTGTTTTATGTTGGTGTTTCTTTCCCTTTGATGTCTTTGATGGCAGGCGTGAAGTTATTATATCGATTCCTGATCAATGCCTTCACTTCTATTTTGATCAACTATCAGACTTCACACATTAGCAGACACAATATTAACCCTAAAATGCCAAGAAAAAACTGCATGTGAAAATGTTGTCTGACTTTGCCATCTGTTGCATCTACTTGCAAACATTTGTAACCCATTTTTGCCAACAGGCAAACAGTGTGGACCCACATATGACTGCTTCTAGAGCAGTCTGATCTGGGTTCACACTGTTTGCAACAATGACTTGTAAGTAACCAGCAGACAACAAAGCAGACAATAATTATTGTGAGAGGCATCTTAAGGGGAATGGGAACACCTGGCTGATTTTTCTGCCATTTTTCAAAGGGAGACAACTTTCGGGATTTCCTGTTCGCCTTTCTGTAAGCCCTGTCCCACAGAAAAAGGGGTCTACTCTTAAAGGAAAGAATTTGCTCCTTAGGAGCAAATTCTTTCCTTTAAGAGTAGACCCCTATTGACATGGGAGACAAAAATACTTTTGCAAGAGTTGCCTCCCCTGAAGGTGTTCCCATTCCCCTTAAGGGTAATTTTCTAATATTTACAGTTGTCAGTATTATTTAGACATGTATTTTGAAACCATGACTTGATGCTTCATTCAATTTTCTGGAGGGTGTCCCTGTAAAATGAGTCAATTAAAGTACTTTAAAATTCCTAAAAATTCGGACACCTTAAGGACTTGCCGTAATTCTCCTAAACTTTTAACAAATTTGTTCCATGATCCAGCAAGGAGTCCAAAACGTGCAGAGGGAATTGCAAACAGTGTAGACCCTGATCAGACTGCTCCTTCAGGAGCAGTCTGATCTGGGTCTGCACTGTTTGCTAAGGCCTTTCTGTCCCAATACTTAAGATCATTACAGTTCTTTTAACCACAAGGATAATCATGTAGTTTCAAGGATATTTACAAATGTTTTACACGATGCAGATAATAAGCCCCCGCCCATAGGGGCTTGAAGAAATATATGGGCTGCATAATGCTTCCACGCAGAGCTGAATCCGGCCTGCACACTAGTACTGGTAAACCTCTTAGAGGATCTAAGCCTGTCCAGGAGCCGCGGTGAGAGGCGAACCGTCCATGCTAATAAACCCTATTGGTTTCATTGGGCGACAGGGCTTGAGATGTCATTTCATCTCAATGTCGGGTAAAAGTCCCACAAAATTGGAAGCAACGTCTCCAAAATGACCTTTACAGTGTTAACGGGGACGTTAAACCTCAAATCAAACAAAAAAAACATGATATAGATACTGGTAAGAATGAACTTACATCATGTGTCTTGATGGTAGTCTGTATCACAGTTCTCAAAATATACTCCATAATACAATGGATATCCTTGTCATGGTAGATCTGAAATCGATGAAAACAGAAATAAAGACCTTACAGTTGTAATTTTAAATGAAATTTATGAAACAAGACTTCTTGGTAAGACATTGTCATATAGCAATTTAAAATTGGATTTTATTGCCGAAAAATTGTTAAAGAATCTAAGAAAACAGGGTTGTCACAGACATCATGACATTACGTGCTTGTAAGGATGTGTTTTTATTATGTCTGGTCATATCATTTTAATATGGTTAACTATAAGTGAACAGTGATATCATGTGGACAACAGCAGTATAGGTGCAACAGTATTGTTTGTTTTTTTCAGTTTTGGTTTTACGGCCCTTTAAAGATTACCGGCATTTTACTTATTTTGACCCGATCATTAATCAGAATTAGGCAAAAACCGGAGCACCCAGAAAAAACACCCGACCTTCCATTGCAGAACTTGGGGGGTCTCACATCTCACATGTGACCCAAGTGAGGCTCAAATCCAAAGCAGTGAGAGACCTAATGATTAAGAGTCAGTGCTTTTACCCATCTGGCCACAGAAGCCCACAGCATTACTCTTAACCCTTATCTTGCTGTTGACTACAACCCCTATCTTTGCAAACAGTGTAGATCCAGATCAGATGGCTTCTGAAGAAGCCATCTGATCAGGATCTACACTGTTTGGCATTCAGTTTATGAATTTGTAGCAATAAATTACATCAAGTAATTTGATTGGCTGATAGACAGAAATGGGTGTGGCTTAAATGAATATTCAGCAAGATAAGGGTTAATCTAAAAAGTTAGAGTCCAAAACAAAGTCTTACCCTTTTCTGTGGAGAAAATAAAGTATCCATTATATTACTAAGCACTTTAATGCATGCTGTTCTCTCTTCCTGAGATTCCATCATGTCACGTATATGTCGTAACATCATTGGCAACAAAATATCCCGACATTCCGGCAGACGAAATAGGTCAGTCTGAACTAAGTCCTCAATGCACTTGATTTTCTGTATTCTCAGTCGATTCTTTGGCACATAGTTTAAAAACTCTACAAATAAGTGGCTGAAAAACAATAAAAATATTAGAGCGCGCAGTCGATGGCAAGCCATCGCAAATCCCCACGTTTTCCCCACAGTAGGTCAAAATTTGTCCTTTTGACCCCTTCCCAGGGCCCCTGGGGGCGGGGACAAAAAAAAATGTGCTCTTGCGCAAGCCATTCATGTAAGCAACTCGCATACCAAATTTGGTTGAATTCCGGCTAACGGTTTAGGAGGAGATAGCCGGACAGACAGACAGACAGACGAACGGAGGCGATTGCAATATCCCCACTTTTTTTTAAAAACGTGGGGATAACAATAAAATTCCTGAATTCAGACCACCTTTGGGACTGTTCAAAAGTGGTCTTATAGACCACTTTTGAACAGTCCCAAAGGTGGTCTCTTACTAGAGGAAACAGGGTGTAGAAAACACAAATTAAGAATAGCTGGAACCCTTTAAATATGGTTTTTAACCCTTGTCCTGCTGAGCCCGGATATGCCTTATTTTCCAAACAATGAGATCTAGATCAGATGGCTTCTGACGAAGCCATCTGATCAGGATCTACATTGTTTGCCATTCAGATTGTGAATTTGTTGCAATAATTTGCACAAAGTAATCTGATTGGCTGATAATCGGTAGTGGGTGTGGCATATATGAATATTCAGCAGGACAAGGGTTAAGGAACAATTAGTCTTTAATTTAAGCAGGTCAAAATTTCATTATATTTCAGTATCAGACCTGGAAAGACCTCAATTTCTTCTCAGGGAGGGTTGGCACCAAGTCTTACTTGGCAGGGCTACTTTTTGAAGAAATTTGCTAACCATGTATTCACTTCTTTTCTTCAAGATTTGATTCAAATGCCATGGTAGTCTAATTTTCACTAGAAAAAGTGTCCATAGGACACGGATGCCCCCGCCAAATGCCATTCATAAAAAATATTACAAATGTACTTCAAATCAATCATAAATCATATTAAAATCATAAATGATGGCGGAAGAGCGATGACAAAGTTTTTCTAAAAATAGCCACATTGACCTTGACCTTGAAAGTTGAAATAGCTCGAGATATTGTCACAAGGAACATTTGTGTGAAGTTATACTGAAATCGGTGAAGAAATGTAAGCGCTAGAGCCATGACAAAGTTTTTCTAAAAATAGCCACAGTGACATTGACCTTGAAAGTCAAACTCGCTCAAGGTATTGTCATAAGGAACATTTGTGTGAAGTTATATTGAAATCAGTGAAGAAATGTAGTCGCTAGAGCGATGACAAAGTTTTTCTAAAAATAGCCATTGTGACCTTGACCTTGAAAGTCGAAATGGCTTGAGATATTGTCATAAGGAACATTTGTGTGAAGTTATATTGAAATCAGTGAAGAAATGTAAGCGCTAGAGTGATGACAAAGTTTTTCTAAAAATAGCCACGGTGACCTTGACCTTGAAAGTTGAAATCGCACGAGATATTGTCATAAGGAACATTTGTGTGAAGTTCTATTGAAATCGGTGAAGAAATATAGGCGCTAGAGTGATGACAAAATTTTTCTAAAAATAGATAAAGTGACCTTGACCTTGAAAGTTGAAATCGCACAAGATATTGTCATAAGGAACATTTGTGTGAAGTTATATTGAAATCAGTTAAGAAATGTAGGCGCTAGAGCGATGACAAAGTTTTTCTAAAAATAGCCACAGTGACCTTGACCTTGAGGTCATGACCTTGAAAGTCTAACTTGCTAAAGATGTCATAAGAAACATTTGTGTGAAGTTATATTGAAATCAGTGAAGAAATGTAGGCGCTAGAGCGATGAAAAAGTTTTTCTAATCATAGCCACAGTGACCTTGACCTTGAGGTCATGACCTTGAAAGTCAAACTCGCTCGAAATTTTTTTATAAGGAACATTTGTGTGAAGTTATAATGAAATTTTTGAAGAAATGTAGGCGCTAGAGCGATGACAAAGTTTTTCTAAAAATAGCCACAGTGACCTTGACCTTGAAAGTCTAACTCGCTCGAGATATTGTCATAAGAAACATTTGTGTGAAGTTATATTGAAATCAGTGAAGAAATGTAGGCGCTAGAGCGATGAAAAAGTTTTTCTAAAAATAGCCACAGTGACCTTGATCTTGAGATCATGACCTTGAAAGTCAAACTCGCTCGAGATTTTTTTATAAGGAACATTTGTGTGAAGTTATAATGAAATTTGTGAAGAAATGTAGGCGCTAGAGCGATGACAAAGTTTTTCTAAAAATAGCCACAGTGACCTTGACCTTGAGGTCATGACCTTGAAAGTCTAACACCTCGAGATTTTTTTATAAGGAACATTTGTGTGAAGTTATAATGAAATTTGTGAAGAAATGTAGGCGCTAGAGCGATGACAAAGTTTTTCTAAAAATAGCCACATTGACCTTGACTTTGAGGTCATGACCTTGAAAGTCTAACTCGCTCGAGATTTTTTTATAAGGAACATTTGTGTGAAGTTATAATGAAATTGGTGAAGAAATGTAGGCGCTAGAGCGATGACAAAGTTTTTCTAAAAATAGCCACAGTGACCTTGACCTTGAGGTCATGACCTTGAAAGTCGAACTCGCTCGAGATTTTTTTATAAGTCACATTTGTGTGAAATTATGCTATATCCCCCCTCACAACTATGTTGTGCGAGGGGATAAAAATATTACAAATCTACTTCAAATCAATCATAAAATATATGCATCAAGGGCAGATAATCAAAAACCAAAAATGCAAGAGTTGTCTTCCTTGTTAATGACACATCGTCTCAGTGTGATGAATGCACCTGTGAAGTTTCATGAATATATTCCATACGGTTTAGGAGTTATGGCCCGGACACGGTTTACTATTTGGTACTAAGTCAAGGGCAGATAATTAAAAAACCAAAAATGCAAGAGTTGTCTTCCTTGTTCATGACACATCGTCTCAGTGTGATGAATGCACCTGTGAAGTTTCATGAATATATTCAATACGGTTTAGGAGTTATCGCCCGGACACGGTTTACTATATGGTACTAAGTCAAGGGCAGATAATTCAAAAACCAAAAATGCAAGAGTTGTCTTCCTTGTTCATGACACATCGTCTAAGTGTGATGAATGCACCTGTGAAGTTTCATGAATATATTCCATACGGTTTAGGAGTTATGGCCCGGACAAGACATACCATTTGACTATATATGGATGTAAGTCAAGGGCAGATAATTCAAAAACTAAACAAGCTGGAGTTGTCTTCCTTGTTCATGACACATCGTCTCATTGTGATGAATACACCTGTGAAGTTTCATGAATATATTCCATACGGTTTAGGAGTTGTGGCCCGGACACGGTTTACTATATGGTACTAAGTCAAGGGCAGATAGTTCAAAAACCAAAACAGCAAGAGTTGTCTTTCTTGTTCATGACACATCGTCTCAGTGTGATGATACATCTGTGAAGTTTCATGAATATATTCCATACGGTTTAGGAGTTATGGACCGGACACCGGACGAACGGACGTACGGACGAACGACCGGACAGGGGTAAATCTTAATGCCCTTCCGGTATTCTCCGAATACGCTGGGGCATAAAAATGAAAACTAAACATCTATACAATGCTCTCCTCCTCCAACCCACCCCCTCGCCCCCACCCATTGAGGCTGGAAGAAATAGATGGGCTGCATGATGCTTCCATGCAGAGCTGAAACTGACCGCACACGAGTACTGGTAAACCGCTTAGAGGATCTAAGCATGCCCAGGCAAAGCGGTGCGAGTCGCACCGGCCATGCTTAAAAACCCTATTGGTTTCATTGGGTGACAGGACTCGAAATGTCATTTCATCTCAATGTCGGGTAAAAGTCATACAAAACTGGAAGCAACGTCTCCAAAATGACCTGTACAATGTTGACGGGGACGTTAAACCTCAAATCAAACAAATAAAACACACCACCCCCACTCTGTCTGTCTGCCTTTCTTTCTCTCAGCAGAGATGCAGATTAGCAAGCACATCTGCACATTCTCATCAAACTTTGATCAGTCTTTGCAGTCTTTATGGATGTCCATTGATACAAAGCATCTTCCATGCTAGCTGATTTTTGTCTACACTGTCTACAAACACTATTGTTGTTCAAAACTAACGACGTCGTTAGTTAATGTATCGTTAAAACTTTGATCATTAAATATGGCAAATATGCTGAAATTTCTGTTGAAAAAATGTGAACAGCTTTTGCAAACGCAAAAGCTGCTCACATTTTTTCAGCAATATACCAAAATTTACGATATTGTACTTGCTAGAGGAGTTAGTAATATGACCACTAACGAGCTTGTTAAGCTAACAATGCTTTGAACAACTGGACCCTGGTGTATACACAAGTGGTTAACCAGTAAAGTGCACATTTTTTGACTGCTCTTTAAGAATCAGTGTATATGAACCAGCAGAAGGGAGATACTGACTATAGAAAAAAAAAATCATGCTCAATCTCCACGTGAGAATATTGTCATCCTAACAGGTAACAAACCTGCAACCTCCACATTACCAATGAGATGTGCATCTGACTAAGCTACTGAGGCTGGTGCCAACACTGTGTGGCTCAAATGACAGTCAAGCTACGTAATTGTGTGTTAAAAAAAATTAAAGCATAAATAACTCACCTGAGCTCAACTGCATTAAAAACTCTCAGTATATCTGATATCGTTGCTGGCATGTTTCGAAGTGCATATCCCTGAGCACGTATTGTTCTGTCTGATGTGTATAACATCATTCCTCCTATAGACTGGATCAACTGCTTCAACATTATTTCAAACTGTTGTTTCCCTTTGTTTTCATTTAACCTGAAAATAGGTATAACATTAACCTCTTAACCCTTGTCCTGCTGAATATTCATATATGCCACACCCACTACCGATTATCAACCAATCAGATTACTTGATGCAAATTACTGCAACAAATTCATTAACTGAATGACAAATAATGTAGATCCTGATCAGATGGCTTCTTCAGAAGCCATCTGATCTGGATCTTCATTGTTTGAAAGATAAGACATATCCGGGATCAGCAGGACAAGGGTTAAACACTGTTCATGTTTAACCCTGTTCAGGCATGGCAACTGTTTCAAAAATATGTTTGTCTCCTTTGCAAAAGGTACCATTCTATTCATAAAATACCCCTCCTGACTAAGGTATTACCAAAAGAGGACAATTCTGAGCAAGTCTGATGATGATTGGACCAAAACTGTGGCCTCTGGAGTGCTAAATTAAAGCATAAATAACTTCTTTGACTGCTCTTTTTCTATGATTTTACCTACTAACTTACTTTTTGACCCCAAATGACCCATATTCGAACATGACCTAGATATTGTCAAGATGATCATTCTGAGTGAGTTTGATGATGATTAGACTAAAATTGCAGCCTCTAGAGTGTTAACAAGGTTTTTCTATGATTTAACCTACTTTCTGACCCCAAATGACCCATATTCGAACTTGTCCTTCATATTGTCGAGATGATAATTCTGTGCAAGTTTGATGATGATTGGACCAAAACTGTGGCATCTAGAGTGTTAACAATGTTTTTCTATGATTTGACCTACTGACCTCCTTTTTGACCCGACATGACCCATATTCGAAATTAACCCAGATATTGTCAAGATGATCTGACCTACTGACCTACTTATTGACCAGACATGACCCATATTCGAAATTAACCAAGATATTGTCAAATGATCATTCTGAGCAAGTTTGATGATGATTGGATCAAAACTGTGGCCTCTAGAGTGTTAACATATTTTTCTATGATTTAACCTCTTGACTTACTTTGTAACCCGACATGACCCATATTCGAACTTTACCGAGATATTGTCATGATAATCATTCTGACCAAGTCTGAACATGATTGGACCAAAACTATGGCCTCTACAATGTTAACAAGAAAAGTTTATGCACGACACACGATGGACAACACACGATGCCGCGCCATCTCACAATCACAAAAGCTCACCATGACCTTCAGTCAGGTGAGCTAATAAAGAGGCTGTGCACAGCAAAGACTAACAAGAGGGCCATGATGGCCCTGGATCGCTCACCTGACCCATATGATAGAGTAACAAGTGGGCCTCGGGGAGGGCGATTATTGACCCCAGGGCTACAATGTGCATAATGTTGAGGGAGGTCTAAAAAGGTGAAGCTTCATACCAAATATCAACAAAGCCTATAATTTGAACAATCTTGGCAAAGGTCCACTAGATGAAGCTACACACCAAATATCAAAGACCTGGGCCTTGGGGTTTCAGAGAAAAAGATTTTTTAAAGATATTCCCTACATTAGCCTATGTAAAACCAAATGGCCCCGGGGCGGGGGCATTTTTGGCCTCAGGGCTATAACTTAAACAATCTTGATAGAAGTCCACTAGATGAAGCTTCACACCAAATATCAAAGACCTGGGCCTTGCTGTTTCAGAGAAGAAGATTTTCAAAGATTATCTCTATATATAAAACTATGCAAAACCAAAGGGCCCCGGGGCAGGGGCTATAATTTGAACAATCTTGGTAGAGGTCCACTAGATGAAGCTCCATACCAAATATCAAAGACATGGGCCTTGTGGTTTCAGAGAAGAAGATTTTTAAAGATTTCCCTATATAAGTCTATGAAAAACCAAAGGGTCTCGAGGTAGGGGCCCAGGGCTATAATTTGAACAATCTTGACAGAGGTCCACTAGATGAAATTTCACACCAAATATCAAAGACCTATTTATCTATCTTCATATACTGAGTCGGTCAAACTTGGCCATTACCTCAGTTGGGTGGAGCGCTAAATTTAGAATTTAGCAAAAAAAAAAAAAAAAAAAAAAAAACACCCACTGGATGAGTTCTTAAAACTATTTACAATCTGCTTTCAGAGGTGTACTAAAACGCACACCTCTGGATCCCAATCTACACCATGTGGGCTTTGAACTCCTCTGCAGTTTTGGCATTTACCACAGAGGAGGGAAGACTATTCCACTGAGGAATAGTTCTAGGGAAGAAAGAATTCTTCAGGGCATCACTATAGGCCTGGTACCTACGATATTGACTGTTGTTTAGTTTTGATGCCCTTGTTTGAGTTGAAGTAGTCACAGGGGTCAAGTATTTATCTTTATTAAGAGACACTGTGTCAGAGTGAATCTTATAAAAGAAGGTTAAAGAGGACTGCTCGCGACGGGCCTCCAAGGATGGCCACTCCAGCTCATCGAGCATATCACCAACACTGCTTCTGTTCCGCCATCGCCTGCAGGTCCATCGGGCAGCCGTTCTCTGAACCTTCTCAACCTGCTGAACCTGAGTTTTAACATGGGGGTGCCAAATAGGTGATGCATACTCTAATTGAGGTCTAACCAAGGTTTTGTATGCAACACCCTTTGTCTGCCTAGGTGCAAAAGCCAAATTACGTCTAAGAAACCCTAATGTCCTAGTTGCTTTAGAGGTAATCTCAGAAATATGTTGACCCCAATCAAGATTATCAGTAATGGTGATACCAAGATATTTTGCGGATTGGACATGTTCCAAAGTATGCTGATGTAATGAGTAGTTGAATTTAATCTGCTTGTCTGGAGGGTGCCGTGACACCCTCATTGAATGACATTTGGCCACATTGAACTTCATTTGCCAATCGGCCTCCCAACGTGCTAGGCTATCCAGGTCATCTTGTAAGATAAGACAGTCAGAAGTAGTATATATGTTCCTATACAAAACACAATCATCAGCAAACAAACGAACAGATGACCTGATATTATCAGGAAGATCATTAATAAATATCAAGAAAAGGACCGGTCCAAGTACCGAACCTTGTGGGACACCGGACAAAACAGGGACTGGATCCGACGCTTGGTCGTCAAGTACAACTTGTTGAGTGCGTCCAGAGAGCCATGAGCTAACCCACTTAAGTGTGGATCCTCTAATCCCATAATGATCTAGTTTGTACAATAGCCTCCTGTGAGGTACCTTGTCGAAGGCCTTTGCAAAATCCATGATAATCAGGTCAGTCTGTTTGTGGCCACGATTAATGGCCCCATCCAGATTGCTCACTATGTCATGGTAGAACTGAACTAATTGAGTTTCACAAGACCTTCGACTTCGGAAACCATGCTGGCAGTCAGCAAGAATGCTTTCAAAGGCTAGGTGCTTGTTAATGTTGCTGACTAATATATGCTCCAGGGTTTTGCAACAGATGCATGTGAGCGACACCGGTCTGTAATTCTCAGCATCATATTTTTCTCCTTTCTTAAAGACCGGGGTTACGTTTGCTTGTCGCCAGTCATCTGGTACAGTGCCCCGAGCAAGTGATTCATTGAAAATAAAGGCCAGCAGGGGAGATATTTCAGCACTACATTCCTTAAGCACCCTGGCATGCAGACCGTCAGGCCCAGATGCCTTATGTATGTTGAGCTTGTCCAACAGTTTTGCGACCCCTTTGGGGTCAACTGTTATGTCCCCCATAGAGGGCAACGGACTTGTACCTTTTGATGGTAGCTCACCGTCAGCTTCACGTGTAAACGCCGATTGAAACTGCTTATTACATATATTTGCCTTTTCGCGTGATTCAGTTTTCAAAATTCCATTTTCTCTAAGTGAAGTGATCCCAAATGATTCTTTTTTCAGGGACTTTACAAATGACCAAAATTTCTTAACTTTTCCATTCTTCTGGGGGCCCTCGGGATCAATATTTTCATCATCAAAGGTAAAGATGCTGGAAACATGATTCCAATATGCATCTCTAATTACCTTTTGTACATGTGCTCTGAACCTTTTGTAATGGTTGTTCACGTCGGGATTGCTAGACTTACGAGCACGAAAGTACATTCTGTCACGTCTTCTGATTAGGTGTTTGATCGTGTTATCGATCCATGGTACACTATGCTTTGTTTTGGTCATTTTTATTGGTATGTACCTTTCCATGGCCGTCGTAAGTTCGGTCTTAAAACTGACCCACAAGTCATTTACTGACATGCGAGAGAGGTCAGAGGAAAGGAAGGAATCCTTAAATCGCGCCATATGGTCTCGCAGACCATCCATATCCGCACGCTTATATAAATATATTTTACGCGGGACCTGTCGGATTCGCTTTGCTTTTATGTCATACTCAATATAAACTATATCATGATCGGCCTTGCCGATCGGGGGGCATCCCTTTGACACGACTAACTGGGGATGGAGAATTTGTAAATAGCAAATCCAGGGTTTTTTCTTGCCGGGTGGGTATATTTACGACTTGAGAGAGGCAATGTTCTTTTACTATATCCAAAAGCTGTTGTTGCGTTTGCCTTTTAGACACCCCATGGGGTACCTGCTGGTTGCTCCATTCAATATCACCACAATTGAAGTCCCCTCCTACCAATATGTGGGCATTTCCATTTGACATTATCCTAGCCAAGGATGTATTGAAGGCCTCAAGATAATCTGGGTCAATCTGATCTGGTGGACGATAAAAAGATCCAAGGTACAGAGTCCTACACCCAATAATGTTCAACTTACACCAAACTATTTCACAGTCGGTGTCCAACTCCGGAGTTTCTGTGCAGAGCAGGTCTCTTTTAAATGCCACGAAGACACCACCATGGGCATCTCCAACTCTGTCTTTCCGGATGGCCTCGAATGAATCTGGGAAAATTTCCGAGTTTTTGATATCTGGGGTTAACCAAGACTCATTCCCCACAATGATGTCTGGTTTAGCCGAGTCGATAATTGTGTGAATTTCAGCCATTTTATTCTTAATTGACTGACAATTCATAATCAAGATTCTGAGGGGGTGGTTGAGGACCGCTTTTTTGGTCCTCGGTTTAGCTCCTCTTGGTTGCTGCACAATGGGCGAAGAAGCTGCAGTTGGTGGGCCAATATTGTCTGGTATCGGACTATCAGGCTCGGACAGGGATGATAATGGATCAAATCTATTATGAGTATCTAAAGTTGCTGAGTCACCAAATAGCGATGTGGAAAAGTTGGGCATTCCACATTTCAAGCAATCCCATGCCATGCTTGTACTCAATGGACTAGTATAAATGCTATACATAGTTGAAGACATGCCTTGACAGCCTATATGATACCAGACATTACAAGTATCACAACAAATTCCTCGGTCATCCCAACCAACACTTTCAGTACAGACCCCACATGGGAAATGTGTACTGTTACTTCGGGAATCTGGACCAGGATTAGTTTCAACATCCCAAGCATTTCCTATCATCACTGTAAATATGTATAAATAACAAAGTTTATTTGAGCCAGGAAATTCCCTAAACCTAGGCCTTGTGGTTTCACAGAAGAAGATTTTTAAAGATATTCCCTATATAAGTCTATGTAAAACCAAAGGGCCCCCGAGACAGGGGTGTTTTTGGTCTCAGGGCTACAATTTGACCAATCTTGGTAGAAGTCCACTAGACGAAGCTTCATACCAAATATCAAAGACCTAGGTCTTCTGGTTTCAGAGAAGAAGATTTTTCAAGATTTTCCCTATATATATATAAGTCTATGTAATACCAAAGGGCCCAAATGGGGGCATTTTTGGCCCCAGGGCTATAATTTGAACAATCTTGGTAGGGGTCCACAAGATTAAGCTTCATACTAAAAATCAAAGACCTAGGCCTTGTGGTTTCAGAGAAAAAGATTTTTCAAGATTTTCCCTAAATAAGTCTATGTAAAACCAAAGGGCCCTGGAGCGGGAGCATTTTTGGCCCCAGGGCTATAATTTGAACAATCTTAGTAGGGGTCCACTAGGTGAAGCTTCATACCAAATATCAAAGACCTGGGCCTTGTGGTTTCAGAGAAGAAGATTTTTAAAGATTTTCCCTATAGAAGCCATGTAAAACCAAAGGGCCCCAGAGCGGGGGCATTTCTGGCCCCAGCACTATAATTTGAACAATCTTGGTAGGGGTCCACTAGGTGAAGCTTCATACTAAATATCAAAGACCTGGGCCTTGCGGTTTCAGAGAAGATTTTTAAAGATTTTCCCTATATAAGCCTATGTAAAACCAAAAGGCCCAGGGGGTTGGGGGGGGGGGGGGGGGGGGGGTGGGGGGGTGGGGGACCTGGGCCTTGTGGGGTGAAGCTTCATACCAAATATCAAAGACATGGGCCTTACAGTTTCAGGGAAGAAATTTTTTAAAGATTTTCCCTATATAAGCCCATGTAAAACCAAAGGGCCCCCGAGCGGGGGCATATTTGATCCCAGCACTATAATTTGAACAATCTTGGTAGGGGTCCACTAGATGAAGCTTCATACCAAATATCAAAGACCTGGGCCTTGCGGTTTCAGAGAAGAAGATTTTTAAAGATTTTCCCTATATAAGCCCATGTAAAACCGAAGGGCCCCGGAGCGGGGGCATTTTTAGCCCAAGGGCTATAATTTGAACAATCTTGGTAGGGGTCCACTAGATGAAGCTTCATACCAAATATCAAAGACCTAGGCCTTGCGGTTTCAGAGAAGAAGATTTTTAAAGATTTTCCCTATAGAAGCCCATGTAAAACCAAAGGGCCCCGGGGCGGGGGCATTTTTGGCCCCAGCACTATAATTTGAACAATCTTGGCAGGGGTCCACTAGATGAAGCTTCATACCAAATAACAAAGACCTGGGCTTTACGGTTTCAGAGAAGAAGATTTTTAAAGCTCTTCCCTATATAAGCCCATGCAAAACCAAAGGGCCCCGGAGCGGGGGCATTTTTGGCCCCAGCACTATAATTTGAACAATCTTGGTAGGGGTCCACTAGATGAAGCTTCATACCAAATATCAAAGACCTGGGCCTTGTGGTTTCAGAGAAGAAGATTTTTAAAGATTTTCCCTATATAAGCCCATGTAAAACCAAAGGGCCCCGGAGCGGGGGCATTTTTGGCCACAGCACTACAATTTGAACAATCTTGGTAGGGGTCCACTAGATGAAGCTTCATACCAAATATCAAAGACCTCGGCCTTGTGGTTTCAGAGAAGAAGATTTTTTAAGTTTTGGGTGAAAAAAATCTATTTTTGGCTCCTTTGACCTAGATGTGCAACGGACCGGAACCATTTGAACAACTTTGAAAGGGGACCACCTAAGGATCATTCCTGTGAAGTTTGGTCAAAATCCGATCAGTGGTTTAGGAGGAGATGTCGTTTAAAGAAATTGTTTACGGACGGACGCACGCACGCACGGACAACGGACGAAAAGTGATCCCAAAAGCTCACCTCGTCACTACGTGACGGTGAGCTAATAAAACTGCTAAGATGTGCAGACTGATCCAAATCTTTAGACATGCCCTGTAGCATCTTTTATGTAGCTGCAAAGAGCATAAAATTTTACTTTGTGACTGGTTTGGAGTTTAGCTGCCTTGTCAAAACTATTGTAGGTGATATAGAGCAGGCAAGTTTATCCCAACCAGATTTTTACTAGCAGGCTTAGACTTGCCTGGTTAACCAGTAAGGTGCTCATTCTTTCACCAGAATCTGACGACTGCCCTTCTTTAATCTGCAGAATAGACTGAGATTTCATAATAAATTTACATTCAAGAATGTAATCTGATATGGTTTCTACAACTTACATTGCAAAGAGTTCTCTAGATCTGACAATAAACTTGAAGATATATTCCAGTGACTTCATTGCCTGCCGGAATGACGGTTCATGTTCAGAATCCTCGTTAGCATTATTCACATATTCCTTCAGTATTGACATCAGCTTACTGAAAACAAACATAGACAAAGCTAGAATGTACCATAAAAATTCACAATTAAGGGGAATGGGATCACCTTCAGGGGAGGCAACTCCTGCAAAACATTTTTGTCTCCCATGTCAAAAGGGGTCAACTCTTAAAGGAAAGAACTTGCTCCTGAGGAGCAAATTCTTTCCTTTAATAGACCCCTTTTTCACTGGAACAGGGCTTATAGAAAAGCGAACAGGAAGTCCCGAAAGTTGTCTCCCTTTGAAAAATGGCAAAAAAAATCTGCCAGGTGTTCCCATTCCCCTTAATTAGATCAGCTAAAATTAAAATTAGTTCTTCAATAAAATCATATTTAGAAGGTTTCAGTTACTCCCCCTGTCTTTTTTCTACTCCCAGTGTCCTCTAATAAGAGACCACCTTTGGGACTGTTTAAAAGTGATCTTAAAGACCACTTTTGAACAGTTCCCAACAGTGGTCTGATTACAGGTATTTCACTGTACATGTATAGCATTTCTACGGTATAAAATAAAACCTTGATTGTCCCTCTGAAGATAGAAACAGAAAATAAAGTGCAAAGTGAACAGATGATATGTTTGGATTTGCTACATTCAGTATTTGGTAATTCTCTGTCCTGCCCCCAACTCCAGATTTCCAGATAACTGTACTCAATACAGTACTTACTTGAAAGCTGTAGCAATGCCAGGACTGGACAATATACTGGTAGGCATCCCGTATTGGCCTCAACCATTGCACCTTCCCCAACCCCCTACTTATCCCCACGCCATCTTCTCCAGATTATTCTATACTCACTTGTAAACTGTAGTGATACTGAGGGTGAACTGCCTTCACTTTTACCTTTACACACTCTACAGAACTGCCATCCCCCTTACAGCTTCCCATCCCCAACTTGTAAACCCCCCCCCCCCCCCCCCCACACACACACCTTCTCACAGATATCACTGGATTCACACGTAAATTGTAGTGATGCTAGAGGACAAAAGGATGTAATAAAAGGCATCCAAATATTGGTCTGGACCGATATCTACAGAACTGCCATCACCCTTACAGCTTCCCGCCCCGACATCCCTAACTTGTTCCTCCCCAGATAACACTGTACTCACTTGTACGCTGTAGTGATGCTAAAGGACTAATGGATGCAATGGTAGGCATCCAAATATTGGTCTATACTGATATCTACAGAACTGTTATCACCCTTACACCTTCCCCCAACTTGGGCTGCATGATGCTTCCATGCAGAGCTGAATCTGACCACACACGAGTTCTGGTAAACCCCTTAGGACTAAGATTGCCCGACAAAGCAGTGTGAGTCAGATCCTCCAATGCATATAAGCCTTCTGGTTTCAATTGGCGGCAGGGCTTGAGATGTCAGTTCACTTCAATGTCGGGTAAAAGTCCCACAAAATTGGAAGCAATGGCTCCAAAATGACCTAAATAGTGTTGACGGGGATGTTAAACACCAATTCAAACAAACAAACAAAAACCTCCCCACAACCCCCAGCTTGTCCCAACTCCTGGGGCCAGTTGTTCAAAGCATCGTTAGCTTAACAAGCTCGTTAGTGGTCATATTGTTAACTCTTCTAGCAAGCACAATATCGTAAATTTTGGTATTTTTGCTGAAAAAATGTGAGCAGCTTTTGCGTCTGCAAAAGCTGCTCACATTTTTTCAGCAAAAATCTTAGCATATTTGCCATATTTAATGATCAAAGTTTTAACGATACGTTAACTAACGACGTCGTTAGTTTTGAACAACTGGCCCCTGATACCTCTATACTCACGTGTATGCTGTAGTGATGCTGAAGGACTGGAGGATATAAGCATCCAATATTGGTCTGAACTGGTATCTACAGAATTGTCATCATCCTTACACCTTTCCCCAACCCCCAACCCCCTCCTGATACCTCTATACTCACGTGTATGCTGTAGTGATGCTAAAGGACTGGAGGATATAAGCATCCAATATTGGTCTGAACTGGTATCTACAGAACTGTCATCATCATTACACCTTTCCCCAACCCCCAACCCACCCCTGATACCGCTATACTCACTTGTTTGCTGTAGTGATGCTAAAGGACTGGAGGATATAAGCATCCAATATTGGTCTGAACTGGTATCTACAGAATTGTCATCATCCTTACACCTTTCCCCAACCCCAACCCACTCCTGATATCTCTATACTCACTTGTATGCTGTAGTGATGCTAAAGGACTGGAGGATATAAGCATCCAATATTGGTCGGAACTGGTATCTACAGAATTGTCATCATCCTTACACCTTTCCCCAACCCCAACCCACTCCTGATATCTCTATACTCACTTGTATGCTGTAGTGATGCTAAAGGACTGGAGGATATAAGCATCCAATATTGGTCGGAACTGGTATCTACAGAATTGTCATCATCCTTACACCTTTCCCCAACCCCAACCCACTCCTGATATCTCTATACTCACTTGTATGCTGTAGTGATGCTGAAGGACTGTAGGATATAAGCATCCAATATTGGTCTGAACTGGTATCTACAGAATTGTCATCATCCTTACACCTTTCCCCAACCCCAACCCACTCCTGATATCTCTATACTCACTTGTATGCTGTAGTGATGCTGAAGGACTGTAGGATATAAGCATCCAATATTGGTCTGAACTGGTAGTACCTGCTGTCAGCCACCAGGCCAATAATATAAACCTACAAAATAATATAAATCTATAAATTGCTCATTAGAACATGGTTTTGGATATAAAACAGTTTAAATATGGACCCAAAGTACATACAGATTCACCATAGGTCCCCAAAAAAAACATGAGTGGTCATTTCAAATCATATTTATGAAACAAGCCTTTGGGCGAGTTTCATAAATTTCATATGGAGTGACCACTCGTGTAAGATTCTGTTTATCATATGACCACCTTAAATAGGACTTTATCGCCTTTGAATCTGACAATTATGCGGCTAAAATGCATTGTTGACATGGACGTCGCCATGACGTTACCTAATCCTGCCAAAGTGTTATTACACTTGTGGTCATACGATATCGTATGACCTTGACCTTTGAGGTACCAACCTGAATCATGCGTGCAACACATCGTCCCATGATAGTAAACATTTGTGCCAAGTAATTTCAAATTCTATCTAAAAGTAAGAAAGTTATTGACAAAACACGAAAAAAGGCCCCTTTTCTTACATTTGACCTCTAAGTATGGCCTTGACCTTTGAGGTACCAACCTGGATCATGCACACAACACATCAACTCATGGTTGTTAACATTTCTGCCAAATAAGTTCATAATCCATCAAACAATAAGGAAGTTATTGACCAAACACGAAATTCTATCTAAAAATAAGAAAGTTATTGACAAAACACGAAAAAAGGCCCCTTTTTTGACCTTTGACCTCTAAGTATGACCTTGACCTTTAAGGTACCAACCTGGATCATGCACGCAACGCATCGTCTCATGGTGGTTAACATTTCTGCTAAGTAATTCCAAATTCCATCTGAAAACTAGAAAGTTATTGACCGGACACGATTTGCTCATACATAAATGCATACCGACAAACTTCCAAGGGAGATAATTACAAAAGTATGAATGTGAGAGTTATAGTTCTTGCGCAGTGCACATCTAATATTGATTTATATTTATATGAAGATAGCTTGAACGGTTTTCAAGTTATAAAGCAGACACGATTTTGTGACAGACAGACAAACAGACACCCGGGGGAAAAACAATATGTCTCTCCAAAAAATTATTTTCTGGGGCGA
Source organism: Lucinisca nassula (assembly GCA_963580285.1). Lineage (NCBI taxonomy): Eukaryota > Metazoa > Mollusca > Bivalvia > Lucinida > Lucinidae > Lucinisca > Lucinisca nassula. The sequence goes on from OY757010.1 coordinate 173,938,103, forward strand.
CATAATTTGTCTGATTATGACAAAATTCAGTTGCTTGAGGTAACAGAAACTCATTACATACCAATGCATCAAAGACTAGATTGTCATACAAATCGGAGATCATATTCTGCATCAAAATATAGAACAGTGAGTCCAGGAGATCTTGAAGAAACTGAAATAGAAAAAAAAATGTTTTGTAGTTTAAAGGCCCAGTCAATGCTATTAAGGTCATATAAAGCTGGTCAATTAACTAAATCACACTTTTCCTGGTCATGCTTTTATGTATGTGGTTAACAAATGCTTTTAGTAAACAGTGCAGACCCTGATCAGATGCAGCAAAACTTCTGTGGAATCTGATCTGGGCCTGCACCGTTTTCCAGGGCACCCGTTTAGGTGTTTCCTGCCTGAAACAGGTTAATTGGCTGATCAAGAATCAGTGGTCCTTCAAATGCACATGGTCTTTAAAAAATAAATTAGTTTTATCAACTTCTAGTTAAACTGTGCTCATTTTATCCATTTTGTACTAGAAACCTCAAAATGCGTTACAAACAGTGCAGGCCCAGATCAGATGCCATAGAGTGTGTGGTGTCTGATCAGGGCCTACACTGTTTGTTAAAAGTTCATATTTGCCATATTAAATGATCGAAGTTTTAATGATTTGTTAACTAACGATGATGTTAGTTTTGAACAAATGGCTTCTGATCGTAAGTCCAAGTTGATTAAAGGAACAACTTACTTTGACGATTTCTTCTCCTTCTACTTTCATCAGATGTTCTAAGTGTTTCTTAAGTGACGTTGTATCATTTAATATCTCCTGCCATTTCAACAAGCCGAGCAGATCAACTGAAGAGAGAGGCAGAGAATGAATTACAAGGAGGAGCGACATATACAGTATTTACCCTGAATATTTGAACACTAAAAGTCATAAAAAATAGGCCTTAGAAAACAGTGTAGACTCAGATCAGACTGCTCCTGAAGGAGCAGTCTGATCAGGGTCTACACTGTTTACTGTTTGCCACTGAGTAAATGTCTTTGCTGCAAAAATATATATTAAATAATCTAAGATACTTTAAGAGACATTTAAAAAGTGTCCCTATATTTGGGGTAAATACAATAGTTCTCGAAGAATGTACAACACTAGGACCTGAAACACACCAGACCAGTCTGTACCAATTCATTGGTACCTTGTGTGTAAGAACACAATCCTTAACCATAGCAGACCGAGCTTGGTACCACCTGCGTGAATGTATATCTGAACCATACCAGACAGTTTCAGGCTAGATAGGTATACCAGTCAGGGCTGGTCTAGTATACAGTTATCTGATATGACTGTTTGGATAATAGTCAAAACTATTGTCCCCAGGTGTTGTAGACAACTGGAAGCACTTTTGTCTAAGCCCAAAGGCCAAGGGCAATAGTGAATCAGAGTGTCCACAGCACCGAGGAGCAATGGTTTTGAGTATTGTCATAACAGCCATCAAATAACATTTTTATCACCCAATCCAGCATACAGACACTGTTTTTATGGAAGCAAACTCAGATGGCATTGTTCGCATTTCTGTGTGAGGTCACATGCTATGACCTAGATATGGCTCCCTTTCAATTTCTTGTACCAACTGGCCAATAATCAAAAATATTGGATGGTGATATAGTACAGTCAAATTAACCCTTGTCCTGCTGAATGTTTATATATGCCACACCCACTACCGATTATCAACCAATCAGATTACCTGATGCAAATTATTGCAACAAATTCACAATCTGAATGGCAAACAATGAAGATGCTGATCAGATGGCTTCGTCAGAAGCCATCTAATCTGGATCTACATTGTTTCAAAGAAAAGGCATATCCGGGCTCAGCAGGACAAGGGTTAAAACTGGTTAAAACTCACACTTTTATAAGCGAGTGGGAAATGGATTATTAGTCTAGTGTGAATGTGATTTATGTCTCTTCAAAATTATGTACCTTGTATATGAAATGACTTATAAAGTGCCATGGAAATTCTAAGAGCAGATGGCAATTAATTTGTACTTTTTTCAGAGAATATATGCCTTGACATTTCATGTGAATTTTCTGCCCATTGGGCAGACAATTCACATGTAATGTTAAGTCTTGTTTTAACGCCTTGGACAGGTCAATTTTCTATTTCTCGGGGTTCTGATTTTATTACACCTGTGGACACAAATCTGTTCAAACTCCTGTGAAGTACCTTTCAATCAATGCCTTTGCATCAAGTTAGTTTGACAAGCAAATGTGATTCATCACAGGATCAAGCAATATACATTGATTGGTCTCATTTTCGCAAGCACTTTTTTCCAGTTTTAGGTTTGATTGACTTTTGAGATGTATTTTGATTGGACAGTGCTGGAGTTTGCAATGAAATGCACATTACTATGTGTTTCTGTTTGGTAATTGATTGACATGATGTTAAGATATTTTGACTAATGTTTCAAATCAAGATGAAATGAGGCTCATAAAAAATTTGAACAGATTTGTGTCCACAGGTGTATACCCGCTTTTTGAAGAAAAAATTGGCATATTGTTTTCGTGTCAGAGTCGAGTGTCTGTCAGTCCGTGGGTCTGTATGTGTGTGTGTATGTACGTCCGTCACATTTCTTCGGAATGGATCTCCTCCAATACCCGTTAAGGTACACTTTTCAAACTTTGCCTGTGGATAGAACATGGGATGTAGATGGCACTGGGCTACTTTTGGTGTGACCTTGGCCTCAACATGACCCCAAGGTCAAAGCTCAAAAAGTATGACTTAACCATATCTTTAGTGTTATTTATAGAAAAAGCAGGTATTTGCGATGGTATACCATCGACTGCGCCATCTAGTTTATTTTTTATAATGCATGTATTGTTCTTTTCATAAATTTAACTAGAGCTGTCAGAGGATCTGACTATAGCCCCGCTTCAGCGCTGTCAGAGAAGAAAGTTATTTAAGCTGCAGAGAAAACAGTTATGAACAAGAAATAACTGTTGAAAATTTTACATTATCTGGAAAAACTCTAAGAGTTGTGAGCCCTTGTCCCTCATTTCAATGAGCATGATACATTACCAGAATGTCCATGTTTATACTAAATTTCATCTTCCATTTTTCAATGTTCAAAGGGTAATAACTCCTAAAGTAGGCAAATCAGAGTCAGGGTTCCTGCGCTCTGCACATTGTCTCATGGTGCTTTACACTTGTGTGAAGTGTCATGAAAATATCTCAAATGGTTTGTGAGTTATGGAGCCGACACAGTCAAAATTGCCTTTTTAAATGTTCAAAGGGCAATAACTCCTAAAGTAGGCAAACCAGAGTTATGGTTCCTGCACTCTGCACATCATCTCAAGGTGCTTTTCATTTATTTGAAGTTTCATGAAAATATCAGAAACGGTTATATGGAGCGGACATAGTTAAAATTGCCATTTTTTAATATTCAAAAGCCTATAACTGAAAAAGTAGACAATCCAGAGTTTGGGTTCCTGCGCTCTGCACACGTAATATGGTGCTTTACATTTGTGTGAAGTTTCATAAAATTATCTCAAACGGTTTTTGAGTTATCGAGCAAAGACGGCTAAAATTGATATTTTTCAATATTCAAAGGGAAATAACTCAAAAATTAGGCAATCCAGAGTTATGGTTCCTGCACTCTGCACACCATCTCATGGTGTTTAATGTTTGTGTGAAGTTTCATGAAAATATGTGAATGGGTTTTAAAGTTATGGAGCGGACACGAAAATTGTTAACAGACACAGACAGACACACAGACAGACACACAGAAAATACGAAAACCAGAGTTATGGTTCTTGCGCTCTGCACATTGTCTCATAGTGCTTAACATTTGTGTGAAGTTTCATGAAATTATCTCAAACGGTTTTCGAGTTATGAAGCGGACACTGTTAAAATTGCCATTTTTCAATGTTCAAAGGGCAATAACTCCAAAAATAAGCAATGCAGAGTTATGATTCCTGCGCTCTGCACATCGTCTCATAGTGCTTAACATTTGTGTGAAGTTTCCTAAAAATATCTCAAACGGTTTTCGAGTTATGAAGCGGACACAATTAAAATTGCCATTTTTCAATGTTCAAAGGGCAATAACTCCAAAAGTAGGCAATCCACAGTTATAATTCCTTCGCTCTGCACATTGTCTTATGGTGTTTAACATTTGTGTGAAGTTTCATGAAAATATGTTAAGCAGATACAAAGTTATGGAGCCAACACAAATTAACGGAATCACGGAATTACGGAATTACGGAATTACGGAATTACGGAAAATGTTCAAAAGGCAATAACTCCAAAAGTAGGCAATCCACAGTTATAATTCCTTCGCTCTGCACATTGTCTTATGGTGTTTAACATTTGTGTGAAGTTTCATGAAAATATGTTAAGCAGATACAAAGTTATGGAGCCAACACAAATTAACGGAATCACGGAATGACAGAAGGACATGGCAAATCCAATATAGCCCCACTTTTTCAAAGCGGGGCTATAATAAATTTAAGTAAATGCAAACAATACAGGCCCTGATCTGGGTCTATAAGTTACAAAGGGCACATTCCCAGCAACCAAATGATTGAGTTTCCAAATTCAAAAGTTTGTATTACCATTATGCGTAAGTTTCGTTGAACACACGAAGGTTGAGATCTTGAAACTGTCCTTGAAACTGAGTGAGTAAGGTCCACTAAAGAATGGAATCTTCGGTATTTTTGAATGAGTTCCTCCAATGACACTGTTAGAGAATTTCCCTGAGCCTCCTATATCAGGACTTTCCAACTCTCGTGTGGTTGAAGGGAGATCTAAGTAGGCATGAAAGTGTTTGTCGTCTTTCTTGTCAATCTGAAAATAGACATGCATAGAAAAATACAAATAAACCTCTTTTTGACATTGTTCATTGTTAACAATGTTTTGGATAATATAATATACATGACATTGTAGTTCAACGCTCTGCAGGCTGGGTATTTTTTCACAGCAGACAACATTTTGAAATATTTTTCTATTTTTCCCAGTAAATGGAGACAATTTGCATCAGATGTCAAGTCCTGTTTTCTGGAAAAAATAAGAAAAATATCAATAATTTGTTGTCCGCTGAGCCTAGAAAGTGGTAAAGGTTAAAGCTGGATCCCTAAAATGTATAGATTATATAGAAAAATGGCCATGTGTGGTCATTTTTCTATATAATCTATACATTTTTGGAATATAAGACTGCTGATTAACTAATACAATTTCTGCTTTCAACCCCCATAACAGTGTTATAAATAAAGAGGTTATGATGCACTAAGAGAACCACATGATTCATACTACTGAAAGTCCTGAAAATGACTTATGCCTAGGTTCATAAATAACCCATCAACTATCATACAGCTTCACTGTCAGTTTGTTTGTTTGATTTGAGGTTTAACGTCCCCGTCAACACTGTAAAGGTCATTTTGGAGACGTTGCTTCCAATTTTGTGGGACTTTTACCCGACATTGAGATGAAATGACATCTCAAGCCCTGTCGCCCAATTATTAGCATGGACAGTCTGCCTCGCACCGCGGTTCCTGGACAGGCTTAGATCCTCTAAGCGGTTTACCAGTACTAGTGTGCGGGCCAGATTCAGCTCTGCGTGGAAGCATCATGCAGCCCATATATTTCTGCAAGCCCCTATGGGCGGGGGCCACGCTTCACTGTCAGAGATTGTTTTTTATTCACTGAGATTAGTTGTTGTTGTTGGTTTTTTTTTTCACTAAAAATTAGCATCTGTCAACTGTGATAAAGTAAAAACTAGAAATGGTGTTTGTAAAACACAATGCCCCCAACCTTTGCTTGACCTCAGCTGGCAAAATATTCAACAAATATTGTAAAAGACTCAAAAACATACAACAAGAATTCCCCCGAAGGCTATGTTGCGCCTGTGGGGGCGCAAAGTCACCAAACCATGAAATCTAGGTCAAGGTCAAACATGGATGCCTGCATAAAAATTTCACTCCTAGTTGCAAGCATGTACCAAGTAACTCTTAAAAAACAGACTCTTACATCAGGGTCAAAGTTAGGGTTGTCACACTATTTTACAAAGTCAGTGAACCATAAAATGTAGGTCAAGGTCAGAAATGGATACTTGCATTGAAGTTTCAATTCCTAAATGCAAGCTTGTACCAAATACAATTACTGAAGCTCTAATGGATCTTGAGAAATGGACTCTTACATTAGATAGAAAGTCAGGGTGGTCGCAGAAAGTCAGGGTGGTCGCAATAATTCACAAAGTCAGTGAACCATGAAATATGGTTAAAAGTCAAATATGGATGCTTGCGTTGCAGTTGGAATTCCTAGATGCAAGTTTGTACCAATTATAATTTAAAAAGCTTTAATAGTTTTCGAGAAATGGTGAAAGTCAGGGTGGTCGCAATAATTCATGAAGTCAGTGAACCATGAAATATAGGTCAATGTCAGATATGGATGCTTGCGTTGAAGTTGCAATGCCTGGATGCAAGTTTGTACCAAGAATGATTAATAAAGCTCTAATAGTTCTCAAGATATGGACTTGCTGACAAGATTTTATTAAAAAAAAACAAGGCATCGCATGCGATACAAATCCCCTCGCACAAGACAACTTCGTGTGTGGAAAACACTGAAATGGCAAAAGTCCAACTTGCTTGAGATATTATCATATGCAACATTTGTGTAAAGTTTGTTTAAAAATCCATCCATAAATGTAGGTTCTAGAGTGATGACAATATTTCTCTAAAAATAGTCATAGGGACCTTGACTTGAGGCCATGGCCGCGAAGTAGATCTTGCTCAAGATATTATCATAAGCATCTTTTGTGTGAAGTTTGATTAAAATCATAAATGTAGGCGGTAGAGCAATGACAAAGTTTTTCTAAACATAGCCATAGTGACCTTGACCTTGAGGTCATGACCAAGCAACTCGAGATATTACCATAAGAAACATTTGTGTGAAGTTCTATTAACATCCATCAATAAATGTAGGCACTAGAGCGATGACAAAGATTTTCTAAAAATAGCCCCAGTGACCTTGACCTTGAAAGTCGAAATAGTTCGAGATATTGTCATAAGGAACATTTGTGTGAAGTTATACTGAAATCGGTGAAGAAATGTAAGCGCTAAAGCCATGTCAAAGTTTTTCTAAAAATAGCCACAGTGACCTTGACCTTGAAAGTCAAACTCACTCGAGGTATTATCATAAGGAACATTTGTGTGAAGTTATATTGAAATCAGTGAAGAAATGTAGTCGCTAGGGCGATGAGAGTTTTTTTCAAAAAATAGCCACAGTGACCTTGACCTTGAAAGTCGAAATCGCTCGAGATATTGTCTTAAGGAACATTTGTGTGAAATTATATTGAAATTGGTGAAGAAATGTAAGCGCTAGAGTATTGACAAAGTTTTTCTAAAAATAGTCACAGTGACCTTGACCTTAAAAATGGAACTCGCTACAGATATTGTCATAAGGAACATTTGTGTGAATCGATTTTGAAATTGGTGAAAAAATGTAAGCGCTAGAGCAATGAAAAAGGTTTTCTAAAAATAGCCACAGTGACCTTGACCTTGAAAGTCGAACTCTTTCGAGGTATTGTCATCAGGATCATTTGTGTGAAGTTATATTAAAATCGGTGAAGAAATGTAGGCGCTGGAGCGATAGCAAAGTTTTTCTAAAAGTAGCCATTGTGACCTTGACCTTGAAAGTTGAAATGGCTTGAGATATTGTCATAAGGAACATTTGTGTGAAGTTATATTGAAATCGGTGAAGAAATGTAAGCGCTAGAGCATTGACAAAGTTTTTCTAAAAATAGCAACAGTGACCTTGACCTTGAAAGTGGAACTCGCTAGAGATATTGTCATAAGGAACATTTGTGTGAAGTTATATTGAAATCGGTGAAGAAATGTAGGTGCTAGAGCGATGACAATTTTTTTCTAAAAATAGCTACAGTGACCTTGACCTTGAGGTCATGACCCTGAAAGTCGAACACACTTGAGATATTGTAATAAGAAACATTTGTGTGAAGTTATATTGAAATCAGTGAAGAAATGTAGGCGCTAGAGTGATAAAGTTTTTCTTAAAATTGCCACAGTGACCTTGACCTTGAGGTCATGACCTTGAAAGTCGAACTCGCTGAGATATTGTCATAAGAAACATTTGTGTGAAGTTATATTGAAATTGGTGAAGAAATGTAGGCCCTAGAGCGATGACAAAGTTTTTCTAAAAATAGCCACAGTGACCTTGACCTTGAGGTCATGACTTTGAAGTCGAGCTCGCTCGAGATTTTTTTATAAGGAACATTTGTGTGAAGTTATATTGAAATTGGTGAAGAAATGTAGGCACTAGAGCGATGACGAAGTTTTTCTAAAAATAGCCACAGTGACCTTGACCTTGAGGTCATGACCTTGAAAGTCGAACTCGCTGAGATATTGTCATAAGAAACATTTGTGTGAAGTTACATTGAAATTGGTGAAGAAATGAAGGCGCTAGAGCGATGACAAAGTTTTTCTAAAAATAGCCAGTGACCTTGACCTTGAGGTCATGACTTTGAAGTCAAACTCGCTCGAGATTTTTTTATAAGGAACATTTGTGTGAAGTTATATTGAAATTTGTGAAGAAATGTAGGCGCAAGAGCGATGACAAAGTTTTTCTAAAAATAGCCACAGTGACCTTGACCTTGAGGGCATGACCTTGAAAGTCGAACTCGCTCGAGTTTTTTTTAAAAGGAACATTTGTGTGAAGTTATATTGAAATTGGTGAAGAAATGTAGGCGCTAGAACGATGACAAAGTTTTTCACAAATTACCAAAATGACAAAGGGCCATAACTCACAAAGTATTTTTCGGAATTTTGTCATAAGTTAATCAGTTCATCTACTCATCACCACCAATCTATTCACCAACTTTCAAGGCTCAAGCTCCAATAATTTTTGAGATATCTTGCTGACAAGATTTTATTAAAAAAATTTCAAAGGGCAATAACTCTTAAAAGGGGCATAATCTGGACGAGAAAAAAAATACATGTCAGCTAATTTTCCATGAGGAATCCATATATGAAATTTCAAAACCCTAGCATACACGGTTCTAAAGATATGCTATGCATCACTTTTAGCATACATTACAATGGGCACAAATTACCAAAATGACAAAGGGCCATAACTCACAAAGTATTTTTCGGAATTTCGTCAAAAGTTAATCAGTTCATCTACTCATCACCACCAATATATTCACCAACTTTCAAGGCTCTAGCTCCAATAGTTTTTGAGTAATCTTGCTGACAAAATTTTATTAAAAAAATTTCAAAGGGCAATAACTCTTAAAGGGGGCATAATCCGGACAAGAAAAAAAATACGCGTCAGCTAATTTTCCATGAGGAATCCATATATGAAATTTCAAAACCCTAGAATACACGGTTCTAAAGTTATGCTATGCATCACTTTTAGCATACATAACAATGGGCACAAATTACCAAAATGACAAAGGGCCATAACTCACAAAGAATTTTCAGAATTTTGTCAAAAGTTAATCAGTTCATCTACTCATCACCACCAATCTATTCACCAACTTTCAAGGCTCTAGCTCCAACAATTTTTGAGATATCTTGCTGACAAAATTTTATTAAAAAAATTTCAAAGGGCAATAACTCTTAAAAGGGGCATAATCCGGACAAGAACAAAAATACGCGTCAGCTAATTTTCCATGAGGAATCCATATATGAAATTTCAAAACCCCAGCATACACGGTTCTAAAGTTATGCTATGCATCACTTTTAGCATACATTACAACGGGCACAAATTACCAAAATGACAAAGGGCCATAACTCACAAAGTATTTTTCAGAATTTTGTCAAAAATTAATCAGTTCATCTACTCCTCACCACCAATATAATCACCAACTTTCAAGGCTCTAGCTCCAATAGTTTTTGAGATATCTTGCTGACAAGATTTTATTAAAAAAATTTCAAAGGGCAATAACTCTTGTAGGGGGCATAATCCAGACTAGAAAAAAAATACGCGTCAGCTAATTTTCCATGAGGAATCCATATATGAAATTTCAAAACCCTAGCATACACGGTTCTAAAGATATGCTATGCATCACTTTTAGCATACATTACAATGGGCACAAATTACCAAAATGACAAAGGGCCATAACTCACAAAGTATTTTTCGGAATTTCGTCAAAAGTTAATCAGTTCATCTACTCATCACCACCAATATATTCACCAACTATTAAGGCTCTAGCTCCAATAGTTTTTGAGAAATCTTGCTGACAAAATTTTACTAAAAAAATTTCAAAGGGCAATAACTCTTAAAGGGGGCATAATCCGGACAAGAAAAAAAATACGTGTCAGCTAATTTTCCATGAGGAATCCATATATGAAATTTCAAAACCCTAGCATACACGGTTCTAAAGTTATGTTATGCATCACTTTTAGCATACATTACAATGGGCAATTACCAAAATGACAAAGGGCCATAACTCACAAAGTATTTTTCAGAATTTTGTCAAAAGTTAATCAGTTCATCTACTCATCACCACCAATATAATCACCAACTTTCAAGGCTCTAGCTCCAATAGTTTTTGAGATATCTTGCTGACAAGATTTTATTAAAAAAATTTCAAAGGGCAATAACTCTTGTAGGGGGCATAATCCGGACTAGAAAAAAAATACGCGTCAGCTAATTTTCCATGAGGAATCCATATATGAAATTTCAAAACCCTAGCATACACGGTTCTTTAGTTATGCTATGCATCAAAAGCGTAACGGACGGACGAACGGACGAACAGACGAACGGACGAACGAGGCAGAAGCAATATGCCCCTCCAACTTTTTCAAAGTTGGGGGCATAATTATGAAAGTTACACTGTGATGCTGTGTGCGTTGAGATTATAGAACTTGTTTATGCTCAACAGAGCTGAAATGAAATCTGTCCTCCTCATAAAATTTGAATTTGATATTTATTTTACGAACAGGACAACTACTGTCCTACTATCCTTTACAAATATAAACACGATAAAATTCATATTCAATTGGTCATTTAATAATTATAAGCAGTAATGTTCAATCCCAGTTTTGCAGATGATTCACATGAAATGTCAAGCCTTATTTTCCCTGAAAAATAATTTAAACAAGAAAGCAGTCTGAAGGACAGCCAAATCCCCCGCTGCACTTTAATAACAAGGCTCAACCTTGTGACCTTCACCTGTGACCTTAAGCTTAAGTTGGCATGGTTGATTGATCAGCTCATTGAGGGGATATTTGACCAACTCATTGAGGGGATATTTGACCAAAGTTTAATGAAAATCCTTCCAGGGGTAAAGTAGATATGAAACAGACACAAAATTCAAAGATTCAAATTCCCGAACTTCACCTGTGACCTAGACCTTGAGTCGGCATGGTTCTGCACATCAGCTCACTGAGGGGGATATTTTTTAACCAGTGTTTAATGAAAATCCTTCCAAGGGTAAAGGAGATATGGAACGGACAAAAATTCTAAGTTTCAAACTTGTGACCTTCAAATGTTATCTTGACCTTGAGGGAGCATGGTTATGGGTTCTGCACATCAGCCTACTGAGGAGAATTTTTGACCAAAGTTTAATGAAAATCGTTTCAGGGATAAAGGTATGGAACGGACACAAAATTCAAAGATTCAAACTCATGAATTTCAACTGTGACCTTGATCTTGTGTCGGCTTTTTTTTTTTATTAATAGTTTCTGCACATTAGCTTAATGGGGATGATATTTCACCAAAGTTTAATGAAAATCTTTCCAGGGGTAAAGGAGATATGAAATAGACACAGAATTCAAAGTTTCAAACTCGTGACCTTCAACTGTGACCTTGACCTTAGGTTGGTATAGTTTATTTATGAGTTATGCACATCAGCTCACTGAGGGGGATATTTGACCAAAGTTTAATGAAAATCCTTCCAGGGGTAAAGAAGATATGGAACAGACACAAAATGCAAAGTTTTAACTCATGACCTTCAACTGTGGTCTTGACTTGAGTCGGCATGGTTTATTTATGGGTTCTGCACATTAGCTCACCGAGGGGGATATTTGACCAAAGTTTCATGAAAATCCTTCCAAGGGTAAAGGATATATGGAACGAACACAGAATTCAAAGATTCAAACTCGTGACCTTCAACTGTGACCTTGCCCTTGTGTGAGCATGGTTTATTTATGGGTTCTGCACATCAGCTCACTCAACAGGAATATTTGACCAAAGTTTAATGAAAATCTATCAAAGGGTTCAGGAGATCAGAGCTGACAAGAAAGTGTTATGGACAGACAGACAGACAGACAGATGAAGGCCATTCCTACAATCCCCGCTCCACTTCGCGCTGGGGGATTAAAAATAAAATTGATGTCTGTTCTAAAATTTCTGTGGTGCTTTAAAGACTAAGATTAAGGTTAATGTGCAGTTCTCCAAACTAACTGCACACTCACATCATAAGTGACTGTCAACAAGCAGAGCAAATTCTTTCCTTTGAGAGCTGACCCCTTCTCCAGAAGGTTTCAGTTTACAGAAAAGCTAACAGGGAGTCCTAAAGAATGCCAAAATATGGCAGGTGTAGCCATTCCTTTAAAAAACTTGTTACACCAAGCTATTTTTCAGCAAAAATATTGGTATATTTGCCGTATATAATAATCAAAGTTTTAACGATAAGTTAACCAACGACATAGTTTTTAACAACTGGCCCCAGGTAAGTCACAAACCGGCCTGGTCTGCTCAACAATGTAGACTCGCAAGAGTCTTGAAAATTTTAGATATAGAAACTAGAGGAACTGTACTATCCACACAGTGAACACAAAGGCTGATCTGTGCCTTTATTGTTCACAAATGGCTAAAACATGTTTTCTCATGACAAAGCTGATGTAGTAAGAATATGTACATTTTCATTGTTTAGTAAGACTAAAGCCACTCAACAACAACAACACTCTTGTGTTAGCACATTTTCATAACACCAATGTCACTAACTACAGTCAAAACATAACCCTTATCCTGCTGAATAAATTTAAATAGCCACACCCATTCCCAACTATCCACCAATCAAATTAATTGACATAATGTATTGGCTCAATTCACAAACTGCAATGACAAGTGTAGATCCTGATCAGATGGCTTCTTCAGAAGCCATCTGATCTGGATTTACACTGTTTGCGAAAGGAGGGGTTGTCATGTTCAGCAGCGGGATAAGGGTTAATTGGCTTGAACACATTTGGGACCATGGAAATTTGTTCGAGACAGGGGTAGTTTGAGACACTGAGGGTTACTTGTAGCACTAAGTCAAGAGGAATAGTGGGAATAATCTAGGGATATCTTTCCCACCTTCAATAAAATGCGGGAATGTTTTGTGTACTCAGTAGAATCCGAAAAAATGTTGATATCAGAAAAAAATTTGACTGCCATCTGCTCATATTATACTTTTCCCATTCCCATCAGAAAACACAAGATTTTAAAGCATATTCTTGATACACTGGATTTAACCCGAAAAAAAAAATCAACCCTCAACAAGTAGCAAAAGGTGGGAACCGAATCTGGGTGGGAGCCGTGACAAGCGAGGGATGTATCCCAGCATTATTCAGGACTAAAACCAAATAAACATGGAAATTGATGCACTGAATTCCATGGCCCAGTTGTATATACTAACCCTTATCCTGCTGAACATGACAACCCCTACCTTTGCAAACAGTGTAGATCCAGATCAGATGGCTTCTGAAGAAGCCATCTGATCAGGATCTACACTGTTTGTCATGCAAAGTGTGAACAGAAAGAATACATTGTTTCAAGTAACTTGATGGGTTGATAGTCAAGAATGGGTGTGGTGAAATTAATTTATTCAGCATGATAAGGGTTAAGAAAGTTCTTAGTTAACATTCTGGAAACAACATTTCATCCATTCAATATAGAAAACTATCAATGCTTGCTAGACTGGTAAGTTTGTTAACTTTATTAAGCTAACAATGTTCTGGACAACTGAATCCAGGCTGATAGACCTAAAATGTTCCATATTTAGAAGAAATAAGTTTAGAAATATGCAATATTAGATCTATAAACTATACAAATAAGTAATAAACTATACAAATAAATAATGTTTGAGTATGAAACTGGAAAATGTTGCTCCAGCTTAATACAGTTAAAATAATCCTTTGTGGGACAATCACTACATCGTACAGAAATATTCTTCATGCAGCCACTGTGAAAAATATAACCTTGGCTAGTAAATTCTGGAGTTCATAATGTATTTTACAGGTAGATGGTCAAAGGTCACGAACCAAGAAAAAATGTGCTCTTAAAATCTAACTCAAAACATTTTAGTCATAGGCAGGGGCAACCCAGCAGGCACATGACATCAAAATGATGTAAAATCAACATCAATGCGACGTCATGACGTCACATCACTGTCAATACAATGTCATTTCAATGTTGTGTGCCCGCTGAGAAGGCTGGTCCTAAAAAAATTTAAATCCTAAAACACCTAAACCTCTTTATAAAACCGTTCATTAAAACATGCTTTTGGATATGACATTGTTTCAAGATGGATCCCAAAATTGTATACATTATCTCTTATCATGCTGTTCACGACAACCCCTATCTTTGGAAACAGTGTAGATCCAGATCAGATGGCTTCTTCAGAAAACAGGATCCACACTGTTTGACATTCTGTTTATGAATTTGTTGGAATAAATTACATCAAGTAATCTGATTGGTTCAAAGTCAGAAATGGGTGTGGCTAAACTGAATATTCAGCAAGAGAAGGGTTAAATGGGCAACTACTCTGCCTTTACTTTCGATTGGGAAACCTTACATTATGAACTACTGAGTATACTGACCAAGCGTATGTTTTCACCTCATATGTCCATTTTTTTCTTTATTAAATTATATCCCCTATTTCAGAATAACTTCACATAATTCAAAGCACTTAAAATATATCTGACACCAAAGTTATAAAACATTTCTCCAGCTCAACTCTACTGAGCATAAAATCTATCCTGCTCAAAAATAGTGAAATGCCAACAACCACTAATATTTACAAACAGGATAAACAGCCTAGTCCACTAAGCATGATCTTTTTCCTGTAAATAAATACTAAAATGCCAAAATTTGCTGGTATATTAAAATTGACAAGCTCTGCATGAAAATCAGAGAAATAAATCCGCCATGCTCAGCTGAGTTGAGTATTAAAACAAGTTTAGAACTTCAGGGCCTGATTTAGGGCTGAAAACAGACATGTTTCTTCTGGCCTTTCTTGTTTTGTGTGAAATATACATTAAATTCCTATATTAAGACCACCTATGGGACTGGTCAAAGTGGTCTTTAAGGCCTCTTTTGAAGTCCCAAACGTGTTCTCTTATTAGAAGACACTGGGTGTAGAATAAAACAAAGAAAGAATAACTGAAACCTTCTCAGTAAGACTTTAAAAGCAGATTGCACGACCCGCAGAAAAAGCAACCGACTGAAGTCGGTTTTTTCTAAGAGTGCCCTAAAATCACCGTGTCATTCTGTCAGTCTGTCAGTCTGTCATTCTGTCAGTCTGTCATTCTGTCTGTCCGTCCGTAACCCGTTTGTGAAAATTGGTGATAGTGACTTAACCGCTTGGAATATTTAAACAATTTTTGGCATACTGATAGATATCAATGAGATCTAACCAATGAACGTACGAAATATTACATTCCATTTAGTATAGCCTCGCCGAGGCGAAAAATGTGAAAATTTTCGAACATTTTTGAACTGCTTCTCCTCGGAAACCGTTGGGCCGATTGAAGTCAAATTTCATATGGAGCCTCTATGGGATGGGGGAAACCAAAATTTGCTCATGGGGTCAAGGTCACATGACCAAAATGGCCGCCAAGCCATATATGGTTTGTCTGTCTGTCCGTCCGTAACCCGTAAGTGAAAATTGGTGATAGTGACTTAACCGCTTGGAATATTTAAACAATTTTTGGCATACTGATAGATATCAATGAGATCTAACCAATGAACTTGCGAAATATTACATTCCATTTAGTATAGCCTCGACGAGGCGAAAAATGTGAAAATTTTCGAACTGCTTCTCCTCGGAAACCGTTGGGCCGATTGAAGTCCAATTTCATATGGAGCCTCTATGGGATAGGGAAACCAAAATTTGCTCATGGGGTCCAGGTCACATGACCAAAATGGCCGCCAAGCCATATATGGTAAAAACCCTTCAAAAATAGTCTTCTCCAGAACCACTGGGCAGATTTCCACGAAACTTGATAAATAGCATCTGGGATGTAGGCCTATCATAAATTGCTAAAATGGTGACCCTGGGTTGACCTTGACCTTCTTTGGGTCCGTCCGTAACCCGTTTGTGAAAATTGGTGATAGTGACTTAACCGCTTGGAATATTTAAACAATTTTTGGCATACTGATAGATATCAATGAGATCTAACCAATGAACGTACGAAATATTACATTCCATTTAGTATAGCCTCACCGAGGCGAAAAATGTGAAAATTTGCGAACATTTTTGAACTGCTTCTCCTCGGAAACCGTTGGGCCGATTGAAGTCAAATTTCATATGGAGCCTCTATGGGATGGGGGAAACCAAAATTTGCTCATGGGGTCAAGGTCACATGACCAAAATGGCCGCGAAGCCATATATGGTTTGTCTGTCTGTCCGTCCGTAACCCGTTTGTGAAAATTGGTGATAGTGACTGAACCGCTTGGAATATTTAAACAATTTTTGGCATACTGATAGATATCAATGAGATCTAACCAATCAACTTGCGAAATATTACATTCCATTTAGTATAGCTTCGCCGAGGCGAAATATGTGAAAATTTTCGAACTGCTTCTCCTCGGAAACCGTTGGGCCGATTGAAATCAAATTTCATATGTAGCCTCTATGGGATGGGGGAAACCAAAAATTGCTCATGGGGTCCAGGACACATGACCAAAATGGCCGCCAAGCCATATATGGTCTGTCTGTCTGTCCGTCCATAACCCGTTTGTGAAAATTGGTGATAGTGACTTAACCGCTTGGAATATTTAAACAATTTTTGGCATACTGATAAATATCAATGAGATCTTATCAATGAACTTGCGAAATATTACATTCCATTTAGTACAGCCTCGCCGAGGCGAAAAATGTGAAAATTTTCGAACTGCTTCTCCTCGGAAATCGTTGGGCCGATTGAAGTCAAATTTCATATGGAGCCTCTACGGGATGGGGGAAACCAAAATTTCCTCATGGGGTCCAGGTCACATGACCAAAATGGCCGCCAAGCAATATTTGGTAAAAACCCTTCAAAAATAGTCTTCTCCAGAACCACTGTGCAGATTTCAACGAAACTTGATAAATAGCATCTGGAACGTAGGCCCATCATAAATTGCTAAAATGGTGACCCTGGGTTGACCTTGACCTTCTTTGTGCCTAGGTCAAACTTTGAAACATATGCTTTTGTGTTGGATTTTATCCTGCAAACGATTCAGAATACAGTACTAAAGTATAAGATATATTTTTGCTCCTTACGATAAGGCGCATTTATTGGGGGAACCGTTTTATGTCCAGGTCACATGACCAAAATGGCCGCCATACCCATATATGGTAACACTCATAAAGCTAAAAGCATCCGGCGGGTCGTGCACTTCAGCTGAAGCACTGGTTAAATCTTAATTTTTGGTGGTCTTAATAGCATAATTATTCTGTAATCAAACTTCTCTGGCTGTAACACCTTTGAGAATATGAGATTTTCTTCACGCCACCCATCACGTGAACAAGTCCGTGAAATAAAGACCCCCCTAAACCCCACTTTATATAGAGAAAACTGGGGTTTACAGGGGCAAACATTATTGTCCTTATTTCTTCTCCAAGACATAGGTTGTGGGTACTCGTTAGAACCACCTCAATGAGGCGGTTCTAACGAGCACCCAAAACCTATGTTTGGAGTATAAATAAGAAAAACATCAAAACTTTTCATCAGAAAAATGATCTTTTTCAAGGTTTGAAAAATGTATTATATCACACGGATGTGTTATCGTAATGTGGAGCATTCATAGTGCCCTGTAAGGAGGCACAAAGTGGGCAAAATTTAGGGATATTTTTTTCTGTCTTCTATAATGTTATGTTGTGTGTACTCATTAGAATTGCCTCAATATTGACCCTTTAAAATGCCATGTAAAACTGCATCTGTAAATGCCATCTGTTTATGTCGTCTGCTGAATCTTTTTGCAAACATTTCATGTTCGCAAGTTGAAGAAACATGTCTATTTGTTTTAAAACCTGGGACAGAAATTAAAAGCCACAATATAAAGCAAACAATAACTGATCTTGGTTACCATATTTAAGGAGAATGGATATACCACTGTTGTTTTTACAAGGGAGACAACTTTTGTGACCTTTATTCTGAAGTTTTAAGGGGAATGGTAGCACCTGGCAGACTTTCTGCCATTTTTCAAAGGGAGACAACTTTTGGGATTTCCTATTCACTTTTCTATAAGCCCTGTCCCACTGAAAAATGGGTCTACTCTTAAAGGAAAGAATTTGCTCCTAAGGAGCAAATTCTCTCCTTTAGAGTTGAACCCTATTGAGATGGGAGACAAAAATAGTTTTGCAAGAGTTGCCTCCCCTAAAGGTGTTCCCATTCCCCTTAAGGCCTAGTCAACACTATGAATGTTATGTGAAGCTGGTCAGGATACATAACCACACTTTTCCTGGGCAGGCATATACAAAAGCGTTTGACCATTACAGTGTACATTCTTTTGCCCATCTTAAAACAGGGGCAGAGAGATTGAGCTTAGAAAATCTTTTATCATCAAATACCAGGAAAGAATGTTGCCAGACCCTGCAGGGATCAACCCCAGGACTGCCTGATCACCAGTCGAAAGAGCATCTAACTCAGCCAGTCTAAAGTGGGATATACTTTAACCCTTAAGATGTCAACAATCACAACAATCAGTGTCTGCTTTGTTGTCTGCTGATTACTTTACAAGTCACAGTTGCAAACTGTGTTGAACCAGATCTGACTGCTCCTCTAGGAGCAGTCTGATCAGGATCCACACTGTTTGGCTGTATGCAAAAATAGGTTGGAAAAGTTTGTAAGATGATGCACTAGACTGCATAATAGACAACATCTCTGGATGCAGTTTTTCTTGGTATGTTTAGGGTTAAAAGAAACGAATTTGCTCCTCTTTCCTTTCAAAATTGACCCCTTTTGCTAGTGGAACAAAACAAGTTTGAAAATAATTACTTCCCTTGACAGCATATCCATTCCTTTTAAGTTAGAAGCCACACAACACCAAACAATTACTTTTTTATTTAAATATACCACATTTACCCCAAATATTTGGACACCTCAACTCCTTTCCATACTTGTTCTAAAGTTTGAACAAGTATAGTTCGAACAATTTTACATGAGACTGACCTTTATGCATGGAATAAGTTAGTCAAAGTGATCACCTAATAATTCAGCTTTCGTAAACTTCTCATGTATTTTTGGCATCTCATGAATTGCGACCAATTTGCCAGCCTCTATGTATTCAATAACAATATCGCCATTTTCGGGAGACGGCGAAAATAAATACATGCATTCAGTCGGGTGTGAAATTATGTTGATCGAGTTCACCAGTCTCAGGTCAATTTGTTCGACCTATACAATTAACTACCCAATGTTGTATTTAAAAGTAGCTAGATGAATGGCAAAGAGTGTAGACCCTGATGAGATGGCACGTTCCACTGCATCTCATCTGAGTTTACACTGACTGATCAGGCTTGCATGTTCTTATACAGTAAATGTGGTATAAAGCCACAATATAAACAATAACTTTTTTATTAAAATATAAGCATTTCTTATTTTTTGCAGTATACCTGCTTAGGCTTGTTTCCGTAATCTATCTGCAATTTTAAATATGAATGCCAGGTTATTCACAAGTTGATGCAATGTCAATTCCCTTCGAGATAAACCAGTCATGCTTCTTCCAGACAATCTCATTCAAATGTGAACTCCTACTTCAGTCAACTGTTAAAATGGCGAGGTGTATGTAACAAGAGGGCCCAATGGCCCTATATCGCTCACCTGTGTACCAGAAAATCATTAGTGTAGGAGTCCACTTGACATTGCTACATACTAAATATCTAAGCTCAGGCAAAGCGGTGTCCATGCTTATAAACCCTACTGGTTTCAATGGGCGACAGGGCTTGAGATGTAATTTCATCTCAATGTCTGGTAAAAGTCCCACAAAATTGGAAGAGACATCTCCAAAATGACCTATACAGTGTTGATGGGGATGAAAAACCACAAATCAAACAAAATCTGTGCCTTATGGTTTTGGAGAAAAATGATATTTTTAAGTTTTTTCCAGTATAAGTCTATAGGAGCTAATGAGCCCTGGGGCTTGACCAATTTTGACCCAAAGGGCACGGTTGGCAGGATTTATGTAGGCGACCATTTTGTGTTGCTATATACTAAATATCTAAGGTCTGTACTTCATGGTTTCAAAGATGATGTTTGAAACTTTTTCCATTATAAGTTTGTTGGAGTTTAGGGGCCACAGGATTTGGACCCCAGGGGCATGATTCATGTAGGCGACCACTCGACATTGCTACATGCTAATTACCTAAGCTCTGGGACTTATGGTTTCAGAGAAGATTTTTGAAGATTTTTTTCCCCATTTTTTTTTTCATTATAAGGGCCCTGTGGTTTCAGAGAAGAAGATTTTTGAAGTTTCTCCAATTGTAAGTCTATGAAAGCTAAAGAGCCCTGGGGTGGGGCCAATTTGGATCCCAGGGGCATAACTAGCAGGATTTATGTAGGTGGCCACTTGATGTTGCTACATACTAAAAATCTAAGCTCTGGGCCTTATGGTTTCATAGAAGAGGATTTTTCCAGTTTTTTTCCATTATAAGTCTATTGGAGGTGATGAGCTGGGGCGAGGCCAATTTTGACCCCAGGGGCAGGGTAAGCAGGATTTATGTAGCTGGCTATTTTATGTTGCTAGACACTAAATATCTAAGTTCTGTGCTTCACAGTTTCTGAGAAGAACATTTTTGAAGCTTTTTTCCATTATGAGTCTATGGGAGCTAAGGGGCCCCGGGGCGTGGCCCATTTGGACCCCAGGGGCATGATTATCAGGAAATATGAAGGTGACCACTTGTCGTTGCTACATGCTAAATATCTAAGCTCTGGGGGCTGTGGTTTCAGAGAAGAAGATTTTTGAAGTTTTTTTTTCTTCCATTATGAGTCTATGGGAGCTAAGGGAGTTCCAGGGTGTGGCCCATTTGTACCCAAGGGGCATGATGCCAAGAATTATGTAGGTGACCACTTGTCATTGCTACATGCTAAATATCTAAGCTCTGGGCCCTGTGGTTTCAGAGAAGAAGATTTTTGAAGCTTTTTTTCCATTATGAGTCTATGGGAGCTAAGGGGCCCCTGGGCGTGGCCCATTTGGACCCCAGGGGCATGATTGGCAGGATTTATGTAGGTAACCACTTGCCATTGCTACATGCTAAATATCTAGACTCTGGGCCCTGCGGTTTCAGAGAAGAAGATTTTTTAATCTTTTTTTTTCCATTAGGAGTCTATAGGAGCTAAGGGGCCCCCGGGCTTGGCCCTTTTGGATCCTAGGGGCATGATTGGCAGGAATTATGTAGGTGACCACTTGCCGTTGCTATGTGCGTAATATCTAAGCTCTGGGCGCTGTGGTTTCAGAGAAGAAGATTTTTTAAGCTTTTTTTCATTATGAGACTATGGGAGCAATGGGGCCCTGGCGCGTGGCCCATTTGGAACCCAGGGGCATGATTGGCAGGAATTATGTAGGTGACCAATTGCCCTTGCTATTATTCTAAATATCTAAACTCTGGGCCCTGTGGTTTCAGAGAAGAAGATTTTTGAAGTTTTTTTTCCATTATGAGTGTATGGGAGCTAAGGGGCCCCGGGGCGTGGCCCATTTGGACCCTAGGGGCATGATTGGCAGGATTTATGTAGGTGACCACTTGCCATTGCTACATGTCAAATACCTCAGCTCTGGGCCCTGTGGTTTCAGAGAAGAAGATTTTTGAAGCTTTTTTCCATTATGAGTCTATAGGAGCCAAAGGGCCCTGGGGCGTGGCCCGTTTGGACACCAGGGGCATGATTGGCAGGAATTATGTAGGTGACCACTTGCGGTTGCTACATATCTAAGCTCTGGGCCCTGTGGTTTCCGAGAAGAAGATTTTTGAAGCTTTTTGTTCCATTGTGAGTCTGTGGGAGCGAAGGGGCCCCGGGGCGTCACCCATTTGGAACCCTGGGGCATGATTCGCAGGAATTATGTAGGTGACCACTGGCGGTTGCTACATGCTAAATATCTAAGCTCTGGGCCCTGTGGTTTCAAAGAAGAAGATTTTTGAAGCTTTTTTCCATTATGAGTCTATGGGAGCTAAGGGGCCCCGGGGTGTGGCCAATTTGGACCCCAGGGGCATGATTAGCAGGAATTATGTAGGTTACCTCTTGCCGTTGCTACATGCCAAATATCTCAGCTCGGGGCCCTGTGGTTTCAGAAAAGAAGATTTTTGAAGCTTTTTTTTATTATGAGTCTATAGGAGCTAAAGGGCCCCGGGGCGTGGCCCGTTTGGACACCAGGGGCATGATTGGCAGGAATTACGTAGGTGACCACTTGCCGTTGCTACATGCTAAAGTTCTAAGCTCTAGGCCTTGTGGTTTCCGAGTAGAAGATATTTGAAGCTTTTTGTTCCATTATGAGTCTATGGGAGCAAAGGGGCCCCAGGGCGTCCCCCATTTGGAACCAAGGGGCATGATTGGCAGGAATTATGTAGGTGACCACTGGCGGTTGCTACATGCTAAATATCTAAGCTCTGGACCCTGTGGTTTCAAAGAAGAAGATTTTTGAAGCTTTTTTTCCATTATGAGTCTATGGGAGCTAAGGGGCCCCGGGGTGTGGCCAATCTGGGCCCCAGGGGCATGATTGGCAGGAATTATGTAGGTGACCACTTGCCGTTGCTACATGCCAAATATCTCAGCTCTGGGCCCTGTGGTTTCAGAGAAGAAGATTTTTGAAGCTTTTTTCCATTATGAGTCTATAGGAGCTAAAGGGCCCCGGGGCGTGGCCCATTTGGACCCCAGGGGCATGATTGGCAGGAATTATGTAGGTGACCACTTGCCATTGCTACATGCTAAATATCTAAGCTCTGGGCCCTGTGGTTTCGGAGAAGAAGATTTTTGAAGCTTTTTGTTCCATTATGAGTCTATGGGAGCAAAGGGGCCCCGGGGCGTGGCCAATTTGGACACCAGGGGCATGATTGGCAGGAATTATGTAGGTGACCACTGGTCATTGCTACATGCTGAATATCTAAGCTCTGGACCCTGTGGTTTCACAGAAGAAGATTTTTGAAGCTTTTTTTCCATTATGAGTCTATGGGAGCTAAGGGGCCCCGGGTTGTGGCCAATTTGGGCCCCAGTGGCATGATTGGCAGGAATTATGTAGGTGACCACTTGCCGTTGCTACATGTCAAATACCTCAGCTCTGGGCCCTGTGGTTTCAGAGAAGAAGATTTTTGAAGCTTTTTTTCCATTATGAGTCTATAGGAGCTAAAGGGCCCCGGGGAGTGGCCCGTTTGGACCCCAGGGGCATGATTGGCAGGAATTATGTAGGTGACCACTTGCCATTGCTACATGCTAAATATCTAAGCTCTGGGCCCTGTGGTTTCGGAGAGGGGTCCCGTGGCATGGGCAATTTGGACCCAAGGGGCATGATTGGCAGGAATTATGTAGGTGACCACTGGCCGTTAATACATGCTAAATATCTAAGCTCTGGGCCCTGTGGTTTCAGAGAAGAAGATATTTTAATTTTTTCCCATTGTAAGTCTATGGGAGCTATATGTTGCCATGGCAACCACAATTCCAATCTGATCAGCCCAAAAACCTTATGCAGCCTATCCCCCTACCTGATGATGCTTCTCATGAAATTTGATCAAGATTGACCATGGGGTATTACTTATTTGAAATTGTTTACGGACGCACGCTCGCACGCACGCACGGACGGACGCACGACAGACAAAATGTGATCACAAAAGCTCACCTTGTCACTACGTGACAGGTGAGCTAAAAATCTGGGATTAGTCGTCCAAAGGTAAGTGAGTGAATATGTTTTATGTCTCACCAACAGCTAAGGTCATAAGGAGATGGGAGCTCGGTTTGAAGACTCATCCGAAAGTCTGGAGAAGCCCGGGATCAATCCTGTGACCCCTGGTTTACAAGATTCATCCAAAGGTTATGAAGCTGTTAGTTATTATTATCTAAAAACTTAAACATTTGCTATGACAAAAAACTACTGTTTTTGCTGAAAAAAAGTGAGATGCTTTTGCACTGAAAGAGCTACTCATATTTTATTGGCAAAAACAATAATTACAAGAACAGTTAATGAGTCTGACAAGCTAACAGTGAAGGCCCTGATCATAAGGCTGCATTCTGCAGCATCTGATCTGGACATGTGCTGTTTGCCAATCACTTATTTTAGGATTTCCCATACAAATTCTGCAAAAATCCTAAAAACTGGGACACCTTGAGGACTTGCTGTAATTTTCCTAAAATTTCAACAAATTTGATTCACAATCCATCAAGGACCCCAAGAAGTGCAAACAGTGAAGACCCTGATCAGACTGCTCCTTCAGGAGCAGTCTGATCTGGGTGTGTACTGTTTGCTTAGGCCTGCCTGCCCCAATAATTGGGATTATTATCATAGGTTAAGCACTATTAATAAAACTGCAAGAAATATTTATAGCATTTTTCTGATTATTTGGTTTTGGGTATAGTAAAGTAAAAGCATACTCAGAATCAAAACACTGCAAGTACTGGTGGGTCGATTGTCTCTGACTGTAGACTGGGGAAATTGTTCTGGACTGAGACTTAGACTGTTTCGTTGACCCTCAATTCCAGTTTTTTAGCAAAAAGTGTAGACCCTGATCAGATGCTGAATTTTGCAGCATCTGGGGCCAGTTGTTCAAAGCTAACAACATCGTTAGTTAAGGTATCGTTAAAACTTTGATCATTTATTATGGCAAATATGCTAATATTTTTGCTGAAAAAAAAAATGTGAACAGCTTTTGCAGATGCAAAAGCTGCTCACATTTTTTCAGCAAAAATATCAAAATTTTAGGTATTAAACTCCCTAGAACAGTCAACAATATGACCACTAATGGGCTCGTTAATCTAACGATGCTTTGAACAACTGGCTACTGACCTTTAAATTACTGTACTGAAAGCAAACAGCATAGACCCCGATAAGACTCTGCATTCTTTGGTGTCTAATCTGGGTCTACACTGTTTATCAAGCCCAACCCATGATCTCAGCCCAGATTCTATAGCTAACCCTATTTAATGTGCATTATTGAGCTATCTTGAAAAAATGCTTCCAAAAATAAAATACATATAGCCAGTATTTTTCTTTAAAACAATACAAATGAATGCATTTTATGCAAAAATGCGAAAAATTATGATGATTGGTAAACGAGTTTGAGAGGGATTCCCTAACTAGGTTTCAAACACTAGTTAGATCTATTTTTAGTTTGTGGCAAAAATAGAATCCCCATATATGACGTTATGGGACGTTCATTTTTGGCCTTGTTTGCTTAGGCCATGCCTGAATCGGAAAAAAATATGACGCTGAATACCATGCCATAAGTAACGACACTCAGAGGCAATACTGTCACCATGTATGTGTAAAGTGACAGATTTATTTTTAGAACAGAAATTCCAAACACATGTTCAGAGCGAAGGGTAAACACGAATGAAAACAACCATTTTCACAAAGTACTGAAGCTGAATTTGGCTCCAAAAGTGTACACATGACAAAGGAGTATGCATTGAAGATAAAAACCAGAAAAAAAAAATTTGAGACCTGGTAGCTCAATAATGCACCTTTAAGCCAAACCCTGACCTCACTGCTGTAAAATTAGCATTGCTATTTCCTTTAAATAAATTACCTGGATTTCCTACAAATCGGTGATAGTCGCGTGGACTTTAGCACTGAAGAGTTTCTAGGCCTATTAACTTTGGGCCAATTGATAAACAATGAACCATAGATCATACAGAAAAAAATGATCATAAATGATCTATAGATTTTAAGGGGAATGGGAACAACTAGCACAATTTTTAACCATTTTTCAAAGGGAGACAACTTTAAGGACTTCCTGTTCACTTTTCAGTAGGCTCAGTCCCACCGAAAATGGGGTCTACTCTTAAAGGAAAGAATTTGTTCCTCTGGAGCAAATTCTTTCCTTTAAGAGTTGACCTCTATTGACATGGGAGACAAAAAACAGTTTTCCAGGAGTTGCCTCTCCTGAAGGTGTACCCACTCCCCTTAAGTAAGTTGCTACAGATTGAGCAGTGATAAAAAATGTCTTTGGATCCTAACAGTAGTATTATAAAACCTTGTTATATGTAGAGATGAAAAACATAGCGATATATATCATGTGACTGTCATGTGACAGACATATATACAGTCATGTAATAAGTTATATATACTTGTTAATACATACGTACAGACAAACAGTGAATGGCAGAATCTAATCAAAATTCTGATAAGAAACATATATATCAAATTAACAACAAAATATCTCAATTTTGAAAAATATCACCTTGTATACTGTATATACCCTTTGAGTACTGCATTTCCTTACCATTCTTGTTCTAAAATTTGAACATGTACAATTTACCACCCAATGAATGGCCAATGGTGTAGACCCTGATGAGAGCCACATTCTGCAGTATCTCATCTGGGTTTACACTGTTTGCTCACGCTTACCTGTCCAAATACATACAGTATTATCTGAGTAGTAACCATGCAGTCTGATTATACATGTGACAAACAAGTAAAGCCCAAACTGTGACAAGCACAGGGCAGAGGTAACTGACTGGGTAACTGAGTAACAATTCTGTAACAATTATAACATAACTGGGTTACAGTGGAACACTTTTGTACCAGTTAAACACAACTAGGTAATGGTGAAACAGTTCTGTAACAGTTATAACATGATTGGGGTGTAGTGAAACAAATATATGACTATTATACCTGGGCAAACAGTTTAGACCATGATCAGACTGCTTCTTCAGGAGCCGTCTGATAATGGTATAAACCATTTGCCATTCTGCTACAGCAATGCTGATAACTTTAAAATTTTTAACTGGCCACCATAGCCCTGTGGTTAAAAGAGTTGACTTAATATCAAGGCTTATCCACTATCGCTTTACAGTTTTGTAGTATTTTGGCTTGACTGTTTGTCAATCTACCCAGAGATACTAAGCACAGTAGCTTTATATTGTTGACCTCCATGTGACACTGCTTTGTACAAAATACAGGTAACCAATAAAATCTATCTGGACTGGTTGCCCCAGAATGCAGGGCTACACTGTTTGCTAAAAGTACGAGAATTTAAGGGTTAGGTGAAGCAGTCTAAGTCCCTGTTCAGGACCACTTTCCCCGCCTACACTCAGACAGAAATGACCTACCAGTACTGTCAGTGCTTTGATTTTATATTATCCTATAGCTGATTTACAGTACTCCATCCATGAGGCCTTAATGGCCGAAACTAGCTAGTCTGGCCCAGGAAAATCTTGTACATTCCAAGGTTTTCAGTTCTGTGTGGTAGTCATTGCTTCATAAGGATTACCCTTTTTCAGAACATTAGACAAAGTTCACTGAAGGTCAAGTGAATTTTTGTGGGTATTCTAGTTTTTGCCCAGTCTAGATGGATAATCTGCTCATACTTCTGAAATATTCTTGAAAGGACTATAAAGCAGCTAAGAAATGGCTTTTGTTATACCGTACAAAACCTAAAAATAAGACTAGCTGTAATTCTCCTAAAATTTTAACAAATTTGTTTCAGGATCCAGCAAGGAGTCCAAAAGTTGCAGATGGCAAACAGTGTAGACCCTGATCAGACTGCTACTTCAGGAACAGTCTGATCTGGGTGACTGGGTCTGCACTGTTGGCTATGGCCTATCTGTCCCAATACTTAGGATCATTACAGGATGCAGTATTTGGCCAGGAAAGTCCATATATACATGGCAATTATGGTATGATCTGCAAACTGTGATTGGCTGAGTAAATTGTGCAAGGTTATTGAAAAGCATTTAGTCTTTTTTATTGTTGTTGTTTTGGTTTTCTATCCTTGTGAATACAACAAGTGAAATTTATTCTAATTGTTACTTTGTTTCAATCTACAAGTTCTAAATGTTTTTCTATTATGGTGGAATAATTGTTTTTGTTCAGTCTGCACTCATGTACTGGTTGCTTTACACTGTTTGTAATGGAGTTTAACGGCTCAGTCAACATGGAGTTTAACGGCTCAGTCAACACTAGTTCAGGTCATTTTTGAGCCGGTCAGTTTATCTATCCACACTTCCTGCACAGGCTTATACCTAAGCGGTACACCAGTAAAGTGCACAATCTTTCGCCAGAAACTGACAACTGCCCTTCTTCAATCAGCGGAATGGAGAGAATGAATGTAGAAAGGATTTCATGATCAATTTCCACGAAAGAATTTTACCGACCCCGTCATGCTTTACACTGATAGCAACTGTTAAATACAGACTACACAAGAAGCCTCTTTGTCTTCCCTCATCTTATTAACCCATAACATGCCAATCACAACAACTGTCGTCTGCTTTGTCGTCAGCTGGTAACTTTAAAAGGCATTTGTGCAAACAGTGTGGACCCAGATCAGTCTGATCAGGGCCCACACAGTTTGTATGTATGCAAAAAAAATAAGTTTGCAAGAAGCTGCAGTTAAGAGAATTTTTTTTCAGGGTGGGTGGGTGGGGGGGGGGGGAACTAAAAAATGAGTTTAAAGTAGCCATGGTAATTAAGCCATTAGTCTTGTTCAATTCATCGAGTTTTACTCTAATTGGCTGGGCGAGGTAACTCCAAACTCTATATCTTAACCCATTGTATACTGGTGGACTCTTCCATTGCTTTATGTTAGACAAGTCCATTTGTCATATAAGGGGCGCCAGGCCTTTTTCTTTTCGTTTTTATTCTATTTTGACGGAAAATTCTGTTAGCAAATAGTGCAGGCCCTGATCAGACGTCGCATTCTGCGGCGTCTGATCGGGGCCTGCACTGTTTGCCAAGGTACCTTTTTAGAGGGGATTTCCTGCATGCAATGAGTTAACTTTAGTATTTTTCTGATCAATCTTTCTCTAAGCTATAGAATAAATCTGTAAGCAACCATTACATGTAGGTACAGTCTATAATGATGTTAAATTACGTGAAAATGTGCAGTAGTTAACATCTAAATACTTTTCAATTCTTAATAATGCCAGTGTAATACCATTGCTCCAAATTTTTTCCTGTGAGTTCCATGAGAGTGGCTACTCCCTGATTCCTAGAAGATATAGTGTTAATATGAACCCATCACTTTCAAGGGAGATTACTCTTGCATAAAATGATTCAGCTCCATTTTCATAGGAGTGGGGTGGATGCTTAAAAGGAGGAATTCATTCCACAAGGGGCTACTCTTAAAGAAAAGAATTTGCTCCCAGTGTGAGCAAATTCTTTCCTTTAAGAGTAGCCCCTATTTGGTTGGGATTTGGATATTAAGAAAACCACTTCCTGTAGCTCGAGTAATCTCCCTTTTCTGAAATAACAGAGAAATCTTGTAAATGTATACAGGCACCCTAAAACACAATGTATATACGTGGAAAACATGCTTTTATCAATTAAGCCGCTGTTATTAAGTGGATAACGTCATGCCATAAAAATGGTATGGCCACACGTGATTAAGCATGATCACTGGCATGTAACCATGATAACCTTATGTTTTTTATTGAAATTCATTTGAACTTCTTGGGCAGTAAAATTGGAATAAACCAATAAGATGCCAATCACGGCAATTGTCACCCGTTTTGTTGTCTGCCGGTTACTTTAAAAGTCATTTCCACAAACAGTGTGGACCCAGATCAGACTGCTCCTCTAGGAGCAGCCTGATCTTGGTCCAAACTGTTTACCTGCATGCAAAAAATATTTTTACAAAGTTTGCAAGAAGATTCAGCGGACAACATAAGCAGACGATATTTTCAGATGTAGATTTTCTCGGCATCTTAAGGGTTAAAGTTGTTATATGATAAACAGAATCTTACATTTGTGGTTTTGTGTCGTTTCATGTGAAATTTATGAAACTCGCCAGAGAATTGTTTCATAAATTTTGTGTGAAATGACCACTCATGTAAGATGATCTTAAAAGTCAGTGTCATATGAATACTTGAAATTTTAACAATTTCCACACCCCTTCTGTAGTGAAAAACTTTATAACTTCACACATATAAGATCAAAACTTGAAAATACGACAAATTAGCAGTTAAAATGAAGGCAATGGTGACAGAACTTGCAAAATGAAATAACCAAGTGATTCAACATATAAAAATGTGAAGTAAAGAGAAGTCTATCAGTACATTCAACAGTTGAGTGTGATTCTTTTAAGGGAAATGTATACACCTAGCAGTTTTTTTCCCCAACATTCTTCAAAGGGAGACAACTTTCAGGACTTCCTGTGAGCTTTTCTATAAGCCCAGTCCCACTGGAAAAGGGGTCTACTCTTAAAGGAAAGAATTTGCTCCTCAGGAGCAAATTCTTTCCTTTACCAGTTGACCCCTATTGACATGGGAGACAAAAATAATTTTGCAGGAGTTGTCTCCACTGAAGGTGTTCACATTCCCCTTAAATATATACATATGTATTTTTCTTAGTATTTAACACATAAAGCATGAGCTATATATAATTATCCAAGTATAATAAATTCCTGAAGACTTGGTAAAAGATCTTATTAGTATCTGTATATATGTGTACTGAGATTAAAGAAGTTTTCTTTTTAGTTTGAAAAAAAAAAATCACAAAATTAATGTCACGCCCCATTGCACCCCATTAAATATCTCTGCCTCTGAGTTTTAGTAAGAAGACCGACCAGGCTCCAGTTGTTAAAAGTCTTTTAAGATTAGTGGACTCCTTTGTGGTCACAAGTTAACAGCTGTAGGAAGCATAAGTATCCAATCCAGTGGTATTTTTGCTGAAAAAAAATGTGAATGCAAAAGCTACTCACATTTTTCCAGCAAAAGTAAGTCTTTCCACAGAATCCATTCTGACTGATTGAAGCTTTAATATTATGTTAATTAACCCATTTTATATGGGAAACCCAAAAACTTGTCAATGGCAAACAGTGCAGACCCAGATCAGGCATCTGATCGGGCCTTCATTGTTTGCAGAAAGTACAACCATTTTTATACAAGTTTCTAAATTCAGCTCAACCAGGTACCCCTAAATTTCGAAATGGACTTCTACTATATATAAGGTAGAAGATTCAATTCAGTCAATTTTTGGTCAGACGTCAAAAGCCGTGGCACCCATCTGGCGGAAACCTTCGACATTCCAAATTCACTGTGTAGAATGTTCTCTACTTGTTCACGGGAGATGCCAACAGTGTTAGCTAACTGATTCACAGTTAAACGCCTGTCATCCATCATGGTCCTGTGCACTGGGCTAATGGTTTCCTCAGTTGTTGCCATTGTGGGTCGTCCACACCAGTCATCATCTTCAAGGCTGTCCTTGCCCATCTTAAAATTTGCTGCCCACCTTTTCACAGTTGCATACGAAGGAGCATCATCCTCTAATGTAGCAACCATATCGGCATGAATGTCCATAGGAGCTAACCCCTTCTCATGGAGGTACTTGATGACACCAACCACGATGCCAGATTTTGTCCATTTTCTCAAAAATGTGCTAGTATCAATTTTCAAAGTCTAGAATTTCTACGTTACTGCAGGTAAACTTGAACTCATTTGAGTCAAATCCAGTAATAAAGGTTTGGATTTAATGAATACAAAATTTCATGGCTGTTCGATGCCTGCTTCTTGGTCAGGCTCAGAAGTTTTCAGCCTACCCTCGTGATGTATCGTTAAAATTTTGATAATTTAATATGGCAAATATACTTGTATTTTTTCAGCAAAAATAACCAAATTTTAGATATAAAACGTGCTAAAACAGTTAACAATTTGAACGCTTACGAGCTTGTTAAGCTAACAATGCTTTGAACAACTGGGCCCTGGGCAATATATTTTGACGCTTAGGTTTAAAATGGTTAAAAGATAAAATAAACATCCTACATGTACAGCATTGACTCATTTATAAGAAATTTCATGACACATGAGCATATACAAACAGTACATATCAAAATAACATTGGATTGGATGAAGGCAAGGCCTAAATTTATCCTCTCCATAATGAATAAATAGATGTATATATGTATTGCATATTACAAAGCTTACCTTGTATAAGCACAGGTCATGTTCCTCGTCCTTCAGCGTGGTCCCATTCTTGTTCAAAAGCTTCACAAATGCCATAGCAAATGGCTTCTCATTTTTATCTTTAGCTGGACAAAAAAAATAATTGGCAATGCTGAGGTTAAATGTCCCAGTCAACAATATATCCATCATAAAGACAATGCCTCTGAATGTGTATGATATTTATCACATCAAAGGCAGATAGCATTCAAGGGTTCTTGGATAAAGCTGGCCCAGAAATTTGGGGAGATGTGGAGCTGTGATTTCTTTCTAAAAAATACACACAAAAAAAAAATTGAGTAGTGTGTCTTTCAATACATTTTGACTTTTCACACAGCTGAAATTTGGGATAAGTTAAGAGTCTGTAGAGAGAATATTTCTCCCTTTTCTCTCCTGACAGTTCTTTTAAGAATATTGGTTGTCTTCCCTCATCATTAGGGGTCTATTCACAGAGAGAAGTATTTGCTCAGAAGTTTTGAATTACACCATAAAGGAATCAAATAAACCTGTACTGTAATGATCTTAAGTATTGGGACAGACAGGCCTAAGCAAACTCTGCAAACCCTGAAGGAGCAGCCTGATCAGGGTCTACCATGTTTGCCCTACAAACTGCACTTTTTAGACTCCTTGCTGGCACATGAAACAAATTTGTTAAAATTTTAGGAGGATTACAGCAAGTTCTCAAGGTGTCCAATTTTTTAGATTTTTTACAGTAAATTACAGTCAAACTTCAATGGCTCGAACACCTATGGGACCTCGAAAATCTGTTCGAGACAGGGGTGGTTCGACCCACTGATGGCTAATGCCAGGAGGCATAACGACATACTTTATGACATCTTTTTCTGTGTTCTATAATGAAAAATGTATGCTGTGTGTACTCATTAGAATCGCCTCATCGAGGCGATTCTAATGAGTACACACAGCATACATTTGCAAGATAAAAGACGAAAATATCCTAAGTTTTACACTCCCTACTTCTAATGTACAGAAATTCCCTAGGGACTCAAGAATGGGTTTGACTCAGCCATGATTAACGAGCCATCGGTGTTCGAGCCATCGAAGTTCAACTGTACCTGAATAAGAACCACAGATCCAGTGTTTTGTCTGTGTTTTCTACAGGTACACCACAACCTCTTTATAACACTATTGTTTGGTCCCAAAGCATAAACTTTGTTAGTT
This sequence comes from Lucinisca nassula, assembly GCA_963580285.1. NCBI lineage: Eukaryota > Metazoa > Mollusca > Bivalvia > Lucinida > Lucinidae > Lucinisca > Lucinisca nassula. The sequence continues at coordinate 173,971,515 of OY757010.1, forward strand.
AAACAACCGTGTTATATCCAAACAAAAATGTATAGATTATATAGAAAAATGACCATTTATGGTCATTTTTCTATATAATCTACACATTTTTGTGATCCATCTCAAAACCATGTTACAGCCAAACCGTGCTTTAACCACCATGTTATAACGAGGTTGTGGTGTATTGTGATATTGCAACGACTTGAACACCAATGACATGTTTACCATGGCTGATTAAAACCTATTCTTGAGTCCTGGAAGAATTCTTCTGCCAGATCCTGATAATAAATGATCAATCTCCACGAAAGAATATTGCTGACCCCAGCAGGTTTCGACACCCTACCATCAGATACACATTTGACTGAGCTACTGAGGCTGGTATTTCAACAGTATATCACAGGGATATACTGTCGCAAATCGTTTACATCACCTAATAGGACCTTGTGTTAAACGTGTATTTGCAAGTGCAGTAAAATAGAGGGCTGTTCCAAAAATTATGTCAGTGAGTTTTATTTCACACCAGTCATGCAATGTGTGCTCAAAATCACCTCTTGTCAACGGAGCATTAAAGAGTAACATAGGTAAAAATCTTGCTCACAACAGCACTGACCTTTGTACAGTGTACATTTCCTTGTAGAGTATTCATTACACATAACACAAAATGACTGGGAAAAAGAGCTAACATCCTTGAAATTAGGGCCTATATAAAAGGTAGGTCCCAACTCAGTATAAAACCTGTAGATACCCACCATCCAATATCTGATGGGTGTCCCCACTGAAGAGTATGAAAACTGCTTCCAAAAGCAGATTGACAGGCTGAAAACATGTCCAGGTTGATGGAGAGTATTTAGGAGCGCAAAGCAAGTCAAAAAGATTTTAATATTTGCAGTAAAGGAGAAACAACGAAAGTGACATTATTTTTGGAACAGCCCTCGTATCTCATTAATTATTGCTGTTACTCCTCATGTATTCTGTCCCCGCCAATCGCGGCTTGAAGAAATAAATGGGCTGCATGATGCTTCCAGGCAGAGCTGAAACCAACCCGCACACGAGTACTGGTAAACCCCTTTAGAGGATCTAAGCCTGCCCAGGCAAAGCGGTGTGAGTCGGTCCGTCCATGTTTATAAACCCTGTTGGTTTCATTGGGCGACAGGGCTTGAGATGTCATTTCATCTCAATGTCGGGTAAAAGCCCCACAAAATTGGAAGCAACATCTCTAAAATGACCAATACTGTGTTGACGGGGAAGTTAAACCTCAAATCAAACAAACAAACAAAACACTCCTCATGTACAATAACGAAATGTTTGTTGTTTGAACTGAGGTTTTACGTCCCCGTCAATACTATTTAGGTCATCTTGGAGATGTTGCTTCCAATTGTATGGGACTTTTATCCAACACTGAAATGACATCTCAAGCCCTACCATCCAAACAAACCAATAGGCAGGGATGGTCCGACCCACTCCAATTTGCATGGATAGGCTTAGAACTTCTAAGCGGTTTACCTGTACTCATGTGCGGTCAGTTTCAGATCATCACAAGAAAAAAAATGTCTTAGAATGGCATCAGATATCTTATTTCTGAGGAGGCAAAATATCAAGCAGGCAAACTGTACAGGGGTACCATAATGTCCTAAGTTAAAGTATTGGGACAGATAGGCCTAAGAAAACAGTGCAGACCCAGATCAGACTGCTCCTGAAGGAGCAATCTGATCAGGGTCTGCACTGTTTGCCATTCCATCTGCACCTTTTGGACTCATGAAACAAATTTGTCAAAAGTTTAGGAGAATTATGGCAAGTCCTTAATGTGCCAGGATTTTTAGGGTTAAATAGAAAACTTACTTTCACTGCGGGACTTGTGTTTGAACAGGAATTTGAAATGTATTCCTCTGAATTCTGTCTCTGTGGATAATGTCACCTGTAAAGAAAAGTATTTTTACCGTCATGCATTGTTTAAGCATTTCCCATGCAGAAATTTGCACTATCCAGTCTGAATTTCTTGCTTAAACCATCCAGTCAAATTTTAATGCCCTGGGGCCAGTTGTTAATAGTTGTGTTAACTTAACAAACAAGTTACTAGTTATAATGTTAATTGTTCTAGCAAGTTAGAAATAGAGAATACCAGGGTTGTGTTTTTTCATATCAAGTTTATCAGGCAAGGCATCGAGATCGCTTGTACAAACGCTAGGCTTGCAAAGCCGAGCCTGATAAACTTGATATCAAATGACAGGAATCTGGTATTCTATTTATCCATTTATCCTCTTGTACACTTTAAATATGCAATTAGAGATCAGTTATCGATTGTCCTCAATGTATCCCAACATTTCGGTGTACAAAAATCAGTCTATATATTTTGTATCATCTGACTGTAATTTTTCCTGTGAAATTTTATCATGTAATTTTTGTCTAATGCTCTGGTATTTTTTGCTGGAAAAATTTAAGTAGCTTTTGCATTTTCAGTAAAAATACCAGATTGTTTTTGTTTGTTTCAACTGAGGTTTTACATCCCTGTCAATACTATCTAGTTCATTTTGAAGATGTTGCTTTCAACTTTGTGGGACATTTACCCGGCATTGATTAAATAACATCATTATCGATTAAATAACAAAAACATTACCGTATTTACAATATGTAATTGGACAGACAGGCCTGAGCAAACTGTAGACCCAGATGAGATGCAGTATGACATCTCATCAGAGTCTACACAGTTTGCTACCTGTCTAGCTCTTTTCAGAAACAAAATCAGGTAGCAGAATTTTAGAACAAGTACAGTTATGAGTGAGATACCCAAATACTCTGGATAAAATATGGTATACGATAGATGAAGGTCTTAAAAGTACATACCTTGACAATTTCTGACCACTTTGGCTTGTCCTCATGGTAATATATCATAGTCTTGTACTCAGAAATACCCTCACCACAGCCACATCCTACATTTATCACATTCTGGGGATATAATAAAAACATCTGAGCCAACTCTAAACAAAAGCTACATTACCGTATTTACCGTATTTGTACTGAGAGGCCCAAGCAAACAGAGTAAACCCAGATGAGACTCCACAAAATGCAACGTCTCATCAGGGTCTACACTGTTTGCCACTCATCCAGCTTTTTTGCAGACTCAACATTGGGGTAGTATATTGTACTTGTTCAAATTTTAGAACAAGTATGGTCGGGAGTTGAGGTGTCCAAATATTTAGGGTAAATAGGGTATTACCAATCAGGTGGGTGAAAACTTGAGTACAAAGAGAAAAACCACCTGAAGTTCCATTGCAGTAAATGCTAACCCATGGCATTGGGAGACATGACACTTAAAACTATTGCATTTTACTGTATCTCTCTTTGGATAGCCTGGAGCTAGTAGAAGGCTCATCCCATCAGTGAAGACTCTGATCAGACAGCATGCAGGCAGAGGCTGATCTGAGTCTTCACTAGTCTCAAAGATGTTACTGTAGGTTTAGTTGAGCACTGTCTCAGTTATTCTGCCAAGTCTTTGGATATTAGCCTCCTTAACCCATTGCATGCGGGAAACCCCTAAAGGGGTACCTAGGCAAATAGTGCAGGCCCAGATCAGATGCCGCAGAAAGCGGCATCTGATCAGGGCCTGCACTATTTGCTAACAGAATTTTCCATAAAAAATAGAATGAGAACGAAAAAATAGGCCTACCACCCCATATTTGACAAATGGACTTGTCCAACATATAGCAATGGAAGTCCACTAGTATATAATGTGTTAAATCATTTTATACAGAAACCCTTAAATGCCGTATTTACCCTAAGTATTGACACCTCAACTCCTTTCCATTTTTGTTCTACCATTTAAACAAGTATGGTTTATTACTGATGCTGTGTCTGAAAATAGCCGAATGAGTTGCAACCGTGTAGATCCAGATGAGAGGCCGCATTCTGCGGCCTCTCATCTGGGTCTACGCAGTTTGCTCAGGTCTGTCTGTCTGTCCAAATACATAGGTAAATACAGTAGGGACACTGGTAAACAGTGCAGGCCCAGACCAGACACTGCAGAACGTGGTGTCTGATCACAGCCTTCACAGTGTGCCAAAAGTTCAGCCATTTTCGAAATAAATTTCTAAATATAACTCAACCTGAGACCAATAAATTTCCAAACCGACTCCAGGAATACATAAAGCAGGAGATTTCTTTTGCATTAACAGCCATTTCACCATTGCTTAATTCATACCAAGCTTGGCAGTTCAGCGGACTAAATATTCCTGGGCGAGCTTAGACCTCAGAGGATTACCCTGATCAACAGCAATCAAGAACTGCTCTTCCTGAATCAGCAGAAAGGAGTAAAAAATTAATTAATGTCCTCAGAAAATATTTTTATCTGATTTATGTCCATGAAAGACTGTTTAGGATAAGAGGAGAAGAACTTTATAAGTAATTTACGCTTTTGTTCTAATCCTATATTACTTGTATGTCAAATTTGTAACCATGTTATATGATGAATTTTGTAATAAATATGTTTAAACCAAAGACTGTTGCTGGGGAAAGACATCAAATCTGCAACCTCCTACAGAAGATTCACATAAAATATCCAACTATATTTTTCCCAAAAATAAGAATAAAATTATTTGAAAATGACGCTTATATTATGACCGATGTTCATTAACAAGGTGGTGTAGTAGTTAAGCTATTCACCTTAAAAACCAGGACACATATACTTGATCCCAGGCTTCTCCAAAGATATCTTCCATCAGAATGCGGCATCTGATCAGGGCTTACCCTGTTTGCAAAAAATTCAGCCATTTTCCAAATCAATTTTGAAGAAAACACAACCTGACACCCCTATTTTTTTAAATGGACACATGCTATATATAAGGAGGAATATTCAATTTGGTACAAAATGGGTTAAACAGAGATCCCTTTTCCATATGACATAGTCATAAGTGTTGATGGGATATAAAAACTTGAACAAATAAACAAATCTACGAAGTAATCAATATGAAATTATTTACCTGGAGAACTTCCCCTGTTTTATTGCACACTAACATAGTGACCTCAACATTTTTGTCTGCTGTCTTTGACCCTCGGTTGAACTCTCCTTCAAAGAGCGTGACATAAATGTCATTCCTCACATCACCTGGATAACAACACACATGTATATGAGCCACCACAAAAAATGAAACTGTGTCAGTGGACTTGAGCAAACATCAAGGACTCAGATCTGCCTGTACATCCATAGTGAGACAGTGTGTGTGTGTGTGAATTCGGCTTTAACGTCGCTTTCAACAATTTTTCAGTCATATCACGACGGTGTCTGGTTGCGACAGGGAGCTCAATGCTCACGTTTATAGTGCTGCCTCACTGAAGTATCATGTCCCAGACACATTACATGATACCACACCCAGTCACATTATCCTGACACTGGATCTACCAGTCCTAGCTCTACCCCGTAAATCTGAGTGCCAAGCGAGGAGCAGCTAGTACCATTTTTAACGACTTTGGTATGTCGCGGCCCGGGATCGAACCCGAGACCTCCCGTTCCCCAGAGCGGAACTCTACCAACTGAGCTATCGGGGCCGGTCCATAGTGAGACAGATCAGAGTCCTTAATTTGCCATGCACTACAGGGGTGTATATTGACTCAAAGCTTCTTCATACAGATCTAAAACCTAGTTTCACCCCACCACATACCCCTTTCAAAGCAAGCTTAATTTAACAGAATCACTGTGACCTTGAAAATAAGGTCAAGGTCACAAAAACCTAACCAGTCCTTCACCATGACCAAATGCTATATCCATGCAAATTTGATTAAATTCCACCCAGTACTTCATGAGATATACTGCACACAACCTAAATTTGGCCTAAATTTTACCTATTTAGTACTGCTGTGACACTGAAATTGATTAAAATCCACCCAGTAGTTAATGAGAAATCTTGCACACAAGAAAGAAAAACAATATATCCACCTCCCCTTCGGTGAGGGGACATAACTCTACACTGGCACTGTCTTGATGAAGGTTTGGTTTAAAGTTAAACATCACAGTCAACACTGTCTTGAAGCAGCTACCATACTTGCAATGCATCAAGTTTATTGAGAGGAATACCGTGACGATCCTAAATATTGGAACAGATAGGCCTAAGCAAACAGTGTAGACCCAGATCAGACTTAAAACGAGGTTGAGGTGTATCGCAAATATACTAATATTTTTGCTGAAAAAATGTGAGTAGCTTTTGCATAGGCAAAAGCTACACACATTTATTCAGAGAAAATACCAGAATTTTAGATATTGTACTTGCTAGAACAGTTAACAATTTGACCACTTTCAAGCTTGTTAAGCTAACAATGCTTTGAACAACTGGGCCCTGGTCGCAAACCCCAAAGACAAGTTTTCTTGTGAATGGGTTCAAATGATCTTACATTTAGAGACTGGCTTGCATTGCAGTCTAAATATTGTGATTTTATGGATATGTCTGATGTGGTCCAAACACTTCAAACCCAAAGAGCGGCAAAGAGGAATCACAGAATATAAGCTAATAAAAGGCTCTGAAATGAAACTACCGAATAGCTAACCTTAATTAAAACTTTTAAGTCAACAGATTTGTATCTTGTAGAAACAAAAAACTTATGACCTTTAACTACACATGTACATGTAGAAGAAAAATTACAGAACAACACAAGATGGATGGATGGATTGATGGATGGAAGTTCACTTTAAAGCCTTCCTACATTTGGCTAATACAACAAAAAAGAGGCTAATGGTAAGCCACAGTAATGGGTCAATGGATGGATGAAAGACATATAAAAGTGGATTTATGAAAAGATGAATGAACTAAACTTAAACAATTTTTCTTAATAAAACTGCGTGTGAAAGCAAAGAATAAAGAGACAGGAAACACTAACATATGCAATGCGACATCTAATTGGATATAGCAAAAAATTTGCTACAGTATATTCTGCGATAAAATGTCAAAAAACCCAGCTTCATAATGAATGCGCCTTTTCATTAGCTGGCATTTGTTTTTAGGCAGCTCACAGCCATTGCCGTTTTGTGCAAAATAGTACAGTTTCTAATAAAACAACCAAATAAAAGTGCATTAGAACCTGGATAACTGTATTGCAAAATTATCATTTGGGGAGGTAAATTGTTGGTTTTAGGGTCGCATATTCCATTTTACAATTCTGCTGATAAGTTGCCGTAAAACAGAATTTCCGACTATAATACTGCCGATTTATCTCCCCAATGACTGTTTTGAATATAGTTATCCCCTTAATCATTCACTTTAAGGGGAATGGATACACCTTCAGGGGAGGCAACTCTTGCAAAAGTATTTTTGTCTCCCATGTCAATAGGGGTCAACTCTTAAAGGAAAGAATTTGCTCCTGAGGAGCAAATTCTTTCCTTTAAGAGTAGACCCCTTTTTCAGTGGGACAGGGCTTATAGAAAAGCGAACAGGAATCCCCGAAAGTTGTCTCCCTTTGAAAAATGGCGGAAAAATCTAATAGGTGTTCCCATTCACCTTAATCCTCCCGAGGTGGTGCTATAATTAACCCTCATTGGGTCAAACTACCTCTACCTCAAACAAATCTTTATGGCCCAAAAGTTTTCAAGGAACTGAAGTTTGACTGTACCGTAAAAATCTGAAATTTGATCGCCTTTAGGACTTACCACAATTCTCCTACAATTTTAACAAATTTGTTTCACAATCCAGCAGGCAGTCCAAAAGGTGCAGACAGAATGGCAAACAGTGTAGACCCTGATCAGTGATCTGGGTGTTTACTGTTTGCTCAGGTCTATCTGTCCCAATACTTAGGATCATTACGGTAATATGGTTTTTAAATGGATTGCCAAAATGTTGTATTCACAAAAATCATTTGGTTTATATGGAAAACTGACCATACTTATTTCCCAATATGTTTTTTGTATGCATATACAGTAGAACTTCGATGGCTCGAACACTGATGGCTCGTTTACCATGGCTTAGTCGAACCCGTTCTTCTGTCCCGAGGGAATTTCTCCACATAAGAAAAAGTGAGGGTAATTAAGGAAATGTTCTTCTATTCGCTTGTAAATGTATGCTGTGTGCACTCATTAGAATCGCCTCTATGAGGCGATTCTAATGAGTACACACAGCATACATTTTTATTATAGAACACCGAAAAGATGTCCCAAAATTAGCCCCATTATGCCTCCTGGCAGTAACCCTCAGTGGCTCGAACTACCCCTGTCTCAAACAGATTTTCATGGTCCCAAAGGTGTTCGAGCAATTGAAGTTCGACTGTACTTGTATTACATGTATAGATCTAGTATGAGTCTACTTTGAAACCCTACAAGTGTTACAAAGAGGTAGTGATGTATCTAATAAATATAATGGTATAGAACAACAATAAAAGCTCACATCCAATTTACCCTTGCTCCTCGCTAAGAATATTCAACATAAACAAATTTCATCATTTATTATTGGTCTCCCAATTTCAATGCCGAACTTCAGATACTGTCAAATTCTGAAGTTTGAATTTTGTAACTTTTTCTGGAAAGCCAGCCTTGGTAGCTCCTTCAGATGCACATCTGACTGGTGACTATAAGTGAGGGGGGGGGGGGGGCGGGTTTGATAGAGCTGCTGGTTTTTACAGTCATTATCAGCCAGCCTCGGTAGCTCAGTCTGATGCACGTCTGACTGGTGATCAGGAGGATGCGGGTTCGGTATCTGCCGAGGTTGGCAACATTCTTTTATGGAGATTGATCAGGAAATCTTTTCTTTGGTCATTTTCTCTCTTCCACTGATTCAAGAAGGGCAGTTGTCAGTTTCTGGCAGAAGAATGTGACTGTACTGGTTAACTGCTTATGTATAAGCCTGCCCAGGAAAAGTGTGGATAGGTAAACTGACCGGCTCAAAATGACCTAAATTGTGTTGACTGGGCCTTTAAACTCCAATACAAACAAACAAACAAAGCGGTCATTCTCTCTCTTTTGCTGATTCAAGATGGGCAGTTGTCAGTTTAAGCCTGCCCAGGAAAAGCGTGATTAGGTAAACTGACTGGCTCAATATGACCTAAACAGCATTGACTGGGCAGTTAAATTCCAACAAACACAACAAATTTTCATTGACAAATAATACACCATTATTAATTGCTCTCTGCAAACTGTCAGGGAAGAAACTCTTTAAAAGCATTTTGTCTCCCATTTCAAAAAGATTCTAAGGCTTAAAGACAAAATTTGCTCCTGAGCTTTGAACCTGTTTGCTTTCCCACTGGCATGGTAGAAAATAAAGTGTTTCACAGATTTGTCTTTTCTAGAAGTGTATTCATTATGCATAATGAGACTAGCATAACTTAAATCAGCACAGAAGTACAGTAAAATTCCTATATTAAGACCACCTTTGGGACTGTTCAAAAGTGGTCTTTAAGACCACTTTTGAACAGTCCCAAAGGTGGTCTCTGACCAGAGGACACTGTATGCAAACAACACAAAGAATAAATGTAGCCTTCTAAATAAGCTTTTTAAAGCAGAATTAGTCTTATTTTTAGGTGGTCTTAATAGCAGAATTTCACTCTACTTGGCATCTGATCTAAATGCAATGTTCACCAATATCAAGCTTGTGTCCTTTGATCGCAACTTGGGACAATAATCACCAATATCAAGCTTGTGTCCTTTGATCCCAACTTGGGACAATAATCACCAATAACAAGCTTGTGTCCTTTAATCCCAACTTGGGACAATAATCACCAATATCAAGCTTGTGTCCTTTGATATCACAACTTGGAGGGGGGGGGGGGGGCAATATTCATCAATATCAAGCTTGTGTCCTTTCATATCCCAACTTTAGACAATATTCACCAATATCAAGCTTGTGTCCTTTGATCCCAACTTGGGACAATATTCACCAATATCAAGCTTGTGTCCTTTGATATCTCAACTTTGGGGCAATATTCACCAATATCAATCTTGTGCCCTTTGATATCCCAACTTGAGACAATATTCACCAATATCGAGCTTCTGTCCTTTGATCCCAATTTGGGACAATATTCACCAACTATCAAGCTTGTGTCCTTTGATCCCAACTTAGGACAATTTTCACCAATATCAAGCTTGTGTCCTTTGATAACCCAACTTGGGACAATATTCACCAATATCAAGCTCATCAAGCGTGATTGTCGACCGAATCATGGTAGATAGCTTTATTGGTCTCTTTAATTGCACGGCCGCGGCTCAGGCTTCAGACTCAATGATGGCTTTGGCATAAATCTTTGTTAAAAGATTGCTGAGGCCTGATGCTATGTCTGTCACTGGGCCCAGGGATACATACCGTATTCGGGCGTGTACTACCCGCAGTTTTTTTCCCTCAAATTACAGGCCCAAGTTCAGGGTGCGGGTAATCCGTCCGAATTATTTTTGGACCGTTTTTTTTAACTTTTGTCAGCCGAAAATACGATGCATCTCAATGTTATGCTCTATCCCTTTACGATTCCCCGACATTAATAACGTTAAGTGTCGACTCAATTTAAAAATAATATCCATTACTAGCAAGCCCGATTGTGTGCTTATTATTCCTAAAACTCTGATTTTAAACAAAATAAACAAGCAAGTTCAATGCAAACATCAAAGTTTTCCGGCATCCAAATCGCCGCCCACAAACTACCGCTACAATTTTTCTGCACGCGATCGGTGAATGACGTCATCGGACCCCAGCAACCACACACTTGTCTATTGTTTTATTTTAATGCGGTGTATCTCTTTCATTAAAAAAAATGTTTGGAAACAGTAAAAAAAATCGATAGCTCGGAAGCTCCGTGTCAATAACCAACAGCAGCATACAGATGTGTTTACATAAATTAAAGCGTTCGACTTTTTGGCGCCAAAACATAACCATTCACGAGATATTAGAATAGGCCGTTTTTAATATACATATATCTATCCTAAAATTTAGCAACTCGTCTTAGGAGCAATTAAATCATTTTCACATTGATTGTGGATTAAAATACTGATTGGGGAATAAACGCAAATTAGAGACATAACTTGACCATATTTTCACACCTTATTGACACGCACCGCAGGGTGGCAATTATACGACTGGGATTAACAATAGTGTCATTATTGAACCGTTATAAATCATCAAACAGTGTAAATCCAAATCGGACGTCTGCGGTTTCTTTTTGCAGTGTCTGATCTGGGACTGCACTGTTTGCCGATGTCCACCCAAAAGGGCCGCTGGGTATATATTGGTTAATAAATAAATAACAAGGGTGAACAGGTAAGGTTTTTTCAATGTTTTAATGTAAAATACATGCATTCTGGTGACACTCGCACGCACGTGCATTTTCCCGCCTTTTGAAGACGATCGCGCGTTCCGTTGTGTGTTACAAAAGCTGGCCAAATTCTTACTTTTTCTCACTTACGCACCCACCAAAATTTCAGCAAATATTTCATGCGGGTAATACAACAGAATAACAGTTTTTCCCCAGATTTTGGCTAAAAAAGGGGGGTGCGGGTAGTACGCAAATGCGGGTAGTACACACCCGAATACGGTACTAAGCATTTTGCTTTATGCGTCCAAATTGCTTTAAATCCGAATTAAGTAAGTTAATAGGCATTTTTATTCAAAACTTAGGCGCCCAGGCCAAAACTTAGGCGTCTTGGGCGACTGGGCGCCTGTTAGTCTGTATCCCTGGGGCCCATCGTGATTTAACTACTGATTTTCTTTAGTTCTGGCCAACAGTGTAAGGGGGATACGCTAGCAGCCCTCTTTGCTTCATCTCAGTGTTTGTATTTGATTTATGTCTCTGTGATGATGTATTGATTGAGTAAGGAAATCATTATGCAAACCGAATATCTATTGTTTATTGTTGGGAACAACACCCTAAACTAGGGCGAAGATTCGGCCGGTAAAAGATCTTTAAGCCCCCCCAGTGGCATATGCTGCTGACCGTTCTAAGGCGGCAGTTTTGATGTTGGTCTTTTGCTGTTATTTTTGTTTTATTTCTGCGAATTTGTTTTGATTTGTTGTTTAGTGTTTTCTAATGGTCTGACCACCCCATGTGGGGAAGAGAGTGCTTATTGTTCCATTTCATAAACACTCTAATTTTTCTTGTTTTGTGTATGTTTCCTCTTCCTCTTGGTGTCAAGAGTGGGCTGCGTCTTGTGATTGTGGTACTCCCTGGGTCTTTCTTTTAATTTTTTGTGTCTTTTGATCACAACTTGTGACAATATTCAACAATATCAATTTCTTTGATCTGATGTTTAACATCCCCGTCAACACTGTAATGGTCATTTTGGAGACGTTGCTTCCAATTTTGTGGGACTTTTACCCGACATTGAGATGAAATGACATCTCAAATCCTGCCACCCAATGAAACCAATAGGGTATATAAGCATGGATGGTTGGACTTGCACGGCTTTGCCTGGGCAGGCTTAGATCCTCAAAGCAGTTTACCAGTACTCGTGTGCGGGTTGGTTTCAGCTCTGTGTGGAAGCATCATGCAGCCCATCTATTTCTTCAAGCCCAGATGGGCAGGGGCCAAAGCTCGTGTCCTTTGATCCCAAATTGGGACAATATTCACCAATATCAAGCTTGAGTCCTTTGATATACCAACTTGGGACAATATTCACCAATATCAGCTTGTGTCCTTTGATATTCCAACTTGAGACAATATTCACCAATATCGAGCTTCTGTCCTTTGATATACCAATTTGGGACAATATTCATCAATATCAAGCTTGAGTCCTTTGATATCCCAACTTGGGACAATATTCACCAATTTCAAGCATGTGTCCTTTGATAACCCAACTTGGGACAATATTCACCAATTTCAAGCTTGTGCCCTTTGATATCCCAACTTTGGACAATATTCACCAATATCAAGCTTGTGTCCTTTGTATCCCACTTAAGACAATATTTGCCAACCTTATAATATTTGAGGAGGGTTAAGAATTCATGTGTCATTCAAGTCACAAATACATGTATAAGCAAAAATAAAGTTCTTGGGAATAGAAGTGAATCTACAGTTATTAGCAGGGAGCTAATTCTGTCCTGTAAGTTACTGAATGATAACAGAGCCTAAAATTCAAGGTAGGAGCGATCTCCCTTTCAGAGTAGGAACAACATGAGTACTGAAATTTTTTTCAGCAATTACAATTTCATTACCTGGCATAATGACTTCTGGAAATCCCATTTTTCTCACCACTGGTGTGCTTGGCTGAACCAAATGTGGAAAATCTTCCCGAATCTGAAAATCATACCAGCTGCAATTACACAAAGCATGTACTATCTAGCAGACGGCATTTTCAAAGTGTATTTTTCTTATTTTTCGGTGAAAGTAAGGCTGGACATAACATATGTAATGACTAGCCTTATTTATTATGAAAAATATTTTAAGAAATCAATTTGTCGTCTGCTCCATGAATTTATGTAGCTGTTAACTCTTCCACTGCCAATCACGACAAGCAGACGGCATTTTCAAAGTGCATTTTACTTATTTTAGTGACAATAAGGTTAGACATTACAAGTGAATCGTCTGCCGAGCAGACGATTCACATGCAATGTCTAACCTTATTTACTATGAAAAATATTTTAAGAAATCAAATTGTCGTCTGCTCCAGGAATTTATGTAGTAGTTGAAGGCTTAACAGAGGAATATAGTAGTCATGATTAGAAGTTGTAAGATATGAGAAAACATAATATGACATGCAAATATCATGCAATGACAACCTCTATAACACGTTTCAATATAACATGCATACAAGCAATATCCCCGAAAAGAGTCTTCAGTCATTGCTCTTTTTGGTAGCCCAGGGACTGGATTAATTGACCAGGGCACAATTGACATAATTTTGGTCATACTGAGCTGGTCAGTTTACCTAATCACACTTTTCCGGAGCGGGCTTGTACATAAGTGGTAAACCAGTACACTGCACATTCTTTGGCCAGAAAATGAAAACTGCCCTTCTTGAATCAGTTGAAGGGAGAGAATGACCAGTAAAAAGATTTCATGATCAATATCCATGAAAGAATGTTGCAGACCCATAAACTATTAAATGTACATCCTCCTGATCGCTATTCAGATGCACTATCAGATGAACTATCGAGATAATGGAAACCGAACACAACAAGCAATAACTTGGTTCAGACTGATCTGCATCAGAGCTGGTCACACAGATGTTCATGCAGGCTTTGTTGTTGCACATTACGAAAACACATCTGTGCAACATGGTGCGTTCTTTCATATCTCCAAAATGGCGACTTTTTTGATGAAATTTTGCGATGTTTTTGCTTTTTTGTATTCAAAACAAAAGTTGTGGGTGCTCATTAGAACCACCTCAATGAGGCAGTTCTAATGAGTACCCACAACCTACGTCTTAGAGCAGAAAAAAGGAAAATAGTGTATACCCCTAGAAACCCCAGTTTTCTACGTAACCCCAGTTTTCTGTGTATAAAGTGGGGTTTAGAGGGGTGTTTAATACACAGACTTGTTAACATGATGATGTGAGCCTCAACACAAGAGAAAGAGTCTTCATGGGTTTTGAACAAGTAGACACAAACCAGCCTGCTGAGCAATACAGACAACTGTAAAAATCCTAAAAATTTGAACACCTTGAGGACTTACTGTAAATTTCCTAAAAATTTGTTTCATGATGCAGCATGGAGTCCAAAAGGTGCAGAGGGAATGGCAAATAGTGTAGACCCAGAGCATACCCAGATCAGACTGCTCCTGAAGGAGCAGTCTGATCTGGGTATGCTCTGTTTCCTTAGGCCTAACAGTCCCAATACTTAGGACAACTAGAGCTGTCAGAGGATCTGACTATAGCCCCGCTTCAGCGCTGTCAGAGAAGAAAGTTATTTAAGCTGCAGAGAAAACAGTTATGAACAAGAAATAACTGTTGAAAATTTTACATTATCTGGAAAAACTCTAAGAGTTGTGAGCCCTTGTCCCTCATTTCAATGAGCATGATACATTACCAGAATGTCCATGTTTATACTAAATTTCATCTTCCATTTTTCAATGTTCAAAGGGTAATAACTCCTAAAGTAGGCAAATCAGAGTCAGGGTTCCTGCGCTCTGCACATTGTCTCATGGTGCTTTACACTTGTGTGAAGTGTCATGAAAATATCTCAAATGGTTTGTGAGTTATGGAGCCGACACAGTCAAAATTGCCTTTTTAAATGTTCAAAGGGCAATAACTCCTAAAGTAGGCAAACCAGAGTTATGGTTCCTGCACTCTGCACATCATCTCAAGGTGCTTTTCATTTATTTGAAGTTTCATGAAAATATCAGAAACAGTTATGGAGCGGACATAGTTAAAATTGCCATTTTTTAATATTCAAAAGCCTATAACTGAAAAAGTAGACAATCCAGAGTTTGGGTTCCTGCGCTCTGCACACGTAATATGGTGCTTTACATTTGTGTGAAGTTTCATAAAATTATCTCAAACGGTTTTTGAGTTATCGAGCAAAGACGGCTAAAATTGATATTTTTCAATATTCAAAGGGAAATAACTCAAAAATTAGGCAATCCAGAGTTATGGTTCCTGCACTCTGCACACCATCTCATGGTGTTTAATGTTTGTGTGAAGTTTCATGAAAATATGTGAATGGGTTTTAAAGTTATGGAGCGGACACGAAAATTGTTAACAGACACAGACAGACACACAGACAGACACACAGAAAATACGAAAACCAGAGTTATGGTTCTTGCGCTCTGCACATTGTCTCATAGTGCTTAACATTTGTGTGAAGTTTCATGAAATTATCTCAAACGGTTTTCGAGTTATGAAGCGGACACTGTTAAAATTGCCATTTTTCAATGTTCAAAGGGCAATAACTCCAAAAATAAGCAATGCAGAGTTATGGTTCCTGCGCTCTGCACATCGTCTCATAGTGCTTAACATTTGTGTGAAGTTTCCTAAAAATATCTCAAACGGTTTTCGAGTTATGAAGCGGACACAATTAAAATTGCCATTTTTCAATGTTCAAAGGGCAATAACTCCAAAAGTAGGCAATCCACAGTTATAATTCCTTCGCTCTGCACATTGTCTTATGGTGTTTAACATTTGTGTGAAGTTTCATGAAAATATGTTAAGCAGATACAAAGTTATGGAGCCAACACAAATTAACGGAATCACGGAATTACGGAAAATGTTCAAAGAGCAATAACTCCAAAAGTAGGCAATCCACAGTTATAATTCCTTCGCTCTGCACATTGTCTTATGGTGTTTAACATTTGTGTGAAGTTTCATGAAAATATGTTAAGCAGATACAAAGTTATGGAGCCAACACAAATTAACGGAATCACGGAATGACAGAAGGACATGGCAAATCCAATATAGCCCCACTTTTTCAAAGCGGGGCTATAATAACAGTAGCAAGAGTCATGAATTTTTTGATACAGAAACTATAGATATTACACTACAACCCCACCCCAGCATCAAACACAAAGGTGCTGACCAGACTGCGCAGTGTGCAGGCTGATCTGTACTCATTGTGTTCCCGAATGACAAACACAGGTTTTGTCTTGACAGATCTCATATAATACCTGTTTTATTTCCCCTAGTAATAACTTCAGTGAAACCCAGAGACCTTGACCTTTGTGGTTAATATTTCTTCCATCAACAGCTTTCCGTACACAATTCTCCATGAATTCTTTCTCTCCACCCCTGAAAAGAAGTAAATATACACCATGTAACTGCTCAGAGATTTCTATTTCCATAAATGACATCTCAAGCCTTGCCGCCCAATGAAACCAAAAGGGTTTATACGCATGGATGGTCCAACATGCACCACTTTGCCTGGGCAGGCTTAGACCTTCCAAGCGGTTTACCAGTACTCATGTGTGCGGTCGGTTTCAGCTCTGTGTGGAAGAACCAGACAGCCCAATCTATTTCTTCAAGCCCATCGGGGCAGCGGCCTTACTATGCAGCTGTAGGTTGACAACTGCAGAGTCCTGCTGTTCAATACAAACAAAATCCTCAGTTAATGTTATGTTAAAACTTCAGTCAAAAATTCTCATATGAATAATACACCTTCATGAGGGCATATTCCTCCAGAACTGTTTTTTTTTCACCCCTATCAACAAGTCTCTACGCTTAAAGGAAAAAAATTTGCTCCTTGAAGAAACAGAGTTCTCAACTCTTGGGCCACAGAGGTGTATTAACACTTGTCCTACTGAGCCCAGATATGTCTAATCTTTCAAACAATGAAGATCCAGATCTGAAGAAGCCATCTGATCAGGATCTTCATTGTTTGTCATTCAGCTCATGAATTTGTTGCAATAATTTGCATCAAGTAATCTGATTGGTTGATAATCAGTAGTGGGTGTAGCATATATAAATATTCAGCAGGTCAAGGGTTAAAAGTGCTAAAAGAAGTACTTACTGCAAGAAAGGTATGAAATGCTGGTAGTCTTCCACAGCATTCTCAGATCCATTTAAGAACCCAGTAATATCCATGGCTGAAAGAATAGGAATAAAGAAAATAATGTGTCCATGCTTTGGAAAAGAACTTTTTTTTTCATTCAGGATACCATTTATAGCTCCAGAAAATGAGGAGTTATGAGGATTATTTGGAGATAATTTCACTTTTAAAACAAGAGGGCCATGATGGCCCTGGATCGCTCACCTGATCCATAGTGTAACAAGTGGGCCCCAGAGAGGGCCATTATTGGCCCCAGGGTTTTAATGTGCATAATGTTGAGGGAGGTCTTAAAGGTGAAGCTTCATACCAAACATCAACAAAGGCTATAATTAGAACAATCTTGGCAAAGGTCCACTAGATAAAGCTACACATCAAATTTCAAAGACCTGGGCCTTGCAGTTTCAGAGAAGAAGATTTTTTTTAAAGATATTCCCTACATAAGCCTATGCAAAACCAAATGGCCCCAGGGCTATATAAATCTATGTAAAAACAAAGGGCCCCGGCCCGGGGTGGGGGCATTTGTGGCCCCAGGGCTATAATTTGAACAATCTTGGTAGAGGTCCACTAGATAAAGCTCCATACTAAATATCAAAGGCCTTGGCCTTGCAGTTTCAGAGAAGATTTTTAAAGATTTCCCTATATAAGTCTATGCAAAACCAAAGGGCCCCGGAGCGGGGACATTTTTGGTACCAGGGCTATAATTTGAATAATTTTGATAGAGGTCCACTAGATGCAGCTTCATACCAAATATCAAAGACCCAGGCCTTGTGGTTTCAGAGAAGAAGATTTTTGAAGATTTTCCCCATGTAAGTCTATGTAAAACCATAGGGCCCCAGAGTGGGGGCATTTTTGGCCCCAGGGCTATAATTTTAACAATCTTGGTAGAGGTCCATTAGATGCAACTTCATACCAAATTTCAAAGTCCTGGGCCTTGTGGTTTCAGAGAAGATTTTTAAAGATTATCCCTATATAAGTCTATGTAAAACCAAAGGGCCCCGGGACGGGGCCACTTTTGGCCCCAGCACTATAATTTGAATCATCTTGGTAGGGGTCCTTTAGAAGAAGCTTCATACCAAATATAAAAGACCTAGGCCTTGTGGTTTCAGAGAAGAAGATTTTTAAAGATTTTCCCTATATAAGTCTATGTAAAACCAAAGGGCCCCTGAGCGGGGGCATTTTTGGCCCAAGGGCTATAATTTGAACAATCTTGGTAGGGGTCCACTAGATGAAGCTTCATACAAAATATCAAAGTCCTGGGCCTTGCGGTTTCAGAGAAGAAGATTTTTAAAGATTTTCCCTATATAAGGCCATGTAAAACCAAAGGGTCCCAGTCGGAGGCTTTTTTTGCCCCAGCACTATAATTTGAACAATCTTGGTAGGGGTCCACTAGATAAAGCTTAATTCCAAATATCAAAGTCCTGGGCCTTGCAGTTTCAGAGCAGAAGATTTTTAAAGATTTTCCCTATATAAGCCTATGTAAAACCAAAGGGCCCGGCGGCGGGGACATTTTTGGCCTCAGCACTATCATTTGAATAATCTTGTTAGGGGTCTTTTAGATGAAGCTTCATACCAAATATAAAAGACCTAGGCCTTGTGGTTTCAGAGAAAAGGATTTTTAAAGATTTTCCCTATATAAGTCTATGTAAAAACAAAGGGCCCCTGAGCGGGGGCATTTTTGGCCCAAGGGCGATAGTTTGAACAATCTTGGTAGAGGTCCATTGGATGAAGCTTCATTCTAAATATCAAAGTCCTGGACCTTGCGGTTTCAGAGAAGAAGATTTTTAAAGATTTTCCCTATATAAGTCTATGTAAAACCAAAGGGCCCCTGAGCAGGGGGATTTTTGGCCCAAGGGCTATAATTTGAACAATCTTGGTAGGGGTCCACTAGATGAAGCTTCATACAAAATATCAAAGTCCTGGGCCTTGCGGTTTCAGAGAAGAAGATTTTTAAAGATTTTCCCTATATAAGCCTATGTAAAACCAAAGGGCCCCAGGTGGAGGCTTTTTTTGCCCCAGCACTATAATTTGAACAATCTTGGTAGGGGTCCACTAGATAAAGCTTAATACCAAATATCAAAGTCCTGGGCCTTGCAGTTTCAGAGCAGAAGATTTTTAAAGATTTTCCCTATATAAGCCTATGTAAAACCAAAGGGCCCGGGGGTGGGGACATTTTTGGCCTCAGCACTATCATTTGAATAATCTTGTTAGGGGTCTTTTAGATGAAGCTTCATACCAAATATAAAAGACCTAGGCCTTGTGGTTTCAGAGAAAAGGATTTTTAAAGATTTTCCCTATATAAGTCTATGTAAAAACAAAGGGCCCCTGAGCGGGGGCATTTTTGGCCCAAGGGCGATAATTTGAACAATCTTGGTAGAGGTCCAATGGATGAAGCTTCATTCTAAATATCAAAGTCCTGGACCTTGCGGTTTCAGAGAAGAAGATTTTTAAAGATTTTCCCTATATAAGGCCATGTAAAACCAAAGGGCCCCGGAACGGGGGCATTTTTTGCCCCAGCACTATAATTTGAACAATCTTGGTAGGGGTCCACTAGATAAAGCTTAATACCAAATATCAAAGTCCTGGGCCTTGCAGCTTCAGAGCAGAAGATTTTTAAAGATTTTCCCTATATAAGCCTATGTAAAACCAAAGGGCCCGGGGGCGGGGACATTTTTGGCCTCAGCACTATCATTTGAATAATCTTGTTAGGGGTCTTTTAGATGAAGCTTCATACCAAATATAAAAGACCTAGGCCTTGTGGTTTCAGAGAAAAGGATTTTTAAAGATTTTCCCTATATAAGTCTATGTAAAACTAGAGTGTTCACAAGTTTTTTCTTTAATTTGACCTACTGACCTACTTTTTGACCCGAAAAGACCTTTATTCAAACTTAGCCAAGATATTGTCACAATGACCATTCTGAGCAAGATTAATGATTTAACCAAACTTGTGGCCTCCTGAGTATTCACAAGGTTTTTCTATGATTTGACCTACTGACCTACTTTTCAACCGGACATGACCCATATTCAAACTTGACCGAGATATTGTCATGATGATCATTCTGAGCAAGTTTGATTATGATTGGACCAAAATTGTGGCCCCTAGGGTGTTCACAAGGTTTTTATATGATTTGACCCGCTGACCTACTTTTTAACCCGATATGACCCATATTCGAACTGGACTGAAATATTGTCACAATGGTCATTCTGAGCAAGTTTCATGATAATTGGACCAAAACAGTGGCCTTCAGAGTGTTCACAAGGTTTTTCTATGATTTGACCTACTGACCTACTTTTTGACCGGACATGACCCATATTCGAACTTGACCAAGATATTGTCATGATGATCATTCTGAGCAAGTTTGATTATGATTGGACCAAAATTGTGGCCTCTAGGGTGTTCGCAAGGTTTTTCTATGATTTGACCCGCTGACCTACTTTTTAAGCCGACATGATCCATATTCAAACTTCACTAAAATATTGTCACAATGATCATTCTGAGCAAGTTTGATGATGATTGGACCAAAATTGTGGCCTCTCGAGTGTTCACAAGGTTTTTCTATGATTTGACCTACTGACCTACTTTTTTACCCGACATGACCCAAATTCGAACTTGACCGAGATATTGTCATGATTATCATTCTGAGCAAGTTTGATGATAATTGGACCAAAACTGTGGCCTCTAGTGTGTTCACAAGAAAAAGTTTACGCACGGACGACGCACGACGGACGACGGACGACGCACGACGCAGCCGGACATCTTACTGTCACAAAAGCTCACCATGACCTTCGGTCAGGTGAGCTAAAAATGTCTCCTTTAAAAATTGTAGTGGGTACTTGTTAGAATCGCCTCAGTGGGACGATTCTAACAACACAACATATTTTTCTAAACAGAAGTAAGGAAAATTATTCCTTATGAGTACCCACAACATACAGTTCTGACAAGAAATGAGGAAAATTATTCCTTATGAGTACCCACAACATACAGTTCTGACAAGAAATGAGGAAAATTATTCCTAAATTAACCCTTCTATTGCTGAATATTCAATTTAGTCACACCCATTTCTGACTCTGAACCAATCAGATTACTTGATATAATTTATTCTTACAAATCCATAAATTGAGTGTCAAACAGTGTAGATCCTGATCAGATGGCTTCTTCAGAAGCCATCTGATCTGGATCTACACTGTTTCCAAAGATAGGGGTTGTCGTGAACAGCAAGATAAGGGTTAACATTGTTATTCCCCTTCTATCTATTGCACATAATTTTTTCACAACTAATTTTAAACTATTACTGGGTGATCTGGAATGTGCTTTACTTACACAGTCACCCCTGCTCAGCGAGGCTTGGAGACATAGATGGGCTGTACGGTGCTTCCACGCAGAGCTGAAACCGACCAAACTTGAATCCTGGTAAACCGCTTAGGTCTAAGCCTACCCAGGAAAAGTGATGCAAGTCGGACCGCTCCTTAAACCCTCGCGGTTTCTATGGGCGGTAGGGCTTGAGATGTAATTTCATCTCAGTGTCTGGTAAAAGTCCCACAAAATTGGAAGCAACGTCACTGAAATGACCTAAATAGTGTTGACAGGGACGTAAAACCCCAATTCAAACAAAACAAAACTTACAGACATAAATACATAAAATGGCTTTGCAGTTCATGTGAGGACTATCTAGTTAGCTTGGCTGTTTTTGAAGAAAAAGACGAGGTATGGTCATAGCTCTGGCGTCGTCCTGCAAAAACTTGGACATTTTGTAATATCTCTGTCATTACTGAACATATTTACTTGAAACTCGGACTAGTTGTTCATTATGAAAAGGGGAACTCATACCAATAGGTGAGGTAACCCTCAAACTATTTTTGGCACAGTTATGCCCCTTTTTCGATTTAGAATTTTTGCAGCCGAGCATTGGCACCCACATGCAGTGCTCTTGTTTTCTATAAGTGTAAATACATAAATTGGTATTGCAGCTTATGTTCAGAATATATGAAGGTCGGAAAAATATAACAAAATGTTTTTGATTGTTGTATTCCAGTCTATCGGGAATTGCTACACCTGCCATTATTTTCTACCATTTATACAATGGAAACAAATTTCATTACTCCCTGTTTCCATTCAATAAGTTGAATTCCTCAAAAACGGGAACCACTCTTAAACAAAAGAATTTGTTCATAAGGAGCAAATTGTTTCCTCCAGAAAGAGGTCAACTCTTAAACGAAAGAATTTGCTCCAAAGCTTCTTTGGAGCAAATTTTTTTCCTTTAAGAGAAGACCCAACAAAAATAACTTTGAAATAGTTGTCTCTTCCAGAAGGTGTACCTATTATCATTTAAGTACTGGATACCAACCTGCTGCCCCGAATGCTCTTCTTAGTCCCCTTGTCTGCTTCTTATCTTCGGCATCTTTGTGATCCATCACTCCTGTAATATTTGGAGGGCAAAGTTCATAACAAATAAGCATAGTTGTAACCATTTCTTCTTGTGGGAAGAATTTGGGATCTGATTTTATCAGTTCCTGATTGTTTCTCTTTTTAACCCTTCTCTTGCTGAATATTCATTTAAGCCACACCAATTTCTGTCTATCAACCAATCAAATTACTTGATGTAATTTATTGCTACAAATTCATAAACTGAATGCCAAACAGTGTAGATCCTGATCAGATGGCTTCTTCAGAAGCCATCTGATCTGGATCTACACTGTTTCCAAAGATAGGGGTTGTCGTGGACAGCAAGATAAGGGTTAAATTACCAAATAAAGCCGTCAATTTCTGCATCTCTAAATACAAGCACTTGTAATGGGTATTTCAGCTTCAACTTGTTGTTAAGACCACTTCAGGACTACCAAAACTTGGTCTTATTAGTGAGGTGGTCTTAATATTGAATATAAAATAATGAAAATATCTTTTCGGACTGGTGAAACTCTTAAACAGTGTTGCAGGACTGTCCAAATTATTTTGTCTTATTTTCTGTGTTGTAAAGAGCCAGATTTAACTGCTTCGCAATCACTTCCGCCTCACCTCAATTTGCAATGTGTACCAATTTGGACAGTATCACAAAGGGAGATAACGCTAAGCAGTATCACAACTATCACGGAGAGGCAACATGGCTGTGCAGTCAGCATGTTCAACTTCAATGATGACAGTTGCGAGTTCAAGCTTTCTTTTCTTTCTTTCTACTAATACTGCGATCGGTCACATTTGGCCATTACTCGCAGGTGTATATTACATTCCTCAGGCCTATGACTGAATACTCTCCCTGTAAATCCAGCTAAGAATGGGTATCCAGTTTACTTAAGGGGAATGGGAACACCTGGCTGATTTTTCCACCATTTTTCAAAGGGAGACAACTTTCAGGGCTGTCCCACGGAAAAAGGGGTCTCTCTTAAAGGAAAGAATATGCTCCTCTGAGCAAATTACAGTATAGCTCCAATATATCGCGTTCCGATATTTCATGATGTCCAATCTATTGCGGTCGCGTCGTGGATCCCGTTTTTTTTTTCCCTTAAAAATTCATATTTTAAAAAGAAATAGCGTTTTAAATTGTTAAAATTAATTTAAAACCTGGTTAAACCAGACGCCAACAGCGTTTGACTTTTCCCGCCCAGCGTCTGCTATTTGGCGCCAAAACAAAACCATTCACGAGATCGCAGAAAAATCCGTCTTTATTCTGCAAACATCTACCGTTAGATGTAGCTAATTGTCTGAGGAGCGATTAAATCATTTGACATTGAGTGTGGATTAAATTTTATGATGGGAGGATAAACCCCAATTAGAGACTTAACGTGACCATATTTTCACACCTTATCGACACGCACCGCAGGGTGGCAATTATATGACAGTGATTAACAATAGTGTCATACCTGAACTGTAATAAATACACAGATGGTTTGTCTCTCAATTGACAGTGCAGTAATTATTGCGATTTACTTACTGGTCTAGTTTTACCATATTTAAGGACTCAAAAAGACTGACAGTTGTAGACGATTTTTTTTACACTTGCCCGAAATCAAAACATAATAAAATGATAGTTTTGTTGTTGTATAGTTTTTCGGCCCGTGGTAGACGTTAAATAATTTTTTTCCAACCGCTACTTTTAATGATTCTGAGATCTGGCAAGCCAAGGGAAACCACTAGAATTGCTCTAGCGCTTAGCGCTTATGGCAGTTGCGCCCCTTGGCCGTCACCGTTACAGACAACCAGGGGAACCCGCAAATCCAAAATGGCGTCCTGTTTTAACATTTTAGCAATCACATGTTTTCAGATGCAGATTTTCAGCTGTTCTCGAATGTAAGTTAATTGGTAGACATAGTCCCCTTTGTTTGTTCTGTCACAGAGTAATTCTGAACCTATTTTAATTGTGAAATAAGGCCGCTAGCATTACTGACAGCCATTAGGGTGGATTGATAAACTGTATTTCACCAAACTATCACCACGACTTGTAATGGCATCTCGGCAAACTACCGCGACTTATATCGCGCTCCGACCACATCGCGGTTTTCGGGCTATGGACCCCGACTACCGCGATATATTGGAGCTATACTGTATTTACTTTAAGAGTTGACCCCTATTGTCATGGGAGACAAAAATACTTCAGCAGGAGTTGCCCCCTTAAGTTAAGGCCTGGGACTCGTATTATTATTTTTTTTCAGGGTTATTATTAAATCTGCAGCATCTGATCTGCACTGTTTGCAAATGTCCTTTTTCTGGACTTCCACAAAAAATGTTTTTATTGTAACCTACCCACTCTAATTATCTGGAAGACTAAGAACACTTTTTCTCGCTTCTTATCTCGAGCATCTAAATCCTGCAAAGAAATAAGATATAAGGGTCAAACAAAAATCATGCAAGCATTTTTGTTTTTTTCAATACGTTTTCTACATAATACAGTGAAATACTGCAATTAAGACCGCCTAAACTTAAGACTAACTATGGTTTAAAGAACTTATTTCCAAGGTTGCAGTTATTCTTTCTATGTGTTTCTGAAAACAGTGTCTTCTGGCCAAGGACCACCTTAGGGACAGTTCAAAAGTGGTCTTAAAGACCACTTTTGAACAGTCCCAAAGGTATAGGAGTTTTACTGTATTCTCTAAATGATTTTTGTATTTCATCTATGAGCAGACTTTTTGTCAACTTGGTTCTGTTGTTTATGTTGCCATGCATTTTACACTGGGACCACTTTAAGGTATTGTGCCACATATTTTTATGGGTTTTTTCCTATTCAAAAGCATCAACACAGATTTGACAATGACTCATTTAACCCTTATCTTGCTGTTCACAACAAACCCTCTCTTTGCAAACAGTGTAGATCCAGATCAGATGGCTTCTGAAGAAGCCATCTGATCAGGACCTATACTGTTCGGCATTCAGTTTATGTATTTGTAGCAATAAATTACATCAAGTAATTTGATTGGTTGATAGACAGAAATAGGTGTGGCTTAAATGAATATTCAGCAAGATAAGGGTTAACAATGTAATATTGTTTGTGATGGTTTGGTGACTGGGTAAAAGTGTCTGGACCAAGTTTGTATATGACTGCATCATAATCCTGCCTTATCTGGTTGTGTTTTGTGCAAGCAGATTTTGATAGGACAACTAGTTATGACATAAACCAATCAGACTGTTTACCCTTAAGATGCCGAGAAAAATTACATCTGAAAATGTCATCTGCTTATGTCGTCTACTGAATCTTCTTGTAAACTTTTAAAAAATATTTTTTAATACAGGCAAATGGTGTTGACCTAGATTAGATTGCAAAAATGACTTCTAAAGTAACTGTCAGATGACAAAGCAGATGACAATGGTCGTGATTGGCAGTTCAAGGGTTTAATGCTGTATCAAATACAATATCTAATACACAGACGTTTTTGCTGAAAATAAAATGCAAATATAAAAGCTTATGTTTTTTGGCAAAGATATTTGTATATCTGCCATGCTAAATGATTAAAGTTTCAACAATATGTGAACTAAGACCATCATTAGTTTTGAACAACTGAGTATGACAGAGTATCATTGTCCAAGTACTACAGGAAGCAGTGAAAAATATTTATTGCAAATACCTCTTCTACAAATGAAAGAATGAACTTATGCTAATATTAAACTGGAATTTTTGTACTATTGAATGTATCAACTGTTATCCTGCTGAACACAACACCCCTTACCTTTGCAAACAGTATAGACTGTGTACCTTTGCAGACAGTGTAGATCCAGATCAGATGGCTTCTGAAGAAGCCATCTGATCTGGACATACACTGTTTGTCATACAGTTGGTTAAAAGAACAAATACATAATATCATGTTATTTGATTGGTGGATACTAAGAAATGGGTGTGGCTAAATCAATTTATTCAAAAGGGTGTGTGTGTGTGGGTGAATTCGGGTTTAACGTCGCTTTTAACAATTTTTCAGTCATATCACGACTGTGTCTGGTTGCGACAGGGAGCTAAATGCTCACTTTTATAGTGCTGCCACACTGAAGTATCATGTCCCAGACACATTACATGATACCACACCCAGTCACATTATCCTGACACTGGGTTGACAAGTCCTAGCTCTACCCCGCATATCTGAGTGCCAAGAGAGGAGCAGTTAGTACCATTTTTAACGACTTTGGTATGTCGCTGCCCGGGATCGACCCAGTGACCTCCCGTTCCCAGGAGGGGACAGTCTAACTATTTAAAAGGTTAAGTGTTAACATGTTGAACAGATGAATCTGGCGTTCCAGTTTTATTGAAAGTATATACAGTAGAACTTCAATGGCTCGAAAACTGATGGCTCGTTTTCCATGACTGAGACGAAACCATTCTTAACTCCTCGACTTAAGAAATAGTGCAAGATAATTAAGGAGATTTTTTACTTTAACTTGCAAATGGATGTTGTGTGTACTCATTAGAATCGCCTCATTGAGGCAATTCTATTGAGTTCACACAGCATACATTTTATGAAAGAACACCGAAAAGCTACATGTATCACAACAGTGAACCCGTTACACCTCCTGGCAGTAACTACCCCTGTCTCAAACAGATTTCCGTGGTCCCAAAGGTGTTCGAGCCACTGAAGTTCGAGTGTACTTGTACTTACAGTAAATACAACCCTGGTGTTATTGAGAATATCTGGGTCTTTGGCAAGTCTCTCTTTCTCCCATTTCACAATGAAGTTTTCACTGCAATAGATATGAACAAAAGTGAAACTTTGATGGTTTGCTTACCATGGTTGTTTCCAACTCTTTCTTGAGTCTATAGGTAGCATTGCACTAAATACTGGGAGGTACCGGGTTTTATCACTTTGGGACAGAGCTTTTAGTTGCGTTCTAAATACCAGACTTGCTTCCATTGGATATATATCCCATGTTTTATTTCAATGTGAGAAAATGATAGGTATAAGGGACTAAAATGATGCATGTTTTATAATATATCTGCAAGCTCAAAGAAATTTTTTGCTTATTTTATATGGTCACCCCTCCTTTAAAAATGTTGGTTTTATTTACTCCGTTCTAGCAGATCAACAAACATGGTTGATTGTAACTTGAAAATGAGCCGGACAACATGTGGATTTTTTCTCATTAACTTGTTGGGCTAGGAAGGCTCTATAATCAAGTAAGGTTTGAAAAGTTTTGTATGTGTAGTTTTTGTGGGAGCAGGTTAAAGGTTACTATTGTCGCCTATGGAAAACATTTAGTGGAAAGCTACCTATAGCAAAAGTAGACCACTATCCTGTTTTCAGTCATTACATACTATTTCCACACATTTGTAGGTTCTGTCCAATTCTGTTTCATAAAATGTATCCTCATAGATACTGTAAAAAATGTGATGGTAATGCTAATTTAGGTCTAACTGGATGTATTTGATGTATTTTTGCCTCTGACCTATGTTCTTGGGGGGGGGGGGGGTTACTTTGAAGCCATGTAAATCAGTTTTTATTGATGTGTTTGGAAAGGAGACTTGCAGTAATTGTATTTGCACAAACACAAGGAAGAATCAACTCCATCTGGAATATAAGTGTAAGGTTTCATGGCACTAGGACTATGTCTCAAACCAAAGCAAAACTTCAAAATTGTCTCTCCAAACAGCCCGCTGCAATATCCGGATAAGTTTTCTCATCCGTTATAAGTTCTATTTCATTGTATTCATGTAAAAGGATGTGGACAGATATATTCAGCTATTCCTCATGGCATTAAGGCATTTATTAACATTTTCTTGGCATTTTTGTCCTCAAAATATCCTCAAAATGCCATTTTTACTTAAAATAGGGGGTGTAGGTGTGAAAATAGCCATAAAAATGAGTATTGGTGCTATTTAGGCATAATTCTCTGCATTTTAGGATTGAATTGTTTCAAAGACATTGGAGAAGAACCATTGATGCAAGCCGGTGTCTGGGTTCCATTCCAGAAAGAGATAAACTTTTGCGCTTTTCAAAAACTATGGTTTGTTCGGCTTTCATTGTTGAATCTGAAAGCGATAACTTTATCGCAAACTTGAAAGACTCTGTGTGACTGAACTTTTATTATGCATGACTAAATTATTACATATGACCTAAATTTCTATTTGGCAATTCTTTTGATGCAACATAAAGAAAATAAGGGTTTGGTATAGGTAGCATTGCACTAAATACTGGGAGGTACCGGGTTTTATCACTTTGGGACAGAGCTTTTAGTTGCGTTCTAAATACCAGACTTGCTTCCATTGGATATATATCCCATGTTTTATTTCAATGTGAGAAAATGATAGGTATAAGGGACTAAAATGATGCATGTTTTATAATATATCTGCAAGCTCAAAGAAATTTTTTGCTTATTTTATATGGTCACCCCTCCTTTAAAAATGTTGGTTTTATTTACTCCGTTCTAGCAGATCAACAAACATGGTTGATTGTAACTTGAAAATGAGCCGGACAACATGTGGATTTTTTCTCATTAACTTGTTGGGCTAGGAAGGCTCTATAAACAAGTAAGGTTTGAAAAGTTTTGTATGTGTAGTTTTTGTGGGAGCAGGTTAAAGGTTACTATTGTCGCCTATGGAAAACATTTAGTGGAAAGCTACCTAAAAGGATCACCTATTCATACAGAAGGATGAACATACGTACTCAAGTATGAACATAACCATGTGTGTACGTGTACTAAAAACCAAAAAAACTATATGACCCCGGCATCATCTGGTGGCTGGGGCATAAAAATAACTATATAAATAGTAAAATAAAAAATGAGCCAGCGCATGACAAAACCTGCAATAAGATGTGTGCTCAGCAAAGACTCAGATCAGCCTGCGCATCCCTGCAGTCTGATCAGAGTCTTCCCTGTGCACTCTAAGGATAGCGTAGGGCCAATTGCTCCTTCATGCAGCAAGAGAAGTCTCTGGTTAAACTTCATGGATGTGCAGGCTGATCTGATTCTTTGCTGGATGCTCATGTCTTATTGTAGGTTTTGTCATGCACTGGCTCAAAAATAACATGGTTACCAGGAATCGCATTATACCTACCGAAAATTCCACCAAAGGATATGTCCTGCCTGTAGTAAACTTGGCCATTTGGGTGAACGCTAAGGTGGTCGCAAATGTTGACAGTTTGACAAACAGATGGATGGATGGACAGACAGATAAAAACAGATGGAAAATTTGACTCCTGCCATGCAAAAAGCAGACCCAACAAAAATATGCATAAAATGCTTTATAGCACTATTCACTGTAACATGGTGTTGGATATAGCACCACTCATTATTAAATGCATAGATTATATAGAAAATTGATCATAAATGGTCATTTTCAATATGATATACACATTTTTGTTTTAATAGGCATAACATGGCTATTGAACAAACATGGTTTCTCCTTGGACTCCAACCATTGTGTTATAAAGAGATTGTAGTGAATCTAGAGTAATGACAAAAACTTTGAAGTATACTCACCATATATATTCTTTTCCATCATATAAATTGACTAGAATTTCAGCATCATCCACCCGGCAGACGAAATTCCGTAACATTACATACAGGTTAATTGTTTTTCCTATGCTCTTAGTTTTTTTGGTAACATCCTGCTCACTCTGCAAGAGACATTCAATATGAGCCAGCGCTCGACAAAACCTACAATAAGACGTGCGTCCAGCGAAGACTCAGATCAGCCTGAGCATCCATATAGTCTAACCAGAGACTTCTCTTGCTGCATGAAGGAGCATTGGGCCTTTAGCTATCCTTAGAGTGCACAACGAAGACTCTGATCAGACTGCACAGATGTGCAGGCTGATCTGAGTCTTCATTGGGCTCATCTCTTATTGTAGGTTTTGTCATGCGCTGGCTCATATTGTCGAATACATCCCTGTTGAAATTGAAAAATGTGTGTCGTGCAGCATGAAAAATAACACCCACTTCAAAACCAACAACAAGTTAGACTGATCTGTGTCCCCAATCACTATAAAACCAGCCAAGACACAAACTGACCAGGGACCAGCAGTTCAAAACTAATGACATTGTTAGTTAAAGAATCGTTAAAACTCTGATCACTTAATATGGCAAGTATATTAATATTTTTGCTGAAAAAAGTGAGTAGTTTTTGCATCATTGTTTCAGCAAAAATTACAAAAATTTAGATATTGTAGTACTTGCTAGAACAGTTAACAATTAGACCGCTAATGAGCTTATTAAGATAACAATGCTTTGAACAACTGGACCCAGGTTTCCCTCTTTATGAACTGTCCAGGGGCCAGTTGTTCAAAACTAATGATGCTGTTAGTTAACATATCGCTGAAACTTTGATCATTTAATATGGTAAATATGCTATTTTTGCTGAAAAAAATGTGAGCAGCTTTTGCAAATGCAAAAGCTGCTCACATTTTTTTTTCAGCAAAAATAACAAAATTTTAGATATTGTACCCGCTAAAACAGTTAACAATTAGACCATTAATACGCTTGTTAAGCTTATGATGCATTGAACAACTGGGCCCTGCTCAGCTACACAGGCTAGCAATACTTGTACAATTTTAGAAATTAGAGGCATCCAGGCAGAGAACAATACGGTGATGAACAGACTGCACAGATGCACCATACCTGGGGCTATGCATGATCATGCTTCATTGTTTGTTCATAGCTCCAGATGACAAGGAGTAATAACATCGCCCCCGCCCATTGGGGCTTGGAGAAATAGATTTGGCTGCATGGTGCTGCCACGCAGAGCTGAATCTGACCACACATGAGTACTGGTAAACTGCTTAGAAGGACAAAGCCTGCCCAGGCAAAGCAGTGTGCGTCAGATCGTCCAATGCATATAAGCCTTCTGGTTTCATTGGACGGCAGGGCTTGACATATCATCTCAATGTCCGGTAAAAGTCCCACAAAATTGGAGGCAATGTCTCCAAAATTACCTTAATAGTGTTGAAAGGGACATTAAACCCCAATTCAAACAAACAAAACTAGAGCTGTCAGTGAAACTGACTAGGGCCCCGGCAGCGCTATCAGAGGAGTAGGAAAATGTTGATGTTAAAAAAGACATTTTTTTTTTTCTTTCACCTCTAAGTATGACCTTGGCCTTTGAGGTACGGACCTGGGTCTTGCGCGTGACACACTGTCACATTATGGTTAATATTTCTGCTAAGTAATATTTAAATCCATCCAGGTATAAGAAAGTTATAGATTGGACACAATGAAAAAGACGCTTTTTTGACCTTTTATCTCTAAGTATGACCTTGACCTTTGAGGTACGGCTGTGGGTCTTGCGTGTGACACTTCGTCACATTATGGTTAACATTTCTGCCAAGTAATTAAATCCATCCAGGAATAATAACAAAGTTATTAATTGGACACAGGAAAGACCCTTTTTTGACCTTTAACCTCTAAGTATGACCTTGACCTTTGAGGTACGGACCGGAGTCTTGCGCGCAATACTCCATCACATTATGGTTAACATTTCTGCCAAGTAATATTTAAATCCATCCAGGAATAAGAAAGTTATGGAGGATAAAAAAATTTGTGGACGGACAGACGGACAGACAGACAGACAGACGGACGGACAGAATGATGCCAAGTAATATTTAAATCCATCCAGGAATAATAAAAAGTTATGGAGGATAAAAAAATTTGTGGACGGACAGACGGACGGACAGACAGACAGACAGACAGACAGACAGACGGACGGACAGAGTGATTACTATAGGGCACCCACACTTTCAGTGCGGGGCCCTAATAACAACATTGTTCCTTATTTCTCCATAACTCATTTGTTCATTAATTTGAATTGAGGTTTAACTTTCCTGTCAACACTATTTAGTTAATTTTGGAAACATGGCTTCTAATTTTGTGGGACTTTTACTCGACACTCAGATGAAATGACTTCTCAAGCCCCACTGCCCAATAAAACCAATAGGGGTTATATGCATTGGACGGTCTGACTCACACCACTTTGTGTGAGCAAGCTTAGTCCTTCTAAGCAGTTTACAAGTGCTACTACTCATTGGTCTGCTTTGGTGTCTACCGGTTACCCTACAAGTCTCAGACTACTTCTAAATAGGAACAGTCTGGTCAGGGTCTACACTGTTTCCCTGTATGCAAAACTGTTTGAAAGAATAGCAAGAAGCAGCAGACAACATAAATGGACAACATTTTTAGATGCAGTTTATATGTTGGCATCTTAAAGGTTAAAACATATGTTGTGGGTACTTAATAAAATTGCCCCATTGATAAGCTGCCATGACCATAAGATCAGACTACAAGAATGAATGTCGGTAGCTCTGTCCGATGCACGTTTGACTGGTGATCAGGAAGACGCGGGTTCGATACCTGTCAGGGTCGGCAACATTCTTTCGTGGAGATTGATCATGAAATCTTTTCTACGGTTATTCTCTTTCTTCCGCTGATTCAAGAAGGACAAATATCAGTTTCTGGCTAAAGAATGGGCACTGTACTGTTTAACCGCTAAAGTATAAGCCTGCCCAGGTAAAGTGTGGATAGGTAAACTGACCGGCTCAAAAATGACCTAAATAGTGTTGACTGGGCCATTAAACTCCAATACAAAAAACAAAACAAACAAACAAGAATGAATACCTTTTCTTGCTTTAATCTGTCAGAAGCTTCTACATGCTGAAAAAATCAGAATAAAAATATTAAATAAGTTAATCACAAGTCAGTGACAGCATTTTATCCCTTCTCTTGCTGAATATTCATGTAAGCCACACACATCTCTGACTTCTAACCAATCAGATTACTTGATTTAATTTACTCCTACAAATTCATAAACTGAATGTCAAACAGTGTAGATCCTGATCAGATGGCTTCTTCAGAAGCCATCTGATCTGGATCTACACTGTTTGCAAAGATAGGGGTTGTCGTGAACAGCAAGATAAGGGTTAATATGCACATACACTACGACCTGTATACTACTCTGTTCATTATTAAACAGTTTTGATTGTAACACGGCTTGAATATGGATCCCAACGTATAGATTATATAGAAAAAGGACCATAAAATGGTCAGTTTTCTAAATGATCTACACATTTAGTTTGGATCTGACATGGTTATTTAACTGACACAGTTTATACAATCATGACATGTTTTATCCCTTAGAGAATAAAAGCACCGCAGATACTGCATAATACCCCGCCACTGCTAAGCAATGTAACTTATTTGAAAATATATCAAGGCTAAATAACTAGAAAGGGGATAGCAGAGATATGATCCGCAAGTGTAATGTCTTAATGTGAGTGGATGAAGTTGTTAGAAGATGTAGGAAGCATAAGTAAAAATCCATTTTTCAGACATTTGATGGGAAGGCAACTCAATAAGTTGACATTATTAGAAAATTATGGAGGCAAGTATTTACCTTAAATGGCTGGATGGGTTTCCATTAAGTATGCACTGACCAACAGACACAAATTCAGTTTTGTATGCACTGACCAACAGACACAAATTCCATTTTTCAGACTTATCAAGGGCAGGGACAGCCAGAGTCAAGTACCTTTGCCACAATATGTAATATTTAGTCTGCTGTACATCTATGAAATTTCAGCAAGATATTGCAAATAATAAAGGAACTAGAGTCTAAAATCGATTTTTAATACATCAAGGGCAAATAACTAAAGAACTGGAACAGCCAGAGAAGTGGTCCTTGGCCACAATATGTACCCTTTACTCCTCTATATGGTCCTTGGTCACAATATGTACCCTTTAGTCCTCTATATATCTGTAAAGTTTAATCCAAATTTTTCATATAGAAAGGGAACTAGAGGCCAAAAACTATTTTTCAGATACTGAAAAGGGACAGACAGACAGATGGACAGACATACAAATGGATGGACAGACAGACAGACAGACAGCAGAGGGTGTAGAAGTTTTATCCATATATTTCAAATAATAAATGAACTACAGGCCAAAATCCCTTTTTTTATATATTTCAAGGGCAGATAACTCAATTGCTGGGAAAGCCAGAGTCATGTTCCTTTGCCACAGTATGCAACATTTAATCTACTACACATCTATGAAGTTTCAGCAAGATATTGTAAATAATAAAGGAACTACAGTCAAAAATGCATTTTAAATACTTCAAGGAAAGATAACTCAAGAACTGGTATAGCCAGAGCAGCAGTCCTTGGCCACAATATGAACAGTTTAGTCCTCTATATATCTGTTAAGTTTCATCCAGATATTCCATATAGTAAGGGAATTAGAGGCCAAAAACCATTTTTCAGATACTGAAAAGGGCAATAACTCTGCTAAAAATTAACAGATTTTGCCCATTAACAATCCCAAACCACTCATCCCCAATACCAATATGTATGCAAAATTTTAACAAAATCCGTGAAAAAATACTCAAGTTATCGATCGGAAACGAAGTGCGGACGGACAGACATATGGACGGACGGACAGACACCTGAGGGTATAACATAATACCCCGCCACTGTCGCGTGGCGGGGTATAAAAATGACCCCAAAAAGATCATGCTTAACTGATAATTTAACCAGATGTTTTTTCTGGCTACTGGCACCATCTATCTCCTCTAATGACTCTGCTCACAACAGAAGGCATTACAAACTTAACCTGTGGGACTACTTTTATTCAATATATCTGTCAGTTCCGTTAGAAACGATTGATCTTATAATTCTTATTATTCCGGCTAGAAAAACATTTAAAACTTGATTGATGCAGAATTTGATTTTCACCTCAGTTTTTACTAATTAATTGACTTTTTAAATTGAGAAAATTTAGTATAGACTTCTAAAAACCTCTAATTAACTCTCTTATCAACATACCTAGCGATTGCGTAACATAGCATCATTTGCTTGGACTCTACGGGGGGTATTTCATGGTCAGTCATAAGAAACATGTGGAAATGTAATACCCCACTTACCCAACTTTTACCATAATAATCCGGCTATAAGATGGGTTTTTTTACCGCCAGAATACCCCCTAATTTTTACACCCGTCTTATAACCGAGATCTCGGGCATCCTTGAAACTTTTGGCAAAGAAGGGAGGGAAAATCACGTGCGGTAAGTACATGTGTATGCCTGTTGTGTAACTGTGGGTCTGTGAAGTGATGAGCGGGAGCGTGATTCCAAATAAATAATAATAAACATCGGTAAAAGAAACCAAAAGATCATGAAGAACAGTTATAATTCAAGCCTAAAGGTTTTTATCATAATTGGATTAATTCCCATGCGTTTTCAATGGATACATGGTTTAATTTCTCTAAGGGAAAGACACGCCATTTGGACCCTAACAATATTCTTATAAACATAATAAACTTGAATATTTGCAAACACATTAATTGTTACCCTGCTGAATAAATCAATTTAACCACACCAATTTCAAACTAAAACTGTCAGTGGTTGAGACACTGTCAGACTGCTATACCCCTGCTTTAGCGCATTTTACTGAATTTGGATACCTAAAGCAGTTTTCGAGTTATTATCTGAACAAAATTCTAAACAAACTAGAAACAGACACTTTGAACTTGACCTGACCCATATGAAATTTATGTCATGCACATATAGACCTCTCTGCTTCGTCAGGGTTTTTTTACCGCCAGAATACCCCCTAATTTTTACACCCGTCTTATAACCGAGATCTCGGGCATCCTTGAAACTTTTGGCAAAGAAGGGAGGGAAAATCACGTGCGGTAAGTACATGTGTATGCCTGTTGTGTAACTGTGGGTCTGTGAAGTGATGAGCGGGAGCGTGATTCCAAATAAATAATAATAAACATCGGTAAAAGAAACCAAAAGATCATGAAGAACAGTTGTAATTCAAGCCTAAAGGTTTTTATCATAATTGGATTAATTCCCATGCGTTTTCAATGGATACATGGTTTAATTTCTCTAAGGGAAAGACACGCCATTTGGACCCTAACAATATTCTTATAAACATAATAAACTTGAATATTTGCAAACACATTAATTGTTACCCTGCTGAATAAATCAATTTAACCACACCAATTTCAAACTAAAACTGTCAGTGGTTGAGACACTGTCAGACTGCTATACCCCTGCTTTAGCGCATTTTACTGAATTTGGATACCTAAAGCAGTTTTCGAGTTATTATCTGAACAAAATTCTAAACAAACTAGAAACAGACACTTTGAACTTGACCTGACCCATATGAAATTTATGTCATGCACATATAGACCTCTCTGCTTCGTCTGATCTGGGCCTGCACTGTTTGCCAGGGTACCCGTTTCTTGGGTTTCCTGTACAAAATGGGTTAATTGAGAGTAAAACAGCTTTTTACCTCTCTGTGTATTTTGATGACACTTGCTGTTTCTGGATTCAACACATTACCCTCCTCATCCCGAACAACAAGGTCAAGACCAAGTAACCTGTAAATTGAATCAGTACAATAATATTAGTAACTGATATTTTATGGCTGTAACTAGCATTACGAAAACACGCCTATACAAATACATTGTAAATTTATCACCGGGAAAAGGAAAATTTTAAGACGAAAAATTGTAATATTTTTCTTATTTCTGCTCAAACTATAGATCCTGGGTACACGAACTTACAACAACCTCATTGAGGCAGTTCTATCAAGTACCCACAATCTATATTTTAGCATCACTGAAGTGGTTCTAAAAAGTACCCACAATCTATATTTTAGAGCAGAATAAGAATATGAATAGCACAAGTCCATTTCAAACTTTAGGGGTGTTGGGTTGTTTATTCTTCAAAATCTATTTGGAAAATGACTGAATTTTTTTAAAACAGTGTAGGCCAAGATCAGACACCGCATCCTACGGCATCTGATCTGCACCTACACTGTTTGCCAATTACCAGTTTGAGGTTTCCGGTACAACATTCTTTAAGAGAAATAATCACTTATATCTTATTTAATACTCAAAGAAAATAATGTCAAGGATATTTGTTAAAATCACCTCACCTTATTGGGATTCTTTACTGCAGCAATATCTCTCAGAACAGTAAAATGTGACGAAAAAAAGTACTGCCATTATATAGGTGCTTTTCTGTACTTACACATTTCTGGTATCTATTTTGGACGAGACCTTAAGTAATGAAAGTACTGCCATTATAAAGGGGATTTTCTGTACTTACGCATTTCCAGTATCTATTTTGGACGAGACCTTCTGTTTCAGCTCCTTCATCTGGGACTGCGTCATTTTCCGTGACAAAATTTCTTTCCGCCATACCACAAGGCTGTGCATCATGTCCTGGACAACTCCAAAATCTGGGTCGCTGTCCTACATTCAGGAGAGAAATTTTACACTTAACCCTTAAGATGCCAAGAAAAAGGACAGCTGAAAATGTTGTCTTTTTATGCCATCTGCTGCATATTCTTGCAAATCTTTTAAACATGTTTTTGCATACAGACAAACAGTGTGGACTCTGATCAGACTGCTCCTGGAGGATCAGTCTGATCAGAGTCTACACTGTTTGCCACAATGACTTTTAAAATAACCAGCAGACAACAAAGCAGACGGCAATTTTTGCCATTGGCATCTGAAGGGTTAAGGGAAATGGATACACCCGACAAACATTTTCCACCATTTTCACAAGGGAGACAACTTTTGAGACTTCCTTTTTGTTTTCAATATGAACTCAGCCCCTCTGCAAAAGGGGTCTACTCTTAAAGGAAAGAATGTACTCCGCAGGAGCCAATTCTTTCCTTCAAGAGTAGACACCTATTGGCATGGATAGAGTAGGCAGCTATTGGCATGGATAGAGTAGACACCTATTGGCATGGATAGAGTGTGAGTGTTTGAGTTTAACGTTCCACCAACATCTAAGGTCATATGGAGACAGGACCTCGGTTTAAAGACTCATCCGAAAGTCTGGAGAAGCCCGGGATCGATCCTGCCAATTGGCATGGATAGAGTAGGAAGCTATTGGCATGGATAGAGTAGGCAGCTATTGGCATGGATAGAGTAGACACCTATTGGCATGGATAGAGTAGGCAGCTATTGGCATGGATAGAGTAGGCAGCTATTGACATGGATAGAGTAGACATCTATTGGCATGGATATAAAATATTTTATAAAGAGTTTCCTCCCCTGAAGGTGTATCCATTTCCCTTAAAAGGGAGCCCAGTACATTTACAAGGGAAAACTTGTCTTCACACACAGTCCCAGATAAGAAGGGGTATCCACATATTATTTTTCTTATTTCTGCATGAAAACATATGTTATGGGTACCTTATCATTAGAAGCACCCCATCAAGTTGCTTCTACTGAGTACCCACACAAATACAGTAGAACTTCGATGGCTCGGTCACCGATGGCTCGTTCACCATGGATGTGTCGAACCCATTCTTGAGCCCCTAGCGAAATCCTATACATAAGAAATGGTGGGGGATAATTAAGGAGATTTTAGTCTTTTACCTTGCAATGTATGCTGTGTGTACTCATTAGAATCGTCTCGATGAGGCGATTCTAATAAGTACACACAGCATACATTTTCAATATAAAACACCGAAAAGATGTCTAAAAGTATCTCGTTATGCCTCCTGACAGTTACCTCAGTGGCTCGAACTACCCCTGTCTCGAACAGATTTTCGAGGTCCCAAAGGTGTTCGAGCCATTAAAGTTCGACTGTCTGTCTACATGCAGAAATAAGAAAAATATGATTACTTCTTGGATTGAAAAAGATTTTTCTGAAAGTATGTTCACAGAAAACTGAAGACAAAGACATAGTTTATATGAAATGTATTCTTGTGATTTACAGCCCACCGTAAAAATACTAAAAATCCTAATCCTAAAAATTCGGACACCTTGAGGACTTGCTGTAATTCTCTTAAAATTTTAACAACTTTGTTTCACGCTCCAGCAAGAGGTCCAAAAGGTGAAGACGGATTGGAAAACAGTGCATACCTTGATCAGACTGCTCCTTTGTGTAGACCCTGATCAGACTGTTCCCAAAGATCAGATTGCTCCTTTGAGAGCAGTCTGATCTGGGTCTCCACTGTTTGCTTAGGCCTATCTGTGTCAATACTTAGGATCATTACAGTATTCAAGCTTTCATTTTTATCAAGGTGACTGTTAATCAGAGATTGAGCCAAAAGGTGCACCCAGGGAAAAAACACCTGACCTTCCATTGCAGAACTTGGTGTCTGAAAGCAGTGATAACCCTTATATTTAAGAAAGAACTGATTATTACAAAATAGTTTATACTGTATTCACCCTAATTACTGCACTGTGCGCTTAGTTTTTTCAAAATCGTGTCATAAAATCATGGTGAAAAATCTACCTTATTAGCACACACTTGATACGAAAACAACAGCTTCCAAGATGATGCATACTGATATTTAATGGGACGGAAAAAGATACTTAAGCATTGCCTTCACTGTTGGAAGAAATGATGGTAAGTTTTTATAGATATACTATGAGAGCTTCAAGGGGAGATTACTGTAAAGTGTGCGCTTATGCATTTCCTTTTCAAAAATAGCTTTGGTGTGCGCTTATAGGAGCATGTGCGGTAATTAGGGCGAATACGGTAAGTCCTGTACTTACCAAGAAGAGATTTTTCCAGTAGAGATTCCATTCTCGGACTACAGAGGTAATCTCCTGTGCTATGGGGGCCTCCTTTGCTGCTACTGTCTCTAGTGACCTAAAACACAAGCCCTGACAAATGAAGTTATGAGACGCTGCACAACAAATCCTACATTCAGATTCTAACAAAACATGCCTACATACGCAACGGAAAGGAACTGTGATTTTCTCTGCAACAAATCTTTGAATGCAAGAGCATGACAAGTGACGTCATAAAAAGCCATCTTTTATGACATCACTTGAAGACTCTTTGGTGTTAGACAGTGAAACATTACTTTTTGCATTAAGTACATAACAAAAGGACCATGTGTGATACAGTCAATAATGTTGGTGGGGTTTCTTCTAATTATGGCAGAAGATTTGGAAAATTTGAAGGAAACAAGAAAATTATTGTCAAATTTTCAGTGTGTTTGAATCGCTCTAGTGTGTGAGTTGTTGAGTAATAAAGTGAGGCTTGAACTCACAGCAGTGCGAGACCTAATGAATAAGAGACGGCACTTTTACCTACTAGGCCATGGAGGCCCATTCGGAACTCATTTATATGGCCATGTTCTTGCATCCCCCGCCATATTACCCTGTGTCAATTGTTTCACAATATAAAGTCAATAACCAATAACTACCGTAATGATCCAAAGTATTGTACCAGACAGACCTAAGCAAACAGTGCAGACCCAGATCAGACTGCTCCTGAAGGAGCAGTCTGATCAGGGTCTACAATGTTTGCCATACCATCTGCACTTTTTGGATTCCTAGCTGGATCACGAAACAAATTTGTTAAAATTTTAGGAACATTACAGCAAATTCACTGGGTGTCTTTTAGCTCCTGCTGTTCATGACAATTATTACCTTTGCAAACAGTGTAAATCCAGAAGAAGCCATCTGTTCAGCCTCTACACTGTTTGACATTCAGTTTGTGAATTTGTAGGAATAAATTACATCAAGTACTCTGATTGGTTCAAACTTAGAAATGGGTGTGGCTAATTTAAATATGCAGCGGGATAAGGGTTAAGAAACTCTTGAAATGTTATTACATATGCTCTTTACACCATCTTTGGACAACCAAACATTTTCAAAGTCAGCTTAGGGAGCAAATGGCTACCTAACCATGTGCTTAAATGAGGGAGTTTCTAGGACTTATATTTTGATTAAAATGAAGATACATGTAGTAAAGATGTTTTAAGCCAACCTCTATAACTCAGTAGGATGTGCAACTGACTGGTTATCAGGATGACGGCGGTTCAATACCTGCCAGGGTCAGCAACATTCTTTCATGGAGATTGATGATGACATCTTTTCTGCGGATATTCTCTTCCTTCTGCTGATTCAAGAAGGTCAGTTGTCAGTTTCTGGCAAAAGAATGTGTACTGCACTTGTTAACTGCTTAGGTATAAGCTTGCCCAGGTAAAGTGTGGATAGGTAAACTAACGACCAGCTCAATATGACCTAAAAGTGTTGTCAGGGCCGTTAAATTCCAATACAAACAAGCAAACAAAAGTTTCAGCTTGGGGCCTGTGAAGACTCAGCTCAGCATGCACATCCATC
The DNA here is from genome assembly GCA_963580285.1 of Lucinisca nassula. NCBI lineage: Eukaryota > Metazoa > Mollusca > Bivalvia > Lucinida > Lucinidae > Lucinisca > Lucinisca nassula. The sequence goes on from OY757010.1 coordinate 174,013,359, forward strand.
CAGACTGATCAATTTTTGCTGTTCACATGAACCTTCTTTCTATGGCTGGAAAATCCACTTTTCCAGTTGCCATGGTCAATGCCTCATGCTGTAGGACAAGTAAACAATTTTGTCTCGCCCCCATAAGAGTTACCAAAAGTCTACATGCCCTTGGTCATGCAGGATGAGTGAAATTTTGAAGAATTTAATGGCCCTGCTATAGCCTTTTAGCTATCCAAACAGCAGTAACCATAGCAACAGATAAGGTGGTTTCCTTATTTCTCCACATAAAACTATAACCCGATGTTGTGTGTATTCATTAGAACCGCCTCATTGAGGCGGTTCTAATGAATACCCATAACATAGGTTTTCATGGAGACCTATAAAAATGATGTTTTGGGTAGTCATCTCAACCGCCTCATTTAGGCAGTTCTAATGAATACCCATAACATAGGTTTTTATGGGGAAATGACAAAAATGGTACTTTATTACCAAATACCGAGCTTATCTATTTCTACTAAGTAAGGTAAGACATTGGCCTGATGAGCTTGATCCACAAGCTGATCTGAGTCTTCATGGGTTGCGCCCATCTTCTTGAAGATTTTGTCGTGCACTGGCTTATATTTCAGTAATTTTTGTCATACCCTGTAATATGTGCTTCCTTTAAGTGGACATATGACTTTGGGAAAATGCCACTCTGTGATTTGTTCTTTGTCAGGTAACCATAGTACCAATCTGAAATACAAAACACATTGATATCCATTATCAGCAGGTGAAAATATAATGAAGAGGTCCACTATGGACCATAATGGGAGATAACCTTTCATTATGGTAATAAATCCCTGAGACATACTGCATTTTTTCATATCTCCAAAACGGTCATTTTTCTGACGAAATTTTGTGATCTACACTGCTTGAAGGGCAGAGGTTATAATGTTCAGCTCGACCAGGGTTAATTTTGAACAAGTTGCCATGTTTTTAGCATCATTTCAAAACTGTGTGCATTTCTGATCATTACAATAACACCTCTCTGTGACATGACACATTACATCTTATCTCTTACAATGATTTTTTCTGACGAAAATTTGTGGTATTTTTCTTTCTTCTCCTGCAAACAAATTCTTTGTGCTTGTTAGAGCTGTACCTCGTTAAAGTAGTTCTCAAGTGTATCTACAATCCAAGTTCAAAAGACATAAATAAAGACAATAATGTATACCTTTGGTAACCCCACTTTCTATCTATAAAGGAGCAGTCTCTATAAGGCTGTTTTCATGGCCACAACCGATTTCCTTTAAACTTTGTAGCTTCAAATTGGTGCATATTGACTGTCTAATGGTGAATTTTTAAACTCTTTGGTCCACTGGTTTTTGCTGTATACACTATTAAAGTGGGTGGGGTAATGTCACCCCATCAAGGGTATACCAACAAAAATGCTATTATTTTTGTTCAAAGTGCATGACTGGAGGCGATGCTTGCCGTATGCTTACTACCCTTTTAGGCATAACAGCCGCTGATAACAGTCTTATAAATATCAAACAAGAGAAGAGTTTATACGCGCTTGTAAGTTGTACCCAAATATCAGTAGTTTTTATTCCCCAACTTTACGAAAAACCACAACACCTTTACAGTTTTCAACTTATTTCAAAGATCTTTCATAAATATAATGTTAATGTAATAGTCATTCTAGGTATATGTCAGAATTATTGTTAGTTCATAAAACTTAAGAGTTACCTGCCCCTGAAATTGGATTTTACCCATTTTTTTAATCGGAGTGCATTTATCCGTTTGTAGTACTCACAACTTTATTTGAAAGTGAATCAACCGATTCCTTGCAAATATTATTAAATAGATGTCGACAAGGAAGTCATTTGATTTAATACTGCATGCTAGTATTTCCTTTTTTCTAGTTATTTATGAACTCTTAATTTCCAGATGCAAATGGAACATTTGTCAACTGTCAAACATTTTTGACCACCAAAGCAGGCTTTGCTCATGTTGTGGAAGCTCATTTTAGACTGATACTGTGCTTAAATATAAGCCTGTATGGTCTCACGACATGTTTCAGAATTTCTTAATTTACTGATCTTCCTCTGAATCGCTAGATGTACTCCATGTGTCAACAGCAGCATCATAAACAAAATCAATATGTTCCCGGCTTGGTTTTGCTTTACTGTTTTCTGTTTTGTTCCGGTAATATCCCAAATACCAGAGAACAGTAGCCACATGTGCGCAACATCCCACGGTACAAGCTCCACTTCTGCACCCACAATACCATCCAGTGATTGGGTTCAGTCCTTGTGTATATTCAACCTACATGTTATATGTTTTATTAGACGAGTGGCGAGAACGTATCTGTGCTTTGAGAATACCATCTTCTTCTTTGTGTGCCATTATCTCATATGATCCATTGTCGTCAAAATGTTCATCTGTGTAGGATTTGGCTTGTTTCAGCTGGTAAATACCCAGTTTCAAATCCCCGAGTTCATCCTCAGTCATCTCTGGGCAATTCTCAAGTTTCTCATCATCGATCTTTTTCCAAATAACCCGTTTTTTATCCCAGCCATTTTTTGTCGCGCCTGCTATTAGCATGGCGCAATATAGGCACCCGGTTTTCCGTCCGATCGTTCGTCCGTTCGTCAATGCGTCATCATTTGCGACCACCCTAGCGTTCACCCTAATGGTCAAGTTTATTTCTCAAGAACTATAAGGGCTTTATTAATGATGCTTGGTACAAACTTGTATCTGGGGATAACACCTTACATGCAAGCATCCATATTTGACCTTGACCTACATTTCATGGTTCACTGACTTTGTAAAATATTGCGACCACCCTAGCGTTCACCCTATTGGTCAAGTTTATTTCTCAAGAACTATAAGAGCTTCATTAATGATATGAGGTACAAACTTGTATCTGTGGATGGCAACTTGAATGCAAGCATCCATATTTGACCTTGACCTACATTTCATGGTTCACTGACTTTGTAAAATATTGCGACCACCCTAGCGTTCACCCTAATGGTCAAGTTTATTTCTCAAGAACTATAAGGGCTTTATTAATGATACTTGGTACAAACTTGTATCTGGGGATAGTTACTTAAATGCAAGCATCCATTATTAACCTTGACCTATATTTCATGGTTCACTGACTTTGTAAAATATTGCGACCACCCTAGCGTTCGTCCTAATGGTCAAGTTTATTTCTCAAGATTTATAAGAGCTTCATTAATGATATTTGGTGCAAACTTGAATCTGGGGATGGCAACTTAAATGCAAACATCCATACTTGACCTTGACCTAAATTTCATGGTTCACTGACTTTGTAAAATATTGTGACCACCCTAGCGTTCACCCTAATGGTTAAGTTCATTTCTCAAGAATTATTAGAGCTTAATTAATGATACTTAGTATAAGCTTGCATTTGAGAATGGGATTTTTTGAGCAAGCATCTATGTTTGACCTTGACCTACATATCATGGTTAGATGACTTTGCGCCCCCACAGGCGCGACATAGCCGTCGGCGGAATTCTTGTTACAACCTTATCCTGCAGCTTATTTGGAGTTTTTGCTAGGGCCATCATTCTTCTAGCAATTACTGTGCCTAGATCTTTGCTTGTTACCAAAGGTGGTCTAAATGCATTGCATAATAAGCAAACAATCCTTACATAGTCGCCAACATATGGTATTTTACTATTGGGCATTGTGTTGCTAAGGGCTTTCCACTTTTTTTTTTTGGTTTGGGTTTTACGGCCCTTCCAAGATTATTTCACTCATATCGAGCCGATCGTTAATCAGAGGTGGGCGAAAACCGGAGTACCCGGAGAAAAACCACCTGACCTTCCGATGCAGAGCTTGGCGTCTCACACCCGGCCCGAGCGAGGCTCGAACCTACGGCGGTGAGAGACCTAATGACTAAGAGTCAGCGCTCTTATCCACTAGGCCACGGAGGCCCGTTCCACTTTTTTAATTCTCCCATTAGCTGATTCGACAACCCATCTCACCTTTGTAACTAGCCTTGACTCATTTGCCTCTTCAGTCGTATGTTGCTTCCGAGATTTGTTTAGGAAGTGAGGCATATGAGAACTGATTCCAAAATCCTTTAGTATATCTGTAGCATCCCTGAAGCCACGGTCTACAACGATAACATCATCTTCTTCAAACCAGTCAGTAATATTGTCTGCATTAGTCTTTAACATGTGTTCCGTAATCTTAGCATCTGTGTTTTTCCCATCTGCAAGATATGGTCCCATCACAGTCAAAATGTAACCATCAGTGGCCACAAGCATCATAGGGTTCAGCAAAGGCTGTCCTTTATGTACGGAATAAGATTTTCTCTGAAATGAGTAGTTTCCACTCTTCTCAAAATATATGTATGTTCCATCAGCCACTGCGATTGCAACATCAGAATTTGAATCCCCAAATAGGACATTTGCAAAAGTTGATGTATGATTCAGGGATGTTAGAGAAATACTAAAGGGTTATGAGATCAATTCTCATATGCTTTACTTCCTAACCAAATCTCAGAAGCAATATACGACTGACGAGGCGAATGATTCAAGGCTAGGTACAAAGTGAGATAGGTTGTAGAATCAGCTAATGGGAGAATTACAAAGTGGAAGGCCTTAGCAACAAATTATCTAATAGTAAAATACCATATGTTGGCGACTATGTAAGAATTGTTTGCTCTTTTGCAATGTGTTTAGACCACAAGGACTGAACCCAATCACTGGATGGTACTGTTGGTGAAAAAGTGGTGCTCGATACGTGGGATGTTGTGCTCATGTGCTTGCTAGCATGCACTATTAAATCAAATGACTTCTTTGTCCACATCTATTTAATTACATTTGCATGGAATCGGTTTATTTACTTCCAAATGAAGTGGTGAGTACTACAAACGGATAAATGCACTCTGATTTAAAAAAATGAGTAAAATCCAATTTCAGGGGCAGGAAACTCTTTAAGTTTCATGAACTAACAATAATTCTGACATATACCTAGAATGACTATTACATCAACATTATATTTATGAAAGATCTTTGAAATAAGTTGAAAACTGTAAAGGTGTTGTGGTTTTTCGTAAAGTTGGGGAATAAAAATTGCTAATATTTGGGTACAACTTACAAGCGCGTATAAACACTTCTCTTGTTTGATATTTATAAGACTGTTATCACCAGCTGTTATGCCTAAAAGGGTAGTAAGCATACGGCAAACATCGCCTCCAGTCATGCACTTTGAACAAAAATAATAGCATTTTTGTTGGTATACCCTTGATGGGGTGACATTACCCCACCCACTTTAATATTGTATACAGCAAAAACCAGTGGACCAAAGAGTCTAAAAATTCACCATTAGACAGCCAATATGTACCAATATGAAGTTACAAAGTTTAAAGGAAATCGGTTGTGGCCATGAAAATAGCCTTATAGAGACTGCTCCTTTAACCGATAAAATGCCAATCACAGCAATGGTCGTCTGCTTTGCTGTCTGCCAGTTACCTTAAAATTATTTTTTTGCAAATAGTGTGGACCCAGCAGCAGTCTGATCTGGGCCCAAACTGTTTGCCTGCATGCAAAAATATTTTAAATAGTTTGCAAAAAATTTCAGCAGACAACATAAGCAGACATTTTCAGATGTAGTTTTTCTCAGCATCTTAAGGGTTTACAAGGGTATTTTTTCTGAACTGGGGTATAATATCACCGTCAACACTATTTAGGTCATTTTGGAGGCGTTGCTTCCGATTCTGTGGGACTAGGGTTTAAGTAGTGGTCTGACTTGCATCATCTAGACCGAACCAGTTCACCAGTACTCAAGTTCGATCAGTTTCAGCTCTGCGCAGAAGTACCATGCAGCCTAATCTATTTCTCCAAGCCTCAATGGGCAGGGGTGCCAACAAAGATAGTCATTACACAGACTTGTAAACATGGTGAAATGATGGCAGACCATACACAGGCTTCAAGTTACCTACAGTAAAACTTTGATGGCTCAAAACACTGATAGCTTGTTTACCATGGCTATTTCGAACTCGTTCTTGAGTCCTTTAGAAAAAATTCCATAACTGCAGATATAAATATAGTTAGGCTAATTGTCTAATTTGATCATTAAAGTGTATGTTTATATATAAACATATATTTATTTTGAAGAATATTGAAAAGTTGTCCATATTATATCTCCTGACCTGGCTTTAAAATCAACCCTCGGTGGCCAGTCCCCGCCTATCCTTGTGGAGCGTGATAGCTCAGTGGTTAGTGCACTCGCCTCTGATGCTAGAGGTCCCGGGTTCGATCCCCGGCAGCGGCGATAAAATTTCGGTGTCCGAACATGCTCCATTGGCATCATTTGCAGGGATGAATGTCATAAAGTGCACCGTCCTTCGGATCGGGACGTTAACTGGAGGCCCCATGTGCAGGGAGAACCATCCCCTGTGCAGGTTAAAGATCCCTACCGTAATTACATGACTACTGTGTAGGCTTTCATCCTTCAACACCTGGAGTGTTTGTCATATACACCTGCGGTAATGGTCAAATGTGACCGACGCAGTATCAGAAGATAGATAGATAGATAGATATCAGGGCTTGAAGAAATAGATGGGTTGCATGATGCTTCCACACAGAGCTGAAACCGACCCACACACAAGTACTGGTAAACTGCTTAGAGAATCTAAGCCTGCCCAGGCAAAGCGTTGCGAGTCGGACCATCCATGCTTATAAACTCTACTGGTTTCATTGGGCGACAGGACTTGAGATGTCATTTCATCTCAATGTCGGGTAAAAAACCCACAAAATTGGAGCAACATCTCCAAAATGACCTATACAGTGTTGACGGGGATGTTAAACCTCAAATCAAACAAACAAAACAACCTTCGGTGGCTCGAACTACCCCTGTCTCAAACATTATTTATAGTCCTAAATGTGTTCGAGCCATTTAAATTTGACTGTATATTACCTTCAGACTGCTCCAAAATAACCACAGTGTCGCCTATGCTCACATTCAACAGGTGCTTGTTCCCTTTCTTTCTAAAGCTGTACAGAACTGAAAAATAAAACACACACTCCTGAGGCCAGTTGTTCAAAACTTACTACATTGTTAGGTAACATATCGTTAAAAACTTTGATCACTGTATATGACAAAAATATGCTAATCTTTTTGCTGAAAAAATGTGAGCAGCTGCTCATTTTTTCAGCAAAAAAATAAATAACACTACCATAATGAGCCTAAGTATTGGGACACATAGATCTAAGCAAACAGTGAAGACCCAGATCAGACTGCTCCTGAAGGAGCAGTCTGATCAGGGTCTACACTGTTTGCCATTCTGTCTGCACTTTTTGAACTTTAATCAGAGGATTAAAGCAAGCCCCAAAGGTGTCCGAATTTTTAGGATTTTTACGGTATATTAGATATTGTACTTTCTAGAAAGGTTAACAATTTCACTACTAATAAGCTTGTTAAGCTGGCAATGCTTTGAACAACTGGGTCCTGGAATCCAGAAAAAAATCTGTTTTAGCAAAATAATAGTGCTATATCCAAACAAGATTTTTACGTCCTAAACTCCTACCTTCAAGTTAATCAGTCCTTGCTTGATTATAATTGGGCGGCAGGACTTGAGATGTCATTTCATCTCAATGTAGGGTAAAACTCCCACAAAATTGGAAACAGCATCTCCAAAATGACCTAAATACTACTACTACTACAAGGGAAAGTATAAAACCCGGGAGTAACGGCCGGGAGCCAGGAGTAAAATCCGGGAGTAAATTTTGACAATCGAATAAAGGTAATACACATTCACATATCTGGATGAAATTTGAATCAAAAGTAGAATATAGACGTTTCTTTAAAATGCACATAAGTGTTAACATTATAATCATGTACTTTTCAAGATATGAACCGAAATATATGACCATGTCGCAAAATTTTCGCCCGGGAGTAACTTTTGCGGTATTGACGATGTCAAACATTTTGCAAAATATGATCAAGCTGGGGTTTCTACGAGAATTACTTTATGTGTTATCAATTAAAAACATGTCAGAGATTAGAAAAATGCAAAATTAAAGTTATTTCATCGATCCGCCTAGTAAATAATTGACCCGGGAGTGGGCCGGGAGTAATTTCTGGGCAGAAATCGGCATTTATTTGCCTTATTCTCGGCCTTACTGCTTCTATCACATACATTGTATTTCTTAAACGTTTGTCAGAAGAAAAGCTGAGATTCAGCATGGAGTACATGAATTTATTTACTTGTCATATCGGGACTCGATACACATCCAAACCCCCCAACCCAACTCACGCCCTGCTCCTGCGCCTATGATTTTATGTGACCCGGACATTTATATTTGGCGCTATTTGTTTTATGGCCGAATAATGCAGAAACGATGACAAAATTACCTCCGCAGTCTGATCAGTGCCTTTGCTATTTGCTGTCAGGGTAGTAAGACTACGTTTAATAAATACAATGTATGTGGCATAGGCAATAACGCCCATAAACGCCGATTTCAACCCAGAAATTACCCCCGGCCTACTCCCGGGTCAATTACTTACTTCACGGAGCGATGAAATAATTTAATTTTTGTATTTTTCTAATCTTTGATATGTTTTAATTGATAATACACACAAACTTTTTCTTCTAGCAATCCCAGACTGAACCTATTTCGAAAAATGCTTGACATCGTCAATACCCCAAAAAGCTACTCCCGGGCGGATTTTTTGCGACATGGTCATGTATTTCGGTTCATATCTTGAAAAGTACTCAATTATAAATATAAAACTTATATGCATTTTAAAGAGGAGTCTATATTCTACTTTTTATCCAAATTTCATCCAGATATGTTAATGTTTAATACCTTTATTCGATTGCCAAAATTTGCTCCCGGATTTTACTCCCGGCTCCCGGCTGTTACTCCCGGGTTTTATACTTTCCCCTACTACAATAATAATAATGATAATAATAATTTCAATAATCCAAACGACGATTATAATAATTATACTTACTACTATTTCCACCATTACTTCAACTGCTACTGCTACTTTTACAACAAGTACATGTATTACGATTTTGATTATTATTGTTATTATTATTATTATTATGCTAATAGGCCAATTTGGATAGCCAGTTGGCCATTTTGTGGGAAAGTACATGTAACTGTCCGTTTGACTTTCTGCTATTGATGTTTCCATAAAGTCTAGTTGTTTCATGTTTGTGTTTCTTCTGACGGGAGCTGTGGGTCAATTGTATGGATTCCTGATCATTGCCTTCACTTCTATTTTTGTGACTCGAAACTGTTGATTGGCCTAAACTGTTCATTTGTCACTAATATTAGTTTAAGACTTCAACACGGCAATTCTTACACATTTTCTTTACACAAGTAATTCTTGAAATGCAGGAATTCTTACATAACATGTAAATCACATAAAATCGGATTTACATGTTTAAGGGCACTACAAGAGCATGTTTACGTGATGAAAACGAAATTTGATAAAAACTAGCTATATTGTTTGTAGGAATGTACATAATAATAATACCGGTAATAATAATAACACAACAACTACTACTACTTCTACTACTACTGATAATAATGTTAATAATGAAAACGATGATGAAAAGAATTTAACTACTACTACATGGGCCCCTGCCCATCAGGGTTTGCTGTACATGTACATGTTCTAGGTGATCTCAACTTCAGAGACATTGTTTGGCCTGACAGGCTCAGCAAACAAGGCACAATGCTGAGTCAAAGGACAAATATTAACTGACATTATGAACAATCACAGATTGGAACAAATTGTTAACTTCCCCACTCGTGTTAACCCTTGTTCTGCTGAGCCCGGATATGCCTTTTCTTTGAAACAATGTAGATCCAGATCAGATGGCTTCTGAAGAAGCCATCTGATCAGGATCTACATTGTTTGTCTTTCGGATTGTGAATTTGTTGTAATAATTTGCTGCAGGTAATCTGATTGGTTAATAATTGGTAGTAGGTGTGGCATATATGAATATTCAGCAGGACAAGGGTTAAGAACACATTAGATTTGATCCTTACAATTTTGCCAGGACAGTTTGAAGATATTAAGTCTCCGGATAAACTAAGTGATCATGATAGTGTCTCCGGATATTTAAAAATACACATTCCACCAATAAAGAAACCTCGGAGGAAGGTGAACTCGTATCAAAAAGGTAACTATGAAACTATGAGGAAGGATGCGCTCAGATTTGCACAGAAAAAATACTTTAATAGTCTTTCAGATGCTCGGTCTGTCCAGGAGAACTTCGATTTGATAATTTCTTTCATTCATACTTCCGCTGAAAATCATATCTCCTCAAAAACTAGTACATGTAGGTCTGTATCTTCGATTCCCTGGATCACACCAGAGATAAGAAGAAAAATTCACAGAAGGAATAAGGTAAAGGTAAAAAGGACAGGAAGTGGTAAACATGAAATCAAGACTGATATATAAAAATCAGCATGATTTGTATGTGAATAACTTGGTAGGAGATGTTAAGGCAAATCCCAGAGACTTCTACAGATATATAAATAGCCAGAAGAAAGACAGGCAAGGTATCCCGCCCCTTAATAAAAGAGGAGGGAACAGGGTTGCTGAAGCAGACTCTGAAAGGGCAGAGGAACTTGTTGGTCAATTCATTGATTAATAAAACTGAGATCATGGAGGTTCCATTGACTTGAAGATCGGCCCCATCCCTGGATAATATTGTTGTGTCAGCTGCAGGAGTGATCAAGTTACTTCAAGGCTTAAACCCCAGTAAAGCCTTAGGATCTGTTGAACTTCATCGTAGAGTCCTGAAGGCTAGCAAATGAGTTGGGTCCAGTTTTTGCACACCAGTTTCAACAGTCTCTTGATACGGGTGAAATCCCCAAATACATGTATGGCTCCCAGCGAACATTTGTCCACTCTTCAAAAAAGGAGATGGGGCTCTTGCCCGTAATTATCACCCTGTGTCTTTGACTTGTGTTCTGTGTAAATTGATTGAACATATAGTCTGCTGAAACATCATGGCCAACTTGGATGAACATAAACTTTTGTCAGACAGACAGCATGCATTTAGGAAAAGGCAGAGTTGTGAAACTCAGTAGAGCACAGTTATTAATGACTGGGCAAAAATCTTTGACAAAAGGGGACAGGTGGACACATTTATTCTGGACTTTGAGAAGGTTTTTGACACCCCACCTCATGAACTTCTTAAATCTAAGTTATTTGGTTACAGAATTGGGGGGAAGACTCTCAAATGGATAGATTCCTTTCTTTGCTACAGAAAACAGCGTGTTGTTGTTAATGGTGAATCTTCAGAGTGGGCTCCAGTTCTGTCTAGAGTCCCATAAGGGACTGTTCTTGGTCCGCTGTTGTTCTCCCTGTACATCAATGATATTTCCACTGACAATGACTCAGAAATAAGACTGTTGGCAGATGACTGTGTTTGGAAATTAGAGATACAGATGACTCACTGAAACTTCAGAATGACATAGATAGATTAGGATGTTGGGCCTGAAAATGGGGCATGAGATTTCAGCCAGTTAAATGCAACATTATGCAGATAACTAGGAAGAGATCTAATAAAGTTGAGGCTTCGTACACCTTAGGGGGAAGGGTCCTCGAGAATGTCGACTCCATTAAATACCTTGGAGTGACAATCGCACACAACTTGAGATGGAATACTCATATTAGCAACATGTGTACTAAGGCAAATAGAACACTTGGTTTCCTGAGGCGTAATCTTCATCAGTGCCCTCAGGATGTAAAAGAGGCAGCATATAAAGGTCTTGTTCGCCCAATCTTGGAATATGGCAGTTGTAACTGGGACCCCAGTGGAGTGGTCCTTAACAAAGAAATTGAAAAAGTTAAGAATAGAGCTGCTAGATTTGTAACAGGTAATTTCTAAATTTACCTCTTTGGTTAGAGCTAGGGACTAACTTCCCACATCACAGGTCCTGGTGTATGAATGTCATTTGACGTGTCACCAGTAACAATTCTGATTCTGCTGTGAAACTGGGAGCATGACTGGAATACTTGGAAAATTAAAATAGGAGTCTCTCAAGAAAAGGAGGAAAGACAGTAGGCTCATCCTTTTATGCAAAGGTCTAAAGGGTGCTGCTAGCATTCCAACAGATGACCTTGTACCCCCAGCTAGGCACTGTAGAAATCACCATTCATTGGCGTTTCAGACCCTTACTGCAAGAACGGACATTTATAAAGAATCGTTCTTCCCCCGAACCATTAGAGATTGGAATGCCCTTCCCGATTTGATTATTTCGACAGCTGAAGGTGCTGATGACTGTGTAACTAAGTTTACCTCTTTGGTTAGAGCTAGGGACTAACCTCCCATATCACAGGTCCTGGTGTATGAATGTCATTTGACGTGTCACCAGTAACAATTCTGATTCTGATGTGTTCCATGGTCTTGCACATAATGCATGTCAGTGAGATTGGTCGGTGGTTGGCTGGATTACCTTTGTCACCTTTCTTGAACAGTGGACTGACGATTACAGTTTTCCAATCCATTGGGACAGTGCCTGTGTCCAAGGATAACTGGAAAATAGCTGTAGAAAGCGTGGGGATTTGCGATGGCGTGCCATCGACAGTATTCTAGTTTTTCTTATTTCTGTTTCAAGACATAGGTGTTTGGTACTCGTTAGAACCGCCTCAACGAAGCCATTTTAACGAGCACCCCCAATCTATGTTTGTGCCGTTAATAAGACAAAGATATGAAAGAATGCACTATGTCAAACGGATAATATCCTTAGGCTCCATTACGCATCATTATGAATGAAAGAAAGAACATCACGTGAACAACTCCGCGAAAAGAAAAATTTGCAGGCATAAAAAAGAGAGAAAGATTGAAAGAAAATCATGTGAACAACTCCCGTGATTGGATTCTCCCGTTAAACCCCATTCTAAGACATAGGTTGTTGGTTAGAACCATCACGGATTTTCATCAGAGAGAAAACTGGGGTTTATGGGGTATACATTATTTTTCTTCGTTCCGCTCCAAGACAAAGGTTGTGCGCTTGATCATCACAAAAACCCACCTATATAATTTTGACCCCCTTGAATCCCGCTTTTACATAGTAAAACTGGGGTTTACAGGGGTAAACCTTATTTTTCTTATTTCTGTTCTAAAATATAGAGTGTAAGAGTGTAAGTACTTCACATCTTAATTTTTTTGTTTTTCAGTGGTAAAGTTTACAATGCAATTGCATAGGCGAGTTTTCGTAATGAGTAGCCAGTTTTTACCCCTTTAAACCCCATCCTCAACGAGGCGGTTCTAACGAGCGCCCACGATTTATTTTTGCAGTATGAATAAGAAAACTAACACGGATTTTCATCAAAGAGACAACTGGGGCTTATGGGGGGGGGGGGGGGGGGGTAGGTAAGGGGGTATGCATTATTTTTCTTCGTTCCGCTTCAAGACATAGGTTGTGCGCTACCAACCTATGTTTGAAGTACGAAAAAGAAAGCGATCACAGATCTTGAACAGAAAAGTAGCCAGTTTTGGAGATGTGAAAAAAAATTGTATATCGCACGGGTAAGTTATAAGCAAAAAATTGCATCTATATGCAAGACATAAAATTGCTGATACATGTACTTTCAGAAACGTAATATCCTCAAAGAGAGAGAGAGAGCGCGGTGGAAAACACTCGGTAGCGCGGAAACTAGAAAAGACCACCTAGAAGTGAGAAATAATAAGATTACCTCGCAGTATATATATGCAGTCCATTTTACATTTCCCAGAACACACATTTCCCCATTGTGAAAAATGACCAAATGTTAAGTATGTCTATAACTTGGGGGTTAAAAGGACCAAATTTTAAATTTCTTTTGAGGATAATAGTATACGGCAGGAGTCTTTGACATTAATGTTCTTTGATGTCTGATCTTTTTAATTTAATCAAACCAAATAAATACAAATGAACGGCCTTCAACGTGTGAATTTTAATGACTGAACACTTCGGCACGTGTCTTTATAATGTCTTGTCTGCTTTAATTGATATGGTGTTAATCCATAATGACATTTTGTTAAACAATGGATACCCGCCCATCTCACTTCAGGTGTGAAAATCTTCAGTTAATATAAATCAACACGAACACTTATCGCGTGCAATTAAAGAAGGTGAGAAAATCATTTAATAGAGAAAGAAAGAAATAAGAAACAAAATTAATTGAAAGAAATAGTGGACTGAATATGACATAAATTGGATTGAATATGACATAAATTGTGATTGTGTATTCTTTGAACAATATTTTGGTGTTCTTTCCCTTACATCGCAAGTATAGATCTTGATAACTAATATATTAATAGTTACATCGTTAAACCTAATAAGATGTGGGGGTTATATAGGTTCCATATACATTATTTTCATGGTTATACTCCAAATCATACGTTGTGGTACAGTTTGAGCCGCAAAGATGATACAAGTACGCATTTGCAATCTATGTTTGAAATAAAAATACAAAATTTTGTCATATATTACATTGGAATGTTATCACATCGGGTTAATGAGTCTGTGTAATGAACATTCCTCTAAACCACACTTGATGCAGAGACAAAATGGGGTTTGTTGCACTGATGAGTTACAAGGCCTTCATGCGGACTGAACAAATTATTTGTCCAAATAGCGACGGAAGTAAGGGCGAGGAATGTGGCCACGTAAAATCGATTTAAGCCCCCCCCCAGTGGAATTCGTTTCCGCTGACCTTTCCAAGGCGGTTCTTCTGTCGCGGTTTATTTTTGTTATGGTGTGTCTTTGGGTGTTTGTGTTGCTTATATTATTTTATTTTGGATAGCCTATGGGCCATTTTGTGGGAAAGTAACTGTCCTTTTGGCTTTCCGCTATTGATGTTTCCATTGGGGCCTGTTGTTTCGTGTTTGTGTTTCTTTCCCTTTGGTATCTCTGATGGGAGCTGTGGGTTGATTGTATCGATTCCTGATCATTGCCTCCACTTCCGGTTTACGGGGTAATCATTATTTTTGCGAAAAAAGTTAATGTGGGCTCTTGTTACAACCGCCTCTATGAGGTGATTATAACCACTATTAGTCTATATTTGAACTAGAAATACTGTATTCGCCCTAATTACCGCACATGCTCCTATAAGCGCACACCAAAGCTATTTTTGAAAAGGAAATGCATAAGTGCACACTTTACAGTAATCTCCCCTTGAAGCTCTCATAGTAAATCTATAAAAAAAACTTACCATTATTTCTTCCAACAGTGAAGGCAATGCTTAAGTATCTTTTTCCGTCCCATTAAATATCAGTATGCATCATCTTAGAAGCTGTTGTTTTCGTATCAAAGTGTGCGCTAATTAGGTAGATTTTTCACCATGATTTTATGACACTATTTTGAAAAAACTAAGCGCACGGTGCGGTAATTAGGGGAATACGGTAAGAAAAAATATTGAAAATCATCTCTGATAATGCTAGTTCTAGGTTTGAAAAACATGCCATCTTAGCACACTGATGTGTTATCATAATGGTAATGGAGTAACAACGATATTAAAAAAACCTTTGAAACAGGACTGAGCAAACAGGAAAACCGCGGTGGATAGGAATACATGAATGTTATCTTTTCTTGTCTTTTTTTTCTATCCGATGGTAATTCAGACTTACAGATGTGGATGTATTACACGTAATGTCGTTAATTTAAATTTATTCAGTGTTTTGTGCCCCATTCTTCACGCAGGCGGAGGTCCATATGTCATGCAACTATGACCATTTTTACTAAAAGCAACTCTAGAAGATGACCGGCTCTGTATTTGAAGATAGAAAATAATTTTCCATAATAAATTGGCTCTAAACGCAATGTAAGCACCCCACACCCTGTTACTTTACCTCCACCATGAATCGCGAAACAGTAGTTGGGTTACGGACTGTGGGTATCAGGATGCGGGTAAAAAGCTTTATCTGTTCAGGAGTAAATATAAATTCATAAAATAGGCTGCATTACGGGGAAAGTATAAAACCTGGGAGTAACGGCCGGGAGCCGGGAGTAAAATCCGGGAGTAAATTTGGACAATCGAATAAAGGTACTAAACATTCACATATCTGGATGAAATTTGGACCAACAGTAGAATATAGACTTTTCTTCAAAATGCATAAAAGTTTTAACATTATTATGCAGTAGTTTTCAAGATATGAACCGAAATATAAGACCATGTCGTAAAATTTTCGCCTGGGAGTAACTTTTGCGGTATTGACGATGTCAAACATTTTGCAAAATATGTTCAGTCTGGGGTTTCTACAAGAATTACTTTATGTATTATCAATTAAAAACATATCAGAGATTAGAAAATGCAAAAATATAGTTATTTCATCGCTCCGTCTAGTAAATAATTGACCCGGGAGTGGGCCGGAAGTAATTTCTTGGTTGAAATTGACGTTTATTTGCCTTATTCTCGGCCTTATTGCTGATATCACATACATTGTATTTCTTAAACGTTTGTCAGAAGTAAAGCTAGGATTCAGCATGGAGTAAATGTATTTATTTGTCATATCGGGGCTCGACACACATCCAAACCCCTACCCACCTCACACCCTTATCCTGCCCCTATGATTTAAGAGGTGTTTGATTATGTGACCCGGGAACATTTATATTTGGCGCCATTTGTTTTATGGCCGTATAATGTAGAAAAGACCCCAAAGTCTGATCAGTGCCTTTGCTTTTAGCTGTCAGAGTAGTACGACTACGTTTAAGAAATACAATGTATGTGACATAGGCAATAACGCAAACAAACGTCGATTTCAACCTAGAAATTACTCCCGGTCTACTCCAGAGTTAATTACCTACAGTACGGCTCAGGTATTTGAACCGTTTTTCTTTTTCATTCCGCGGACAACTTTTTAAATCCGCGTTTTTCCGCCGAATGGTTTGGAGTAAACAACTCCGAGTGAAAATATTTTACTCCAAGTTATGCGCTCGATATTCCGAGGAAATTCCGCGGACCTCAGAGCTTACCTGTGATATTTGGAGTGTTTGCGAGTATTTGCGAGTGGTGATTAATTTAATTAAACATGTGTCGCCGGTGCGACGTATCAGAGGTCAATAATGGCGGCCGAAACCCGTCAAAATTTCGCTGACAGTTATCACTTTGATTATTTGTTTCTCACTTGTCCGATAATACTTCACATTAAAATTATTAAAGAATGAAAGACAAATGATTATACTATATCAAAATAATTTTCTTTTTTTGAAAATATAAAAATTACATGGAGAAATTTTGAGTTCAAAATGACCGATTTTGCAGTTTAAAAGCCAATAATGGCGGCCGAAATCCCTTGAAATTTCGCTGACAGTTATCACCTTTGATTATTTGTTTCTCATTTTTCCGATTATACTTCACATTAGAATTATTAAAGAATGGAAGACAAATGATTATATTATATCAAAATAATTTTCTTTTTTTGAAAATCTTAAAATTACATGGAGAAATTTTGAGTTCAAAATGACCGATTTTGCAGTTTAAAAGAAGCCAATAATGGCGGCCGAAACCCGTCAAAATTTCGCTGACAGTTATCACCTTTGATTATTTGTTTCTCATTTGTCCGATAATACTTCACATTAAAATTATTAAAGAATGAAAGACAAATGATTATATTATATCAAAATAATTTTCTTTTTTTGAAAATCTTAAAATTACATGGAGAAATTTTGAGTTCAAAATGACCGATTTTGCAGTTTAAAAGAAGCCAATAATGGCGGCCGAAACCCGTCAAAATTTCGCTGACAGTTATCACCTTTGATTATTTGTTTCTCAATTATCCGATAATACTTCACATTAAAATTATTAAAGAATGAAAGACAAATGATTATATTACATCAAAATAATTTTCTTTTTTTGAAAATATCAAAATTACATGGAGAAATTTTGAGTTCAAAATGACCGATTTTCCTGTAATTTTATGATGTTCAACATGCTTTCAATTACGGACTTGCCCAACTGATTCCTTTGTTTGAAATCACTTCGCAGTTTCACACCCTGGTAATTAATGATTACCTCTTTGTTGACTTTTGACATTGTTTACATTATAATAACTATCAGTGATAATTATTATCTTATAATTATATATAAATATATATGATGGTAAAAGAACACTAAATAAACAAAAACCAATGCCCAGGTATTTCGTCAAATTCCTCCGAGTATTTCCGCGTAACTTCGCGAGAAATATTGCCTCCAGGTACGATATTACGACTCGGAATGATTTCGCGAAATTTCGCGTACCGCGGACCTTGCGAGTGTTTTCAAGGAGTGTCCGCCGAATATATACATATACTCGGAACAATTCCGAGTGTTTTTGAAAGTACTCGAAACGCCGAGATTCGGAATAAAGAGTTTTTTGGTTCTTATACCTGAGCCGTACTGTACTTCACGGAGCGATGAAATAACTTTATTTTTGCATTTTTCGAATCTTTGATATGTTTTTTATTGATAATACATAAACTAATTCTTGTAGCAATCCCAGACTGAACATATTTTGCAAAATGCTTGACATCGCCAATACCGCAAAAAGCTACTCCCGGGCAAAAACCACAAACAGACTGACTTGATCATCATGGACTTTGCTAAGGCCTTTGACAAGGCACCTCACAGAAGGCTATTACATGAACTGGAGTACTATGGGATAAGAGGATCCACGCATAGGTGGATTAGCTCATGGCTCTCTGGGCGCTCACAACAAGTTGTACTTGATGGCCAAGCGTCTGATCCAGTCCCTGTTTTATCTGGAGTCCCCCAAGGTTCGGTCCTAGGACTGGTCCTTTTCTTGGTTTTCATTAATGATCTCCCAGATAATATCAGGTCATCGGTCCGTTTGTTTGCTGATGATTGTGTCCTGTATAGGAACATATATTCTCCTTCTGACTGTCTTATTTTACAAGATGACCTGGATCAACTTGCACAGTGGGAGGCCGACTGGCAAATGAAGTTCAATGTGGCCAAATGTCACTTAATGAGAGTGTCACGACACCCTCCGATCAAGCAAATTAAGTTTGACTATACTCTTCACCAGCAAGTTTTGGAGCATGTTCAATCCGCCAAATATCTTGGTATCACCATCACTGACGATCTTGATTGGGGTCAACATATCTCAGAGATTACATCTAAAGCAACTAGGACTTTGGGATTCCTTAGACGGAACTTGGCTTTTGCACCTAGGCAGACAAAGGATGTTGCATATAAAACATTGGTTCGCCCTCAACTCGAATATGCATCACCCATTTGGCATCCCTATGTTAAAACTCAGACTCAGCAGGTGGAGAAGGTGCAGAGGACAGCTGCTCGATGGACCTGTAGGCGATGGCGAAATAGAAGTAGCGTCGGTGACATGCTTAATGAGCTAGAGTGGCCGTCCCTGGAGGCCTGTCGTGAGCAGTCCTCTTTAACCTTCTTCTACAAGATACACTCTGATTCAGTGTCTATTGATAAAGATAGGTACTTGACCCCTGTAACACTGTCGACCCAAACAAGGGCATCAAAAGTAAACGACTCACAATATCGTAGATACCAGTCCTATAGTGATGCCCTGAAGAACTCGTTTTTTCCTAGAACTATTCCCCAATGGAATAGTCTTCCCTCCTCTGCGGTGAATGCCAAGTCCGCAGAAGAGTTCAAAGCCTGCACAGTGTAAGATTGGGACTCAGAGGTATGCGTTTTAGGATACCTCTGTTATGCAGATTGTAAATAGTTTTAAGGACGCATCCAGTGCCTCTCTTTTTTTTTTTTCAGCTATATTCTAAATTTAGCCACCCAATCAACTGAGGTAATGGCCAGATATGACCGACTCAGTATAAGAAGATAGATAGATAGATAGAAAATTTTGCGACATGGTCATATATTTCAGTTCATATCTTGAAAAGTATTCAATAAGAAATATAAAACTTATATTTAAAGAAGAGTCTACATTCTACTTTTGATCCAAATTTCATCCAGATCTGTGATTGTTTAATACCTTTGATCTATTGTCAAAATTTACTCCCGGCCGTTACTACCGGGTTTTATACTTTCCCTGCATTACGCCACATTATGCCTTTTTAGGCATCATTACGCTACATTACGCCACATTACTGTATTTAGGTACATCGTTTTTTCACTGATCCTGGCAAGTTCTAGTCATCGAATTTCAACTGTAGATGGTTTAGGACTGGGAATCTGACCGGTTTCAAAGATAGTAAGCCTTATTTGAACAGAAGATGGTTGATTATCATGGACTTCGCTAAGGCCTTTGACAAGGTACCTCACAGGAGGCTATTGTATAAATTGGATTACTATGGGATAAGAGGATCCACACACAGGTGGATTAGCTCATGGCTCTCAGGGCGCTCACAACAAGTTGTACTTGATGGCCAAGCGTCTGATCCAGTCCCTGTTTTATCTGGTGTCCCCCAAGGTTCGGTCCTCGGACCGGTCCTTTTCTTGGTATTCATTAATGATCTCCCTGATAACATCAGGTCATCTGTCTGTTTATTTGCTGATGATTGTGTCCTTTATAGGAATATATATTCTTCTTCTGACTGTCTTATTCTACAAGATGACCTGAATCAACTAGCACAGTGGGAGGCCGATTGGCAGATGAAGTTCAATGTGGCCAAATGTCATTCAATGAGGGTGTCGCGACACCCTCCTGACAAACAAATTAAGTTTGACTATAAACTACACCAGCAAATCTTGGAGCAGGTTCAATCCGCCAAATATCTTGGTATCACCATCACTGATGATCTTGATTGGGGTCAACACATTTCAGAAATAACATCAAAAGCAACTAGGACTTTAGGATTTCTTAGACGAAACTTGGCTTTTGCACCTAGGCAGACAAAGGATGTTGCATATAAAACATTGGTTCGCCCTCAGCTAGAATATGCATCACCCATTTGGCATACCTATGTTAAAACTCAGATTCAGCAGATGGAGAAGGTGCAGAGGACAGCTGCTCGATGGACCTGCCGACGATGGCGCAATAGAAGCAGCGTCGGTGACATGCTTAACGAGCTAGAATGGCCGTCCCTAGGGGCCCGTCGTGAGCAGTCCTCTTTAACCTTCTTCTATAAGATACATTCAGGTACAGTGGCCGTTAATAAAGATAAATACTTGACCCCTGTGACAGTTTCAACTCGAACAAGGGCATCAAAAGTAAACAACTAACAGTATCACAGGTACCAGTCCTACAGTGATGCCCTGAAAAATTCCTTCTTCCCTAGGACTATTCCCCAGTGGAATAGTCTTCCCTCTTCTGTGGTGAATGCTAAGACTGCAGAGGAGTTCAAAGCCCATACAGTGTAAGATTGAGACTCAGAGGTATACGTTTTAGTATACCTCTGTTATTCAGATTGTAAATAGTTTTAAGGACTCATCCAGTGACTTCTCTTTTTTTTTTTTTTTTAAGCTAAATTCTAAATTTAGCTACGCACCCAACTGAGGTAATGGCCAAATATGACCGACTCTATCTATATATCCTGCAGCACCCTCTCGCGAGGATTATGTGCAGCTCAGACTCAGTATAAGAAGATAGATAGATAGGGTATACCTATCGAAGAGGTTCCATACTACTTGGAGAACTTGTTGCTATCTTGGTCGCAGTTGAGTACTTCCTACAACATATATCCAGCCTGGGAAGCAAAATGCTGAGTATCTTCAGTGATAGCCAATCAGCTGTAGGTATCCTTACTCTGAACTGGAAGGACATGAGCTACAGAGCCGTCACTGGAGAAATAAGACAGACCATCAAGGCTATACAGGAGAAGGGCTCAACTGTGGAGATCGAGTGGACTCCAGGCCATTCGAGCATAGCAGGGAATGAGTTGGCAGACCAGTTAGCCAAAGAAGCTGCCAAAGAAGCAAATGACCAGCCAGAAGGGACAAGAAATACCACCATCCAAGAAATCAGAGAAGCCAACAAGCGGAGCCAGATTTCAAGATGGCAATCCAAGTGGGATAACTCACAGCAAGGGAGGACATACTACGAACATGTCCCCAAGGTCGATACCAAGAGATTTGTTGACAGCCCGAACAGGTCAGGCTTCTGTGCTATACTTCAATTACAGACCGGCTACTGCAAACTTAATGAGTATAGACACAAGCTAGGACAGTGTGAAAATAACACGTGTCAGTGTGGAGCTATAGAGACCACTGAACACTTCCTCACCCATTGTCCTATCTATCAGCAACAGCGTGAGACCTTATGGAGGAACCTGTCATCCCAACTAGGAATACACGGACCAGACCTATACTTACTACTGAGTGACGACCAACACCCAGAACTACCAAACTGGAGAGAGGTCATACGACAGGAGCTAGCCACATACATCGAGGCTACGGGCCGCTTCAAGTTCGAGTATACCGCTGGCCCTCCACCATCACCTTAATCCTCAGTCCACCATCTTTCTTATTTAAAGTACAATCGAGGACAGTTACAATGAGTGAAGAAGATACATAGGAGGCAATCTACATAGGCGACAAACTGTGCCGTTGAGGCCGTGGATTGAGGATTGAGGATACCCCTAGGTGACCTGTGGTTGTTGTCACCAAACCATTAGAGATTGGAATGCTCATCTGATTTGATTATTTCGACAGCTGAAGGTGCTGATGACTGTGTAGCTAAGTTTACCTCTTTGGTTAGAGCTAGGGACAAACTTCCCATATCACACCTTACTGGTAGAATAACTTAATAACTTCCCATATTACAGGTCCTGGTGTATGTCATTTGGTGTGTCACAGTAACAATTCTGATTTTGACATGCTTGGAATTTGGGTGTAAAAATCGTTTGTTGACAGGATATGTAAACTGAAGTGTTGGTCTCGAAAATTGTTTTGCAACCTTTACTTCCTAGTTCTATACTTTTGAAAACAAGTCCTAATAATTCAGACCAGAGTCAAGCTATAGTCGAGATCTGCTATCTTACCAACTCCAAATCTGCAGTTATTGTCTGTTTTAGACCAGACAGTCATTTTCTCTCGATAGGCTTACTCTACATGGTTAAAATGAGTAAATTGATGACTTGATTCTTTAGTTCTCGTTCAAGTCGGCCATTTGTCATCACGTGACTAAATTTTCTTTCCGGGTTTGGGTGCAACGAGTTACTGGAACTGTTGGCAATTGCAGTGCAAGCATTAAAAACATCCAAACCATTCCAGAGGTGGCTTCTATCTATCTATCTATCTATATATCCTGCAGCACCCTCTCGCGAGGATTATGTGCAGCTGCGCGCGTCAGAAAAAGAAAAGTGTGATAGAAGAAAAAGTATTAGATTTTAGGAGAATTGAAAGTAAAAACAGTGTTAGTAAAGTAGAGATTAAAAGCAGATAAAAACAATGTTTCACGGTTCATGGCATTGGGTGATGGAGGGTGCATATGGTCGATCTGAAAGAATCCAGATCGGAGCACACAACAGCATGAGGGGGAAGGTGATTCCATTGTACCACAGCCAAGGGGAAGAAACTGTATTTATAGTAACTGGCAGTAGTAGGGATTTGAATATAGTGCATAGTATGCATGTTTTTAGTAGTTCTGATTGGATGTCGGATGTATGTAGGGAGCGGAATCTCGACAAGACTATATACTATCTTGCAGAACAATAGGAGGCGAGCATCTGCCCGCCTCTGTTCCAATGATCTCCATTCCAGGGTATTAAGCATCTGGGTCACACTACTATATGAAGAGTAGTCATGTTTGACCCATCTAGCTGCTCTTCTTTGGACTTGCTCAACCTTGTTTATATTTGACTGGGTATATGGGCTCCACACAGGGGAGGCATACTCAGGCTGGGGCCTAACAAGGGTATTATAAGCTGTTTCACGTATGCCTTGATGTTTGGTGCGTATATTCCTACGTATGAAGCCCAGGGTCCGATTTGCTTTGGTGGTCACGTTATGAATGTGGGTGTTCCAAGTTAAATCACGGCTAAACTCAAGGCCCAGGTACTTGGCATGATCAGCCTCCTGGAGGACTTCACCGTGGAGAATGTAATTGTGTCTAATGGGTTCTTTAGAACGGGAAATGTGTAGGACCTGGCATTTACCCGGGTTAAATTCCATTTCCCAGTTCTTTTCCCAAGTTTCAAGCTTTTGGAGGTCCCTTTGCAATAAGGTACAGTCAGCATCACTGCGGACAGCCAAATATATTGCCGTGTCATCTGCAAAAAGTCTGACCTGTGAGTGGATCTGCTCTGGTAGGTCATTGATGTATAAAAGAAACAGGATCGGTCCCAGTACTGATCCTTGGGGAACCCCAGATGTGACCGGAATTTGGGATGAGGTTTCCCCCTCTAGGGCTACACGTTGAGTACGGCCAAAAAGGAAAGCTTTGATCCAGTTTAGGGTGTTTGAGGTTATGCCATGTTGGTGCAGTTTGTGGAGTAATTTAATATGGCTAACCTTATCGAATGCTTTACTAAAATCCAGGAGTATCAGGTCAGTCTGGTGACCTGCTGATAGATTTCGTGCAAGCTCATCAACAAGTTGGATGAGCTGTGTTTCGCAGGACCTCCTTTCCCTAAATCCATGTTGAAGATCATACAAGATGTTATGTTTGTCGAGATGCTTAGTAAGGTTGGATGCAACAATATGCTCCATTAACTTGCAGCAAATGCAAGTTAAGGAGATAGGCCTGTAATTTGCAGGGTCACTTCGGGGTGGGTAACTGGTCAACTCGTACCTTAGTCAACTCGTACCTAAGTCAACTCGTACCTGTTTTTGGTCAACTCGTACCCGTTCTTTGGTCAACTCGTACCTCCTAGTCAACTCGTACCTATTTTGGTCAACTCGTACCCCAGGGGTAAGTGGGAATACTCTATTTTTTTGCCGAACAATAGCTGAAATGGGTCATAACTTGCCCCGAGCCATGTCTTGAGTTCACCGGAGGCCAGAGAGAAGTACTTTGGGTCCTTTTATTGTAACATGGTTTTCACAGCGCGGGGATATGCGATGGCGTGCCATCAACCTGCTCTAGTTATTATTATTTTTTATTATTATTATTATTCACTTTTAACCCATTCAGTATCAGAAACCCAGGGTACCTTGTCAAACACTGCAGGCCTAGATCCGACGCCGCAGAACGCGGGGATATGCGATGGCGCGCCATCAACCTGCTCTAGTTATTATTACATTTATTATTGTTATTATTATATTATTTTATTAGTATTCACATTTAACCATTCAGTACCAGAAACCCACAAAGGGGTATCTTGTCAAACACTGTAGACCCAGATCAGACGCCGCAGAACGCGGCGTCGTATAATCAGGGCCTACGCTGTTTGAAAAAGTTTAGCCACTTCCCGAATAAATTTTGAAAAAAACAAAACACAACCTGACACCCCTAAATTTCGAAATATATAAGATGGAAGATTCAATTTGGGTTGTCAACCACTGCAGGCCCAGATCAGACGCCGCAGAACACGGCGTCGTCTGATCAGGGCGGACGCTGTTTGAAAAAGTTTAGCCACTTCCCGAATAAATTTTGAAGAAAACACAACCTGACACCCCTAAATTTCGAAATATATATGATGGAAGATTCCATTTGGGTTTATTGAATTAACACATTTAGTTAATCGTGTACCGATTAATGTGGGTGTAAAAACGATTATCGGTACTAGTTTAATCTAATCGTCCTTCATTAAAGACTGTTTTTAATTGCTTTAATTTTGCCGGCGAGCGGCTGTTCATGTTCTGTTTAAACTTAATGACACGCAGGAATTTAAGGTCAATTATCTTTTGTGTATTATTTTCTTTTGAATTGCCGATTACTGGATATATAAGAAGTACAGAATTCTTGCAGTAGCATTCATCTTTGAAATCTCTTACTAAGAATCAAAGCTTAAAACTTTCATCAAAATGTCTGATTTGTGCATTGCATGTGGTAAGGTTGTTGGTGGACGTCAGCATGCTGTAAGTTGCGATGTCTGCGACCGTTGGCAGCATCGTCTTTGTGGGACAGGTAATACAAATTTAACTTATTAGATATTTTAGACTAGTGATCAATTTATTTATCTATTCATTTTATTTATTTATTTATTGCAATTAAAGGGGAAAATTATCCTGGCATTACGAAAACACGCCTATTCAAATATAACGAATAATTCTTCGGTTGTGGATACTCTTTAGCCGTTATTACCGATGATGATAATAATAATATTAATAATAATTATGCAAATTGTGAGGTAAATTCGACGATTTGTTTTATATAGAATGTGTATGCTATGATAATGTTT
This sequence comes from Lucinisca nassula, assembly GCA_963580285.1. Lineage (NCBI taxonomy): Eukaryota > Metazoa > Mollusca > Bivalvia > Lucinida > Lucinidae > Lucinisca > Lucinisca nassula. The sequence continues at coordinate 174,039,533 of OY757010.1, forward strand.
CAGGTCGCTTGTAATGCAGCTCCTAGCGAGTCTTTATAGGTTGAGGGTACTCGTTAGAACAGCCTCAACGAAGTCGTTCCAACTAAAGATCACAGCCTATGTTTGAAGTTAAAATAAGAAAAAAAAAAAAAACACGGATTTTCGTAAGAAAAGTTGCCATTTTGGAGATGTGAAAAACGCACTATATTGCACGGGTGTGTTATCGCAAAGTAACAGTAATAAGGAATATGCAACATTTATGTTAGCCAACATTTATGTTTTGAGCTTATATGAGAACAAATTATAATTGTATAACTTCATTTTATTTGCAAATGAGCATGAAATATAAGTTCTACAATTATATTTTTCTCGTTATTTTCATTTACATATCAAGTTTCGTCTTATGTTGAGCATGGTATTATGTACCAATCACATCCCTCTGGAGCATAGATTGTTGACACTCGTTAGAGCTGCCCCACAGGGATAGTTCTAACGAGCACCCATAAATTATGTCTGGCTAAAGGGATATGGGGTCATACACATGAAAGGCGCCATTTTGGCACACGTGCGTAATGGCGTCATGCACCGACTGTGTATCGTCTTCGTCGTCGGGAAAAGGATCAGGATTCTGCATAGACCATAAAGTTGACCTGTGTACTTAAGCCAAACTTACCCCAAAACAAATTTCATTTTTACTAAGGTACGAGTTGACTTAGGTACGAGTTGACTAAGGTACGAGTTGACCAAACTCGGGTACGAGTTGACTAAGGTACGAGTTGACTTAAGTACGAGTTGACCAGAAACCTCGGGGTGCTCAAAACAAGTTGTATTTGATTGTGGAAAGGGAAGTCAGTCCCTATCGCTCATCAAAAAAAGTAAACTTATTTGGAGCGTGATAACTCAGTGGTCAGTGCACTTGAGGCTCCTGGTTCGATCCCCGACAGCGGCGATAAAATTTCGGTGTCCGAACACGCTCCATTGGCATCATTTGCAGAGATGAATTTCATTCAGTGTACCGTCCTTCAGAATCAGAATCGGATCCTTCGGATCGGGACGTTAACTGGAGGCCCCCTGTGTGTGTGTGTGGGGGGGGGGGTCATCCTGTGCAGGTACCGTACTGTAATTACTAAGTTACTAATGGTGAATCTTCAGAGTGGGCACCAGTTTTGTCTGGACGGTTCTTGGTCCGGTACGTTTACTAACCGGAATGGACCGGAATGGACCCAATAACCGGAACGGACCTGGAATAACCGGAACGGACCTTTAAAATCATTATTTTATCCAATTATCAAATGAATATGCTGAATATATGAGGTAGTAGGGAAATTAAGAATGAGAGGAGGCAATTTTGGATGAAAGATTCTGTATTATACTCACTCAAAGGCGCTAAAAATTAAGCCTAGATTAAACCAGGCGTTTGTAAATAGCACCATGAAGCCTATTTAATTTTTATAGATTTAAAGATATCACTGGCCAATGCTCAGGAGCAAATATCTGGTCTTAATTAGTGAGCACTTACAGGTATTTATTGGCGAACAAGTATCACATGCTATGCCACGAAAGCGGAAATGTTCAATACCCAAGCTCATTAAAAAGCATTGATAACTTTGGCACTGTTAACTTAAATAATTCATATTATATAAAGCCTAAGGCTTATGTTGATTCATGTCACACAGACACAACAACGTCCGTATACATCATGGTACGTTTCGCCCTCTTTGGGGATAGCTATATCTCTCATCTCAGGAACTTCTGTAAAGGGGAGCTGAAGGTAATTTCTTCTTGTTTTCTGTTTTCAATAGAGATGTCCTGCTCATGATCGTATAGGATGGGTTTTCATGATAGGTATGGCATGAACATTCTCCCAGCGGGTACATGACGTTCAATTTATTCCGTAGTAGTAAAGTAAAGTAAAATATTAGCTGTTACGCAAAATCGATATTCCAAGCCGCGAATCCCGAGCCAAGTTCACACACTCCCCATAATCTTTTACCGAGTCTCACTTGGCATTTTCAGCTAACATATTTTGTAATAGCTTACCCAGCAATATAAGAGTGCGGTACAGTGTATGTTTGAGTTTTGCGTCCCACTAACAATTAATAGTTGAGGTCATATGGAGATGGGACTTTATTCTTACACAAAACTATAGATTGTGGGTACTCGTTAGATTTGAGGTTTAACGTCCCCATCAACACTGTATATGTCATTTTGGAGACGTCGGTTCCAATTTTGTGGGACGTTTACTCGACATTGAGATGAAAAGACATCTCAAGCCCTGTCGCCCAATGAAGGCAATAGGGTTTATAAGCCCATATATTTCTTCAAGCACCGATGGGCTCGTTAAAACCACAATGTGTGTGTTCGTGTGTGTGTGTGTGGGGGGGGGGGCAGGTTCTAACTAGCACCCACAATCTGTTTGGTTTATGAGACGAGTAGCTTTGCCAATGCACCACAGAGGCTTCTTAATTAAATGTAAATATGTTTTTATGTTCTTATTAAAAACCTGTAAATTACACTTTATATGACTTCTCAAGACTTTCGGATGAGTCTTTAAACCGAAGTCCCGTCTCCGTAGCTGTTTGTGAGTCGTAAAGCTGAAAATCGCATCCACTCATTACACTTTAGATTGAGAAAAGTGTGGTTCACAGTGGTAAACATTATTTCTGTGTTCTTGAAAAAGATACAGATTGTGGGCACTCGTTAGAATCGCCAATGTGGGGGCGGTTCTAACGAGCATCTAGAATCTGTTTGATTTATGAGACGAGTAGCGTTACCAATACAACACAGAGTCTTTTTAAAATAAATGTAAATATATTTGTATGTTCTTAGTAAAACCATTAAATTATATCAGTAAAAGTGACAATGTTCAACTGTGACAACCGCTTGCGTACAAGCCTGCCCAGGAAAAGTGAGGATAGGTGACAACTGTGCAAACAAATTATAAGCATAGATTACTATACATTTCGTTTTTGGTCATTTGTCTTCCATACAAATACACATGATACGAATACCTTGGTTTCAAGAAATACTTGAATATGTTAACACTGTAAATTCCACTTGATATAGAGAAAAGTGGGGTTTACAATAGTATATATTTATTTCTGAATTCTGGCACAAAAACATAGATTGTGGATACTTGTTAGAACCGCATCTGTTGAGACAGTTCTAACGAGCACCCACTATCTGTTTGGTGCAAAAAATACGGAGAAAAAGAAATCAGTTATTTGCCTGAAAAAAGTTAGTTATGGTCCATTAAGAGGTACCATTATATCACAGATATTTTAAAGAGAATTCCGTCAATAGCGTTGCAGTCCAACATCTTCAGTGATGCTGGACATTGGTACTGCAGGACATATTTTTTCTAACTAGTTCCCAAACAATGAAAGAATCTTTTTCTTGCATACACTCTCCGGGATTCTGGTATATAGTAAATTTATTTAGACTGTAGGCATGTAAGATTACTCAATTTTTATCTGGTCAGGATCACTGGACTAGGTCAAGACCATTCCAGGGTAAAAATCCAGTATTTCCTAAAGCGGCTAGCATACTTCTAAAGTCAACCTACACTTAATAGCAGAATACATATGACCAAAGACATATAATTCTCTAACTTATGACTAAAATAAAGGTCCGTTCCGGTTATTCCAGGTCCGTTCCGGTTATTGGGTCCATTCCGGTCCATTCCGGTTAGTAAACGTACCCTTCTTGGTCCACTTTTATTCTCCCTATACATCAATGATATGACGTTGCTTTCAATTTTGTGGGACTTTTACCCGACAATGAGATGAAATGACATCTCAAGCCCTACCGCCCAATGAAACCAATAGGGTTTATAAGCATGGACTGGCACCGCTTTGCATGGGCAGGCTTAGATCCTCTAAGCGGTTTTCCAGTATTCGTGTGCGGGTCGGTTTCAGCTCTGCGTGGAAGCATCATGCAGCTCACCTATTTCTTCAAGCACTGATGGGCGGGGGCTGTCTTCAGAATGATATAGGTAGATTAGGATGTTGGGTACGAAAATGGGGCATGGTATTTCAGCCCGTTAAATGCAATATTATGCAGATAACTAGTAAGAGAACAAAAAAATGAGGCTTCTAACACCTTAGAGGGAACTGTCCTCGAGAACGTGGATTCCATTCATTAAATACCTTGGGGTGACACTCACACATAATTTGAGACGGAATACATATATTAGCAACATGTGTACAAAGGCAAATAGAAGGCTGAACTCATTTTTGATTTTTAATTGGTTTCCTGAGGCGAAATCTTCATCAGTTCCCTAAGTATGTAAAAGAGGCAGCATATAAAAGACGTGTTCGCCCAATCTTGGAATATGGTAGTTTTATCTGGGACCCCAGCGGAGTGGTCCTTAATGAAGAAATTGAAAAAGTTCAGAATAGAGCTGCTAGATTTGTAACAAGCAATTACTGCTTTGATACTGGGAGCATGACTGGAATACTAGGAGTCTGTCAAGAAAAGGAGAAAAGCCAGTAGGTTCATACTTTTATACAGATGTCTAAAGGGTGCTGCCAGCATCCCAACGGATGACCTTGTTCCCTCAGCTAGGCACTGTAGAAATCATCATTCATCGGCGTTTCAGACCCTTGCTGCAAAAACTGGCATTTATAAAGAATCATTCTTCCCCCGAATCATTAGAGATTGGAATGCCCTTCCCGATTCGATTATTTCAACGGCTGAGTAGGCTGAGGATTGTGTAGCTAAGTTTACCTCTTTGGTGAGAGCTAGGGACTAACTTCCAATCACAGGCCCTGCTGTATGAAATTCATTTGACGTGTCACCAGTAACAATTCTGATTCTGATTCTGCTTACATTATTACTGTGTAGGCTTTCATCCTGCAAATCTGGAGTGTATATAATGTACACCGTCTGTATCCCCAGAACCAGAATCAGAATTGTTACTGGTGGCACGTCAAATGACATTCATACACCAAGGCATGTGATATGGGAAGTTGGTCCCTAGCTCTAACCAAAGAGATAAACTTAATTACACGGTCATCAGTATTTTCAACGGTCGAAATAATCGAATCGGGAAGGGCATTCCAATCCCTAATGGTTCGGAGGAAGAACGATTCGTTATAAATGTCAGTTCTTGCAGTAAGGGTCTGAAACGCCAATGAATCTCTATAGTGCCTAGCCGGGGGTCAAGGTCGCCTGTTTGAATGCTGGCAGCACACGTTAGACCTTTGTATAAAAGGATTAGCTTACTATCTTTCCTCCTTTTCTAGAGATGCTCCCATTTTTATTTTCCAAGTATTCCTGTCATGCTCCCAGTTTCAAAGCAGTAATTGCCTGTTACAAATTTAGCAGCTCTATTCTGAACTTTTTCAATTTCTTCATTAAGGACCACTCCACCGGGGTCCCAGATACAACTGCCATATTCCAAGACTGGGCGAACAAGACCTTTATATTCTTCAAAACCCTTCTCGAAGTCCAGTCTCGAAGCACTTACATTAGCCTAATTTTGTTTTTGGAGACGTTGCTTCCAAGTTTGTGGGACTTTTACCCGACGTTGAGATGAAATGACATCTCAAGCAAAGACCCCGCCCATCGGGGCTTGAAGAAATAGATGGGCTGCATGATGCTACCACGCAACACACACGAGTACTGGTAAACCGCTTAGAGGATCTAAGCCTGCCAAGGCAAAGCGGTGTGAGTCGGTCCGTCCATGCTTATAAACCACGCAAAGCGGTACGAGTCGGCCCGTCCATGCTTATAAACTCTATTGCTTTCATTGGGCGACAGGGCTTGAGATGTCATTTCATCTCATTGTCGGGTAAAAGTCCCACAAAATTGAAAGCAACGTCTCCAAAATGACCTATACAGTGTTGACGGAGACGTTAAACCTCAAATCAAATAAAGACACCTCAAGCCCTGTCGCCCAATGAAACCAATAGAGTTTATAAGCATGGACGGTCCGACTCGTACCGCTTTGCCTGGGCAGGCTCAGACTCTCTAAGTGGTTTGCCAGTACTCGTGTGCGGGTCGGTTTCAGCTCTGCGGGGAAGCATCATGTAGCCCATCTATTTCTTCAAGCCCTATGGGCGGGAAAATTTTGAATTAAATGACATTTTTAAACATTTTAAGAAAATACTTTATATGTAAATTTAAGTTTGAATTTCGAAATCAAATTTCGTAACAACGCGGTGTTTAAATGAAATTTTGAATTAAATGTCATTTTTAAAAAAATTAAGAAAATACTTTAAATGTAAATTTAAGTTTGAATTTCGAAATCAAATTTCTCATTTCTATCCTAAATTATGGACAACATACACAGTAATAAAAGGGAATCAGAAAACTACAATAGGCAACTGCAAAACGGAGAATATGGTAGTTTAAAATTATTTTAAAACAGTTTAAAGTCACTATGACATCACAGAATATTGCAGTGTGGATTAAAATCAAGGAAGGGTACTCATAGAGGAAAATAGGTATGTATCAAATATAAATGAGCATAACTTTAGTAGAACGAATGGGAAATTTTTTCATCAGGTATGTTGAGCATGAAGCTCTGAAAGAATGGAAACTTATCATTCTAAAATTAGTGAACAAACGCATTTCTTTTTATTCGCAAATTACGAACTTATTTGTTTAGGTTTCCATTATGGTCTGGTCGCTTAATGTTTGTATTTCTTTCCCTTTGGTGTCTTTTATGGGTGGAGTAAGTTAATTGTATCAATTCCTGATCTTTGTTTTACTTCTACTTTTTTTATTACCTCCTAAACCTAAATATGTTCTAGAAAGGGTTATCCTTTGGAAGCAAGGAATACACAACAGAACTGGAAAAATGGAGTCTACACGTTTTCTGGGCCAGACTAGCCAGCTTCGGCCAATTTAGGCCTGATCAGTGACCCTCAAATATTTTCAAAATTCCACAATGGAATCCATGATCCCAAAGGACAAGAAAATATAAACTACACTATAATGTAGGGCAGGGAGACTTTTTACGGCCGCCACACATTCCCAGACACCAGCTGTAATGACGTTAAATATGTTCTAGAAAGGGTTATCCTTTGGAAGCAAGGAATACACCACAGGCCTCGAAAAACGGAGTGTACATATTTTCTGGGCCAGACTAGCCAGCTTCGGCCAATTTAGGCCACATCAGTGACCCTCAAATATTTTCGAAATTCCACAATGGAATCCATGATCGTCTTTACGTCACCTTAAACTAGGTATTCAAGAATTTCATTGGAAGTTTGTTTTGGCTCCAGCTGATAAGGCCGCTAACAATATGGTCGTTGTTTGACGGCTTCACTATGTTAACACTCTTCAGCAAGAACTTGGTAGTACTAAGGCCTCTGAACTTCAGCCTTTAGCTGTAGAGAGGGCTTTAGTTGATGACCACTCTTGTCATTCAGTCACCAAGTTTGCTGTCTGTGTTACAGAAGGCCAAGACAAGTTTCCTACGTTATATTGGTTACATAAACTTCATAAAAGACCATACAAAGCACGTTTATTGCAAATTCAAGCTCTTGCACCACCACTGAACTCTCCAAATTTTTAACTTCATGTTTTACTGCCATCGAAAAACATGTGATAAAATATTGCGACAAAGTATTCGAAAGATCAGGTAGAAATCTGTTTTGGTCTATTAAAAATTGTAATGAAGTTTTAAATAAATTGAAATCCAGGCGTTTTCGTGCTTCAAAGTAGAAGTAAAACAAAGATCAGGAATTGATACAATTAACTTACTCCACCCATAAAAGACACCAAAGGGAAAGAAATACAAACATTAAGCGACCAGACCATAATGGAAACCTAAACAAAGGAAGGCCATAAGGACAGTTACTTTCCCACAAAATGGCCATATGGCCATCCAAAACCAAAAGACACAAGTGATACACACAGTAAGTAACAAACAACAACATAAATAAATCGCCACAGAAGAGCCGCCTTGGAACGGTCAATGGAAGATTTCCACTGGGGGGCTTAAATCGATTTTACGTGGCCACAATCCTCGCCCTTACTTCCGTCGCGATTTAGACAAATAATTTGTTCAGTCCGCATGAAGGCCTTCTAACTCATCAGTGCAACATCTCCGTGAACACAAAAATCAAAGAACCACAGAGGTGAGACAACGGTGAGGACTCGACAGCAAGAAACCACTGAAATGCTGGAGCAAAAGAAAACCAACAGTTAGACTCCGATGAGCCCGACCAGAGACAGAGCATCAGGCACCAACCGACATTATCTCTCTAATTTTCAATAAGCCTTTACGTTGGAGCCGTCATAGAATCTGAGGCCTAACCCACCGGCGTGCAATTAAAGAGGGAAGCAAAGTTGCCAACCGTGATTGGGTTAACTACCATGCATGCAGTCTGTCTACTTATGATTTTTCCACCCTTTACACTACACTTCCTCATAATCTTATAAAAGAAAAACTTAATGATTTAATTGGATGGGCATTAATAGGGAAGACTCCCTCTATCTTGTATGTAATGTAAGAAATGCGTTTTTCACTTCTGAAGAGCATAAAAACTATACTTTATGGTCATGTCAGAAGGTGTGTGGAGCTCTCACTTTTGTACTTGATAATATTTACATAAAATTTAGTACTAAGTTATTTAGACAAGTTGTGGGTATTCCAATGGGTACTAATTGCGCACCACTTGTGGCTAATCTGTTATTTTTTTTTTTGTAATGAGAGAGACTTCATGATGTCCCTTTCTGCTGATAAGCAGTCTGAAATCATTGAAGCTTTTAGCTCCACTTCTAGATATTTGGATGATTTATTAACTATTGATAATACCTATTTCGATGGTTTGATCAGTCAAATTTACCCCCCCCCCCCAGAACTTCAGTTAAATAAAGCAAATTCTTCTGATACCGAGGCCCCGTTTTTGGATTTACATCTGTCTATTGTGGATGGGTTTGTTTCTTGCAAAATTTATGATAAACGCGATGATTTTGATTTTGAGGTTGTAAACTTTCCTTTTTTTTTTTTGATGGTGATGTTCCACGTGCGCCATCCTATGGCGTATATATTTCACAATTAATTCGATTTGCCAGAGTGTGTAGTCATGTTACTGACTTCAACACTCGTAATAAATTGTTAACGGCTAAACTTCTTAATCAGGGTTATCGGTACCATAAACTACGTAAAGCCTTTTCAAAATTTTATAGACGTCATTCTGATTTAATTTCAAAATTCAATACTGGACTTAAATATGTTCTAAAGCCCCCGCCCATAGGGGCTTGAAGAAATATATGGGCTGCATGATGCTTCCACGCAGAGCTGAATCCGGCCCGAACACTAGTACTGGTAAACCGCTTAGAGGATCTAAGCCTGTCCAGGAACCGCGGTGCGAGGCGGACCGTCCATGCTAATAAACCCTATTGGTTTCATTGGGCGACAGGGCTTGAGATGTCATTTCATCTCAATGTCGGGTAAAAGTCCCACAAAATTGGAAGCAACGTCTCCAAAATGACCTTTACAGTGTTGACGGGGACGTTAAACATCAAATCAATCAAAAAATATGTTCTGATTACACTCTTCTGGAGTCCGTGGATGTCTGTTGGTCTGAACATCGCTATTTGCCATTTGTCTATGGATTAATGATTTTGGATTAACGCTTTGGTACTACTACCTCAACTACTTCTATAAAAGGGTTTCCTTTGGAAGCAAGGATTACATCAAAGAACTAGAAAATATTCAGTGTAAATGTTTTCTGGGCCAGACTAGCTAGTTTCGGCCAGTTAGGCCTCATCAGTAACCCTCAAATATTTTCAAAATTCCACAGTGGAATCAATGATCCCAAAGGACAAACTATAAACTACACTATTCTGTAAGTCTCTTCTGCAACAGGGTCTGTCGGAACCCGAATTTTATGGTGACTAAGTATATAAATTTAGAAAAAATTATAACCGCAATGACTTCAGCACCCAATTTCGTAAAATCATTCTTCGATATAAAAAGACTGGGTACAACATAAATGTTATACGACAGACTGCATGTATGGTAGTGTGAAACCCAAGGGTTCCACTCAATGTAGGGCAGATGTTAAGCAGCAACCTGTTAGTCAACTAATCATTTCAAAGGTTTATGGTAATGACCCTGTTGTGGCAGACAGTTTTCCCTGGAAAATTATGATTTCATTAGTTTGCCTCCCATGGCAGTACTGACTACTGAGGTTGAATTTCAAGGACAGTATGCAGTACAGTCCTGTGGAATGGGTCACCCTAATAAAAAGGGGCAAGGATCTAATAGTTGGGTAAAAGGGGATTCTGTTTTGTTGCCTGGGGTCATGCCAGGTATTTGACCTTATTTTTCCTAAACATGTGCTTGTGAAACATTTCATTTTATTTCTATTTTAAAGTTTTATCCCTGGACTGACACTTACTCATACTGTTGAATGGCTTCAAGATATACAAGGTTCAATCATTTAATCTAGCTGACATCTCAGCTTAACTGTAATATTTTTACTTTGAATTTGAAACTTTCTAAAGTTAGTAGGCCAGCTGTCATCATTGTTTTGGCTGGTAACTGCCAGGATGTAGATTGTTGTACTTGTTGCTTGGAGACTGTGCTAAAAATAACTCTGTCAGCTTCTTCTGGATGTAAATCAATACTGAAATCACCTGTAGACCTCAAACTCTGATGTTCAAACTTATATTTCAAACTTAATTCTGAACCAATTTTTGTGCCTTTTGGAGGTAAATGAAGGTTAATTATCATAGATTTTATTTGTTTTAAAGATGGAACATACTTCATTCAGAAAAGCCATGTTTTATTAACTTAAAATGTATAGGGGTGACTTTCCAAGCCACCATTTTGTTTTCTCCCTCATAAAGTTTGACTGTGGGATTTGTGGGAGAAGTTAACTTATGTGGGAAAAGAGGGAGATGGGGGAGTGTGTGACTGTGGGAGTATATAAAGAATCCCACAGAGTTCTCTGGGACTTCGACCATTTTGATTTCTTTGGGTTAGGTTGGTTTTTAAGGTGTGTTAGAATTTTTGGGTTATTCTTAAAGGAAAAAAAGTTTTTAATTTCAATACTAGTTTAAGGCTTTGGGGAAAACATTTTAAATCAGTTCAGCTTAATTCTAAGGCATTTAGGATAATTTTTGGTGGAATAGATATTTTTTTTCTGGTTTATTTCTCTTGTAATTTGAGATATACAAATATAGAGATCTATGTATGCAAGCTCTGGAGGGTTAACGGTGAAGGCATAAAGAGAGAGTCCACATTTGCAAAGAAACTGTGAATCAAATTACTGTTGTATGTAACAAGTTGTACTTTGCCTGCTTGGAAGCATTGTTCTTTCTTTTATCAGAGCCACACAGTAGCACCCTAAAGATGCATTTCTCAACCATATAAATCAGAATTACATTCCTTACTCTATTTTTGATATCCAGTTAAGTTTCAAATAAATAAAAACACAGCATTGTTGAAGTTTATTTGAATCTTTGTGATCTTTTCTTACCCTAACACTTAAACAAATAAGCTTATGTTAAGTTAATGACCTTAATCTTTGGTTGGCGAAGTCCTGTTTAGTTCCCATGTTGCTGTACATGAGGGGCTTTTAGTGTGATCACTGTCCGTAGTCCGTCGTCCGTCCATTGCCGGTGTTTTGAGACTAAATATAGACAGCAGCCAGTTTGGTGGAGCTAGGGTTAAAGGGGCATCCATCATTCAGGCTGTTGACATAATATTACTGTCCACGATTAGTCTGCTGTTGACTGTAACCACGCTACCAATAACTAACAGTCATCAGTCATTCTGGTGGTCGACAGTCAGAGGTGAGTCTACCGTCGAGAATCAGTCGGAAACTGAACATCATAAAATCACAAGTCCTTCTTAGACCCTTGGCACGTTACATTTTTGGTGGTACAGCGGTGGGATCGTAGCGTTTTCTACGGTCCAGAGATACGAATCCGACGTCTTAACGTAATCAGACACGGTGTAGAACCATAGTCAAGTTCATCATGGGTAGAAAAAAACAAAACAGAAAACAAAATATTGACCAAATAGCATCAGGGACATCCTTGATTGAGGGTGATATTTCAGGGTCAGAATCTGAGAGATCTATAGTACGTGGTGTGCGCAGTGAAACTTTGACTACTGCATCTGCTGAGGTCCTACCAAGTAGTTCCTTGCATGCAAGTAGACAGGACACACATTTGGGTGAGGGGAGCCATTCTAATGGGACTGACACTATTAGCCCAACTTCTAATAATAGCAACCAAGATCATAGCCTTCAGTCACAGAAAACAGGGTCAGGAGATGAGCAGTTGAGCTCCTTTAACATGAACAGTCCTGACAGTACTGCTCGAATGAGTATACTTATGCAAACTTTGATCAAACAGCAAAATGAAGCCAACACTAAGGCCATGAAAGAATGCATGTCAGGTACCATGAATACACTGAGAGAAACATGCGAGGCAGTGAAGGAATGTGTTATATCAGTGACAAGCACAACACAAAATAATTTTCAACAAATACTGTCTGAGCTGAGAGAAATGAGGAATGAGAGAACATTCCATCCAACTACAAATATAAGCTATAATGGGTCACAAAACCAGCGTCCAGTTACAAGCGTTTCCCAACAGCATGTTTCCAGACAGCCTCATGAAGTACTGGTGACAAATGCAGGAACTACCATTCACAGCCCTATGCATAATCAAGTAGCAGTTACTTCCCTTGTTCAATCACAGCCCTACATGGCTACCCATAACAGACTACCCACAATAAGCACATCTCACCCTGCAAATGGGGCTCAAAGCACTGATTCATCAACAGGCACTAACAGCCCACAAAATAGTGCAATAGGGTTAAATGTCACTGATGCGCAGCCATTTCTAGCCCCAAGTTTAACCAGTATGACAGATAAGCTGACTTCTGAGATAAACAATGTAAGCGGAGCCAGTTGCGCTAAGCATCAAAGTGTGCGATTACCAGCATTTTCAGGAAATTCAAATGACAGCTGGAAAGTATGGCATGCACGCTTCACCACCATTGCTAATCTCAATAAATGGGACGAGACTACACGTCTGAGTGAGCTTATGCAAAGGCTGCAGGGAACTGCAGCTGACTTTGTGTTTGATGAAATCCCCACTGAGATGCTGACTAATTATGAGAGTCTCCTTAATGAGCTGGACTCAAGATTTAAGTCTGTTGAGACAAACAGAACATTCAAAGTCCAGTTCGGTAAGAGAATTCAAAGGTTTGAGGAAACTGTTGAAGATTACGCGGCAGAATTGAAAAGGCTCTATGATAAAGCTTATCCCGGTAGAAATCCTGAAATGCGGCGGCAACTCCTCTTACAGCAATTTCTAAATGGGCTGAGAGATAAAGCCGCCAAATTTGCAGTAGAATACTATAAAGAGCCCAACTCTATAGAAGAAGCAATTAATCATGTGGTAACCTACCTGGAAGCCCAACAGGGTCCTAAGGCAAATGACTGGGGTCGACCTGATCCTCACTCTAGGTCCATCAGATTTGAGGATGAGGCTGGCAATGAGGGTGATTATGATAGTGATGATGATTATGATATATCCCGGGCCCGCTCAGTATCTCCCTTCCAGAAGCGAAGAAGTAGGTCAACCTTAAGAAAAATCAAGACCACTCCCAAAGGGTATAAAGATCAGAGTCCCGGTGGGGTGAATACAGATGACAAAGATATTTTACAGAAAATTCTCTCATTAGTGGAGAACTCCAATAAAGAGCTACAGATAGCCCCATCAACCCAGTCTCAACATAAGGAAGTTCAAGGACACAAACCTTGTAACCAGAATTCTAACCCCAACAACAGAGGTCAAGGTTATGACCCAACCCAGGGTCAACACACAAGCAATACGAATCAGGGTCAAGGTCAGAACCAAGGTCAAGGTCGTTATGCCAATTTTCAATGCTTTTATTGTTCTCAGTGGGGGCATATAAAGGTAAACTGTCCAGTACTGAAGGCGGAGTATAACAAGGGTAGCCTAAGTAAACAGAACAGAAATCAGAGGTCGGCACCGGCCGGTACGCATTATTCATCACAGAGCCATGTCAACAATATTGATTTAAACTAGCAAGGACCGGTTTGTTTGGCCGACAGGCGGTCCCTGAAAATAAAGGCCAACCCCAATTGTTTTTGAATGAAAAATTAAACCATGAAACCATGTTGACCCAAGTTTCTAATTTGGTTAATATGAGAAATGCCAAGAAATTGGCACAAGAAGGGGCCCAACAAATTGAGCAAGTCTGCTGCTCCTCAAAAGTTCCCTCGTTTAATGGCAAGAAGAGCACAGATGAAACAATTACAGATTCTGCACTCCAGGTCACCCCAGAACAGGCTTCAGCAACAGCCTCCCCAAAACACCAAACAGTTCTTACATCACCTGGGGCCTCTACAGAACTTCAGGCCGCCTTTGAAGGGAGCAAAACTGACCAGAAAACCTCCGAATTAAGATCCAAAGAGGCTTCATCAACTGAAGGGTTATCTGACCTTAAGAACTGCTCTGAACCCCCAGTTTTAACAACAGACAAAAAGGGCTCTTCATTAAAACGAATAGTGCGCTGTGATGGGTTCTACTTGGAGGCCTTTTTGGAGGGCAGAAAAGTTGTTTTTACCATAGATACAGGGGCGACTAAAACTGTTATATCCAAAACAGTTTATCAATCAATTCCGCAGTCAAACAGGCCTGTATTATCTAAAACCATGGGTCTTACGGAGGCCTCAGGCCAGCCTCTCTCACAATTAGGAACCGCAGAATTCACTATTGAGTTAGCTGGTCTCCAGTTCAAGGCAGACATTGTAGTGGCGAATATTGAAGACGAGGGTTTATTTGGGCATGACCTTTTAAGCATGGGTGGGGCTAATTTACTGTATGATGAATGTGCTTTACTGTTTATGGGCATGCATATACCATGCATTAGAGTGGGCTCTGCTCGCAAGATTCGTAGAATCACTGCTGCAGACCGATTTGTTATCCCTGGCAACAGTGAGAAGATAATAGAAGTTTTCATCAGCAGGCTAGAGGGGGATGACCAGCAGGAAACTCCTGTTCTCTTAGAACCAGGTCCAGAGTTTCAAGACCGGTACTGTCTTTTAATGGCATCCAGCCTTACAGACCTTAACTCAAGAGTCACCCATAAAGTGAGATTGCTCAATCCCAACATATATGACATCTCAATAAACCAAGACACGGCCATTGGAACTGCGGAGGATGTGATGAAAATCACCACAGTATTTGAGGAAAATGCACTTTCACACCTAGCACCCCAAAACACGCCAACAAACCAGGCATCCGAAAATGGCACTTCAAACCAGGCATCCCAAAACATACCAACACACCATGCATCCGAAAATGAAAATTCACACCTAGCATCCCAAAACATTCTAACACACCGGGCATCTGAAAACAACAATGCAGCACCCCAATACATATCCACCTACCCAACATTCAGAAATGTCAATTCATACCCTGCAACCCAATACATCACCACACACTGTGCATCTCAAGCTGCAATCTCACCACCCACAATTTCATGCAAAACCACACATACTCCATCCGAAAACTGTCGTGCGGGATTGAGAAGGGTTGCTGAAGAACCAGTGCCTGAGCACCTTCAAGAACTTTATCGGACTGCCTGTACGGACAGAACAGAGGCTGAGAAGGCCAGGATAGCTCAGACTTTGAACAAGTTCCAAGAAACATTTTCAAAAAATGAGTTTGACCTTGGCCTCACACATTTAATAGAGTACACAATAGACGTAGGTGACCATCCTCCAATAAAACAGGCTCCTCGCAGAGTCCCTGTTGCTTTTGCAGCCGAGGAAGAGAATGTCTTAAAACAACTTGAGGAACAAGGGATCATTAGGAAGAGTACCTCACCCTGGGCTAGCCCAATATGTCTTGTACGCAAGCGGTAGGGAAAAATTAGACCATGTGTAGACTATAGGAGGCTCAATATGATTTGTAAGAAAGATGCGCAGCCACTGCCAAGGGTTAATGACTGTTTGGATGCCATCGCAGGTGCTAAATTCTTGTCAAGTTTCGATCTTACGTCCGGCTTCCACCAGGTTCCAATAAGAGACCTGGATGTACCCAAAAGTGCATTCTGCACCAAATTTGGCTTATACGAATATTTAACTATGCCCATGGGAATGTCAAATAGTCCGGCGTGCTTTCAAAGGCTTATGGAATTAGCTTTGACGGGCCTTCAGTGGCACACTTGCCTCATATATGTTGATGATGTGCTGGTTTACGGGGCAACTTTTGATGAGCACATGCAAAGAGTCGAGGAGGTGTTGACGCGAATGAAAGAAGCTGGCTTAAAACTAAAGCCAGAAAAATGTCGGCTGTTGCAAACACAAGTAAACTTTTTAGGACATATTGTTTCTGCCAAGGGAGTTCTTCCGAATCCAGAAAACCTAGCAAAGGTGAAAGCATGGCCTATTCCTAAAACTCCCACACATGTTAGGCAAATACTCGGCCTTGGTAGTTATTATCGTCGTTTCATTAAGGGTTACAGTGACCTGGTTAGACCACTGACACAATTAACACATAAGAATCAGCCTTTTCTTTGGACTGACCAATGCCAGAAGTCCTTTGAAGCTTTAAAAGCAAAACTAACCAGCTCGGATATAATGGCCTACCCAATTAACAATGGTGGCTTATTTATTTTAGATACGGATGCCAGTGATACTCAGGTTGCTGGTATCCTTAGCCAGATCCAAGACGGGAAGGAGAGAGTCATTAGCTATGGAAGCAGGACTCTCAATAAAGCAGAAAGGAATTACTGTATAACTGATAAAGAGCTACTTGCTATCAGGTATTTCACTGAATACTACAGACAGTATCTGCTTGGGAGAAATTTTTTAGTACGCAGTGACCACCAAGCTTTAACTTACCTTTTCCGGCTAAAAGAACCAAAAGGCCGTATAGCCAGATGGATTGAGATACTCTCTGCGTATGATTTCAGCATTGAATTCCGCAATGGAAAAAAGCACAATAATGTGGATTGCCTTTCACGTTGTCCGAATCCCTGGGACTGTGACTGCTCAGAAGTGGATAATCTCGAATCATTAAAGTGCGGACCATGTGCAAAGTGCACCAAGCGATACAAAGAGATGCAAGGTGATACTCGCATAATGACTAATCAGGCCTCTGAACAGCACACAGAACAAGCTGAGAGTGTCCGAGCAGTCAACACTAGATCACAGACTGGGGGATACATTGACCAGATTCTCCCAGGTCCTTCAAAGACCACTAGCACCTCTTTAAATCAATGGCTATCTGATCAAGATTTGGCCAGAGTGCAGAGATTGCAATCAGCGGATGCTGAACTCGCACCTATTATGAATGCCATAGTCAAGGGTGAAAGACCTCCCCACTCTGAAGTGGTAGCGCTGAGCTCAGCCACCCGGCACTATTCGAGCATATGGGATTCTCTGACTTTGCAAAATGGATGCTTATACAAGTTGTTCTACCGCAAAGATGCAACTGGTTGCCATTTGCAATTTATTGTCCCCAAAGTGCTAAAAAAGGAAATCTTGGCACAAGTTCACAATTCCCTAATATCAGGACATTTAGGTCAAAAGAAGACCCTTGGCAAACTATTACAAAGGTTTTACTGGTACAATGTTAGGGAGGATGTTCACATGTGGATAGTAAAGTGTGATGTATGTGCCTCCATAAAGCCACCACAACGTAAATCCCGTGCACCTATGGGAAGGATGCAGGTTGGTGCAACACTAGATAGAATTTCTGTTGACGTTTTGGGACCATTGCCCCTTACCCCACGTGGCAATCGGTATATTTTGTTAGCCACTGACCATTTCACAAAGTGGGTGGAGATCATGGCGGTGCCAGATCAGACCGCCAAAACTTGTGCCAACAAACTATTAAATGAGGTTATAGCACGATATGGCTGCCCGCTTACTCTACACTCAGACCAAGGAAAATGCTATGAAAGTTCTATTATGGCCGAGTTGTGTAAACTTCTTGAAATCAAGAAAACAAGGACCTCACCAAGAAACCCCAGATGCAACGGCCAAGCTGAGCGATTCAACCGTAGTCTCTTACGAATGATAAAATCCTATCTTCAAGGAGAGCAGGAAAACTGGGATTTAAACCTAGGCTGCTTAGCTTTTGCCTACAGATCCACCCCACAGGAGTCCACTGGACTCTCACCTTTTCTGCTAATGATGGGAAGAGAAGCCCGTATTCCTGCTGAACTAATGTATGGGGGTCAGTGCAATGAAAGCTGTGAAGTACAGAACTATGGAGAGTATGTTGAGCGGCTCCGAACCCGAATGCAGCATGCACATGAAGTGGCCCGGAAACACCTGGCTGTTAGTGCCAAAAGGCAAGGGGAAATATATGATTCTAAGCTTTCTGTGAATCACTACAATGTTGGTGATTTTGTCTGGGTTGAAATAGAGGCTAGCAAACCTGGAATTTCTCCAAAATTACGGGCCTTGTACAGGGGTCCCTGCATAATAACACAGAAGTACAATGACCTTGACTTTAAAGTTCAGCTTTCACAGTCTGGGCTACAACAAGTACTGCATCACAACAAATTAAAACCATACAAAGGGGAAAATGTCCCGGAGTGGGCCAAGATAGTCAAGGCCACCCTGGAATCACAGAAACGGAACTAAATGGCCATATCTTCAAAACCGATTTTTTTTTCTCAGTGGTTTTAAGATAAAGTGATTATCAATTGTGTTGGATTTATTTTTTTACCATGCTGGAGTCAGATGATTTTCTTATTACAGTCTAAACCTGTGGTCTGATGGGAGAACATCAGAAAACAGATTTTTTTTTTATACAGTTCAAACCTGTGGTCTGATGGGAGATCATCAGAAGACAGAAGATAATTTTTTATTACAGTTCAAGCCTGTGGTCTGATGGGAGAACATCAGAAGACAGAAGATATTTTTAATACAGTCTGAGCCTGTGGTCTGATGGGAGAACATCAGAAGACAGAAGATAATTTTTTTATTACAGTTCAAGCCTGTGGTCTGATGGGAGAACATCAGAAGACAGAAGATATTTTTAATACAGTCTTAGCCTGTGGTCTGATGGGAGAACATCAGAAGACAGAAGATAATTTTTTATTACAGTTCAAGCCTGTGGTCTGATGGGAGAACATCAGAAGACAGAAGATATTTTTAATACAGTCTGAGCCTGTGGTCTGATGGGAGATCAGAAGACAGAAGATAATTTTTTATTACAGTTCAAGCCTGTGGTCTGATGGGAGATCATCAGAAGACAGAATATAAGTTTTATTACAGTTTGAGTCTCTGGTCTGATGGGAGATCAGAAGACAGAAGATATTTTATCACAGTTTAAGGCTGTGGTCTGATGGGAGAACATCAGAAGACAGAAGTTAATTTTTATTACAGTTTGAGTCCGTGGTCTGATGGGAGATCAGAAGACAGAATGTATGTTATTACAGTTTAAGCCCATTGTCTGATGGGAGAACATCAGAAGACAGAAGATGATTTTTATTATAGTCTGAGCCTGTGGTCTGATGAGACAGCATCAGAAGACAGAAGATAATTTTTATTACAGTCTGAGCCTGTGGTCTGATTGGAGAACATCAGAAGACAGAAAATATTTATTATTACAGTTTGACTCTGTGGTCTGATGGGACAGCATCAGAAGACAGAAGAGATTTTTTTATTACAGTCTGAGCCTGTGGTCTGATGGATGTACACCAGAAGACAGAAGAAGAATCTTCTACAGTCTGGAAACCTTTTCCTGATTTGAATTCACTAGAAGACAGAACAGTTATCGCATATATACAAGGGATTTTTTTTTAACCAGAATATCATTCCCGTTAGAGCCTTCCCTTTAATGCAGGTTAACATGGCCTTGAGATACTAACAGTGCCACACTTTGTTTTTTTTGGGCTCAATAAAATGAAAATCATAATATTCAAGAGCAACTGGTGTGATTAACTGATTCACTGAATTGCCCTTCAAACCCGTTCAATTGCAGTGTAGAGAAAAAATCTCAGTCGGAAAGAACACTAGAAGGTACAGATTAAGACTAAAAAGTACAGATTAAGACTAGACAGTGCAGACTAAGACTAGAAATTACAGATTAAGACTAGAACCTACAGATTAAGACTAGAAACTACAGATTAAGATTATCACAGGTTGGATAAATGAGATATCACAGTCATACAGCAAGCAGGATCAACCCGAAGTTATGTAACCAGCACAAGTGTAAAGATTCCAGGACCTGCCTGGGTGTAAAATAAAAAATAATAATAATAAAAAAAAAAGTTAAATTTCAGCAGTAAAGATTCTTAGAACTAAGAACAGGCTACATTATCACCAGGCAGTCAGTTAAGAATATTGGGTAATATACATGTTTAACTTTGCAGAACATCCCAAGAGATGGATAAAGCAGCTGATGGGAAGATCTTTAAACATTCCAAGGACAAGCCATATGCCCAGCATATTGATGTGATTGAGGCAGCCACGAAGTTAGAAGGCCACTCGGAGTTCCTCATGAGTAGACTGAGATCTCATGACAGGACCACCGGACCACATAGGAGAAAGCACTTAAGCACAGGCATGCTTCTGAAATGCTATGTTGATGACTTGGTGTTAGTGGAAGCTGCAGATGTGACATCTCCGTAACTACAAGACAATAGCAGCCAACTGAATTACAGATAACAGCAGCTCATAGAAAAAAAAAAATCTTTTCTATACTGACTTGTGTGTTATGCTTCTTTATTCACTGACCAACAACTGATGTTTATGTTTATGAAACAGTTTTTCTTCTGGTCTCTTGGGTTGACTCTATTTGTTCAGGTCCAAGATTGCACATGATCCGTATGATGTTAAAGACCCTTTTGTCATATCAGTCTATCCCAGTAACCAAATCCAACCAAGCACAGAACATTAAGGTCCAAAATCTTCAGGGTGTTAAGGCGTGGCTCTTAAGGTCCCTCTTTTCCTCACATTATTGGATTTGTTCCTTGTCTATTTGTAGTCTTGAGATGTCAGAGCAGAAGAACAAACACAATGGTGGCAGGGCTTATCAGTGCCGCTACTGTCTGGCAACCGGCAAAGAATACATAAACGAGAAGGCAAGGGTCGAGAACCACATCAGGAATACTCACCTTAGGCCGGACCAGTTACCTTTCTACTGCCAACTATGCAAGTTCCATTGCACTAAGAGGGACGAGTTAGACAACCATGTCAGCAACTATCGTTGGCATGCGAAGAGGCTTTTTGACTCAACAGGGAATCCAATACCTGATTCACCCAGCTTCCTAATGGAGAACCCAAAGCCATATGTGATTGGGTTACAGGACTACATCAAACTATCCAAGGAAGACTCTGACAGCTACTTTGCCCAGAAGCGCGAGGCAAAGAGGTCATCATCTATCACCGGGGATCTGCTGACCCAGGCAGTTCAGGTTCTGAATGGCTGTTCTGATGACCTGGATGGTGACCTCCTGCAAGACACCACAGACCCGTCACCACAAGCCACAAGTCAGAAAGGAGGCCCATTGTCTGGTATTTCAGCTGGCAAAGATGTCCTATCAACCCCAGCTGGGGTTACCACAACATATGAGGCTGTTCAACTGGTGCCAGTAGGACCTGCAATCCAGATGAGAGATTCTCCAGTTTTGAGTGTTCCCAACCCAGTCGAGGTGCCTACAGCGAGTGTTCCCCCTCAGGGTCAGGTATATGTGCAGCCTGTACTAGACCTCATGCAGGCTCTTCTAGGTGCAGCAATGCCGGGGTATTCTGGGCCACCCGGAAGTCTTACTAAACCTGTGAGTGGTTTAGTGGGGGCCAACTTGGAAATCACCAAACCGATGTTGAAGAAGACTGTCCCATCTAGCCACGCACATGGGAGTACCAGCACTGAAAAACCCCTGGATTTGACACAGACCTCTCAGAATCAGAATGATGAGCCTCTAGATCTATCCATCATGGAGACTGGTCAGACTGGCCACAAATCACCTGAGGTTTTACTTGGTACCACAAATAACCTTCCCAAGGGACCTGCTGTACCAGAAGAAATGTCAAGGAGCAGTACTCCGGGCTCAAGCCTAACTTCCTCAGAGACCCCTGATGTTTCAGAGCCCCTCTCAGCCAGCCAGACAGGAAGCAAGGACAAAATAGAGATTCTGTCACCTAAGCAAGGTCCATCTAGTGCTGAACCAACTGAGGAAGAAAACCTCATGAACCAACTTTTAGGAGATGGTGAAAAACATACACTGTCTCCTATGAGGGATGACTGCCGGGTAGTCAAATTAAACACACAACAGGCAGAAAATAATTCCATAAGCAAAGAACATTTCAACACCATGATGGATACCTTGAAGGAAGAAAACAAGAAGTTAAAGGAAGAGTTAGAGAGAAATAGCAGAACTGTAAGATGCCTGGAGAAAACCGTAGAAAAAGAAATGAAGGAGCAGACCAAGACACTAAACGTAATAAGTGATAATTTAACAAATCTCGTAACATTTTTAAGAACAAATGCCAGGGAGGAAAGAAGGAGAAGAGAGAGAGAAGAAGAAGAGAGAAAGAAGGAAGACGAGATCAAGCAGAGAGAAGAGGAGAGAAAACGGAAGAGAGATAGCCATGACTATGAAAATCAAGGGGCATCTAGATTACCATCAGTACTGGGAGAAATAAGGAAGAATAAGAGGAAGAAGTAAAGGAATGTCATTATATCTAATAGGAAGTGTGCCCTGAAGGCAATAAACAAAAACTTAAGGTTTCACACATTAAGGCAACATTTCTATAAAAATCACCCTTCCCAATAATTATGTTTTTTTTAGCTGTTGTTACATACACCACCCTAGTTTTTGGACATTCATTATGAAAGAATACCGCAGAACCATGGCGAATCTGATAGAGTCTGTTCTCGGATTTCTTTGTCCTTGTGGGGTACAGACACAGCTAGTTTGTATAACACAAATTGACCTTCCATGTGGGCCGTGTTTTCGCTCATGTGTAGGCTGGTTTGTGATATGCAGCTTATACTGGTTGATCTGTACTTTCCTTGGGCAGAGGGGTCGTGAATTTGACACTAGCACATTCTAGATGTTCTTGTTGTACTCTCGGAAGTGCCACCCCCTTTGTAATATTACCTTTTACTTAATATCAATATTGAGTATATATCCCATATTCTTTGCTTCTGATATGCAATGTTACAGTTCTCAAATGTTGCCTACTTGTGTGCTATGCATTTTTTAAGGCACATAGTGAAAGAAAGCAAAAAGTAAATAAGTTGTGAAAGTTCTGTGCTCAAAAATAAATAAATAATGTGCCTAAAGTAAAATTTCTATGTAGAATATGTTGATAAATTGGTAATGGAACAAAGAGACTGACAAAACACAGCAAGACTGACAAAACAACAGCAGGACTACAACTACATATAAGAAATTCACACTAGATGAACTAGGGACACTCATCAATTAGCTGTGCTATAGAACTGAAAGAAAATATAATTATATACCTGGACTGGTCCTGAAGGCTATGCAGGACTTATCTGAAGAAACTTATTTGGTTTCTTACATAAATTTAATGCACAAATATTTGAAGGCAATAATCCTTTTGTGTCCTGCAATTTGTTCGCATACCCTTCAGCACTATATTGGTCATTTTTGAGATGTTGAACAAGATTGCACCATTTTTTTTTTCTTGGCGGGTTTGGACCCTCTAAGCGGTTGTAAGTACTCATAGATGTGCAGATTGTTTCTGTTCTGTATGTGGTTGCCATGGGGCCCAGTCTGTGTCTACAAGCCCTGATGGATTGGGGCCTTTGAGTCCTTCATATTCACAAGTAACAGTGAAGATATGTTAGTAAATTTACAGCAAATGTCATGGGTCTAAATTGTGTGTGCTAGACAGTTGGTAGAACCAAAAACACATGATGTATCATGTGACCTGGGTGGTCACTGTTTGGGAAGGATGGCATTTTCCCTATCTCAAAATAATATTGAAGCACATATTATCAAAGTGTGATATTGTGGGTGAGGATTTTGGGGAACTGGGTGTTAGAGTTCCCTAAAATGTATCATCCTTGGCTCTCAACTTTGGTCTATAGGTGCTTATAATGTTTCAAGTAAGTCTAGTCAAAACCATTTTTTTATTATCTCATCACCTAAAATCCATGATATAAAAACATGTGTTTTATATTTCAATACTGTCTTGCACAGGAAATAATATGTGTTGGCTCTGATCAAAGAAGTTAGTAAATGATTCAGTTCATACAGTAAGGGTGGTGCAATTTCTATGTTACCTTCATATTAATGAAGCTGCAATGATGCTGACAGGCAGGCAAGTTGGTTGCACATATTCCAAAACCATGACAGAGTTTCTGTGTTTATAGTTTAACGTTCTCTGTATAGTTAGAAGAGGGAGTACTAGGGATGAAGAGTTTTAATTCTTTGTCTGCGAGTAAAACATAAAATTGGTGTGGGGATAAAAGTTATCAAAATACCCGCCTAATCTTAATCATGAAACTCTGCCGTGGTTCTGGAAGTCAATATGGCTCCAAGTTTTGATCAAACTTGTTCAAGTATTGTCATGGAAGTCTGGACTAACAGGTGGCTGACAGCCCTTGATATCTATTATGGACAAATCTTTATGGATTTTAGTGTTCAGCAGGAGCTTTGAACATAAAAGTGGGGGGTAATGTGAAACCCAAGGGTTCCACTCAATGTAGGGCAGATGTTAAGCAGCAACCTGTTAGTCAACTAATCATTTCAAAGGTTTATGGTAATGACCCTGTTGTGGCAGACAGTTTTCCCTGGAAAATTATGATTTCATTAGTTTGCCTCCCATGGCAGTACTGACTACTGAGGTTGAATTTCAAGGACAGTATGCAGTACAGTCCTGTGGAATGGGTCACCCTAATAAAAAGGGGCAAGGATCTAATAGTTGGGTAAAAGGGGATTCTGTTTTGTTGCCTGGGGTCATGCCAGGTATTTGACCTTATTTTTCCTAAACATGTGCTTGTGAAACATTTCATTTTATTTCTATTTTAAAGTTTTATCCCTGGACTGACACTTACTCATACTGTTGAATGGCTTCAAGATATACAAGGTTCAATCATTTAATCTAGCTGACATCTCAGCTTAACTGTAATATTTTTACTTTGAATTTGAAACTTTCTTAAGTTAGTAGGCCAGCTGTCATCATTGTTTTGGCTGGTAACTGCCAGGATGTAGATTGTTGTACTTGTTGCTTGGAGACTGTGCTAAAAATAACTCTGTCAGCTTCTTCTGGATGTAAATCAATACTGAAATCACCTGTAGACCTCAAAGTTTGATGTTCAAACTTATATTTCAAACTTAATTCTGAACCAATTTTTGTGCCTTTTGGAGGTAAATTAAGGTTAATTATCATAGATTTTATTTGTTTTAAAGATGGAACATACTTCATTCAGAAAAGCCATGTTTTATTAACTTAAAATGTATAGGGGTGACTTTCCAAGCCACCATTTTGTTTTCTCCCTCATAAAGTTTGACTGTGGGATTTGTGGGAGAAGTTAACTTATGTGGGAAAAGAGGGAGATGGGGGAGTGTGTGACTGTGGGAGTATATAAAGAATCCCACAGAGTTCTCTGGGACTTCGACCATTTTGATTTCTTTGGGTTAGGTTGGTTTTTAAGGTGTGTTAGAATTTTTGGGTTATTCTTAAAGGAAAAAAAGTTTTTAATTTCAATACTAGTTTAAGGCTTTGGGGAAAACATTTTAAATCAGTTCAGCTTAATTCTAAGGCATTTAGGATAATTTTTGGTGGAATAGATATTTTTTTCTGGTTTATTTCTCTTGTAATTTGAGATATACAAATATAGAGATCTATGTATGCAAGCTCTGGAGGGTTAACGGTGAAGGCATAAAGAGAGAGTCCACATTTGCAAAGAAACTGTGAATCAAATTACTGTTGTATGTAACAAGTTGTACTTTGCCTGCTTGGAAGCATTGTTCTTTCTTTTATCAGAGCCACACAGTAGCACCCTAAAGATGCATTTCTCAACCATATAAATCAGAATTACATTCCTTACTCTATTTTTGATATCCAGTTAAGTTTCAAATAAATAAAAACACAGCATTGTTGAAGTTTATTTGAATCTTTGTGATCTTTTCTTACCCTAACACTTAAACAAATAAGCTTATATTAAGTTAATGACCTTAATCTTTGGTTGGCGAAGTCCTGTTTAGTTCCCATGTTGCTGTACATGAGGGGCTTTTAGTGTGATCACTGTCCGTAGTCCGTCGTCCGTCCATTGCCGGTGTTTTGAGACTAAATATAGACAGCAGCCAGTTTGGTGGAGCTAGGGTTAAAGGGGCATCCATCATTCAGGCTGTTGACATAATATTACTGTCCACGATTAGTCTGATGTTGACTGTAACCACGCTACCAATAACTAACAGTCATCAGTCATTCTGGTGGTCGACAGTGAGAGGTGAGTCTACCGTCGAGAATCAGTCGGAAACTGAACATCATAAAATCACAAGTCCTTCTTAGACCCTTGGCACGTTACAGTAGTTAACCCAATCACGGTTGACAACTTTGCTTCCCTCTTTAATTGCACGCCGGTGGGTAAGGCCTCAGACTCTATGACGGTTCCAACGTAAAGGCTTATGATGCTCTGTCTCTGGTCGGGCCCATTGAAGTCTAACTGTTGATTTTCTTTTGCTCCAGCATTTCTGTTGTTTCTTGCTGTCGAGCACTCACTGTTGTTTCATCTCTGTGGTTGTTTGATTTTTGTGTTCACGGAGTGTTGCACTGATGAGTTAGGAGGCCTTCATGCAAATTATTTGTCTTAATCGCGACGGAAGTAAGAGGCGAGGATGGTGGCCACGTAAAATCGATTTAAGCCCCCCCCCCACCCCACCCCAGTGGAATTCGTTTCCGCTGACCGTTCCAAGGCGGTTCTTCTGTCGCGGTTTATTTTTGCTATTGTTTGTCTTTTGGTGTTTGTGTCGCTTATATTATTTTATTTTGGATAGCCTTTTTGCCATTTTGTGGGAAAGTAACTGTTCTTTTGGCTTTCCGATATTGGTGTTTCCGTTAGGGTCTGTTGCTTCATGTTTATGTTTCTTTCCCTTTGGTGTCTCTAATGGGAGTTGTGGGTTAATTGTATCGATTCCTGATCATTGCCTCTACTTCTATTTTTCAATAAAATGACCCTCTTTGTGTCTGCTTTCACAGTACTTCATACCAAGAATTATTAAATTTCTTTGTAATTGCTCTTTAACTTCCCTTCTGAAAATTTCAAATTTCGACCGAAGTTTACAGCTACCTGTCGTTTTTTGCCTTAAAAGTTTTTATTTCTCCTGCGGATCGAGCATCTGATTGTGTATAGCTAAACAGCGAAAAGAAGGTTCATTTCGCGAAGGTAAGGTTCATTTCGCGAAAGGAAGGCTTTCATACGAAAGGAAGATATATACAAGACCTATGGTGGCATTTATATGCATATAGACATGTATGTAGAGATACTTATGAAACCTTGAAACAATTTTGTGGATATGGGTTACTTCTGCAAAAACGCATTCGGGGATAAAAGCGAACATGCATTTCGAAGAACAAACACTCCTTTTCAAAAGGAAAATTCTTTTTACTGACCGTTCCATGACAGTTCTTCCGTCACGGTTTATTTTTGTTGTGGTTTTTCTTTGAGTGTGTGTTTTTCGAGGAACAAGCGCTCCTTTTTTCGAGAGGAAAATTCTTTTCACTGACCGTTCCAAGGCTATTCTTCTGTCGCGGTTTATTTTTGTTATGTTTTTTTATGGGAAAGTAACTGTCCTTTTGGCTTTCCGCTGTTGATGTTTCCATTAGGGTCTGTTGTTTCATGTTTGTGTATCTTTCCCTTTGGTGTCTCCGATGGGAGCTGTGGGTTAATTGTATCGATTCCTGATCATTGCGTTCACTTCTATTTTGTGTTTGAGTGTGCGTATTGCTTAGGCCTAAAAATAGCTGTGTTTCCGCTAACCCGACCGACCCTGATTGTTTGTGCCGACCTGCAATTTTTATGGTCATCCAGAAAAAAATAAAAAGATTTTCTTATCTACCGACCGTAATATTTTCTGACACTTTTGATAAAATATCATAAAACACCATAATTAATATTTAAAATCTTGTTCTTTTACTCCCTTGATGCTCTTAACCTCATTATTTGAATGTTTTCTGCTAATATGGTGGAATTAAGTCCTTTTAAAGATTTTTCGCCCTTTTTTCATCAAATAAAAAGTTGACATAAATAAAAAGTTTAATCGACCTACCGACCATATTTTTTTCGGCATGTTAGCGGAAACACAGCTATTTTTAGGCCTTGTTATCTTTTTGTTTAGGATATTGCGGGAAAGTGACAGTCCTTTCCGTTATTTCACGTTTGTGTTTCTTTCCCTTTGGTGTCTCTGATGGGAGCTGTGGATTAATTGTATCATTCCATTCACTTCTATTTATCTACGAACGGAAGATATTTATGAGGGATATGGTGGAATTTTATGTGTATATACAATGAAACAATTTAGTGGATATGGTACTTCTGCAAAATAGGCATACGAGGATAAAAGGCTTTTGACAAGGGCAACCACTCTAAACTCATCTGGAAACTGCATAACTATGGAATACGTTCAAATGTACTGAAATGGATTGCTGCCTTCCTTGGGGTTAGTTCACAGTGGGCCGTTTTTGCCGGCGAGGGATCGGACTCTGTCTCAGTGACATCTGGAGTCCCTCAAGGGTCGGTCTTGGGACCGATCCTATTCCTCGTCTACATCAATGACCTGCCTAACAATATTTAATCACAGGTGCGCCTTTTTGCAGATGATACTGCTATGTACCTCACCATGGAGGGCAGCAGTGACAGTTATGTGCTGCAACGAGGTTTGGATAGACTGTCTACGTGGGAGATTGCCTGGAACATGGAATTTAACCCCTCGAAATGTCAGGTTATACAGGTGACGGGCTCCAGGAATTCCATTAGTGCTAGTTACACACTGCATGAGGAAATTCTAGAGACTGTCAAATGCACTAAATATCTGGGGTCTCGACATCACCGGTACCCTGTCCTGGGGCTCACATGTGGAACGAATATCAAAAATAGAAGTGGAGGCAATGATCAGGAATCGATTCAATTAACCAAAAATTCCCATCAGAGACACCAAAGGGAAAGAAACACAAACATGAAACAACAGACCCTATGGAAACATCAATTGCGGTAAGCCAAAAGGACAGTTACTTTACCACAAAATGGCTCATTGAGGCGGGTTCTAACGAGTACCCACAACCTATGTCTTGGAGCCGAAATAAGAAAAATAATTTATACCACCGTAAACCCCAGTTTTCTCTATAAAAAGCGGGGTTTAGAGGGGTATTCATTTCACGGACTTGTTCACGCGATGTTCAAGTCCAATATTGAATTTTGAAATTAAATCCGAATGACGTCTATAAAAGTTTGAAAAGGCTTTGTGTAGTTTTTGGTACCGATTACCCTGATAAAGTAGTTTAGCAGTTAACAATTCACTACGAGTGTTGAAGTCAGTTACATGTCTACACACTCTTGCAAATCGAATTAATTGTGAAATATAAACGCCATAGGATGGCGCACGAGGATCATCACCATCCAAAAACGGAAAATTTACAATCTCAAAATCAAAATGATCGCGTTTATCATAAATTTTGCAAGAAACAAAATAGAAGTGAAGGCAATGATCAGGAATCGATACAATTAACCCGCAGCTCCCATCAGAGACACCAAAGGGAAAGAAACACAAACATGAAACAACAGACCCTAATGGAAACATCAATAGCGGAAAGACAAAAGGACAGTTATTTTCCCACAAAATGACCAATTGGCTATCCAAAACAAAATAATATAAGCGATACAAACACTCAAAGACAGACCATAACAAAAATAAACCGCGACAGGAGAACCACCTTGGAACGGTCAGTGAAACGATTTCCACTGGGATGGGGCTTAAATCGATTTTACGTGGCCACAATCCTCGCCCTTACTTCCGTTGCGATTTAGACAAATAATTTGTTCAGTCTGCATGAAGGCCTCCTATCTCATCAGTGCGACTTCTCTGTGAACACATAAAAATCAAACAACCACAGAGATGAAACAACGGTGAGGACTCGACAGCAAGAAACCACTGAAATGCTGGAGCAAAAGAAAACCAACAGTCCAAAAGTTAGACTCCGATGGGCCCGACCAGAGACAGAGCATCAGGCACCAACCAACATTGCATTGAATTAGATCTGTCTAATTCTCAGTAAGCCTTTACGCTGGAACCGTCATAGAATCTGAGGCCTGAACCACCAGCGTGCAATTAAACAGGGAAGCAAAGTTGTCAACCGTGATTTGGGTTAACTAGGGAAGCAAAGTTGTCAACCGTGATTTAGGTTAACTACCATACATGCAGTCTATCGTATACCATTTATGTTGTACCCAGTTTCCTTATATCGAAGAATGATTTTACGAAATTGGGTACTGAAGTCAATGCGGTTATATATTTTTCTGAATTTATATACTAAGTCACCATAAAATTCGAGTTCCGATAGACCTTGTTGCAGAAGAAATTTAAGTCCAATACTGAATTTTGAAATTAAATCAGAATGGTGTCTATAAAATTTTTAAAAGGCTTTGCATAGTTTATGGTACCGATAACCCTGATAAGAAGTTTAGCAGTTAACAATTTATAACGAGTGTTGAAATCAGTTACATGACTACACACTCTGCAAATCGAATTAGTTGCGAAATATAAACGCCATATGATGGCGCACGAGGAACATCACCATCCAAAAAAGGAAAATTTACAATCGCAAAATCAAAATCATCGCGTTTATCATAAATTTTGCAAGAAACAAAACCATCTACAATAGATAGGTGTGGAGCGCTGTGGTGCAGTGGTAAAGTATCGGACTCGGGATCGAGAGGTATCGGGTTCGATCCCCACGAGCGGCAAGTGTTGTTTCCTTGAGCAAGAGACTTTATCCACATTGCGTAGTACTGGTTTCTACCCAGGAAAAGAGGGCCACATGGAACATTAGTACTAGTTTACTAAATGTGTTACCCTCTATAAATAAGGTCGATTATTATTATTATTATTATTATCCAAAAACGGGGCCTTGGTACCAGAAAAATTTGCTTTATTTAACTGAAGTTCTGGGGGGGGGGGGGGGGTAAATTTGACTGAATAAATGATCGAAATAGGCAGTTGTGGAAAAGCTGTAAAGGATGGTCAAAACAGTATCCAATGCGATGATTGTAACTTCTGGTTCCATATTGAGTGTGAAGGCTTAGGTGTTGAAGTTCACAAGATACTGGGTGACTATGAGAGCTATTCGTGGGTTTGCCTTAACTGTGGACTGTCAAATCTCAGTACTGGACTGTTTGATGACACTCTGACAACATTTCACACATCCAACAGTTTCGATGCTTTAAACTCCATTGATGCTCAGTACACACCAACACCAATCAAACCTACCAGTCAGATTCCAAATAATGGAAGACGACCCCAACTGCTCAAAGTCCTAAACATCAACTTCCAGTCCATTGTAAATAAAGTCCCGGAATTACAATGCATGCTCGACATCGAGAAACCTGATGTTGTCATTGGTACAGAGTCCTGGTTATCACCAGACATCAAGTACAATGAGGTCTTCCCAAGTGACTATATCCCATATAGGGCAGACAGACTGTCAGCGACAAAACGGATTGGTGGTGTCTTTGTTCTGGTTAATAATACTCTCGTCTGCACTGAGCAACCTCAGTTCAGAACGGAGTGTGAACTGATCTGGATAAAACTTGACATAGTGGGAACTCAGCCCTTGTATATTGCTGCTTTTTATAAGCCTTAAGAGGATGATTTGGACAGTCTGGAAAAGTTGAAAGACCCTTTAGACATGCTTGTAGAGAAGAAAGGCACCATCATGGTTTTAGGTCATTTCAATTTGCCAAAATTATCCTGGATTGACTATGAGCCATCACTCAGACAAGACTGTGTACATAGGCCAGTGTATGAATGGTTTACTGAAATTTTAGATGATTTTAATCAGATGGGTACCAAACTCACCCAGCAAGATCACATACTGGACCTTTTCTTGACTTCCAACCCACCCCTTGTAACAGACGTTACAATTCTCCCTGGCCTTGGCGACCACGACATTTTCCAAGCAGAGGTCGCCGTCAAACTCACACAGGTGAACCAAAAACGCAGAAAAATTCACCTGTACAATAAGGGAGACTGGACCACTTTTAGGTCCAAACTGAAGGCATACCAGACGGAATTTCTCTCGACTGAATCAGAAAAATCAGTTGACCAGCTGTGGTCAGGCTTTTTGAGATTGTGGCCACGTAAAATCGATTTAAGCCCCCCAGTGGAAATCTTCCACTGACCGTTCCAAGGCGGCTCTTCTGTGGCGATTTATTTATGTTGTTGTTTGTTACTTACTGTGTGTATCACTTGTGTCTTTTAAATTTGGATGGCCATATGGCCATTTTGTGGGAAAGTAACTGTCCTTATGGCCTTCCTTTGTTTAGGTTTCCATTATGGTCTGGTCGCTTAATGTTTGTATTTCTTTCCCTTTGGTGTCTTTTATGGGTGGAGTAAGTTAATTGTATCAATTCCTGATCTTTGTTTTACTTCTACTTAACAGAAAAGCTAGACAAATTTACAGATGAATGTATCCATTCGAAGGTCATCAAAGGCAAACCTTCGTTACCCTGGGTCCCTCATGAGATCAAACGCCTGATACACAAAAGAGATAAATGCTGTAAATCCCACAGGAAAACTGGGAATCCTCAATTGAGAGAAAGGTATCTTTCTCTCAGGCACATGATAAGACGGAGAATTAAGGATAGTCACGAAGCTTGTCTTGAAGGTATGCTTGGGCTGGATGGAAAGGGTCAACCATGTATTACCCCAGGTCAAGTGGACAGCAAGAAACTTTTTCAGTTCTTGAAAAGCACCAGAAGTGACCAACAAGGAATTCCCCCACTAAAGAAGAATGACAAACTCTATACTGACACAACAGAAAAGGCCAACATATTAAATGCGCAATTTTAGTCAGTATTTACCCCGCTCTCTCCACTTTCTTTAAAAGATCTATCTCTTATGAAGGTGCAAGACCTCATTGACAACAAGGTCATAGAAACTGAACGTCTCCCTGAAGATTTGAGAAACCTAACCCCTGTTATGCCAGAAATCCAACTTTCAATAGCTGGGATTCTGAACTTGCTAAAAAATCTCAATCCCCGAAAGGCAGCAGGCCCTGACAAGATTAAACCTGTGGTTCTGAAAGAACTCAGAGAGGAACTTGCCCCCATACTGAAAATCCTCTTTGAGAGATCCCTCCAGAATGGTAATGCCCCTAGTGATTGGACATCTGCTAATGTGACACCTCTTTTAAAGAAAGGTGACAAATCCTCTGCTGCCAACTACCGACCCATCTCCCTTACATGTATCTTGTGTAAGGTAATGGAGCACATAATGGCCTCCAACCTGGTAAAACATCTCGATTCAAATGGCCTCATGTATGAACTACAGCACGGTTTCACAGAGAGACGCTCTTGTGAGACACAGCTGGCCTCCCTTGCTGAGATCTTGCACGCAGGTCCAGTCAGGCATTGCTGAGGATCTTGCACGCAGGTCCAAGTAGGATAAACAGACTGATCTGATCCTGCTTGACTCTTCCAAGGCGTTTGACAAGTAAAACCATTCAAAGCTGATCCAGAAACTGCATGCATACGGTGTAAGAGGCCCTACCTTACGTTGGATTCGGGCATTCATAAGCAATCGTCAGCAGAGGGTTGTTGTTGATGGCGAGGGTTCAGACTCTATCCCAATGACATCAGGGGCCCCTCAGGGCTCTGTCCTGGGTCCAGTTCTGTTCCTGGCCTACATAAGTGACATTCCCCAGGACACAGTCTCACATGTGCGTCTCTTCGCTGACGACACTGCCATTTACCTGACAACTGAGTCTCCCCATGACAGTGACTACTTGGCAATTTTATGGGAAAGTAAGTGTCCTTTTGGCTTTCCGCTATTGATGTTTCCATTAGATCTGTTGTTTCAAGTTTGTGCTTCTTTCCCTTTGATGTCTCTGATGGGAGCTGTTGTTTGATTTATCGATTCCTGATCATTGCTTTCACTTCAATTTTACAGCGCGACTGATGTTCCGTCTTTGGTCGGGCCTTTCGGAGCCTAACTGTTGGTTTTCTTTTCCACCAGCAATTCTGTTGTTGTTTGCTGTCGAGTCCTCAACCTTGTTTCATCTCTGTAGTTTTTGATTTGTATGTTCTCGGAGATGTTACACTGATGAGTTAGGAAGCCTTCATACGGACTAAACAAAATTAGTCTATACCGCGACAGAGGTAAGGGCGAGGATTATGGCCATGTAAAATCGATTTAAGGCCCCCAGTGGAATTCTTTCTACTGACCGTTCCAAGGCGGTTCTTCTGTGGCGGTTTATTTATGTTGTTGTTTGTTAATTGCTGTGTGTATCACTTGTGTCTTTTTATTTTGAATGGACATTTGGCCAATTTGTGGGAAAGTAACTGTCCTTATGGCCTTCCTCTATTTAGGTTTCCATTATGGTCTGTTCACTGCATGTTTGTGTTTCTTTCCCTTTGGTGTCTTTGATGGGTGGAGTAAGTTAATTGTATCGATTCCTGATCTTTGTTTTACTTCTACTTTGGACCTACTTCAGGCATGGGAATCTAAGTGGGATATGGAATTTCACCCGTCCAAGTGCCAGGTTATACGGGTGACTACTTCTAGGACCCCCTTCAATACAGAGTATATACTGCACGATCAGGTTCTGGAGGTGGTCACCAGTGCCAGGTACTTGGGGTGGACATATCCAGGAACCTTAGCTGGAACACTCACGTCGACAGAGTTAATTCTAATGCCAACCGGTCTCTCGGATTTATTAAAAGAAATGTAAAGGCTAAGTCCCCTTAAGTCCGAGAAAGTGCCAATCAGAGCCTTGTACGCCACCAGCTGGAGTATGCTTCAGCTATATGGGCCCCGACACCAAACGTAATACCTATAAGGGTTGAAATGGTCCAAAGACGGCTGCGCGCCCGTTGGACCACCAATGATTATGCCAGGACAATAAGTGTCTCTTCATTGTTGCATAAGCTGGACTGGCAGACCCTTGATGAGAGACGATCAGTGGTCCGTCTCTGCCTCTTTTATAAAGTAGTCAGTGGCCTAGTGGCCGTGCCCCTTCCTGACTACATTCAGCCCCATACTCATCGGATATCCAAATATTGCCATTCCATGACATTTCGTCAGATCCACACAGGCAAGGACTCATATAAGTACTCCTTCTTTCCACTGGCCATTGTTCAGTGGAATGGCCTCCCAGAGACAGCTGTAACTTCTCCAAGTCTTGATTCATTCAAGGCAGAAATTGGAAAGTTGCAGTTCCCCAAACCCTAAACATACATATGCTTGTTTTTAACCTGATTTTACTGTTTTAGCCCTAACCCCATTTTCACCCCCATCCCCCGCTATGGTTGATCCGTCCAAGTCATTTGTTTTTATGTTTCAACCCTCTTGTCGATCTAGATTTTAACCTATCATTTTGACACAGACTCACTATCATGCTTTTACTTTTTCTTTTTCATAACACGACGCGCAGACCTGCTAAAAATGCTCGCGAGGGCGTAAGCAGTATTCGAAGATAGATAGGTAGGTATTGTCAATATTTAATAAATAATCCAAATGTCTAGAAGTCGAGCTAAAAGCTTCAATGATTTCAGACTGGTTTTCATCAGAAAGGGACATCGTGAAGTCTCTCTCATAACAAAACAAAAGCAGATCTGCCACAAGGGGTGCGCAATTAGTACCCATCGGAATACCACAACTTGTCTAAATAACTTAGTACCAAATTTTATGTAAATATTGTCAAGTAGAAAGGTGACAGCTTCACACACTTTCTGACATGACCATAAAATATAATTTTTATGCTCTTGAGAAGTGGAAAAAGCATTTCTTACATTACATGCAAGATAGATGGAGTCCTCCCTATGAAATGTTTCGGCTATGCTTGAAACTTTGGGTTGGCGAACTCTTAATCAGAGACGCACGTCTCTGCCTGTTCTACGAAGTAGTCAACAACATGGTCGCAGTACCTCTCTCTGATTATGTCAATCCCAAATCCTCACACGTCCCATCGCGGCCATTCTCAAACCTTTCGGCAAATTCACACTGGGAAGGATTTATGTTAATATTCCTTTTTCCCACTGGCAATCCTGGTGTAAGACTATCATTTGACGTGTCACCAGTGACAATTCTGATTCTGAATTGTTTAGTGGAATGCCCTTCCATTGTTTTTAACCTGATTTTAGCTATTCTCATCTATCCCCATCATCTTTCATCTCTTTCACTATCGTCACTCACTGACATGCTTTTATACTTTAATCTTTTTCTATCAACCTTCTTGGCTTGCTCGAGA
The DNA here is from genome assembly GCA_963580285.1 of Lucinisca nassula. NCBI lineage: Eukaryota > Metazoa > Mollusca > Bivalvia > Lucinida > Lucinidae > Lucinisca > Lucinisca nassula. The sequence continues at coordinate 174,075,928 of OY757010.1, forward strand.
GTGCAACATGCCAAGAATGGCCTCGCGGGCGTATGGCATTATGACAAGACTAAAAAAATGCAACGTGCATTCGAGAGACAAATGCCCGTTCCGGACGTTCCGGTAGTTATGTCATGCACCGATTTGCGGTAACTCGTTTTACCGTTACGCTGTTGCCACGGTTGTAAACAATATGGTTGACGTTTGATTTCTACAGTGTGAGTTTATAATCACAATGAGTTTATAAGCAGCGAAATAATGCTTTATAGATAAACACCATCAAATCTGCATAGGATGTCCTCGCGGGCGTATGGGGCGCGTATGGCAGTATTTGAAGTTAGATAGATAGATAAAATTCTTTTTTTCCCCAGTCGAATAGTCTTCCCTCTTCTGCACTGGTGTATGAATGTCATTTGACGTGTCACCAGTAACAATTCTGACAGGGGCCAGAGGTGTATGCATGCACTCATTTATAGATTTGTTTTTAGCTCACTGTCACATAGTGACGAGGTGAGCTTTTGGAATCCCTTTTCGTCCGTCGTGCGTGCATCCATCCGTAAACAATTTCTTCAAACGACACCTCCTAAAACACTGATCTGATTTTGACCAAACTTTAGTGGAATGATCCTTAGGTGCCCCCCTTTCAAAGTTGTTCAAATGGTTCCGGTCTGTTGCACATCTAGGTCACAGGAGCCAAAAATAGATTTTTTTCGCCGAAAACTTAAAAAATCTTCTTCTCTGAAACCGCAAGGTCCAGGTCTTTGATATTTGGTATGAAGCTTCATCTGGTGGACCCCTACCAAGATTGTTCAAATTAAAGTGCTGGGACCAAAAATGCCCCCGCCCTGGGGCCCTTTGGTTTTACATGGGCTTATATAGGGAAAACTGGAAAAATCTTCTTCTCTGAAACCGCAAAGCCCAGGTCTTTGATATTTGGTATGAAGCTTCATCTGGTGAACCCCTACCAAGATTGTTCAAATTATAGTGCTGGGGCCAAAAATGCCCCCGCCCTGGGGCCCTTTGGTTTTACATGAGCTTATATAGGGAAAACTGGAAAAATCTTCTTCTCTGAAACCGCAAGGTCCAGGTCTTTGATATTTGGTGTGAAGCTTCATAGCATTACCCCCAGGATTCAAAAAGGGCATGGTAAAGATTCTGAAAAAGGGCACTTTTAACGCGTGTATACCAATAAAAAGGGCACTTTTACGCGCAAATTCAATAAAAAAATGGGCTTTAAAGATGCACTCCAATAAAGGCTTAAATGCATTTGAAAAAGGCCTTTTTAAACCAGTAAAATATTATCCTTTGTTTGGGTTAGATGGTTATTGGTATCAAGCAGTATCAAATGCTAATTAGAACAGGGACAAAATAGACTGATACAATGATGCCCTATTCACAATCAAGTTCAGCCTACATGATCAGTTGGAGACATTTTTTTTTATCTTCTGAATTTTCCTTAGTTCCTTCCTCTATCATTGAAATTGATTCATTGTTTTTACCTCCATTGTTTTTACCTCCATTGTTTTCTTTTTCACCTATCTGGACACACAGAAAGTATTTTGTCCTCTACCATTGTTTTTGCATCCATTGTTTTTCACCTACCTGGACACACAGCAAGTATTTTTCACACCTCCATGAATCATTAGTTATATGTGATTATTGTCAAGATTGAGCAGTAAGTGTCAATTTAAACAAAAGGATTAAACAGTGTTTGATTCAAAAGATACATATGGTACACTCTAGGCATGGAAATAAAATTGTGTAACTTTGTTATTTCTGGTCTAGTTTTCATGAAATTTTCACCAAAATAAAGAGCTTTCAATGTACTGTTTAAAAAAGGGCATGGTGCCATGGAAAAAGGGCATGGCGCTATGAAAAAGGGGCATGGCGCGGCGCCATGCTAAAATGGGCTGGGGAAACACTAGCTTCATCTAGTGGACCCCTACCAAGATTGTTCTAATTATAGTGCTGGGGCCAAAAATGCCCCCGCCCCGGTAGCCGGACAAAATCCCCCCCCGGCCATGGAAAAAGGGCATGGCGCTATGAAAAAGGGGCATGGCGCGGCGTCATGCTAAAATGGGCTGGGGAAACACTAACTAGCTTCATCTAGTGGACCCCTACCAAGATTGTTCAAATTATAGTGCTGGGGCCAAAAATGCCCCCGCCCCGGTAGCCGGACAAAATCCCCCCGGACAAAATCACCCCTTTTTGTAAAGGCGGACAAAATCCCCCTCGCTGTATGTCAGGTTGGACAAAATCCCCCGGAAAAAATCACCCTTGCTCTAAATTGTTCTAGTTGATTATCCTTCCACTACCCACAGTCTATGTTTTTGAGCAGAAATATGAAAAATATTGGAATATGTCAATTTTCAATATATTTGAACAGGCATTTTTCGTAATGGTAGAGCTTCTAAAATAGAAGTGAAGGCAATTGATCAGGAATCAATACAGATCAGGAATCAGGATCAGTCCAGAAAACCCCAAAGCACACATGTACAATTACAAAAAGTTAATACAAGTATGCCCTTTTTACTTTGATCTTACAAGCAACGTCACCAAAATGACCTATACAGTGTTGACGGGCAATAATTTCTCCATGAGCACCAATATAGCTTTGATAGTACTGCACCAAATCTGAAATGGAATCTGCAGTTTTCAAAACGACAGACTGATTTTCAAAAACCAGTAATTGTGCATGTGGAGGTGTGCGGGATACTTTCCACCTTTATAAACAGCAGGGGGGATTATGTCCGGGGGGATTTTGTCCACCTGAACAAATGTTGGGGGGGATTTTGTCCGCCTTTACAAAAAGGGGGGATTTTGTCTGTGGGGGGTGGGGGTTTTGTCCTGGAATCCCCCGCCCCAGGGCCCTTTGGTTTTACATGGGCTTATATAGGGTGATCTTTAAAAATCTTCTTCTCTGAAACCGCAAGGCCCAGGTCTTTGATATATGGTATGAAGCTTCATCTAGTGGACCCCTACCAAGATAATTCGAATTATAGTGCTGGGGCCAAAAATGCCCCCGCCCCAGGGCCCTTTGATTTTACATGGGCTTATATAGGGAAAATCTTCTTCTCTGAAACCGCAAGGCCCAGGTCTTCGATATTTGGTATGAAGCTTCATCTAGTGAGCCCCTACCAAGATAGTTCGAATTATAGTGCCTGGGCCAAAAATGCCCTCGTCCCAGGGCCCTTTGGTTTTACATGGGCTTATATAGGGGAAATCTTTAAAAATCTTCTCTGAAACTGCAAGGCCCAGGTCTTTGCTATTTGGAATGAAGCTTCATCTAGTGGACCTCTACCAAGATTGTTCAAATTAAAGTGCTGGGACCAAAAATACCCCTGCACCGGGACCCTTTGGTTTTACATAGGCTTATATAGGGAAAATCTTTAAAAATCTTATTCTCTGAAACAGCAAGGCCCAGGTCTTTGATATTTGGTATTAAGCTTCATCTTGTGGACCCCTACCGAGATTGTTCAAATTATAGCCCTGGGGCCAAAAATGTCCCCCCTCCGGGGCCCTTTGGTTTTACATAGACTTCTATAGGGAAAATCTTGAAAAATCTTCTTCTCTGAAACCACAAGGCCTAGGTCTTTGATATTTGGTATGAAGCTTCATCTAGGGGACCTCTACAAAGACTGTTCAAATTATAGCCCTGAGACCAAAAATGCCCCTGCCTCGGGGCCCTTTGGTTTTACATAGACTTATATAGGGAAAATCTTGAAAAAATTTCCTTCTGTGAAAGCACAAGGCCTAGGTCTTTGATGTTTGGTGTAAAATTTCATCTAGTGGAACTCTTATCAAGATTGTTCAAATTATAGCCCTGGGGCCAAAAATGCCCCCGCCCGAGACCCTTTGGTTTTACATAGACTTATATAGGGACATATTTAAAAATCTTCTTCTCTGAAACTGTGAAGCTATGTCTTTGATATTTTGGTATAGAGCTTCATCTAATCTCTGACAAATCTTCTTCTCTGAAACCGCAATGCCCAGGTCTTGGATATTTGGTGTGAAGCTTCATCTAGTGGACCTCTGTCAAGATTGTTTAAATTATAGCCCTCGGGCCAAAAATGCCCCGCCCCGGGGCCATTTGGTTTTACATAGGCCTATGTAGGGAATATCTTTTAACAAATAGTCTTCTCTGAAACGGCAAGGCCCAGGTCTTTGATAATTGGTGTGTAGCTTCATCTAGTGGACCTTTGCCAAGATTGTTCAAATTATAGCCTTTGTTGATATTTGGTATGAACCTTCACCTCTTTAGACCTCATCATCATCAACGGATTTTTGATTAACGTGCAGGTACAGGGGCAACGTCCACATAAGTGGGCCCCCTTCCAGGTAGCTGGCTTGCTGCACGCATGGCAGATCTTACACCAGATCTCCAGGCTTGTCTATCATGAGGATCGATAGCAGAGAGCTTCCATTCTCTGCAATCTCTTTCTGTTAGCTGCTTCCAGGTCATCTTGGGCCTTCCTGGCCCCCGCTTTCCACTTACCTGTATGTCACAGGCAGTCTTGACTGCACTGTTTGAGCGTTCCACATGTCCATTACAGCGAAGTCTTCTCTCTTTCAGGATGAGGTCCAGTGTTATGTTTTGTTGGTATAAGACAACAACAAGTCAGTCTGCTGGGCAGTACACACACTATTTAATTTGCATAAAGCTAGCTCTTTTATACTACAGACAAATACGTACAATGAATCACTTTGATAAGAATTAGTGAGTAGGTGTATTTCATCATGCAACAATTCTTAAATACATAACATCCTTTCTTTTTTAAATGAAAATTAAAATCTCTAATTTTTTAAATGTAGAAACTAATATTATTTTTGCTTGGCCTAACTGGAGAAACCAAACTTATCAAATACTATATCATTACCACACAGACACAATGTTCTTGGTAATTAAGATTTACTGTGTTCTTTATCAAGGCGTTGACCATTTAAAATATCATATACCAGTCATGATTGTGATAAGCGAGTCTGCAGTCAATTACAGTTCATGAGAGATTTGAGATAAAACACTGCTTTCCTCTCTGTAAACTAGGTTGATGACTTAATTGAACCGTATTTCACCTACTTCTTTTTACTTTTTATTTAAAAGAATTACGGTAAAAGTCAATTGTCAATTCTGGCTATTGCACTGTCATTCATTGCATAAAACTGACACAAAACAAATTTAAGCATATATATAAGCATATGAAAGCATATTTTAAGCTAAACATGTATGATGTATTCTTAAAATTTGATATAAATGTTTCTTTGTCTGTTTCATTCAGAAGTAGACTGCTGCTAGTCTATAAAATTTTGAGTCATCATTGTTCATGGCTTTCTGAATGGAATTCCCTTACGATATAGTAAACTCAGAGTTTCTGTAGTATTTTCATTGATAAAATATTCAATATTTGTGAAAGATATGAGTATTGATACAATTCTCAGAATATTTAATCCAATTATGAATTAGCACTTTAGTAATCCAAAATGAAGAATATTACACAGAATTTTAACAATATATCCACATCACAGAATATAAGCATGTATTAACACAAGAAGCACTTTACGGCCTTTAAACACTACTGTAGCGATTAGGAGGTTTCGAGATTCGACCGGATCTTGTTTTATATGGTGATTTTCCCGTATTTTCTGGTATACGCACTGCTAGATCAGGCTGTTGTAATGTTGGTGATTCAAACGATTTTCTCGAGCCGTTGTTTGTACATTCATTATTGTTCGACGTCGATTGTTGAGGTGTATCCCGAGTTGGTACTACGATTTCCTCGGGCTCTGTACGTGTTGGTACTGATTTTGTTGGTCTTAGGTGTTTTCTGTTTCGTCGATACTTCCGTCCGTCGGGTGTTTTGACTACGTATGATCTGGGTAAATCATGTTTTCGTTCTATTGTGCCATGCTTCCATTTATTTTCGTGTCGCATGACCACATTTTTTCCCTTTTCAAGAGGTTTTAGATCATTTTTCAAAGCATGTCTGTCATGATAATGTTTTTGTTTATTCTGTCTATGTTTGAGACTTTTTCTTATTTCCTCCGTATTTGATGGTTTTAGGAGTGGTGTTGCTGTTGGTAACTTTGTTTTTAAACGTCTCCCATATAATATCTGTGCAGGTGACAAAGGTGTATCTGCATCAATTGGAGAATTACGAAAATCAAGAAGTGCCATGTAAGGATCATCGGCCTTCTTGAAGATGTTTTTCACTGTTCTTACAGTTCTTTCGATTTGACCGTTACTTGACGGAAATCCTGGAGATGACGTCACATGCGTAAATCCATATTCTTTGGCGAACTGACGCATCTGTGCATTAGCGAACTGTGGCCCATTGTCACTTACTAGTATGTCAATTAGCCCATGTCTAGAAAATTGTCCCTTCATGTATTGAATTACATTCTTAGTTGACAAATTGTCTAGTTTGCTCACTTCTGGCCACTTTGAAAAATAGTCCACTGATATAAGATAGTGATTTCCTTTGTACTCGAATATGTCTATTCCTATTTTACTCCATGGCCTGTCTGGAATTTCAGAAGGAATTAATGGTTCTTTTGGGTTCATTGGCTGATTTACTGCGCAAGTAGCACATTTTGACACCTTTTCTTCAATGTCACTGTTCATAGACGGCCAAAACAACACTTCGCGTGCCCTGGATTTGCACTTTACTATTCCAAGGTGAGAAGAATGTATAATTTCAAGCATTTCATTTCTCAGTTTTTTAGGAATTATTAATTTTAATCCCTTGAACATTAATCCGTCTATGGTAGCAATTTCATCACGATAATTCCAGTAAGTTTTCAGTTCTGGCGGTAGTGTATCTTTGGTCTCAGGCCAACCATTGATTGTGACATCTTTTAATAATGTCATTTCTCTATCTTCCCTGGTCATTTGTCGTATTTCATCCCTTTTTTCAGGCGATACTGACAGATATGACAATAACTGAATTTCATTCACGCTCATTTCTTCTGCAAGATTGTCACTTGTCTCTTCCAAATAAGATCTAGAGAGATGGTCAGATAAAAAGATTGTTTTGCCAGGTTTGAAAACTATGTCTATGTCATACCTATGTAACTGAAACATTAAGTTTTGCAGTCTAACTGGCATTTCATGTATTCCCTTTCTGTAAATGGATTGTAATGGCTTATGGTCGCTTTCTACAGTTACATTTTGACCATATATGTATTGGTGAAATTTTCTACACCCGAATACAATTGCTAATGTCTCCTTTTCGATCTGGGAATATCTTTGCTGTGTCTCAGTTAATGCACATGAGGCATAAGCAACAGGTTTGCCTTCTTGTATAAGTGCTGCTCCCATTCCTTTGGAACTACTATCCACGGAAAGAACAATATGTTTATTTTTGTCGAAGTACGCTAGTACTGGTGCATTTACACACATTTTCTTGAGTGACTGAAAACTATTTTCTTGTGCACCGTCCCAGTGCCATTCTATGTCCTTGTGTAACAATTCTCTCAATGGAGCTGATACCTCCGACATGTTTGGCAGGAATTTTGCAAGGTACTGAATGAATCCAAGAAAATGCTGCAATTCTTTCTTGTTTTCAGGTGCTTTCATTTGTTCTACAGCCCTGAGTTTCTCATAGTCTGGTTTGAGTCCATGTTCACTCAACACGTGTCCAACGTAGGTGACTTCTGACTTTCGAAATTCACATTTATTCGGCGAAAGCTTCAGATTATACTTCCGAGCTTTGTCTAGGACATTTTTCAGTCTCTGATCATGCTCTTCTAATGTATTGCCCCATACTAATATGTCATCCATAATAACTTCTGCGCCTTCTATATCTTCAATCATTTCTGACATGACTGACTGATACAGTTCACTGGCACATTTTACTCCAAAAGGTAATCTACAGTAACGATATCTCCCGAAAGGGGTATTGAATGTACACAACTTAGAGCTTTCATGGTCCAGTCCGAGCTGCCAAAATGACGATGTACAATCTATTTTACTAAATATCTTAGCATTCGGCATACGAGATACGACTTCCTCAACTGTCAAAAGTGGAAAGTGTTGCCTTTTTATAGCTTTATTCAGATCTCTAGGGTCAATACAAATTCTTATGGATCCGTTAGGTTTTGTAACCACAACCATACTGCTGACCCAACTTGTAGGTTTCTTAACCTTTTTAATGATTCCTTCTTTGACCATGCGTGACAGTTCAGTTTTTACCTTATCTCTCATGGAAATAGGTATTCTTCTTGGAGGGTGCACGACAGGAGTGATATTTGGATCAATATGAATTTTATGTTTACCTGGTAAGTGTCCAATTCCTTGAAATAGATCTGAGTATTCCTTTTGAATGTCACTATTGTCCACATTATTAATTGGTTTGTCCAGTTTGTACATTCTTTGAACTAAACCTATTTTCTGGCAAGTCTCTGAGCCTAATATCGTCGGTGCGTTCTGTTCAATAACCTGAAATTCTATGTCATGAATATTGTTATTGAAATAACAAGGTAGTCTAATTGAACCTATTGGTTTGATGGTGTGTCCACTGTAAGATCTTAATTTGGTATCCGTTCCTTTCAAAGCTGTTTTGATTTTCATTTGTTTGAGAACACTTTGACTGATAACGTTACATTTTGCCCCTGTGTCAATCTGCATGGAAATTTCATTGTCATAGATAATACTTTGCACTGTCCAATCATCTGATAATTTATGTATTTCCATTTCATCTGACAACATTTTCACATACACCAAATCACTGTCGCAACTGTCATAATCCGTATTGTCACTGCTGTTAGAATCATAATCATAATCCTCAAGAGAGTTTACACCTTTTCGCTGCCTGTCATGCTTTTGTCTTCTCGCTAAGCACATTTTGCTAAAATGATTCATTTTCCGGCAATATCTGCACTTTTTACCCAGTGCTGGACATGGTTTTTCAGCATGATTGTAACCACATTTCATGCATTTTACTGCATGTGTGTCATGATTTGACTTTTCTCTGGTGCTTTTTCTGTTACCCTTGTATTTTGGAATACGCTGATTTGTCCGGGGTTTGCTTTTTATCGCACATACATTTGGGTCTTCACCAGCATTCATGGACTTCAACTGCTTTTGAGACAGTTCATATGTTCGTGCTATGTCCATACATTTTTCAAGTGTTAAGTCATTGCCTTCACTGATGAGCTTTTCTCTTACCTTGGATGATTTTATTCCAAATACGATATGATCCCTTATCATGTCATCATGTACTGTTTCATCATATCCACATTCCTTGAACAATAATTTTAAATCTGTCACAAATTGTTCAAAAGGCTCCTCTGCTTCCTGAATTCTTGATTTGAAAATGTATCTGGAATAGATCTTATTTGACTTTGGTTTACAATAACTTTTAAATTTTTCATAATGTGTCAAAAGGTTCCTTTTCTCTTCCACTGTAAGATTCCATGTTGAATAAATATTTCTTCCTTTTTCACCAGCCCATAACATTAAATAATTGCACTTTTCTTCTTCACTTTTGGCTTTTAAAGGTCCACCAAACATAAAGTCACAGTGCTCTTTAAACGATTTGAATGCGGTGTCTAAGTCTTTTGCATCCCAGTCCATGTATGGATATCTAGCATTTTGTTCATCCATTTTGTGTTATTTATTTCACCGATTATCTTTTAAAAATAATCTAACTCTTTCTTTTCACAAAAGAGAATAGTCAGACTTTTCCTCTATCCTTTGAAAATAGAGTAAATCTGTAGACGTAAGCCCGCTCCGCTCTCTGACACCATGTTATGTTTTGTTGGTATAAGACAACAACAAGTCAGTCTGCTGGGCAGTACACACACTATTTAATTTGCATAAAGCTAGCTCTTTTATACTACAGACAAATACGTACAATGAATCACTTTGATAAGAATTAGTGAGTAGGTGTATTTCATCATGCAACAATTCTTAAATACATAACAGTCCAGGTCCTCAATGCCAAGATGCTCAAGTAACTCACTGGACCTGATGGTGACAGTGTCCTGTGGCTTGACATTGCAAATCTGTCTGATCATTGCCCTGTCATTTCGCTGTAGTCGTTGGAGGTTTGGCTTTGTCAATGGCCATGTCTCACTGGCATGGAGCATTGCGCTCCGCACACAAGAGCTATACACACGGCCACGTGTCTTGAACGAGAGGTGGCGGGAAGAGAGAACTGGTAGCAACTCCTTGAATTTCTTCCAGGCTGTTTTCACGCGTGATGTAGTTGAAAGGTCGCAACCACCCGCTGCAGAGAGCATATCACCTAGGTAGCAGAAGGAAGCTACAACCTCCAGCTTGTCGGATCCGACTTGGACTTCCCTCTGTGGTCTGCCATCTAAGGTGCGTGCAGTTCCTTGGCACCGTGTACACCTGTAATCAGGGTCCTCTATCAAGCGTTTGAGCCCACTGCATTTCTTGTGCACCCAGACCTTGCAGCCATTACAAAAGATACTGTTGCTGCTCACTCCAGTGCAACATACAGCGCATGGGAACTGGCCTGTACTCTGCAAGAGGTCCAGACCTGTACCACAGATCATGATCTTTGTCTTTCCTGCATTCACTCTCAGCCCTTTCGCCTCCATTGTGTCTTTCCAAGTTAAGAGCCTCCTGACACATTCCTCAAGGGATTCAGCTATGATGACAAGGTCATCAGCATACAGGTCCTCCCAGGGGACTCCAGAGCGGAACTCGCATGACAAGGCTTCAAGCACAATGATGAAAAGCAGTAGGCTGAGAACAGAGCCTTGATGAACACCCACCTTCACCTCGAATTCTTCACTGTAACCATCACCAACGCGGACACGGCTCCGAGCATTAGCGTACATCCCTTGGACCAGTTTCACAATCCACTCGTCCACTCCAAGTTTTCTTAGTGCCCACCAGATGACTTTCCGAGGTACTCGATCAAATGCCTTCTCCAGGTCTACAAAAGCCATGTAGAGTCTCCTGTTGACCGCCAGATACTTCTCTTGCAGCTGTCGGACAACAAAAATTGCATCTGTTGTGCCTCTTCCTGGGACGAAGCCAAACTGGGAATCGTCAATGGACACCAACTGCCTAATGAGGCCATCCACAATCCTCTCCAGGACTTTCATGACCTCCCTCAACATTATGCACATTATAGCCCTGGTGTCAATTATGGACCTCCCCAGGGCCCACTTATTTCTCTATGGATCAGGTGAGCGATCCAGGACCATCATGGCCCTCTTGTTTATAGTTGTGAATGCTTTGCATTCCAAAGAATAACAAAAACATAAATATCAGCCTATAAATGTAAAATGTGAACATCTGGAACGCAGAACTCTCATGAATGGGAGTAGTGAATGCTAAGTAGAAGAAAAACAAGGATCAGGAATCGATACAATTAACTTACTCCACCCATCAAAGACACCAAAGGGAAAAAAACACAAACAAGAAGCGACCAGACCATAATGGAAACCTTAACAAAGGAAGGCCATAAGGACAGTTACTTTCCCACAAAATGGCCATCCAAAATAAAAAGACACAAGTGATACACACATTAAGTAACAAACGACAACATAAATAAACCGCCACAGAAGAACCGCCTTGGAACGGTCAGTGGAAAGAATTCCACTGGGGGGCTAAAATCGATTTTACATGGCCATAATCCAGATTCGATTATTTCGACAGCTGAAGGTGCTGATGATTGTGTAGCTAAATTTACCTCTTTGGTTAGAGCTAGGGACTAACTTCCCACACCACAGGTCCTGGTGTATGAATGTCATTTGACGTGTCACCAGTAGCAATTCTGATTCTGAATCCTTGCCCTTACCTCTGTCGCAGTATACACTAATTTTGTTTAGTCCGCATGAAGGCTTCCTAACTCATCAATAACATGCAAATAAAAAAACTACAGAGATGAAACAAGGTTGAGGACTTGACAGCATACAACAACAGAATTGCTGGAACAAAAGAAAAACCTACAGTTAGACTCCGAGGGGCCAGACCAAAGAGGCAGCATCAGGCACCAACCAACATAAAGAATACTAAAATAAAATTCCATTAATGTTTTTACGCTGGCAAAACTGCAGAGGAGTTCAAAGCCCGCATGATGTAGATTGGGATCCAGAGGTGTGCGTTTTAGTACACCTCTGAAAGCAGATTGTAAATAGTTTTAAGAACTCATCCAGTGGGTTTGTTGTTTTTTGTGTGTTTTTTTGCTAAATTCTAAATTTAGCGCACCACCCAACTGAGGTAATGGCCAAGTATGCCCGACTAAGTATATGAAGATAGATAGATAGATAGAACCGCCATATAATCTTAGGCCCGACCCACCGGTGTGCAATCAAAGAGGGAAGCAAAGTTGCCAATCCTGATTGGGTTAACCACCATGCATACATTCTGTTTTATAACATTTATGTTGTACCCAATCTTTATATAACGATAAAGGATTTTACGAAATTGCGTACTAAAGTCATTACAGGCATGTATTTTTCTAAATTTATATACTAAGTCACCATAGAATTCGGGTTCCAATAGACCTTGTTGCAGAAGTGTATTAAGTCCAGCATTGAATTTGAAACCAAATCAGAATGACGTCTATAAAACTTAGAAAAGGCTTTACGTAGTTTATGATACCAATACCCCTGATTAAGAAGTTTAGCGGTTAATAAATTATTACGAGTGTTGAAGTCAGATACATGACTAGACACTCTAGTGAATCGAATTAACTGCGAAATATAAACCCTGTACGATGTCACACGAGAAACATCACCGTCCAAAAAAGAAGGTTCATAGGACAGACGCTCGAGGGACCTGCCGGTGATGGCGAAATAAATGTAGCGTCTGCTTTAATGAGCTGGATTCACTGCTCTTGAGGCTCAGGGTGAGCAGTCTTCATTAACCTTCTTCTATAAGATACACTTTGATATTGTGTCTCTTAATAAAGATAGATACTTGACCCTGTGACAGTTTCAACCCAAACCAGGGCATCAAAAGAAAACAACACACATTATCGTAGGTTCAAGGCCTATAGCATTTCCCTGAAGAATTCTTTCCTAGAACTATTCTTCAGTGGAATAGTCTTCCCTCTTCTGCAGTAGATGCCAAGAACACAGAGGAGTTCAAGCTCATATAGTATAGATGGGGACTCATAGGTATGCGTATTTGCATACCTCTGTTATTCTGATTGTAAATGGTTTTACGGACTCATCAAGTGACCGCCTTTTTTTTCTAAAGCTAAATTCAGCCACCCATCCGTCTGAGGCTATGGCCAGGTTCGACCGACTCAGTTAGTCAGTATAGGAAGATAGATAGTAGGTAGATACATGTGTAGCTCTTACCAGAATGGAAAACTTGGGCATGGAACATTGTAGCTCAGTAGTTAGTGCACATGCCTATGTTGCTAGAGGTCCCCGATTCGATTCCCGGCAGCATTAATAAAATTGCGGTGTCCGAACATGCTCCTCTGGCATCATTTGCAGGGATGATTGCCACAAAATGCAACATCCTTTGGATCAGGACGGTAACTGGAGTCCCCCTGTGCAGGAAGATCCATCCCCTGTGCAGATTAAAGATCCCTACAGTAATTACATGATTACTGTGCTAAGGCTTTCATCCTGCAAACCTGGAGTGTATGTAATGTACACCTGCAAGTGATGTCGGAATGTTATCGATCACAGTATAGGTAGAATGAAAGTAAGAAAGAAAGACTTAGTTTGACGTTCCTGAAGCTGTTTTACATTTGTTGATTTATAACTTGTGCCATGACATCACAGAACAGATATTTATTGAGAGTTATCTATACATAGTTAGAACTTAGAAGTCTAGAAACAGGAGAAATAAATACTATTCAAAATGTACATATTTTGCATCCAACAGATATTGGCTTACAGTTGGGTAAGGCCTGTTGTCTTTGCAGCAGGTTAAGGGTAGAGGGGGATTATTATTTCTTCTGTTTCTATACTTCCATTCATTTTCTTCTTTCTCCTCTGTCCCTCACTTTCATCTTTTCTACTATCCCATCCTTTTTCTGGGATACAACACAAAATGACCCACAGGGGTTGACATGTTGTTAAACTCAAAACAGTCAATTAACCCTTTTTGTACCAAGTGGAATCTTCCTCCTTGTATATGGCAGGAGTCTATTTCGAAATTTAGGGATGGCAGGTTGTGATAGCTTTAAAATTCAGAAAATAGCTTAACTTTTTACAAATAGTGTAGGCCCTGATCAGAAGCCGCATTCTGCTGCGTCTGATCTCTGGGCCTGCACTGTTTGCCAGGGTACCCGTTTTCGGGTTTCCGGTACAAAATGGGTTAAATCATACTTTCTGTTTCTGTTTTCAGTTATAAGAAGTTATACCATATTCCAGATCTCACCAAGGAACAAACATGTCACGAGCTCAAGCTGAGAGTGTGATTAAGAACATTATTCGTGAAATAGCACAGGAGTGTGCCAGCAAAGGACAGGCAGTGTCAGAGACATTAGTTGCTTTTATGGTAAATTATTTCTGTTAACCCTTATCTTGCTGAATATTCATTTAAGCCACTCCCATTTCTGTATATCAGCCAATCAAATTACTTGATGTAATTTATTGCTACAAATTCATAAACTGAATGCCAAACAGTGTAGATCCTGATCAGATGGCTTCTTCAGAAGCCATCTGATCTGGATCTACACTGTTTGCAAAGATAGGGGTTGTCGTGAACAGAAAGATAAGGGTTTATCTTTTGCATGCTTAATTGAAAAAATTGACAGACATGATCATTGCCTTGTATTTTTACTTGTCCTTGAAAACAAGGCTTGATTAACATTTCTTTGCCTTCAGTGGGATTCTTTCTTTGTTGGTAAGTTCCTGTAGCCTTATTTGGCATAGCAACAGATAAGATGGATATTATAATGTTATTAATCAAATAATTTCGTATTGGCCCAGTTACAGGTCCGAGGTCTGCTGTATTGGCACGAGGCCGAAGGCCGAGGCCAATACAGCTGACCGAGGACCTGTAACTGGGACAATATGAAATTACTTGATTAATGACAATTTTATTAATTGACGCAATTAAAAACATGATTTATGATTTTTAGCTCACCTGTCACGTAGTGACAAGGTGAGCTTTTGTGATCACTTTTCGTCCGTCGTCCGTCGTCAGTGCGTGTGTGCGTGTGTGTGTGCGTAAACTTTTTCTTCAAATGACATCTCCTCCTAAACCACTGATTGGATTTTGACCAAACTTCACAGCAATGATCCTTAGGTGGTCCCCTTTCAAAATTGTTCAAATGGTTCCGGTCCATTGCACATCTGGGTCACAGGAGCTAAAAATAGATTTTTTAAACAAAAACTTTAAAAATCTTCTTCTCTGAAACCACAAGGCCCAGGTCTTAGATATTTGGTATGAAGCTTCATCTAGTGGACCTCTACCAAGATTGTTCAAATTATAGCCCTGGGGACCAAAATGCCCCCGCCCCGGGGGGCCTTTGGTTTTACATAGGCTTATATAGGGAAAATCATTAAAAAATCTTCTTCTCTGAAACCACAAGGCCCAGGTCTTCGATATTTGGTATGAAGCTTCATCTAGTGGACCTCTACCAAGATTGTTCAAATTATAGCCCTGGGGACCAAAATGCCCCCGCCCCGGGGGCCTTTGGTTTTACATAGGCTTATATAGGGAAAATCATTAAAAAATCTTCATCTCAAATAGGCCCAGGTCTTTAATATTTTGTGTGAAGCTTTACCTGGTGGACCTCTACTAAGATTGTTCAAATTATAGCCTTGGGGCCAAAAATGCCCCCACCCCGGGGGCCTTTGGTTTTTCATAGGCTTATACAGGGAAAATCTTTAAAAATCTTCTTCTCTGAAACCGCAAGGCCCAGATCATTGATATTTGGTGTAAAGCTTCATCTAGTGGACCACTACCATGATTGTTCAAATTATAGCCCTGGGGGCCAAAATGCCCCCGCCCCAGGGGGCTATGGTTTTACATAGGCTTATATAGGGAAAATCATTAAAAAATCTTCTTCTCTGAAACCACAAGGCCCAAGTCTTTAATATTTTGTGTGAAGCTTTACCTAGTGGACCTGTACTAAGATTTTTACATAGGCTTATAATGGGAAAATCTTTCAAAATCTTCTTCTCTGAAACCGCAAGGCCCAAATCTTTGATATTTGGTGTGAAGCTTCATCTAGTGGACCTCTACCAAGATTATTCAAATTATAGCCTTGGGGGCCAAAATGCCCCTGCCCCGGGGGCCTATGGTTTTACATAGGCTTATATAGGGAACAACATTAAAAATTCTTCTCTGAAACTACAAGGCCTAGGTCTTTAATATTTGGTGTGAAGCTTTACCTGGTGGACCTTTACTAAGATTGTTCAAATTATAGCCTTGGGACCAAAAATGCCCCCGTCCCGGGGGCCTTTGGTTTTACATAGGCTTATACAGGGAAAATAAAAATCTTCTTCTCTGAAACCCAAGGCCCAGATCTTCGATATTTCGTGTGAAGCTTCATCTAGTGGACCTCTTTCAAGATTGTGCAAATTATAACCCTGGGCTGAAAATGGCCTGACCCTTGGACCCTTTGGTTTTTCATAGCCTTATATAGGGAAACCTGAAAAAAATTTTTTCTCTGAAACCACAAGGCCCAGGTGTTTGATATGTGGTATGAAGCTTCACCTAGTGGACCTCTACCAAGATTGTTTCAAATTATAGCCCTGGGGCCAAAAATGCCCCAGCCCAGGGGGCCTTTGGTTTTACATAAGCTTATGTAGGGGAAATCTTTAAATCTTTTCTTCTCTGAAACTGCAAGGCCCAGGTCATTGATATTTGGTGTGGAGCTTAATCTAATGGACCTCTACCAAGATTGTTCAAATTATAGCACTGGGGCCAAAAATGTCCCCGCCCCGGGGGCCTTTGGTTTTACATAGGCTTATATAGGGAAAATCTTTACAGAAACTTCTTCTTAGAAACTGCAAGGCCAAGGTCTTAGATATATTGTGTGAAGCTTCATCTATTGGACCTCTATCAGGATTGTTCAAATTATAGCTCTAGGACCAAAATGCCCCCACCCTGGGACCCTTTGGTTTTTCATAGGCTTAATTAGGGAAAATATTTAAAATTCTTCTTCTCTCATACCACAAGGCCCTGTTCTATGCTATTTGATATGAATCTTCAACTAGTAGACCTCTACCAAGATTGTTAAAATTATAGCCCTGGGGCCAAAAATGCCCCCACCCCTAGGGCCTTTGGTTTTACGTAGGCTTATACATGGAAAATCTTTAAAAATCTTCTTCTCTGAATCCACAAGGCCCAGACCTTTGGTATTAGGTGTGAAGCTTCATCTAGTGGACCTCTTTCAAGATTGTTCAAATTATAGCCCTGGGGCCAAAAATGCCCCCACTCTGGGACCCTTTGGTTTTTCATAGGCTTATATAGGGAAAACCTTTAAAAATCTTCTTGTCTGAAACCAGAAGGCCCAGGTCTTTGATATTTGGTATGAAGCTTCATCTAGTGGGCTATTACCAAGTTTGTTCAAATTATAGCCCTTGGGCCTAGAATGTACTGGAGACACTAATTCTCAGGTGAGCGATTCAGGGCCCTCTGGGGCCTCTTGTTTAATATTGGTTGACCTTGTGTAATATAGGATAATCAATTAATAAATTGTGATATTTGAAGGATTGTTTTCCTTATTTCACCATATAAATCTATGTTATAAGCCTGCTGACTTAATGTAAAAATTTAGAGTTATGGCATTCTTGGCATCTTAAATTCCTTGTAATTTGCATTCAGATAATGTCTGTAGTTGCTGAGCTTATTTGGTGTTGGGTGCATTAATTATGTTATGTTTATTGGCACTAAAATTGACATCATCAATGTCTTAATGATGTGCAAACTGTGTTACACAATTTCTGACACACAGCATTTATGTAAAGCTAACTGACATTGAATAAACACAATATACCGTATTCACCCTAATTACCACACCATGCCCTTATTTTTTTCAAAATAGTGTCAAAAAAATCATGGTGAAAAGTCTACCTAATTAGCGCACACTTGACATGAAAACAATAGCTTCCGAGATGATGCATACTGATAATTAATGGGATGGAAAAGGATACTCAGTAAGTTTTTTATAGATTTACTGTGAGAGCTTCAAGGGGTGGTAACATTAAAGTGTGCGCTTATGCATTTCCTTTTCCTTAGCTTTGGTGTGCGCTTATAGGAGCATGTGCGGTAATTAGGGCGAATACGGTATGTATATGTGTTTTTTTTTCAATGATACATGTACATTGAATTCACTGTTTGCAGTGATGATATCGATTTCGTTTTCCACCGAGAAATCTCTAAATTTCATAGAAAAGCATGTAAGAAAGTCTCAACAGAGCCTTTATTGCTTGGAGGTATGTAGAGTTGACCTTGACACAGGCAGTAATAATAATAATAATAATAATAATCAACCTTATTTATAGAGGGTACATGTAACACATTTAGTACTAGTACTTATCTTCCATGTGGCCCTATTTTCCTGGGTAGAAACCAGTACTGAGCAATTTGGATAAAGTCTCTTGCTCAAGGAAATAACACATGACGCATGTGAGGATCGAACCCTGTACCTCTCGATCTCTAAGCCAATGCTTTACCACTGCACCACTGCGCTCCAAGCCAGTAGGGCTTGAGATGTCATTTCATCTCACTGTTGGGTAAAAGCCCCACAAAATTGGAAGCAGCATCTCCAAAATGACCTATATAGTGTTGATGGGGATGTAAAATTGATTGTAATACAAACAAACCTTGACATAGCTACATTCAAGCTATGCAGGGATCAGCTTCTTGAATGTCAAGTCTACTCTGCATGTCTGCAATGTAATTTTATTGTTATCAATTACATTAATTGCCATTATTCAATTACTTTCAAATGTAATTGGTCCAAAGCCTGGCAGAGATTTCCCATTGGCTCAAGGTATCTAAAGTTTGGCATGTATTCCAAAGTTTTGAAGAAACTCTTAATGTAAAAATTCAGAGTTATGGCATTCTGGGCACCTTAACCCTTACCCTGCTGTTCATAACAAGCCCTACCTTAAGTCCTTTGCAAACAGTGTAGATCCAGATCAGATGGCTTCTGAAAAAATTAAATCAAGTAATCTGATTGGTTTAAAGTCAGAAATGGGTGTGGCTAAATTAATTATTCAGCGGGATAAGGGTTAAGCAAGATGCTTAGGTTATATCCCTGTAACACATGTAGCCCTATTAGTTATCTGCACACCCACATTTAAAGAGCCTAAATCAGACAGATCCTTTTCTGACACCATGTTATGTTTTGTTGGTATTTAAGACAACAAGTCAGTCTGCTGGGCAGTACACATCCTATTGCTAGCTCTTTTATACTAGAGACAAATACAATAAATCACTTTGATAAGAATTACTGAGTACCAGGTAGGTGAATTGCTTCATACAACAATTCTTAAATACATAACAAAAGGGTCCTTTTTCCCTTTTATTTTTATGTCATTTCAGTTACTTTCCTTTTTCAGGTAAAAGCTGTTGTATTGGATCCCTCCAATGAATTTAATGTAGATAGAACACTGACTAAAGATGATGTACAGAAACTTATAAAGGTATTCCTGCATTGCCGTATTTTAACCTTTAAGATTCAAATTACAACAGTTGCTGGTTTAAACAATATTTATTCATTTCATTTTGACAAGTCAATTCGAACAGTATATGTACAATTTACAATGACAGGATTTGAAAACAAGCGAAACGCTTATACTAATCATCTCCTGTTGTCATCTGCTTTGTTGTCTGCAGGATACTTTAAAAGTCATTGTTGCAAACTGTGGACAAAGATCAGACTGCTTCTCTAGGAGTCTACACTGTCTGTCTGTATTCAGAAATATGCTTGTAAAGTGTGCAAGAATGTGCAATATTCTTCGATGCAGTTATGAAAAAATATATCTGAAAAGTTTGCAAGAAGATTCAGCAGACGACATAAACAGACAACATTTTCAGATGTTGTTAAGGGTTAACCCTTATTCTGCTGAACACAACAACCCCCACCTTTGCAAACAGTGTAGATTCAGATCAGAAGAAGTGATCTGATCAGGATCTACTCTATTTGCCATGCAGTTAGTGTATTAAATTATACATTATATCAAATAGTTTGATTGGTTGATAGTCTTCAATGGGTGTGGCTAAATTAATATTTTCAGCAGGAGATAAGGGTTAACCCATTTCTGACAAATGGTACCTTCTACACAACAGTTTTGGATGGGCCCATATCTTGTTTCTGGGTTTGGCAGTTTGTTTTGTTTGTTGTAAGTTTTACAAAAATTCCTTAATTTACACTCACAGTGTAGACCATGATAAGATGGCGCATTCTGCGGCATCTGAACTGGATCAATACACTGTTTGCCAGTGTCATTTTATGGGATGTTAGGCATGTAACAGTTTGAATTGTGCTTTTGTGCCTCCGAACTCGATCACCATTACATTTCAAATTTTTAATCCCCTGCCGCGAAGTGGAGCGGTAATTATTATTATAGGAATGGCCTTCGTCTCTCTGTCCCATCTGGCCATCTGTCTGTCCATAACACTTTCTCCTGAACCCTTTGATAGATTTTCACTAAACTTTGGTCAAATATTAGTCTCTGTGAGCTGATGTGCAGAACTATAAATGAACCATGTTGACTCAAGGTCAAGGTCACAGTTGAAGGCCACAAGTTTGAAACTTTGAATTTTGTGTCCCTTCCATATCTCCTATACCCTGGGAAGGATTTTCATTAAACTTTGGTCAAATATTCTTTTCAGTGAGCTGATGTGCAGAACCCATAAATGAACCATGCCAACTCAAGGTCAAGGTCACATTTGAAGGTCAAGAGTTTGAAACCTTGAACATTGTGTCCATTCCGTATCTCCTTTATCCCTGCAAGGATTCTCATTAAACTTTGGTCAATTATCCCCCTCAGTGAGCTGATGTGTAGATTTTCATTAAACTTTGGTCAAATATTCTTCTCTTTGAGCTGATGTGCAGGACCCATAAATGAACCTTGCTGATTCAAGGTCAAGGTCACATTTGAAGGTCATAAGTTTCAAACTTTGAATTTTGTGTACGTTCCATATCTCCTTTACCCCTCAAAGGGTTTTCATTAAACTTTGGTCAATTATGCCCCTCAGTGAGAACATGTGCTGAGCCCATAAATGAATCATGCCGACACCAGGTCAAGGTCACATTGGAAGGTTACAACTTTGAATTTTTTGTCCATTCCATATTTCTACCCATCAAAGGATTTTCATTAAACTTTGGTCAAATATTTGCCTCAGTGAGCTGATGTGCATAACCCATAAATGAACCATGCTGAGTCAAGGTCAGGTCAAAAGTTTGAAACTTTGAATTTTATGCCCGTTCAATATCTCCTTTACCCCTGGAAGGATTTTCATTAAGTTTTGGTCAAATATTCGTCTCGTTGAGCTGATGTGCAGAACACATAAATAAACAATGCCAACTTAAGGTCAAGGTCACAGTTGAAGGTCACAAGTTTAAAACTTTGTATATTGTGCGGGTTCCATATCTCCTTTACCTCTGGGAGGACTTTCATTAAACTTTCGTCAAATATCCCCCTCAGTGAGCTGATATGCAGAACCCATAAATAAACCATGCTGACTCAAGGTCAAGGTCATGAGTTTGAAATTTTGAATTTTTTGTCTGTTCCATATCTCCTTTACCCCGGAAGGATTTTCATTAAGTTTGGTGAAATATTCCCCTTCAGTGAGCTGATGTGCAGAAACCATAAATAAACCGTGCCAACTCAAGGTCAAGGTCACAGGTGAAGGTCATCAGTTTGGAACCTGGAATTTTGTGTGCGTTCCGCATCTCCTTTACCCCTGGGAGGATTTTCATTAAACTTTTGTGAAATATTCCCATCAGTGAACTGATGTGCAGAACCCATAAATAAACCATGCCAACTCAAGGTCAAGGTCAAAGGTGAAGGTCATAAGGTTGAGCCTTGATACAAAGTGCGGCAGGGGATTTGGTTGTCCCTCAGACTGCTTTCTTGTTTATGATGTCTCATCGGCTATAAAAACATTTGCACTGGATTTGGGTGACTGGCTGCCATACATCCCAGCAGGCACATGTCCCTAGGGCAACGTCAAATCAACATCAGTGCAACGTCACGATATTGCACGGACATTGATGTGACGTTGCATAAACGTCATGACCTTGAACCGACATTGATGTGACTGTCATAATTACATCATGTGCCTGCTGGGATGTATTTTGTAACATTTGTTATTTATGTGTGCATTCATGGTTTTCAGTATAGATCAAAACCAAAGCACTGACAGCAAGAAAAATCTATAAAGTTTTGTTTGGATACAACATGGTTGTTTTGCTAACATGGTTTCTACTCTGTACCCAACAGTAGTTGAATATGTGGTATAAAACATGCAGGATAAAACAGTCTTGCTTGTCTGCTCCTTTAATTTATTATTTTTGACCTTTTGACATGGAAGTTAGTGGGCCTTTTGACAGGGAAGTTAGTGTATCACTGCACCACAGCCTTATCACACTTTTTGGGGATCCAAAGAATAATTTGTGTTTGTTAAATAAATATGCTCTGACTAGGCAGATACAGCTTATATAGGAAAATGACCACAAATGTCATATTATATGTAATCTATATAATTTCATAGATTTATGGTCATTTTTCTACAAAATCTACAAAGTTTTTTATCCATCTTTAAACACGGTTTTATCCAAAATTGTGTTATAAAGAACCACATTATAAATGTTGTGGTACATGTATTCATTGGAAACTTTTTAACATTTTTAGTTCCTTTGAAAACTACAAGATGTAATTTTGCACTAAACCTTGACTGGGCATCAGTGTTAGTGGAAACGGCTTCTGCAAAATTCACAAGTATTGCAATTGCATTTAAGGTTGGCCATCTACCTTCTGCTGATCTGCCTTGACTGACATTGCCTTGTTTAGAGGAAATAATAATAACAGAATATTTTGTTTGTTGTTAGCAAACAGTGCAGACCTAGATCTGACTACTCCTGGATCTGGGTCTACACTGTTTGCCATTCCTTCTGCACTTTTTGGGCTCCTTGCTGGATCATGAAACACATTTGTTAAAATTTTAGGAGAATCATAGCAAGTCCTGAAGGTGTCCTAATTTTTAAGAGTTTTATGGTATGCTCAAGGTTATGGTTGCTTTATCTATTTGCAGCTATGTGTGGACAGATTGATGGACACAAGATCCCCTGCTCTGGACACTGTCAAAATGCAAGTTTACTTTGATATGAACTACACTACTAGAGGTAGGGCTGGCTAATCACAGCTAAAATAATATACGATTATCGGTCCTGTCATTTTGATTGATTGTCAATTAATAATCACTGTAGATTTTGTCATATTTTTACCTTTCTGTCTTAATGCTGAGGCATGACTTCTAAAATATATAATACTTTAACACTATTATATACAATGTGAGACACGGCTACAATGACACCCTCAAAGCCTCCCTCAGGGACTTCAACATTCCAACAGAGTTGTCGGAACAAATTGCACAGGACAGAGCAAGGTCTCATCACAAGGGGTGCCAATGAATATGAGGCAAAAAGAATCAGTGAATCTGAGCAGAAATGCACACAGAGCAAAGCAAGAGCTAACATATCACCAACAGAGCTGTCTTCCTCTAGCCCCTTTTGCTTTATCTGCAACAGACAGTTCAGAGCTAGAATCAGTCTCATCAGCTATCTTAGAACACACAAATACCATAGTAACATTTCTCAAATATGATTAAGATTGGTCATTGTCAGTAATGACAGACAAAATATTATAATGTTAGGCTCAAAACCATTCTATGCATAGCCAGTTAGGCTTTGAATGACTTACTTTAACAAAACTACAAATCAAAATGTGCACAACAGAAAGAGTATGCCCCTAAAGATAGGAAAATAATGAGATACAGAAATCAAATAATTGATTATTAGGAAATCAATATCAATAATCATCTTTGTGGAGTATATGGATAGATTAACCCTTCCCAAAACGGGTAATTGGCAAAACGTGCAGGCCCGGATCAGACGCCGCAGAATGTGGCATCTGCTCAGGGCCCACACTGCTTGCATGTTCTGCCATTTTCCAAATAAACTTTGAAGAAAACACTACCTGACACTACCCTAAACTTTGAAATGGATTTGTGCTATATATGAAGTGGAAGATTCCATTTGGTACAAAATGGGTTCATGCCAGTCTTAAGCAGAGGTAAGTCTCTTGATATTGAACCACATAAGCCCAGCCAAAAGAAAATCTTTTTTTTCTCGGGATTTGTAACCAGTTAAAACACAAATCAGACTGCTCAGGTACACAGGCTAGCAAGAGTCTTGAAATTTTGCATGCAGATATACAGTCAGACTTCAATGGCTCGAACACAGGAGGGACCATGAAAATTGGTTTGACATGGGGAAAATTGAGCCACTGAGGGTAAATCATAGTGCCAGGCCAGGACGCATAAACAGAGGATTTTACATGAGTGCTTATGTCTTATTGAATTTTTTAAACAAGTTGAGGAAAAGGGATAAAACATGTGGCTTTGTTGAGCATTTTATTTCTTTTCCTCAATAAGTTTAATAAATTCCATAATACATGAGTCCGAATGCAAGATTCTATTTATCATATGACATTTAAAACACATTTTATTCATGATTGTTTTACAAAAATGTCAATATTCTGCCATTAGTAAATGCGGCATCGTGAAGGACGTCATACATGTAACTTTACGGGGCATATCTAACTAATTTGCATATTTAATCCACTAGTGGATTATCAGATTTATTACATGGGGTTATTACAATCTCAGATGCGACGTCATTTGATAAATGGAATATCTTCTTGGTTTTCTTTGAAATAAATATATGTCTTGTGTACTCATGAGAATTGCCTCATCAAGGTGATCCTAATGAGTACACACATCATCCATTTTTATGGGAAAATGAAAAAAAACTATCTAAATGATCCCAAATACATAAAAGGTTTACTGTAGAAACTAGAGGTATTATTCAAGCTGTGATCACAAAGGTACTAATCAGACTGCATGCATGGATGTCTAAAACAGCTTTTCTCAGGATATACATGTTTCTTGCACACCAGACAAGGAAATCCGTGATTTTACCCTGGGATAGAAATTTATGTTCTGACCCTGGTGTTCCGACCCCAAATCGAATATAATCGCGTGTTTGATAAATGCACTGGTTGATTACGACCTTGTGTGCACCGTCGTTAAGATTGACGTCATGCACAATCTGTGACGTCACTTTACTTTCCTGCAGTGTCAACACAATATGGCAGACGTTGGTAACCGAAGTGACTGCAGCATTAAAAATCTGCTTTAAGAAATGGAAGGTATGCAAGAAAAAGAATCCAATATGGGTGTGAGGGGTGGATAGAAAAATCCTTCCCTCGGGATCACTGTCCGGCATCACTAGGCAAGCCTCGTGATGCCGGACAGTGACCCTCGGGACGGATTTTTCCATCCACCCCTCCCACCCATATAAGATTCTTATAATCTCACATTTGAGCCGGCACATGACAAAACCTTCAATAAGGTGCGACCAGCAGAGACTCAAATCAACCTGCCCACCCATCCACTATGACAAGACCTTATGCGTATGTCTCTTTGCAAAGATATCGGCAAATAGTAGATACATGCGGTCAGCAAAGACTCTGATCAGACTGCATGAATGCACAGGCTGATCTGAGTCTTCGCGTGTCTCTCAAGATTTCTTGTAGTTTTTGTCATGTGCTGGCCCCCTATCTAGTTTCTATGTTTGTCCCAAAAACTAGAACAAGGCAACTTTGCCAACCCATACACCACAACCTATATTGCCCGGATCCAGAAGAAAAAACTGCCGAGGTGGTTGAATTGAACACCCACAGCATAGGTTTATATGGAGAAACAGAAAAATTATCTGCAGTTATCACCAAATTCACACCTTATTTGTTACTATGCACAGAGGAGTTTTAAGCCAGAATGAAAATACGGTCTGCTCTTTAGATCTACTTCGTATTATTCCATTACTTTTCTTTTTACAGCTGATTTCCTTGAGGAGCATAGAAGAGTACTAGAGTCGCGTTTACAGCCAGTCTTACGTGAAATCACTGACAGTCGGGCTAGAACTCGAGAAGAATTAGAGAGTTTATACAGAAAGATAGTATCAGCAGTCCTTCTCAGGTCTGGTCTTGGAAGCCCTACAGATATAGCTGTGGTCAGAGAAGCTACAGGTAGGCAAACTTGAAGTTGAATAGATACATTGCCAATTTCTATCAGGGAGAGAACGTCTGTGACTTCCTGTTTGCTTTAGTATAAATAAGACTCTTTCATAAAGGGGGTCTACTCTTAGAAGTGAGAATTTGCTCTTTCCTCTCAGAGTAGACCCAAGTAATAAGGGAGATAAAGCATTTTTAACCAAGCTGAGTTTTAACCAAGCTTACTTCCATGAAAGTGTGAGATCATCATCATCGGATTTTTGATTAACATGCAGGTACAGGGGCAACATTGACATAAGGGGGACCCTTTCCAGGTAGCTGGCTTGCTGCATGCATGATAGATCTCACACTAGATCTCTAAGTGAAGTATTTTTAACCAAGCTGATGTCCATGAAAGTGTGAGTAAAGCATTTTTAACCAAGCCGACTTCAATGAAAGTGTGAGATAAAGCATTTTAACCAAGCTGACTTCAATGAAAGTGTGAGATAAAGTATTTTAATCAAGCTTACTTCCATGAAAGTGGGTCCATTTGTCTGAACTACATGCAATTGCCGGCACTATCAGTGTGGACCCATATTAGACTACTGCTACAGGAGTGGTTCTAATGAACACATAAATCTTCATTCATTATGGTGAAAGAGTATGAAATACCTTTATCAACCCTTATCCTTCTGAAAACGACAATCGGACAACGCTACCCTTGCGAACAGTGTAGATCCATGTCAGATGACCAAGAAACCATCTGATCAGGATCTACACTGTTTGTCATACAGTTTTTGAATTGAACAAATACATTGTGTCAAGTAATTTGTTTGGTTGATAGTCAGAAATGGGTATAGCTAAATGAATTTATTTAGCAGGATAAGGGTTAACTGAACACAATTCTTGTGGAAAACCATGAGCTTGTATGCACAAAAACTGCATCATTGTTCTGTTGGAGAAGAAATTATACAACATGAAAGATATCAAAAAGCATACTGTTCCAGTTTACACTAAAAGAGCACTTACCATATAGGCAACTAGCAACATCTTAGGTGCTCCTGCACATAAATGCTGTCTTGTCAGAGCCTTTGCTGATCAAAGACTTGTAGAGGAGGCCATGAGGTAGCTTCATACAATGTCGTAAATTTTGGTATTTTTGCTGGAAAAATGTGAACAGCTTTTGCGTCAGCAAAAGCTGCTCACATTTTTTCAGCAAAAATTTCAGCATATTTGTCATATTCAATGATCAAAGTTTTAACGCTATGTTAACTAATGACGTAGTTAGTTTTGAACAACTGGCCCCAGTTGTTCAAAACTAACAACATCATTAGTTTCTGAATTGTTAAAACTTTGATCATTTAATATGGCAAATATACTAATATTTTTGCTGATAAAATGTGAGTAGCTTTTGTATATGCAAAAGCTACTCACATTTTACCAGCAAAAATACCAAAATTTTCGATATTGTACTTGCTAGAACAGTTAACAACATGGCCACTAAGGGGGCTTGAAGAAATAGATGGGCTTCATGATGCTTTCACGCAGAGCTGAAACCGACCCGCACACGAGTACTGTTAAACCGCGTAGTGGATCTAAGCCTGCCCAGGCAAAGCGGTGCGAGTGTCGGACCGGCCATGCTTATAAAACCTATTTGTTTCATTGGGCGGCAGGGCTTGAGATGTCATTTCATCTCAATGTCAGGTAAAAGTCCCACAAAATTGGAAGCAATGTCTCCAAAATGACCTTTACAGTGTTGACAGGGACGTTAAACCTCAAATCAAACAAACAAACAAACATGGCCACCAACAAGCTTGTTAAGCTAATGAGGCTTTGAACAAGTAGTTCCTGGCCTCTTGGCTGCACACACATTTGATGAACATAAATTGGAGACTTACTAAGGACCTTTTTATGCCCCCGTCACTCGAAGAATGGTGGAAAGGGCATATAGCGTTGCCCCTGTCTGTCCGTCCATTCGTCCGTCCGTGCATCCGAAACTTAAACGCAGTCAATAACTTTCTTATTTCTTGATGGATTTTAAAATTACTGGGCAGAAATGTTAACCATCATCAGGCGGAGGCATCCGTGTCCTATGGACGCATTTCTAGTTTCTCATATGTTGGCTCATATACAATGTACACCACAACCTTGTTATAACATGGTTCATTATAACACAGATTGGATATAACACAGTTTCAAGATGGATCCCAAAAATGTATAGATTATATAGAAAAATGACCATAAATGGTCATTTTTCTATATAATCTATACATTCTGTTTGTATAAAACACAGTTGTTTAACTAATACGGTTTCTGCTTTGGACCCCTTAATAATGCTGTAAAGAGGTTGTGGTGTATTTTGTACAGATTATACAGAAACTGGACAGGAAGGAAAAAAAAAAAAACTTGTACATTTTGACATGTATGAATAACAAGGTTTAAACTAGTAAATCTCTGAGACATTAATGACAGTGTAGCCTCAGACTGAAAAAGTTAACCAGTGCTTCAGCTGAAGTGCATGACCCGCCGGATGCTTTTAGCTTTATGAGTGTTACCACATATGGGTATGGCGGCCATTTTGGTCATGTGACCTGGACCTAAAACGGTTCCCCCAATAAATGCACCTTATCGTAAGGAGCAAAAAATATATCTTATACTTTAGTACTGTATTCTGAATCGTTTGCAGGATAAAATGCATTCTTACTTTTCCAATACAAAAGCATATGTGTCAAAGTTTGACCTAGGCACAAAGAATGTCAAGGTCAACCCAGGGTCACCATTTTAGCGCTTTATGATGGGCCTACGTCCCAGATGCTATTTATCAAGTTTCGTGGAAATCTGCCGAGTGGTTCTGGAGAAGACTATTTTTGAAGGGTTTTTACCATATATGGCTTGGCGGCCATTTTGGTCATGTGACCTGGACCCCATGAGCAAATTTTGGTTTTACCCATACCATAGAGGCTCCATATGAAATTTGACTTCAATCGGCCCAACGTTTCCGAGGAGAAGCAGTTCGAAAATTTTCACATTTTTTGCCTCGGCGAGGCTATACTAAATGGAATGTAATATTTTGCAAGTTCATTGGTTAGATCTCATTGATATCTATCAGTATGCCAAAAATTATTTAAATATTCCAATCAGTTAAGTCACTATCACCAATTTTCACAAACGGGTTACGGACAGACAGACAGACTGACAGAATGACACGGTGATTTTAGGGCACTCTAGGAAATCAACCGACTTCAGTCGGTCGCTTTTTCTGCGGGTCGTGCAATCTGTGTTGTTACTTTTTGCTTCAATGAATTAATGCCTCCTTTAAGCATGGCACAATATAGGAGCTTGGTTGTCCATTTCTTCTTTTGTTTGTTTGTTTCTTCATCAAGCCATCAACATTTCCAACAAATCTAGCATTCACTGAAAGGTTTAACCCTTTTTGTACCAAATGGAATCTTCCTCCTTATACACCACAATCTCTTTATAACACTATTAATGGGGTCCAAAGCAGAAACCGTGTTAGTTAAACAATCGTGTTATATCCAAACAAAAATGTATAGATTATATAGAAAAATGACCATTTACGGTCATTTTTCTAAAATGGTCATCTTTCTATCTAATCTATACATTTTTGGGATCCATCTTGAAACCCTGTTATATCCAAAATCGTGTTATAATGAACCATGTTTTAATGAGGTTGTGGTGTATATGGCAGGAGTCTATTTTGAAATTTAGGCGTGACAGGTTTTGTTATCTTAAAATTTATTTAAAAAATAGCTGAACTTTTCGCAAAGAGTGTAGGCCCTGATCAGACGCCACATTCTGTTGTGTCTGATCTGAGCCTTTACTGTTTGCCAGGGTACCAGTTTTTGGGTTTCCGGTACAAAATGGGTTAAGTCTATAAGGTACTACATAGACTTTGATGGAATTCTTGTTGAAAAGATAACAAGGTAACGCAATTCTGCAAGAGAAGATTGTGTCTTTTAGAAATGCAGGCAATTTTTACAGGCATTGCTATTCACTAATTTTTACTGGTTTCTTCAGCTGCACTACAGAGTGTGTTTCCTCAGACTGAGTTGGGTACCTTCATGTCCCTGACAAAGAGGGATAAAGAACGACAACTTCTAGAACTTACAATGATTGTTACTGGGATCAGACTGTTCAACAAGGAGTGTGGCAAAGGTGGAGAGGGCATTGATGATTGTGAGTAGTTTTTGTATTCCTGAGAGCAATTGACATTTTTGTTATTATTTAAGAAATTAATTTTGATTTTGTCATATGATATTATAGCGGGGCAGTATTTTATGGCAGAAAAATAACAATGTAGAGTCAAACTTCAATATTTACATTTTCACTGCGAAACCTTTCATAAACATTAAGCTTTTTGAATGCGTCCACAACTCTTTGAATGCAATGACTTATAAGACCCACCCCTTTAAAGTGGTGTATTAATTTCAGTTCAAACTACTTATTGTTTTGAGAAACCAATTTTATTTTAGTCTTTATTTGTCAAAATTACCATATGTCTGCTAAATTGGAGGCCTGGGAATATATTTCGGATGACAAATTTCTACCAACCACAGATATTGAAGCACTGGAGTTGTTAGTGTCATCCACGACATCTGCAAGTGATATTTCCAAAATGAACATACAACAACAAACCCCAGTGTCTGCTCCAAGATTTGCCTCAGTAGACAGGACATGATAAAGAAATTCCAGGAGGCAAATCAGTCATCGTCCACAAATGAAAAGCAAAAGATGGCGAAATGGCTCCAATACCTTTGGGACTTTGAAACTTTGTTTGAGACAGGAGTAGTTTGAGCAAATAAGGGTTGCCCATAGGGCCAGGTCAGGGGGCATAATGGGAATAATTTGGGGATATCTTTCTGGGATTGTCTATTGTTAATGGGTATGTTGTATGTACTCATTGCTCTAATGATTACACACACGATACCTTTTTATGATAAAAAAAGAAATATATTAAGGGGAATGGATACACCTAGCATATTTTTCCACCATTTTTCAAAGGGAGACAACTTTTGGTACGTCCTGTTTGCTTTTTCTATAAAGACAGCCCTGTTGAAAAAGGGGTCATCTCTTAAAGGAAAGAATTTGCTCCTTAGGAGCAAATTCTTTCCTTTAAGAGTTGACCCCTATTGACATGAGATACAACAATACAAAAATACTTTTGTAGGAGTTGCCTCCCCTGAAGGCGTATCCATTCCCCTTAGATTATCACTAAATATGTTTTATCTTGAGGTATAAGAAGAATTTTTAGGGACTGCAGAACGAGTTTGAATCAGCCTCCACTTCTATTACGGTAAACAAGCCATCAGTGTTCAAAGCATTTAAGTTCTACTGTATTATTAAATAATTATGTCATTCTGCTTAAACATTTTAATGAATAGGCGTGGAAGAGAATAGTGCTTTTGCATAGTGTCTTCAGCAATAAATAAATAAATAAATCCATCTACTACAACCTCTTTATAACACTATCATTGGGTTCCAAAGCAGAAACCTAGTTAATAGTTAAACAACTGTGTTATACCCAAATAAAAACGTTTTTAGATTATATAGAAAAATGGCAATTTATTATATAACCTATGAAATTTTTTGGGTTCCCTCTTAAAACTGTGTAACATAACTGTGATAATTTTTTTATCTGTATGAGGGAGATTTACCATTGTGATGAGGGAGATGTAAAGAAAAACACATACCCAAAGTTGTGTTTTAACTCTTATCCTGCTGTTCACAACAACCCTTTTCTTTGTAAACAGTGTAGATCCAGATCAGATGGCTTCTGAAGAAGCCATCTGATCAGGATCTACACTATTTTGACATTCAGTTTATGATTTTGTAGGGATAAATTACATCAAGTAATCTGATTGGTTCAAAGTCAGAAATGGGTGTGGCTAAACTGAATATTCAGCAAGAGATGGGTTGAGGTTTAAGTGTAAACTGATAGATAAGTAAATAAAAATCTGTAGTGTA
Organism: Lucinisca nassula; assembly: GCA_963580285.1. NCBI lineage: Eukaryota > Metazoa > Mollusca > Bivalvia > Lucinida > Lucinidae > Lucinisca > Lucinisca nassula. The sequence continues at coordinate 174,108,076 of OY757010.1, forward strand.
AGGTTTTCTTAGTTCTGATGAATGTGTATGCTTCGATTGCAGTGCCTGCTATATTGAATGAGGCTGTACCTGCTACTACACAGAATGTTGACGCTGAGATTCAGGCCTCATTGAGGTCAGCAAATAAATATGCAGGTGAGTTCCTATTTTCTGCAAATGGATTCCCCCAAAACAATGAGTTTAAATATTGCCATCATTCAAACAGAAACTGCTATTGCAGTATGTTTTTTGAGTCTCTACATTTTTATCTGAAGTTGAGTTATTCTTTTGGAAAGAATTTGTCCGCATTGAGAACAAATTCTTTTGTTGAAGATTAAACATTGTATGGTCTTAATGAATTTTCTGGGATGTGTTCTGTTTCACATTGAAGTTCCGGAATCTGACTGTTTGCCATCAAAGAAACTATATTTTTCCTAACAGGAAGGTCCATACTCTTAATTATTTAGGAGTGAGGCTATGTTTCTCAGCTTTTAATGTCATGTTACTCTTTACCCTTGTTTTGATTTAACATATATGCCAATTGAAAGCTTTTGAAATTTTAAAATCTCTCTTTCTGATAGTGCTAATGTTAGCAGGTTATTATACTGAACTTGGTGTACACCATTTTCCAAGAATGTCAATTTGTTTGCTGTATTCTTAGAATAATGGATCACTATGTATGCATATTTAATAGTCCCTGCTTCGCACTCCCATTCCATTGATGGTTGTCGCTGTAGTATCGGCACATTGGTCTTTCATAGATATTTCATTCTAATTGGAAAAACAAGTCCTAGAAAATCCTTCTGTTAAGTGCATAATCAGGTGAACCAAAAATATCCAAAGTTTTCTATAAGGAGCATTTACATTAAAACACAAAAAGTTCCTTAATAAACACAAGTCAGCCATTTTCCCCTATATATCACAAAAGCATAATAATTAACATGATAAAATAGTAAACTTTTAGCACTCTCTCAACCTTAGCAGAGTGCAAAAGCTTGCACTTTAAATCTTGAAATACCTGTAGTATGTGTGTGTGCTTTTTAGAGCATTCTTGCTAATATGGTAGCCATTCATCATTACCAGATTTTTGATAAACATAGAGGTAAAGGGGCAACATCCACATTAGTGGCCCCCCCTTCCAGGTGTCTATCATGAGGGCAGAGCTTCCACTGTCTGCAATTCCTCTCTGTCAGCTGCTTCCAAGTCATTTTGGGCCTCATGGGCCCATGCTTTTCACCCACCTGTATGTCACAGGCAGTCTTGATTCCACTGTTGGAGTGTTCCACATGTCCATACTAGTGGAGCCTTCTCTCAATCAGAATGAGGTCCAGATCCTCAGTGCCAAGCCTCGCAAGTAGCTCACCAGACCTGATTGTGACAGTGTCTTGTGGCCTGACATTGCAGATCTGTCTGATCACTGCCCTGTTTTCTGCTGACATTGTAGGTTTGGCTTTGTCAATGGCCAAGTCACACCGGCATGGAGCATTGCACACCGCACACAAGAGCTGTACACAAGTCCACATGTCTTGAATGAGAGGTGGTGGGAAGAGAGAACTGATAGCAGCTCCTTGAACTTCTTCCACGCTGTTTTCACAATGTCATGTGATGTGGTCAACAGATCACAACCACCGACTGCTGAGAATATAAGAATCTTATATGGGTGTGAGGGGTGGATGGAAAAATCCGTCCCAAGGGTCACTGTCTGGCATCAGGAGGCTTGCCGAGTGATGCCAGACAGTGATCCCGAGGTGCGGATTTTTCTATCCACCCCTCACACCCATATAGGATTCTTTTTCTTGCATACCTTTCATTTCTTAGCGCGGATTTTAATGCTGCAGTCACTTCAGTTACCAACGTCCGCCATATTGTATTGGCTCTGCAGGAATGTTTAGTGACGTCACGTAAGGTGCTGTGATGTCAACCTTAACGACGGCGCATACGAGGTCTTAATCAACCTGTGCATTTATCAATTATATTCGATTTTGGGTCGGAACACCAGGGTCAGAACATAAATTTGTATCCCAGGGCAAAATCACGGATTTCCTTGTCTGGTGTGCAAGAACATTGTCTCCTACGTAGCAAAAGCAAGCTTCCACCTCTAGCTTGTCAGGTCCGATTTGGACTTCCGTCTGTGGTCTGCCATCTTTGAGGCGTGCAGTTTCATGACTTCTTATACACCTGTAATCAGGGTCCTCTGTCAAGCATTTAAGCCCACTGCATTTCTTGTGCATCCGGAGCTTGCAGCCATTGCAAATTATACTGTTACTGCCCGCTCTAGTGCGACATACGGCACATGGGAACTTGCCCAAACTCTGTAGGAGAACGAGGCCCATACCACCTTTCACAGTCTTTGTCTTTCCTGCATTCACTCTCAGCCCTTTCTCCTCCATTACTTCTTTCCCAGTTAAGAGCCTCCTGACACATTCTTCAAGTGATTCAGCTATGGTAACAAGGTAAGAGACAGGAAGACATCGCTGGTCAGAGTTCCCCTTTAGGTATAGTCTGGCTCTCAATCTGCACTATTGGCTCTGACAGATACTTCTTGTTTAAATAGTACATGTATATTTGATGCTTACAAGCTTTAACTATTGTTCCAGCTCTGGTTGAGAAATTACAATCTAGTGACAATGCAGAAGGGCCGTCTATACAGCTGCTGAAAGAAGCTCTTATAAACACTAGACAACATGAGGCTTTTCTTAGAGTTATACTGGTAAGCTATTTTTTTTATGGTAAGCAGACACTCATCTGTGAAACATAAAGAGACATAGATGCATCCCTGTCGACTCATGTCTGCCTGTGAAACTAAAAAAATTGGATAAGACTGAGAATGTAAGTTTCAAGTAGAAATGATAAAGCACTGATAGCACTGGTCTGAGTGTAAGCTGGAATTGTCTTGAATGAGGACTTACTTATTCATTAGACTGTTTCATTTAACCTTAAGTTTAAATTCCTGTATTAAAAGCAAACAGTATAGACCCTGATCAGACACATGATCTGAGTTTCCTCTGGCTGCCAAACCCAACACATGATTCCAGTCCAGATTCTATAGAAAACCCTCTTATGCAATGCTGACCTCCCACTCAGGGCTCGAGAAAATGCTGGTTTTCCGGTTCTGAACAGATTTTGAGTTTATTGAACGGATTTTAACTGAAAAACAAGACTAAAAAATCGGTCCATAATTTAATAAAATGTTCAAAAAAATCGGTTCGAAAATTTTTGCCAAGCCGTTATTTTGTAAAAAAAAACTGACCTATTTCCACTGACAATCCAAGCAAGTACACAAAAATGCCTCAAGCGTAAGGTGTTAGACTGGTTCACTATCCAACTAGGTGAAAATCGGACAAGTCCACGTCGGAGTCTTTGATCTTATCACAGCAAAATTTGATCCGTGTGTCAAAATCATGTAATCTCATCTGTCCACTTTAGTGAGCGCTGAGGCATGGGACGATACCATATCGGTGTTTTTGATATGCAAGGTAATTGGTAATATGATGGATGTGTGAAAACAAAGTGTCTCGTGTTACATTTTGATGTGTAGTTTTGTACTGTATTTTAAATGACAACACTTCAAACCTCCTTAGTTACGCATTACAATAAAAAAGGTTTTTTTTTCTGTTGTTAATTGTTTATCTGTAATTGCCAATTATCCGAGATGCGAAAATTTTAATTAAGGGGAGAAGGTTAAAGTTTGATTTTTAACTATCTAATACAAAGAAAGGTGTTAAAATCGGCCATGCTTACAACAGAGTAATAACTAGCTGAAAGTATTTAATGCTTGTAAGATCGTTTTATATCGCCTTTTCTGTTTTCGAAATGGCACAGCGTAGTATATAAATAAATAAATAATAATAATAAAAAAAAACCTCTGCCGAAGACAGATGTGCTGGGCCTCGACGTGGCGCAGGGGGGAAACACTGCACTAAAAATGTAGTGGCCAACTGCAGCACAACGCGAAATGGTATTTGACTGCACCACACTGGTTGTTTCCCTTTAGCGCTCTTCAGTTTCTGGGTGACACGGATATTGGGAAAATGAAAGTAGATAAAATCTGGCGTGTCTGAACAATGTGAGCAAATATTGCTGTTTTTAATCGAGATACTGATGTTCATATTCGTTGAACAAGTGTAAGAGCAATATTGTTATGCCATTCATTACCCTGATAACACAGCGGCACTCCGTATTTTGAACTTGCAAATCACTACACAATAGAAACCAAGGACGTTTTTACGGAAATTACCGAACCGCTTCTGGCTGGACCGATTTTGATTCTTCAGTTCCTCCAGCCCTGCTCCCACTGATAAGAAAAGCATGACTATTTTCCATAAATAACCATTACCTGGATTTCCGACAAGTCAGTGATAGTCACATGGAGTTCAGCTTTGAAAAGCTACTGTGCTTAATAACTTTAGGTCAATTAATAAACAATCAGACCCATAATAAAAATGAATAACAGTAGATATTAGAGATAAACAAACAAAACAGAGGGGGTGAGAGGAGAGAGAGAGATCAGTGTTTAGGTATTTTCTGAAGGAATATTGTCATTCTTTGTTTCAGAATGATGTAATCAGCTGTGCCCAGCAGGTAGAGTTACTAGAACAACAGTTGGCTGCTCGTATGGAGCAGTTACAAGCTACTGTACAGTCTAAGACTGCAGTGCCTACTGCTCAGGTCTATGTAAGTACACCACAACCTCTTTATAACACTATTGTTGAGGCCCAAAGCAGAAACAATGTTAGTTATACAATCTTAACCCTTGTTCTGCTGAATATTCATATATGCCACACCCACTACCGATTATCAACCAATCAGATTAACTGTAGCAAATTATTACAACAAATTCACAATCTGAATGACAAACAAAGTAGATCCTGATCAGATGGCTTCTTCAGAAGCCATCTGATCTGGATCTACATTGTTTCAAAGAAAAGGCATATCGGGGCTCAGCAGAACAAGGGTTAATATATTCAACACAAAAGTATAGATTATATAGAAAAAATACCGTTTATGGTCTTACAACCATAATATATCCAAACAAAAATGTAGAGATTATTGGTCATACAACCATGATATATGTAAAGATTATATAGAAAAATGACCATTTATGGTCATTTTTCTATATAATCTCTATACAGAAAAATGACCATTTATGGTCATTTTTCTATATAATCTATACATTTTTGGATCCATTAAACAGTGTTATATCCAAAACTAGTTGAAATGAACAGTTCTATATAAATAAAAAAAAAGTCTATGTTTAACAGTGCTACAGATTCGATAATACAACATCACCAGAAGGCCTCAACAAATTAATTTGAACTTAATGAAACTCGGCAGTTGCGTGTTTCATGGGTTTCATATGAAAAGACCACTTGTCTAAGATGCTGTGCATATCACATTTTGAGGTAAACCCAAAACAGAGTAACCCACTTGGCCAAGAAACAACATTGGTCTAGAGGTTTATGCCCCCATTCTTATATAAAAGAACTATTCTTGAAAGCCAAAAACTAGACTTAAATTATATTTTTGACCTTTGTATACCATTCTTCTGCCTATTTGTCCCAATACCCAGACGAAAGGAATGAAATACCAAGGAAGCGAATTGATTTCTGTAACATGTACAGTGAGCTCCGTCTAAATAGGAAGGAAAAACTTTCAAGTACTGCTGTTCAGCCTAAAACAGTCCAACTTCAGTGGCTCAACCACCCATGGGATCATGAAACTTTGTTCAATGCAGGGGGTGGTTCCAGCCACTGAGAGTTGCTCATAGTACCATGTCTGGCCACATAATGGGAATGATTTTGAAATTTCTTTCTGATCTGTTAAACATGTGTTGTATTTACTCATTAAAATTTCCTGATGGAGGCAATTCTAATGAGTATACACAGCATACATTATCATGATAAAATAAGAAAAATGTCCCTAAATCATCCCTAAATATTTTATATCTTGAGCTATCGGAAGAATTGTTTAGGGACTGAAGAAAGTGATGGAATCAGCCATGGTAAATGAGTCATCGGTGTTCTAGCCATCGATGTTCTAGTCCTGGAGTAGATTTAATGGAACAGGAAAATTAGTATAGTAAAAAGACCTTATTTGAGGAAGGAAGATATATATATCACTGTATATCTCAGAAGTCGACTTGCTTAAGTTAAAGCATCATAGGTTGTATTTGGTATGTATTGTTATGTGATTGTCTGAGGGAAAGATTTATTAGTTTCTCTTTACTATGTACACCACAACCTCTTTATAACACTATTAATACGGTCCAAAGAAGAAACGATGTTTCTTAAACAACCATGTTATATTCAAACAAAAATGTGTAGATTATATAGAAAAATGACCATTTATGGTCGTTTTTCTATATAATCTATGCATTTTTGGGATCCATCTTGAAACCGTGTTATATCCATACCATGTTATAATGAACCATATTATAATGAAGTTGTGCTGTAATCAAGTCAAACTTTCGATTTTCAGCCTCAGTTTATCCACTTGTCTCAGCTATGGAGTGGTTTCCAAGACGAGATGGTCTTACTCAGTGTTCTTAGCAATATTCTAGCCAGCCTTGATCCCTTTACCAGAGTGAGTCCTAACTTTAGAAACCTTAAGGGGAATGGGTACACCTGGCAGATTGTACCACCATTTTTCAAAGGGAGACGACTTTTGGGACTTCCTGTTAGCTTTCCTATAAACTCAGTCCCACTGACACAGGGGTCCTATGGAGCAAATTCTTTCCTTTAAAGATCGTTGGAGACAAAACTACTTTTTCAGAAGTTGCCTCCCCTGAAAGGGTATCCATTCCCCTTAACATATGGGGGTTGAGATATTCAAAGCATTTTAACCCATTTTAACCAATTTTGTACTGAATGGAATCTTTAACATTTATACATGGCAGGAGTTCATTTCGAAATTTAGGCGTACTATGTTGAGTTGATTTTAGATTTTTTTTTTTGGTTTTACGGCACTTTCAAGATTATTTCACTTATTTCGAGTTGATCATTATTCAGAGGTGGACAAAAACTGGAGTACTTGGAGAAAAACCACCTGCAATTCAGTTGCAGAACTTGTCATCTCACATGTGGCTCGAGCGAGATTCGAATCACAGTGGTGAGAGACCTAATTATTAAAGTGTCAGTGCTCTTGCCCAGTAGGTGAAGGAGGCCAGTGATTTTAGAAATTGATTTTAAAATGGCTGAACTTTTTGCAAATGGGGAAAAATTCCCATCAGTTCAGACGTTTTAGTCGTTTATGTCTGACACCTACCTATATTTATCTATGAGTAACCTTTCTTGAATTTTGGTTTATTTTGATCCTCAATGCAATATTTGTGACATCATAGTGGATCTTATCTTTTAAATTAACCCTTGTCCTCTGAATAAATTAATGTAGCCACTCCCATTGCTGACTATCAACCAATCAGACTCTTGACATAATGTGTGCATTTAGTTCACAGACTGCATGGCAATCAGTGTAGATCCTGATCAGGGTCTCCACCATTTGCCACTCCGTCTGTACCTTTTGGACTTCTTCCTGGATTGTGAAACAAATTTGTCGAACATTTAGGAGTATTACAGCAAGGCCTTAAGGTGTGCAAAATTTTAGGATTTTTTCGGTAATAGCCAAATTTTTATGGTTATTTTACTTCCATCTTATCTATTACAGGGTCATAGGGAGTTGTTCAATGATGACGTGTTGATTCCTTTCCTGGATGGAGTCATAATCAAGACAGATGAACAGAGAATTCATGAGGTATACGCCAACCTCTTTATAACACTTTATTGTAACAGTTTTGGATAAAACATGGTTTACATATGGATCCCAAAAATGTATAGATTGCATAGAAAAATAACCATAAATGGTCATATTTCTATATAATCTTTGCATTTTTATGCCCCCGGAATCTAGTTTTTGGTCTGTTTGTCCGTCTACAAAAACCTTATGGTAATAGATAGAGCTTTCATATTTCACTTGTGTATACCTTATCACAAGACCTTTCCAGTGGTACCATAATTTTTGATCTTGTGACCTTCACCTTGACCTTTGACCTACTTTTTTCAAAAATTTTAAAAACATTAACATTGGCCATAACTTTCGATTGGTAAGTGATAGGGCTTTCATATTTGACATATGCATTCCTTGTCACAAGACCTTTCTAGTGTTACCATAATTTTTGACCTTGCAACCTTGACCTTGATGTTTGACCTACTTTTTAAAACTTTAACATTGGCCATAACTTTTGATTGGTAAGCGGTAGGGCTTTCATATTTCACATGTGCACTCCTTGTCACAAGACCTTTCTAGTGGTACCATAATTTTTGACCTCGTGACCTTGACGTTTGACCTACTTTTTAAAAACTTTAACATTGGCCATAACTTTTGATTGGTAAGTGGTAGGGCTTTCATATTTCACATGTGCATTCTTTTTCACAAGACCTTTCCAGTGGTACCATATTTTTTGACCTCGTGACCTTGACTTTTGACCTATTTTTAAAAACTTTAACATTGGCCATAACTTTCAATTGGTAAGTGATAGGGCTTTCATATTTCACATGTGCATACTATGTCACAAGACTTTTTCAACAATCCCATAATTTTTGACCTTGTAACCTTGACCTACTTTTTTAAGTCTTGAACATTAGTCATACCTTTTGATTGCTTAGTGATACTGCTTTCATATTTAACATGCGCTGTCCGGGGGCATCAGTGTTTCACAAACACATCTTCTTATTTGGTTGTTTAAAAAACAAGGTTTCAGTTTTGGACCCCAGCAATTATTATAGGTTATTGACTTTATATTGTGAAATATTTGGCACGAGTTCATATGGCAAAGGACGCACAAGCTTGCGAGTGCGTCTCCGCCATATGAACGAGTGCCGAATATTTCACAATATAAAGTCAATAACCTTTTTATTATATACCCAAAACTGGAACTGTCTGTTAAAATTCAGGACTGTCCAGCATAGAACTCTGAATGTAAAATTAATTTATATATCTTTAAGTGGTTTGAATTTGAAAATAATGCAGCTCGCTAAGTGTCTTCCTACACATTGTAAAATCAAGCCCAATGGCACCATTGTGAAGATTACATTAACGTTGGTGGATGTGACGTCCTTAAAAACATTGACGTTTCCCAACGCAGGACGCCATTTGTTCTGAAGTGTCTGTTTTATTTCTTTCAAAGTACTCCTGATTTTGTGAGAGATTTTTTTTTAGTCTTTACAGATTACAGGTAGGTCATATTTGCCAGCATAAAATGCACTTCATGTTGTTTGTCCCAGCCGATATTTGTTTTCTTTTACGTTCTCTCAATCGATTCGCACGACAAGATGGCTGCCGATTTTTAAGATTCAAAACAGAGAAATTTGAAAGTAGTCCTGTTATGCATGAGACTGCTTATCTCCGGGCAATATGAACTTGACTACGGGCAATATGGTAAAATATTGACCGGTAACTTCTCTACAAAGTAAACAGGACATTTTCTGGCTATATAATAATAATAATTTCTGAGTGATCACATACACAAATATCATTGAAAATAAAGTTCTCATAAATATGGTACAGTAATGATCCTAAGTATTGGGACAGACATGCCTAAACAAATAGTGTAGACCCAGATCAGACAGTCTGATCAGGGTCTGCACTGTTTGCCATTCCATCTGCACCTTTTGGGCTTGTTGCTGCATCGTGAAACAAATTTGTAAAAAGTTAAGGAGAATTATGTCAAGTCTCCAAGGCATCTGAATTTTAAGGATTTTTATGAACTTGCCATATATTGAATAAGAAAAATGATAGGAAAGTTTATCTTTCTTCATTCCTTTTTTTGTCAAAGGAATTTTTTTTTTGATCAAAAGACCCTATTTTGTGAATAGGTATAACATTAAAGACTTAAGATTAAAACACGTCATATATGACATTGCTGGGTACAGTAAAATATCAACTTGCTTTACAGACATCTGGTCCAGAACACAGAATAAATCCCAAAGACTTCCGAGACCTTGACTGGCTGTTTCCAGAAACAACGAAAAATTTTAACAAATTACCTCTTCAGTATAGGGTAAGTCTTTGTCAGCTAACTGCTGTTGTATCTAACCTATTTTGTACAGAATAGAATCTCCCGTATAATTTATTGTAGGAGTCCATTTCAAAATTTAAGGGTGTCATTTATTTTTAGAATTAGATATTAACCCATTTTATACGGGAAACCCAAAGCAGGCCATTGGTAAACAGTGCAGGCTGAGATCAGATCCTGCAGATACGGCATCTGATCAGGGCCTTCACTGTTTGCAGCGAGTTCAACCATTTTCTAAACAATTTTTTATCAATGACTTAACCCGACACCCCTAAATTTCGAAATAAACTCCTGCTGTATATAAGGGGAAGATTCTAGTGGTTTAATTGTTTAGCAAACATTGAAGGCTCTGATCCGGTCTGCACTGTTTGCCAGTGTCCCAGTTTGGGGTTACCTCAACTAAAATGGGTAAAGATCACCGATATAATTGCCATTTTCACAAGGGAGAAATTTTTGGACTTCCTGTTTGATCATTGTATTCTAAGCCCTCTTCACAGGAAAGAATTTTCTTAAAGCAAATTTATGCTACCATAAGAAAGTAGACACATGTAGACAAATATTGCAAAACTATTATGAAAAGTCTTCCCCCCCCCCCTCCTCCCCCCCTTGAATGCAGATTTTTTTCCATCAAAAAAATACTCTGATTTTGTCTTTTCAACCCTGTACACTGTTTGACTGTACATGTATTTCACTGTTAGAGATACGTCTATATAGAGGATCTTACATGAGTGTTCATGTATTATTGAATTTATTAAACAAGTTGAGGAAAAGGGATAAAATGCGAGGCTTTGCCGAGCATTTTATCCCTTTTCCTCAACGAGTTTTTAATAAATTCAATAATACATGAGCACGAATGCAAGATTCTATTTATCATATGACATTTAAAACGCATTTTATTCACGTTTGTTTACAAAAATATCAATATTCCGCCGTTAGTAAACGCGACGTCATTAAGGACGTCGCACATGTAATGTTACAGGACGTATCTAGCTAATTTGCAAATTAGCTAGATACATGGCGACAGTATCGTCTCTGAGTGTCGTTACTTATGGCATGGTATTCAGGGTCATATTTTTTTCCGATTCAGGCATGGCCTAAGCAAACAAGGCCAAAAATGAACGTCGCATAAGGTCAAATATGGGGATTCTATTTTTGTCACATACTAAAAATAGATCTAACTAGTGTTCGAAACCTAGTTAGGGAATCCCCCTCAAACTCGTTTACCTGTCATCATAATTGTTCGTATCTTTGCATAAAATGCATTCATTTGTATTGTTTTAAAGAAGAATACCGGCTATATGTATTTTATTTTTGGAAGCATTTTTTAACGATAGCTCAATAATGCACCTTTAAACACTGTTTGTAATATTACACTGTTTAAAGATGGATTCGAAACCTGTATAGAGTACAACGAAAAATGACCATAAAATAATGGTCATTTTTCCATATGGTCTATACATTTTTGTTTGTATTAAACATGGTGGTTTACACCCCACAGTTTCTGCTTTGAGACCCCCAACAGTTGTGTTATAAAGATGTTGTTGTTTAATATGGATAGTAAATGAAGGTTAAAGGTTCATTTTAGAATGAATAGGTCACTAGCATTTTAATGCCTTACTTTCTGAAAAACTCAGTTCCTTTATGTAATTGATATGCATTTTTGGCAAAGTAAAGTCCAATCCTGGACAAGCTGCGATGTTATGACATGTAAGTCATAACAAAGGCATGTAGCATAGCTGAAAAAAAAACCTGTCTGCAGTGGGATTTGAACCTGGGCCACTTGGGGTGAAAGTCCAGTGCTCTTATCACTTAGCCAAAGAATCAAGCTTCTTGACTTAGTTATCAGAGATTGGTTATAAACCTATAAGCTGCACATACTCTACCATGATAGATAATGGAAGTTAGGTGCTGCAGGCCATAACAATACACTTAGATATACAGTAAAATTCGGTATTAAGACCACCTTTGGGACTGTTCAAAAGTGGTCTTAAAGACCACTTTTGAACAATCCCAAAGGTGGTCCTTGACCAGAGGATGCTGTGGGCAGAAAACACAAAGAAAGATTAAGTGCATCCTTCAAAATAAGCTTTTTAAAGCAGAAATAGTCTTAATTTTAGGTGGTCTTTAATAGCGGAATTTTACTGTATTACATGTACTTATTTTATTTTGTCTGTAATTTCAGGGCTACTGTGGTTGGGCCCTGGCAAAATATGACAGGTTATTGTTGCCATCCAATCCTGAGATAGGAGTTCTAAGATATAAAGACCACTATTATGCTTTCTGTTGCAAAAAAGCGGCTCAAGAATTTGCACAAAATGTTGAAGGGTAAGCATTAAGGCTGACACAATTAATCGTATAATCGATTAATCGATCGATAAATTCCACAAAAATGATTATCATTTCTGATTTGCTTTTAATTGATTAGTTGATAGGTACAATTTCCTACCCAAAGTTATGCCTAAAATAGCTGGATGAGTGGCAAACAGTGCAGACCCTGATGAGACGCCGCATTCTGCGGCGTCTCATCTGGGTCTACACTGTTTGCTCAGGCCTGTCTGTTCAAATATACATATGGTAAAGTGCAACATATGGTAAGAGTCATGCTCAGATAGAAAGCCAGACAGGTAAAATTATAACAAAAACCTTAGCGATTACAAATCGATTATTGATCGCAATGACATGACTGTTAATCGATTATCTTTTCAGCTCCGATTAGCCAGCCCTAGCAAGCATACACATTTTCATTTAGCTAGGAAGATATGTTCAGTCTAAATATGTAAGAAAAAATTAGGCTGGCTATTTTGACCTGTAAGACACCGAGAAAAACTACATCTGAAAATGTTGTCTGCTTATGTCATCTGCTGAATTTCTTTTGCAAACTTTTTAAAAATATTTTTGCATACAGGCAAACAGTGTGGGAGCAGTCTGATCAGGGTCCATACTGTTTGCAAAAAATGACTTTTAAAGTAACCAGCAGACGACAAAGCAGATGACAATTGTCATGATTAGCATCTTATGGGTTAATACTGATCCAACATCCTGATATTTTCCTTAATTTGAATAGATCTATCTACATCGAAAATAGACTTTTAGTTCATCAGAGCCCAAGGCTCTGGGAGAACTTATAGAACAAGGCAGTGATCTGTTGGCATTGTCATCATCATTGTTGTCTTTCTCTTTATAGAATTTCTTTAAATAAAAAAAACAAAAAAAAACGTCAAAGATTTCTCAGGAAAAATGAAAGCTAGAAGCCTCAAACTTGGTATAAAATGTAATGATATTGATTAATATTCTGTGAGAGACAATGGGCTTTCTTGGCTTTTTTGTTTGTTCTTTCATTCTAATTTCTTTCCACATAGTCCAATGTTAAATTTTTGTTTGGTCAAAGATTTCTCAGAAACTACAAAAGCTAGAAGCCTCAAACTTGATATACCATGTATTGATGATGACTTAAATAATGTAAAAAAGATAATGATGTTTAATCATCTATTCTTTCATTCTTCTTTCTCTCCATATTGGGCAATGTTAATTTTTTTGTCAAAGATTTGCCAGGAACTATCAAAACTTTAAGCCTCCAACTTGGTATATTCTGTAATGATGATGATTTATATAATGTAAGAGACAATGGCCTTTCTTATCTTATTTGTTCATCTGTTCTGTCATTCTTCTTTCTCTCCATATCTATGCCAATATTAAATTTTGCTTCAAAGATTTTTCAGGAACTCTAAAAGCCAGAAGTCTCAAACTTGGGACTTGATGACTTATGTAAGAGACAATGGGCTTTCTCAGCTTATTTGCTCATCTGTTCTTTCATTCTTCTTTCTCTCCACATAGGCCAATGTGAAACTTTTTGTCTCCATTAATGTGTCTCATCTTGAGCTAAAGATCTGGGGCCAGTTGTTCAAAGCATTGTTAGCTTAACGAGCTCGTTAGTGGTAATATTGTTAACTCTTCTAGCAAGTACAATATCGTAAATTTTGGTATTTTTGCTGAAATAATGTGAGCAGCTGCTCACATTTTTTCAGCAAAAATTTCAGCATATTTGCCATATTTAATGATCAAAGTTTTAACGATACGTTAACTAACGATGTCGTTAGTTTTGAACAACTGGCCCCTATTCCATTGAAATTTTTGTTGTAATGGGTTTTGTGGTCATATTGAATGTCAGTATAAAGAGGGTTAGTTTAGTTTATACTAATTTATTTTAGTTTGATTGCAATGAAATCTTCAAGCTCATTGAATCGCTCTTAAACACCCATTCCGGGTGTTTTCACGCGCACAAGAGAGAGGCAGTGGCTTTTACACCACTGCTATCCATTTACACCTGGGTGGAGTAGGGCAGTGTCATAACTTGTCTTGCTCAAGGACACACCTCAATACTGGTGGCCGGATTCGAATGCACAACCTCTCGTTCATAAGTCAAACGCATTAATCACTGCACTATCGAGGCTGACAAAGAGGGTTCAATGTAGTTAGATCCTCTGTATGTTGAATGTACTCATTACAATCGCCCCATCTAGGCGATTCGAATGAGACCACACAACATACCGAGAGTTCTAGTTTATTCAGTCTACACAGTGATGGCTGTGGCAAGACTGCATAGTCATACCTGATCCTTGGCTGCTGCCATATTTATGCATGGTGTAGTTCTGATTTATTTTCAGGTATATTCATATGGTTGCCGAGGGTGCAAAGCGGAGTCCAGAATTAATACAGCTTCTAGAATTACACACACAATTTGCCACAATCACTCCATATTCTCAGGTAAGTGATGGTGATCACCATACTAAATGTAAGAATTGGAATACTCCAGCCATTTATTTGACTTGGTTCTAGATTTTTCACAAGATGAATTTTAGATGTTATCTTATAGCTATAAATAGAATTGAACAATAAAATGCAGGACCAACCATCAATCATACTGATATCACATTGATTTTACATGCTTATTTTGATGCCTTCACCCATTTTGTACCAAAAGGAATCCTCCTACTTATATATAGCAGGAGACCATTTCAAAATTCAGGGGTGTAAGGTTGCATTTTCTTCAAAATTTATTTGGAAAGTGTCTGAACTTTTTGCAAACAGTGTAGGCCCTGATCAGATGCTGCACTCAGCTGCATCTGATTGTGACCTGCACTGTTTGCCGGTCACCTAGTTTGGGTTTTCTGGGACAAAATGGGTTAGAATTTTATTTTACTGTTTGGCAAAATTGCATTTGATGAAATCTTGTGGCAATGATGTTCAGACACAAAATTAGTAACACATACATACAAGTTAAGATAAAATGTGTATTTTCATGCTTAAACTTCTAGTAGTGACACAAGTATTTACAGCTTTACATTAACCCTTGTTGTACCAAATGGAATCTTCCATCTTGTGTATACCAGGAGTCCGTTTAAAAATTTAGGGATGTCAGGTTGTGTTTTCATCAAAATTTATTTGGAAAATGACTGAACTTCTAGCAAACTGTGGAGGCCCTGATCAGACGCCGCATTCTGCGGCGTCTGATCTGGGCCTGCACTGTTTGCCAAGGTACCTATTTAGGGGTTTCTGGTACTGAATGGGTTAAAAGGTTATTGCACTGATATTCGTTATGCATATTAGCTTGCAAGCTCTTGTCCTTCGTTAAGCACCTGTTTTCGACAAAAACAATCTTTTGCTTTAAAAAAGGTTTTAGATTGTATCTTTCATGGTTCAAGTGAATGGTTCAAATGACTAGGACTAAAAATAAATTTGGTGCTGGGAGTTATGTTTTGAAATCAATTTGGCGCCAAAGTAGTTAAAAGATATGCATATGTTGTTTACATCTTGTCTGTTATTAGTTTTTTGTTGCTTATGTTTCATTTGTGTTACATCTTCAATGTTGTCTGTGTGATTGCCATTCTAGCAAGCTCCTACCAGAAAGGTATTTATATTACATCAGACAAGATTTTTTTTCATCCATAGTTTTCATTAGAACTTTTTCTGAATTTTCTTATGCTTTCCCTTATCCTAATCCTTTTGTTTCTTAAAATGTTTATTTATATGTAACATGCAGCTTGGTAATGAAGTTTTACAACATCAGTAGACATGTATAAAACAATTTTTAATGTTGGTAACTGCCTTATAGCTCCCATCAATATTGGGATAGTTTCACCTGGAGCAGTGTAGATTGAGGTAAAATACACTGTTAGCATTTGTTAGATGCCACTTTGTGACTTAAAGGGTTTCCAATTTAAAGTAGAAAAATCTCATGTTTAAGGGGAATGGGAACACCTTCAGGGGAAGCAACTCCTGCAAAAGTATTTTTGTCTCCCATGTCAATAGGGGTCAACTCTTAAAGGAAAGAATTTGCTCCAGAGGAGCAAATTCTTTCCTTTAAGAGTTGACCCCTTTTTCAGTGGGACGAGGCTTATAGGAAAGCGAACAGGAAGTCCCGAAAGTTGTCTCCCTTTGAAAAATGGCGGAAAAATCAGCCAGGTGTTCCCATTCCCCTTAATAGGAGATATCATTTGGCAAACGTATGTAGCTTAGAATCACTCTAGGTAGATATAGTAAGATAGTCCTGTACCGAAAACAAGAAAATCAAAGCACTGACATGACAAACTGATGGGTCATTTGTCTCTGAGCACAAAAAGTACTCTCCAGCTTGATATACAATGAACAGATGTTTTTAATTTACCTTCCTTCAGTTCATCTTAGCCATCTCATAAATATTTTTCTGTTTTTTTTTTTTGTTTTTTTTTTGTTTGTGCGTTTTTTTGTGTGTGTATTTTAGAGCCCTTTCATGATTATTTCTCTTATTTCAAGCCGATCTTAAATCAAAGGTGGGTGAAAACTGGAGTTCCCAGAGAAAAGCCTCCTGATCTTCTGTTGCATCTCACATGTGATTCGGAAGCGCAAACTATAGTGGTGAGAGACCTAATGATTAAAGAGTTAGCGCTCTTACCCACTAGGCCACACAGGCTCATATAATTTTATTTTTTCTGTTGTTATCTGCTATATGTTTCATACTAGTCTTTGTTTTTGCTTCTGTTTTACTTTGTATTATATTTTACTTCACTAGATCTCTCTCTCTTCTTATTCAAGTCATTACAATTATAAAACCTTGTACTACAATTGAACCGAACAAGTAAATCTTTATTTGATTCCTATGGAAAATGGAAGGTAAGTAATGCATTTTACTTGATAGTGCATAAAATGTACAGTTTTGGACATAAAATCAATGCACTGACAACACTCGTGGGTTGATTGTCGCTAAGTTGGCAAAAATGTTCCTGAATGGAGAATAAGGCTGTTTCATTTAACTCTTAAATTCCTGTATTTTTATGCAAACTGTGTAGACCCAGATCAGATGCTGCATGCTGCAGCATCTGATCTGGGTCTTCACTGTTTGCTAGTGTCCCAGCAGGAGCCAAGTTAATATTTTACATCAAGCATTATTGTACAGCACTCTGATGTCAAGATAAGCACTGCTATAAATAATCGTTATCGGAATTTCATACACATCAGTGATAGTCATACGGACATAAACAATGTAATGCTACTGTGCCTAGTAACCTTGGGTTAATTGACAATCAGTCAATCAATCAATCAATCAATCCAGTTATGCAGTTTATTTGAAGTTGATGATAGTATAATACCTTATTTGAGCCACCTGATGCGAAACCAGTTTCTGGCATTTGTGATCAATGAAGGTGCTGTTCAGACTGCACATCCATGCAGTCTGATCAGCACCTTTGTGTTCACTGCATAGTACAATACCTCTAGTTTCTATGTATTTTTTAGTTTAAGGGGAATGGGAACACCTCACACATTTTTCTGCCATTTTTTAAAGGGAGACAACATTTGGGAATTCCTGTTTGCTTTTCTACAAACTCTGTTCCACTGAAAAAGGGCTCTACTCTTAAAGGAAAGATTTTGCTCCTCAGGAGCAAATTCTTTCCTTTAAGAGTTGATCCCCGTTGACATGGGAGACAAAAATACTTTTGAAGGAATTGCCTCCCTTGAAGGTGTATCCATTCCCCTTAATTGACCAGTCAACAGTATTAAGGTCATGTTGACCAGTTCTCCAGTTTCTTTATCTGAACAAGATGCCCATGGGCCACTATGCTTATCAGAGCTCAAGTGGGAGATACTGGCCCTGTCTCCTGGCAGGTATGCTTTTCAACAAACCATGGTGGCTTAAACCGTGTTCTAGCCAAACAAAAATGTATAGATTATATGTATATTTTTTTTTATATTTATTCCATTCTTGATGGAAAATCCTGTCAGCAAACAATGTAGCACCTGATCATACCCCATATGCGGCATCTGATCTGGATCTGCACTGTTTGCTTGTCCCTTTCACAGGTTTCCCTGTAAATCTATGTTTTTGAGTGGGAATAAAAAAATTATCTTCACATTAACAAGTCCCTGAAATGAACACCCTTGTACATGCCACTTTATACAAGGAAACTTCAGGATTAGAAGGGTATTATTCTATTTTCCTTATTTTTGCTTTAAAATAGATTGTGGGTATCATTAGATTTGTATAATAATTGTTATGAGCTGCCTCATGAGAACAGTAGTTTAATGTCTTGTTGGACAAGAAAAATACTCTGATCACTGTCTTTGCAGGGTGATTAGAGTTTGTTTTTGTCACAAAGTCAGTTTAACCCTTGTCCTGCTGAACCAGGATATGTTCTACCTTTGCAAACCGTATAAATCCAGGTCATATGCCTTATAGAGAAACTATCTGATCTGGATCTTCACTGTTTGTCATTCATTTGGTGAATTTGTAGAAATTACTTACATCAACTTATATGATTGGTCAAAGATGGGTGTGGGTTCAGCAGAACAAGGGTTAAGTTTATCTCAATATCACGAAAACACACCTAGATAATTTTGATCCCCTTGGACCCCACTTTTATATAGTAAATCTGAGGTTTACAATAAACCTTATTTTTCCTATTTCTGCTCTAAAATATAGATTGTGGGTACTCATTAGAACATCCTCATAGAGGCGGTTCCAACAAGTATCCACAATCTATATTTTGAGCAGAAATAAGAAAAATATCTTTTTTTCGTTTTTCCGGCGGTTCAGTTTACAATGTATTTGTATCGGTGTGTTTTTGTAATGAGCAGAACAGCCAAGAGCCAGATCGGAACACATGGATGTACAGGTTGATCTGAGTCATTGCTGTTCAGGAATGGGAAGATTTCTCATAATGCATCTCAGTTAGTTGCTGATACATGTATATTTGTATACTCTTTTATTTCTTCTAATACTTATTTAGATTTGGGAACGGGATGTGGGGGATTTGGGGTTTTTAGTTCAACAACTACGTGTAAGTGTGGTTATGCTATACAGTATATATTTATATACAATCGAACTTCAATGGCTCGAACACCTTTGGGACCACCAAAATCTGTTCGAGACAGGGGTAGTTTGAGCCACTGTGGGCTACTTTTATGGGGCATACGGGGGTAATTTTGGGACTTCTATTCGGTTTTCTATAATATAGATGTTTGCTGTATGTACCCATTAGAATCGCCTCAAGAGGCGATTCTAATAAGTACACACAGTATACATTTGCAAGAAAAAAGATGATGATATCCTTAATGTTGCCTCCATTTCTTATGGAGAGACATTTCCTAGGTACTCAAAAATGGGTTCGACTCAGCCATGGTAAACGAGCCATCGGTGTTCGAGCCATGGAAGTTCTACTGTATATTAGTTTACTCTTTTATTTCTTCAAATTTTTATTTAGATTGGGGAACGGGATGTGGGGGATTTGGGGTTTTTAGTTCAACAACTACGTGTAAGTGTGGTTATGCTATACAGTATACATGTATATAAATGAATCATACAGTGATTTGTAGAAACTGAAAGTAAATGAGCTATAAATGCGTGCAAGTTGGACATGCACACATGCAATTTAGGAATGATTGCTTGTTTTGGAGTTTAATTGTCCAGTCAAAACTATTTATGTCATATTGAGATGGTCAGTTTACCTAACTACAGTTCCTGAAATGGTTAATCAGTGGAGTACACATTCTTTTGACAGAAACTGGCAACTGCCTTTCTTGAATTATCTGAAATTTAGGAGTGTAATTGGTGTAAACTCTGATCAGCCACAATCTTAAAGAAGATACACAATGATGCTTGGCTTGAATATTTTATTGCCTGAACTGAAATAATTGTTGTCTGCTATGTTGTCTGCTGGTTACTGTTAAAGTCCTTGTGGCAAACAGTGTACAACCAGATCACCCAGATCAGACTGCTCCTCTAGGAGCAGTCTGATCCGGGTCCACATGATAGCCTGTATGCAAAAATGTTTTTGAAAAGTTTGCAAGAAGATACAGCAGACACCTTAACATTTTGATTTTTTTTTACAGGGGAGACGTCTCAACTTCGACTTCCTTTTTTTTCCCTTCAGAAAGGGGTCTACTCTTAAAAGAAAGAATTTGCTCCTTTGGAGCAGATTCTTTCCTTTTAGAGTAAACCCCTGTTAACCCCTATTTATATTGAACACTTAACATATACAAAGTTACCTTCCTTGAAAGTGCACCAATTCCACTCAAAAAGAGTGTTAAAATCTATCATATTACCTTTGCACAATTTGTTTTTTTTTCAAGGGCAAAGACCAAGGTCGTATGATTGAGAAGCCAGTTACAAAATGTGACAGTGGAACACAAACAGACACTCACCTACTTGAGCCCAATATTGTCAAATCATATGAGTGGAATGAGTGGGAATTGAGACGCAAAGCTATAAAACTGGTAACTACTTAACACCACAAATATTCTTGGCATCATTGATTGCAGGAATTGAGTTGCAGAATTATTGTAGATGTATTTTTCGACAGAGATTGCATCAGGAGAGATGAAAATAAAGTGAAGAACAAAATACAATCATTTGAATCAGAACCGTAACATGGGAGTTAAGGGAGAGCTTTTGGAGACCAATATATGTGTTTTCATTATTACTAAAATCATACTGTCATATATACACCCCAACCTCTTTATAACACTATTGTTGGGGTCCAAACCAGATCCCGTGTTAGTTGAACAAATGTGTTATATCCAAACAACAAGAGGGCCATGATGGCCCTGGGTCGCTCACCTGATCCATAGAGTAACAAGTGGGCCCCGGGGAGGGCCATTATTGACCCCAGGGTTATAATGTGCATAATGTTGAGGGAGGTCTAAAAAGGTGAAGCTTCATACCAAATATCAACAAAGGCTATAATTTGAACAATCTTGGCAAAGGTCCACTAGATGAAGCTACACACCAAATATCAAAGACCTTGGCCTTGCGGTTTCATGGAAGATTTTTTTAAAGATTTTCCATATACAAGCCTATGTTAAACCAAAGGGCGCCAGGGCGGGGGCATTTTTGGCTCCCGCACTACATAAGCCTATGTAAAACCAAATGGTCCCGGGCGGGGGCATTTTTGGCCTCAGGGCTATAATTTAAACAATCTTGATAGAGGTCAACACCAAATATCAAAGACCTGGGCCTTGCTGTTTCAGAGAAGAAGATTTTCAAAGATTATCTCTATATATAAGTCTGTGTAAAACAAAAGGGCCCCAGGGCGGGGGCATTTGTGGCCCGAGGGCTATAATTTGAACAATCTTGGTAGAGGTCCACTAGATGAAGCTCCATACCAAATATCAAAGACATAGGCCTTGCAGTTTCAGAGAAGAAGATTTTTAAAGATTTCCCTATATAAGTCTATGTAAAACCAAAGGGTCTCGGGGCGGGGGCATTTTTGGCCCCAGGGCTATAATTTGAACAATCTTGATAGAGGTCCACTAGATGAAATTTCACACCAAATGTCAAAGACCTAGGCCATGTGGTTTCATAGAAGAAGATTTTTAAAGATTTCCCCTATATAAGTCTATGTAAAACCAAATGGCCACGAGGCGGGGGCATTTTTGGTCTCAGGGCAATAATTTGAACAATCTTGGTAGAGGTCTACTAGCTGAAGCTTCATACCAAATATCAAGACCTAGGCCTTGTGGTTTCAGAGAAGAAGATTTTCCAAGATTTTCTCTATATAAGTCTATGTAAAACAAAAGGGCCCGAAGTGGGGGCATTTTTGGCCCCCAGGACTATAATTTGAACAATCTTGGTAGAGGTCCACAAGATGAAGCTTCATACCAAACAGCAAAGACCTGGGCCTTGCAGTTACAGAGAAGATTTTTAAAAGATTTTCCCGATATAAGCCTATGTATAACCAAAGGGCCCCCGGGCGGAGGCATTTTTGGCCCCAGCACTATAATTTGAACAATCTTGGTAGGGGTCCACTAGATGAAGCTACATACCAAATATCAAAGACCTGGGCCTTGTAGTTTCAGAGAAGAAGATTTTTAAAGATTTTCCCTATATAAGCCCATGTAAAACAAAAGGGCCCCGGGGCGGGGGCATTTTTTGTCCCAGCACTATAATTTGAACAATCTTAGTAGGGGTCCACTAGGTGAAGCTTCATACCAAATATCAATGATCTGGGCCTTGTGGTTTCAGAGAAGAAGATTTTTAAAGATTTTCCCTATATAAGCCCATGTAAAACCAAAGGGCCCCGGGGCGGGGGCATTTTTGCCCCCAGCACTATAATTTGAACAATCTTGGTAGGAGTCCACTAGATGAAGCTTCATTCCAAATATCAAAGACCTGGGCCTTGTGGTTTCAGAGAAGAAGATTTTTTAAGTTTTCGGTGAAAAAAATCTATTTTTGGCTCCTGTGACCTATATGTGCAATGGACCGGAACCATTTGAACAACTTTGAAAGGGGACCACCTAAGAATTATTCCTGTGAAGTTTTGGCAAAATCCGATGAGTGGTTTAGGAGGAGATGTCGTTTGAAGAAATTGTTTACGCACGGACGACAGACAAAAAGTGATCCTATTATAAAACACAAGAGGGCTCAGTGAATCAGTGGCTCTAGTACATTCTTGGCCCAAGGGCTATACTAGGTGAAGCTTCATACCAAATATCAAAGACCTGAGCCTTGTGGTTTCAGAGAAGATTTTTGAATATTTTTCCTATATAAGCCTATGAAAAACCAAAGGGCCCCGGGGATGGGGGCATTTTTGGCTCCAGGGCTATAATTTGAACAATCTTGGTAGAGGTCCACTAGATGAAGCTTCACACCAAATATCAAAGATCTGAGCCTTGCGGTTTCAGAGAAGAAGATTTTTAAAGATTTCCCCTATATAAGTCTATGTAAAACCAAATGGCCACGAGGCGGGGGCATTTTTGGTCTCAGGGCAATAATTTGAACAATCTTGGTAGAGGTCTACTAGCTGAAGCTTCATACCAAATATCAAGACCTAGGCCTTGTGGTTTCAGAGAAGAAGATTTTCCAAGATTTTCTCTATATAAGTCTATGTAAAACAAAAGGGCCCGAAGTGGGGGCATTTTTGGCCCCCAGGACTATAATTTGAACAATCTTGGTAGAGGTCCACAAGATGAAGCTTCATACCAAACAGCAAAGACCTGGGCCTTGCAGTTACAGAGAAGATTTTTAAAAGATTTTCCCGATATAAGCCTATGTATAACCAAAGGGCCCCCGGGCGGAGGCATTTTTGGCCCCAGCACTATAATTTGAACAATCTTGGTAGGGGTCCACTAGATGAAGCTACATACCAAATATCAAATACCTGGGCCTTGTAGTTTCAGAGAAGAAGATTTTTAAAGATTTTCCCTATATAAGCCCATGTAAAACAAAAGGGCCCCGGGGCGGGGGCATTTTTTGTCCCAGCACTATAATTTGAACAATCTTAGTAGGGGTCCACTAGGTGAAGCTTCATACCAAATATCAATGATCTGGGCCTTGTGGTTTCAGAGAAGAAGATTTTTAAAGATTTTCCCTATATAAGCCCATGTAAAACCAAAGGGCCCCGGGGCGGGGGCATTTTTGCCCCCAGCACTATAATTTGAACAATCTTGGTAGGAGTCCACTAGATGAAGCTTCATTCCAAATATCAAAGACCTGGGCCTTGTGGTTTCAGAGAAGAAGATTTTTTAAGTTTTCGGTGAAAAAAATCTATTTTTGGCTCCTGTGACCTATATGTGCAATGGACCGGAACCATTTGAACAACTTTGAAAGGGGACCACCTAAGAATTATTCCTGTGAAGTTTTGGCAAAATCCGATGAGTGGTTTAGGAGGAGATGTCGTTTGAAGAAATTGTTTACGCACGGACGACAGACAAAAAGTGATCCTATTATAAAACACAAGAGGGCTCAGTGAATCAGTGGCTCTAGTACATTCTTGGCCCAAGGGCTATACTAGGTGAAGCTTCATACCAAATATCAAAGACCTGAGCCTTGTGGTTTCAGAGAAGATTTTTGAATATTTTTCCTATATAAGCCTATGAAAAACCAAAGGGCCCCGGGGATGGGGGCATTTTTGGCTCCAGGGCTATAATTTGAACAATCTTGGTAGAGGTCCACTAGATGAAGCTTCACACCAAATATCAAAGATCTGAGCCTTGCGGTTTCAGAGAAGAAGATTTTTAAAGATTTTCCCTGTATAAGCCTATGTAAAACCAAAGGCGCCCGGGGTGGGGGCATTTTTGACCCCAGGGCTATAATTTGAATGATCTTCGTAGAGGTCCACTAGGAGAAGCTTCAAACCAAATATCAAAGACCTGTGCTTTGCGGTTTCAGAGAAGAAGATTTTTAAAGATTTTCCCTAAATAAGCCTATGTAAAACCAAAGGCCCCCAGGGTGGGGGCATTTTTAGCCCCAGGACTATAATTTGAACAATCTTGGTAGAGGTCCACTAGATGAAGCTTCACACCAAATATCAAAGACCTGGGCCTTGTGGTTTCAGAGAAGAAGATTTTTAAAGATTTTCCCTGCATAAGCCTATGTAAAACCATGAACAATCTTGGTAGAGGTCCACTAGATGAAGCTTCACACCAAATATCAAAGATCTGAGCCCTGCGGTTTCAGAGAAGATTTTTAAAGATTTTCCCTGTATAAGCCTATGTAAAACCAAAGGCCCCATGGGGCAGGGGCATTTTGGCCCTAGGGCTATAATTTGAACAATCTTGGTAGAGGTCCACTTGGTGAAGCTTCACACCAAATATAAATCAAAGCGCCAAAGGCACTGAAATGACAGATTCTATGAGAAAATCAAAATACTGTGAAAACTTACAGACAGCCTTTCTAAAAAGATCTTAAAATTTAAAAAAAATAGTTCTGCAAATTCCATTGTATATGTTTGCAGATGTCTATACACCGGTGGTATCATGAAATGCCATTCGATGTTTCAAATTTTAGAAAGAAACGATTTACGTTTTCAAAACCAAACATTAAAATTCAAGTTTTAACAATACTACTGTCAATTAAGTACATTTTTGTCTGGTCGGTTGTGGATACCTCCCCCCAAAAGATTCTCTACTTTTCACAAAGAGATCAAAGGAGAAAGACTGGTCAGTCCAGTACATGAATTCCATTGGCTTGAAGACATTTTTGAGTAAGAACAGCACTATAAACCCGCGCGTAATCCTGCTGGATTAGATATCCCGGATTCTGAGCGTAAACAAATAAATGGAACCACGTGAGGCCGACGCACTTGATTGATGTAACGTCTCGCTGTTCAGTTAGCGTCTCAGCCATGATCTTGAATGTTCTTAATGTCGCTAGCTACATGCAATAGCTCGACATACCATTTCGCTTATTCCATCCGATATGTCATGCTCTATCACGCACGCGTCGCCTCAGCATACCTTACACCTATATGCCGAAACATCCCGAAACGACAATCGGCGCGATTCACGCTGAAGTGCGATGTGTCACTGTAACGCATATCACGCGAGTCGCTTAGACGCCAATATACATGTACGTATTTCATGCACCAGCGTAAATGTTCCGTGCTGTGTCGACGTCTTAATTTTGGTCACGACAGGGACGTCTAGCTCTCAAAAGTGCATCGCATAAGGGCGACGAACAGTGTCAGTGCTTATTAGTCGGTAGTTGAAACTCTTTGTTTATCTACAGATACAGTGTAGCAGATGCCGGCGGAAATCTGCTTCGCATATGCGTCTGTCGGATTAATCGATCTGGACGTACTGACGTGGGTCTTCCGCTACGTCGACGTCCACTAGCGTCTTCTGTTGATTGTAAGATGTCGCTCCAACAGACAAATAGATCACACACATTTGGCGCCCAAAATCAGAGTCAACGCCATCCGCTTTCCGACCAGCTTCTAATTGTCCATTAGAAGCCTCCTTGGTGTAGTGGTTATGCTACTCGCCTTGTAAACCAGGGATTGCAGGATCGATCCCGGAATTCTCCAGACTTTCGGATGTGTCTTTAAACCGAAGTATCGTCTTGTGTCTTTTGACCGAGGTATCGTCTCCGTATGACCTTAGCTGTTGGTGGGACGTAAAACTCAAACACTCACTCACTCACTCTAACTGTCCAGGGTTTAATGAAAAATGTTGCAATACGTTCTCACTTGATGCTTTTTGAGAACAAAATACAATTTCTTCTTTTCTAGGCACGACCTTACATCACACATCAAAAGTTTGATCCTGAACGTGTGGTTTCTATCAGTGCTGGTGTGAAGGTGGTACACAGGATCGTTGGCCCCCGCCCATCGGGGCTGAAAGAAATAGATGGGCTGCATGATGCTTCCACGCAGAGCTGAAACCGACCCGCACACGAGTACTGGTAATCTGCTTAGAGGATCTAAGCCTGCCCAAACAAAGAGGTGCGAGTCGGACCGTCCATGCATATAAACCCTATTGGTTTCATTGGGCGGCAGGGCTTGAGATGTCATTTCATCTTAGTGTCGGGTAAAAGTCCCACAAAATTGTAAGCAACGTCTCCAAAATGACCTATACAATGTTGACGGGGACGTTAAACCTCAAATCAAACAAAACAAAACACAGGATCGTGGCCGGACTGGTAACCTTACGTCACGGTTGATTGATTTAACCTGTTTAGCTAAAGGGCATGGTGCCTAAGCGTGTTGTAATCATGCAATCGTTTGGTTTCAAAATCAAAGCACCGAAAGTGTTGGTGGGATGTAGGTTGGGGTAAAAGTCCTGGGCTGAGATTAAACTGTTTAATTTAACTCTGAAATTCCACACAAATAGTGAAGATTTTGATCATAAGCGCGTTCTGCAGCGCCCGAATTTGGTCTACTCTGTTTGCCAAGCTCACCCTATGATTCCAGGATGACCCTCTTCAGTCTTATGGAATACCCTGATCTCACTGCGGCTATTTTCTGCAAGAAAAGGGTTATTATGAGAAGTCAGTGATAGTCACGTAGACGTTAGCTCTGAATCGCGTTTTTATTAGTAACTATGGGTCGAAAGCCAAACAATCAACTCAAACATAGCCGGGTCGTTTGTCAGTCTTGGGTACATGTAAGTGTTATCTGTAAAATCTGCACTTGAATAAAATGTTCGATCTGGCAAACAATGTAGACTAAGATCAAACTCCACAGAACAAGGTGCTGATCTTGTTCTACATTTTTTGCATCAGTTACTAACATCCGTTAAGTTTAAACGGATCAGTCCAAGTCCTTGTTCATGACCAGCCTGCATTTAGAGACAATCGGCATGAGTGTTGTCAGTGCTTTGATTTATTCACTGCCTTGAGTTTCTGGAGTGTACTCTTCCATCACTGAAGTTGGGCTCGTCCATTCTGCTAAAGATGGCACCTAGAATTATATCACAGGACCTACACTGTTTGCATAAGTATCTGTACCATATTCCAGGGTTGAAAGGGACAGCCTTTCTCGCAAAGTCTGATATACACCTAGTTGTAACTGACCTAGACTTTACCTCGAATGTCGGAAAACCCATTGATATTCTGGTCTGCAGCTGATCGGCTGGTCTTTAAGGATTAAATATTGACAGCACTGTTAGAAAACAGTGTAAAACCTGAGCAGACGTCTGAGCAGGTGCCGCATTGATCTAGGTATACAGTCTCGCATGATGCAACGGATTCATATGAAATGCTGAATCTATTCTCTGAAAGGTAAGATAAAATTGTCAAGTCGTCTGCTTCAAAAGTTTGTATTGCGATTATAGGATGTACACTTTTGATAACTGTGCCTAACCGGACTACATTTTTGTGCGGACTCATATTTGTTTGGCGGTCAAAGCCGGAAGAAAGTCGTAAGAAAGCCGGAACTACTTTACAACGCGCAGGACAGCTAGAAATGACAGAATGAATCTGTCATTAAAAAACTGGGCCTTGTGGTTTTAGAGAAGAAGATTTTTATAGATTTCCCTATATAAGCCTATGTAAACCCAAAGGCCCCCGGGGCAGGGGCATTTCTGGCCATAGGGCCATAATTTGAACAATCTTGGTAGAGGTCCACTAGATGAAGCTTCATACCAAATATCTAAGACCTGGGCCTTTCTGTTTCAGAGAAGATGATTTTTAAAGATTTTAAAACCAAAGGCCCCCTGGGCTGGGGCATTTTTGGCCCTAGGGCTATAATTTGAACAATCTTGGTAGAGGTCCACTAGGTGAAGCTTCACACCAAATATCAAAGACCTGGGCCTTGTGGTTTCAGAGATGAAGATTTTTAAAGATTTTCCCTATATAAGCCTATGTAAACCCAAAGGCCCCACGGGACGGGCATTTCTGGCCCAAGGGCTATAATTTGAACCATCTTGGTAGAGGTCCACTAGATGAAGCTTCATACTAAATATCAAAGACCTGGGCCTTTCGGTTTCAGAGAAGAAGATTTTTAAAGATTTTCCCTGTATAAGCCTATGTAAAACCAAAGGCCCCCCGGGGCGGGGGCATTTTTGGCCCTAGGGCTATAATTTGAACAATCTTGGTAGAGGTCCACTAGATGAAGCTTCACACCAAATATCAAAGACCTGGGCCTTGTGGTTTCAGAGAAGATTTTTAAAGATTTTCCCTATATAAGCCTATGTAAACCCAAAGGCCCCCGGGACGTGGGCATTTCTGGCCCAAGGGCCATAATTTGAACAATCTTGGTAGATGTCCACTAGATGAAGCTTCATACCAAATATCGAAGACCTGGGCCTTTCGGTTTCAGAGAAGAAGATTTTTAAAGATTTTCCCTGTATAAGCCTATGTAAAACCAAAGGCCCCCTGGGGCGGGGGCATTTTTGGCCCTAGGGCTATAATTTGAACAATCTTGGTAGAGGTCCACTAGGTGAAGCTCACACCAAATATCAAAGACCTGGGCCTTGTGGTTTCAGAGAAGAAGATTTTCCCTATATAAGCCTATGTAAACCCAAAGGCCCCCGGGGCGGGGGCATTTCTGGCCCAAGGGCCATAATTTGAACAATCTTGGTAGAGGTCCACTAGGTGAAGCTTCACACCAAATATCAAAGACCTGGGCCTTGTGGTTTCAGAGAAGGAGATTTTTAAAGATTTTCCCTGTATAAGCCTATGTAAACCCAAAGGGCTCCGGGGCACGGGCATTTCTGGCCCAAGGGCCATAATTTGAACAATCTTGGTAAAGATCCACTAGATGAAGCTTCATACCAAATATAGAAGACCTGGGCCTTTCGGTTTCAGAGAAGAAGATTTTTAAAGTTTTCATTTTAAAAATCTATTTTTAGCTCCTGTGACCTAGATGTGCAATAGACCAGAACCATTTGAACAACTTTGGAAGGGGACCACCTAAGGATCATTCCTGTGAAGTTTGGTCAAAATCCGATCAGTGGTTTAGGAGGAGATGTTGTTTGAAGAAAAAGTTTACGGACGCACGCACGCACGACGGACAAAAAGTGATCCCAAAAGCTCACCTCGTCACTACGTGACAGGTGAGCTAAAAATGTATAGATTATATAGAAAAATGACCATTTATGGTCATTTTTCTATATAATATACAGTTCAACCTGTATTAAGCAAGTGCCTAAGGGATAGTCAAAATATGCTTGCTTAAGACAGGTTCTTGCTTAATAGAGGTGAAATTTAACACATCTACCTTTCTAGGGAACTGAATGCCTGCTTGCTTAAGACAGGTTGCTTGCTTAATAGAGGTGGCCACTAAGACAGGTTTTACTGTATACATTTTTGGAATTGATCTTGAAACCGTGTTATATGCAAAACTGTGTTATATGCAAAACTGTGTTATACCGAACTTTGTTATAATGTGGTTGTGGTGTATTACTAAGTAACTGCTGTATATAAAAATAGGTCCATGCAATATGTGTGACTTCCTTAAATTGTGTACATACTTTGACTTCTGATTAATACAACATGACCCTGCATCCACACAGACTGATCAGGATGTTTATCTAGTGCACAAGCTTTTACAGCCTCCCGACTGTCTGTCTAGCAACTGAGCTACCACATAATTATCAGAATCGACAACATAAAAATGTCACTGGAATTCTTCCACTTGCAAACAGAACTTTAACCCATTGTACTGCTGGACTCTTCCATTGCTATATGTTGGACAAGTCCATTTGTCATATAAGGGGTGTTAGGCCTATATTTTCGTTTTAAATTTATTTTTGACGAAAAATTATGTAAGCAAATAGTGCAGGCCCTGATCAGACGCCACATTCTGCGGCGTCTGATCTGGGCCTGCACTGTTTGCAAAGTACCCCTTTAGGGGTTTCCCACATGTAGTGGGTTAAAGTTACAATGATGATACAATGGACATATTTTGCAACTTATCAAATCTTCCAACTGTCACAGCTAATCTGTTTGCTTGTTTCTGGACAAGGTTTTGTGGCAAGAATATAGGTGATATCTATTCGGGCACAATTTCCAAATGACTAAATATCAACATTTGTTTGATTTGAGGTTTAACGTCCCCGTCCACACTGTAAAGGTCATTTTGGAGACGTTGCTTCCAATTTTGTGGGACTTTTACCCGACATTGAGATGAAATGACATCTCAAGCCCTGTCGCCCAATGAAACCAATAAATATCAACATATTAACTGTTTACTAGTGTTTATCAACTTTTGAACTATAAATACGGCCACCGCCCATCGGGGCTTGAAGAAATATCATGATGCTTCCACACAGAGCTGAAACCGACCCGCACACGAGTACTGGTAAACCGCTTAGAGGATCTATGTCTCAATGTCATCTCAGTGTCATCTCAATGTCGGGTAAAAGTCCCACAAAATTGGAAGCAATGTCTCCTAAATAACCTTTACAGTGTTGACAGGCACGTTAAACCTCAAATCAAACAAAACAAATTTAAAACTATAAAGCTTGTGCTGTGATGTCAAAACAGGTTTTGATCAAGAATCACCTTTGTCAGTATGTGGTTATTTTAATATAGTCTGTTATTGCAACAGAGCCAAGTAATTTAACCCATTTTGTTCCGGAAACCCCAAAACGGGTAATTGGCAAACAGTGCAAGCCCAGATCAGACGTCGCAGAATGTGTCATCTGATCAGGGCCTACACTGTTTGCAAAAAGTTCTGCCACTTTACGAATCAATTTTGAAGAAAACACAACCTGACACATTTAAATTTTGAAATGGACTCCTGCTATATATAAGGAGGAAGATTCCATTTGGTACAAAAAGGGTTAATCGCCCCTGCCCATCGGGGCTTGAAGAAATAGATGGGCTGCATGGTGCTTCCACGCAGAGCTGAAACCGGCCGCACACGAGTACTGGTAAACAGCTTAGAGTATCTAAGCCTGCCTAGGCAAAGCAAGTCCATGCTTATAAACCCTATTGGTTTCATTGGGCGACAGGACTTGAGATGTCATTTCATCTCAGTGTTGGGTAAAAGTCCCACAAAATTGGAAGCAATGTCTCCAAAATGACTTGTACAGTGTTACGGGGACGTTAAACCTCAAATCAAACAAACAAAAAGGGTTAAATTCAAAATATATGTATTTAGCAGCCAAAAACAATAAAAAGGCCATCAAATGTTGACTGAGCTCTCTTGCTACCATTCTCTAGTAGGACCTTAACAACGGCAATTTCATTGATTCTTTTTTGTTTACAGGCAAATCTGCGGACCCGAGTGACACATTCTATGCAGACCAACCTCAGTAACATGAGAAGAGACACGTCTGTACAAGTCTGGCCACCAAAGTAAGTTAATTGTATGATCATGTTACATATGTGTAAACACATGTTTACAGACACACTATAAATTACACCAGAACATCTTTATAAATAACACTCTTGTTCGGGTCCAAAGTATAAAATCTATACATTTTTAGCTCGTCTGTTTTTTGAAAAAAAAACTTTCGAGCTATTGTCATCACTCCGGCGTCTTTGTTGTCGTCTGGCGTCGTCCTTAACCGAAAACCTTAACCTTGACCATATTTCCAAAAGTATTTGGCCTACCTTCATGAAACTTCATACACATACTCACCATCACAAGAGCTACATTCCCTACAAGTTTTATAACTCCATCTTGCAATTTGATTGCTCTTGTTTGACTTAGAACTTTGGTTTTCTAAAAGAAACTGCAGACGAGCGTTGGCACCCGCATGCGGTGCTCTTGTTCTTTATACTGTGTTGTGCGTGTGTGTTTGAGTTTTCCATATGGAGATGGGACCTCAGTTTAAAGACTCAAACTCAAGACTGGAGAAGTTTTATCGACTACACCATGGAGGCTTCTATTTCAATAAGCTGTGTTGTATCCAAAATGATTTTTGTGATCCATCTTTAAACCGTGTTATACCCAAAACAATATTTGGACTCCATCTGAAAAATGGTGTTATATCCAAAACTGTGTTAAAATGAACAGCATTAGGTGTATTAACTTTCCCCTTAGTGACATTGTATACTTTGTGCCATAATTAACCCTTGTCCTGCTAATCCTGGATATGCCTTATCTTTGAAACAATGTAGATCCAGATCAGATGGCTTCTGATGAAGCCATCTGATCAGGATCTACATTGTTTGCCATTCAGATTGTGAATGTGTTGCAATAATTTGCATCAAGTAATCTGATTGGTTGATAATTGGTAGTGGGTGTGACATATATGAATATTCAGCAGAGTGAGTGAGTGAGTTTTAGTTTTACGTCCCACCAACAGCTAAGGTCATACGGAGACGGGATTTAAAGACTCATCCGAAAGTCTGGAGAAGCCTGGGATGAATATTCAGCAGAACAAGGGTTAACCACTATACCAGAGTTTGTTACAAGTCACTTTCCTTTAGGTAGTGCAACATAGCCCATCTGTAGCTAATGTGTTCACAATGAATGGCATCGTGATACATCAAAGCAAAGCAATTCTAATGAGAACACATGCATTTTCAAGATGCAATAAGAGTAAAATCTCTAAATCATCCCTAAAAGTTCTTATGGCAGTGTTATTGATAAGCTTTTGCCCGAGGAGTACTGTTGCTCCTTCAACCAAAGACATAGGCGTATCATGTGATTCTTTGAGAGTATCGGTACTCCTGATTCAAAACTAGGGTCGTATCTTCATCTGTCATCACAGGATGGCTGCTAAGTGCACTTATAATAATGTCAGACGTGGCAATGGCCATATGTAAAAGACGTTAAACACTTATTCTATCATCGTTACATACCGATATATATTTTCATGTTAATAAGCTGGCGGACAGCAAAATGAAAAATTACATTTTCTTGTAAAGAATGTAAATCCAGCCAATGTGGTCGTTTACTTCGCATGTGTTTTTGGAATTTCCCAGACGCCATTGAAGGCTCGTTTTGATCACACTGTGCAGGCTGGTCGGAGTCTTCAGCAGTCACACAGATCATATCGTCATCAAAACGTTTTCAAACCCACGTTTTGTGTCTGCAGCGGCCTTATGTGCTACGCATTCAAAGGCGGGAAAATCTCCACTTATTGTAGCAACTGCATGCGATTGGTAAAAGGCGAGAAATTCAGCGCTCAGCAAAATACAATAAAACGTGCGACCAGTGAAGACTCAGATCAGCAAGCGCATCTGTGAAAGCTAACCAGTCTGTCCCCGTTGCTGTGTTTGCGTTCTTTAATGATGCACTGCCAGTCATTCTGCTTAATGTTCAAAGACGCCGGCGAGACATCTTAGGGTGTTAATTTAATCGGCTACTTGATAGATAGCTGTAAATAAGCATGCACTGCATGCTGACCACCTGTGATTCACAATTAGATATATGAGTACCCAGTATTACAGGTTAATCCTGCCATTGTGACTCAATAAATATAATTTTGGTCAAATGTATACGTACCACGGCGGACAAAGTGATCAGTCTGTGCAGCGGTGGTTCTATCTCAGACGTGCATTGACGACAATGTTGCGAGAAAAAATACGTCGGGATGATAAAAGTATGAAAAACAGAAGTGGAGTCAAAAGTAAACTAGAGCTGCCGCCTAACGGGCGCCAATTATATCCCCGCATGCGTTGTCAGACAATTTTTTAGAAGTATTTGACCTTGAGGAAGGTCAACGTAAAGGTCAAGGTCAGGTTTGTGTATATCAATCTTAAGTACTAGTGGCAAGGTCTGTGGTGTGTGAATATTAAAGAAATCGGTCAAAGAATAAGGAAGCTATGAGCAATGT
This sequence comes from Lucinisca nassula, assembly GCA_963580285.1. Taxonomy (NCBI): domain Eukaryota; kingdom Metazoa; phylum Mollusca; class Bivalvia; order Lucinida; family Lucinidae; genus Lucinisca; species Lucinisca nassula. The sequence continues at coordinate 174,142,547 of OY757010.1, forward strand.
TGAAGTTTTTTGTAACGGACCGACGACGACGACAAATTTTTACAAGTATTTGACCTTGAGGAAGGTCAACGTAAAGGTCAAGGTCAGGTTTGTGTATATCAATCTTAAGTACTAGTGGCAAGGTGTGTGGTGTGTGAATATTAAAGAAATCGGTCAAAGAATAAGGAAGTTATGAGCAATGTTAAAGTTTTTTGTAACGGACCGACGACGACGACAAGCTGACTCCTATATACCCCCTTCAAACTTCGTTTGCGGGGGTATAACAACCACCATGATGCAATAATCAAAGGCGCCGATATACACGTGTTGGAAACGGAAATAAACAAGGTTTTTAAGCCTCCGGTTAAGAGTTTTCGCCAATGGCCAAAGGACGCGAAAAAAATGAGTCATGGACGCAAATTTTCTTGCATCTGCGGCCTGCGGACGCTAAGCAGAAAGAGCTAGCGCTAACGCTGCCTGGTCGGATATATATTCGTTGTTACATTTATTATACTTTCCTAGCCCAGTTGTTGTTGCTTCTATTTTGTTTTTCCACAAAATAGTATACAGAGTAATCCATTTCAACGTGAATTTCTGCGATTTGGGAGAAATAGCCGCCAGAAATTTCTCCTGCATTTTATTTTTTTTCTTGTGTTTTTCCGGAGAAACTTTGTCAGGTTCTCCTCAAAAAGAAAAAGTGGTCCTAATTTTTTATTGTCTGCGCGTCTGTTTTGATATTTAATTCCTTACTACATGACACTGTGAATCTGTAGATCTGGCGAACCCAATTTTTTATGCCCCCGGAATCTAAGATTCTGGGGGGCATATAGTTTTTGGTCTGTCCGTCTGTTTGTCCGTTTGTCTGTTTGTCTGTTTGTTCGTTTGTCCGTTTGTCCGTCTGCAAAAACTTTAACATTGGGCATAACTTTTGAATGGTAAGTGGTACAGCTTTCATACTTCACATGTGTATACCTTATCACAAGACCTTTCCAGTGGTACCATAATTTTTGATCTCGTGACCTTGAACTTGACCTTTGACCTATTTTATTCAAAAGTTTTAAAAACATTAACATTGTCCATAACTTTCGATTGGTAAGTGATAGGGCTTTCATATTTCACATGTGCATTCCTTGTCACAAGACCTTTCTAGTGGTACCATAATTTTTGACCTTGTGACCTTGACTGTGATGTTTGACCTACTTTTTAAAAACTTTAACATTGGCCATAACTTTCGATTGGTAAGTGATAGGGCTTTCATATTTCACATGTGCATACTATGTCACAAGACCTTTTCAACAATCCCATAATTTTTTACCTTGTGACCTTGACCTATTTTTTTAAGACTTGAACATTGGCCATACCTTTTGATTGCTTAGTGATACTGCTTTCATATTTAACATGCGCTGTCCGGGGGCATCAGTGTTTCACAAACACATCTTGTTTTCTCGAAGATGACACTCCGTAGAAGTCAATGTGATTGCCTAACAATATTCAGGATCGTATTTTTATGCACGCTTCTCAGACAGTTACTGTTCATGCTTCAGGCGTTGTTAATAAAGTTAATAATGCGGGCGGCTTTCCCTTGGATAATAAATACCGTTATGTAATCACGCATCAATAATCGGTTTCCTAATCATGTTGATAGTTGTCATAACTTGAGACTGATTAAATACAAGCGGATCAGTATTCAATATATGATCGTCAAAAGGTAAGGTTGAAGTGTTTCAGCGTAATTAAAACAAATGCCATCATTCATGAATGGATGAATTTCGAACCGTTCTTGAAGATTGGAACAGTTTTTGTTGAAGACTATGATGTGGCGAAAATTACCGCGATTTCAATTGCTTTTTGTCAGGCGTCACGTTTTTTTTTTTCCATTGCCGATACGACTGCAATGGAACGACCTTGGCGTATCGCCAATTTGACGGTCGTATTTGGTACGACTGTTTTTTCATTTCTAGTCGTATTTGCTCGATTTTAGAGTCATTTACGACGATACGACCCTTATCAATTACTCTGTTATGGTAATGATTCTAAGTATTGGGACAGACAGGCCTAAGCAAATAGTACAGACCCAGATCAGCCTACTCCTGAAGGAGCAGTCTGATCATGGCCTACACTGTGCAATTCCGTTGGAACTTTCTGGACTTCTTGCTGGATTGTGAAAGAAATTTGCTAAAAGTTTGAGAATTACAGCAAGTCCTTGAGGTATCTGAATTTTTTTAATTTTTGCGGTAACTGAAGTTATAGGAAAAATTTCTAGGAAATGAAGAATGATATCAGTACAGCCATGGTAAACCAGCCATCTCTGATCTTGTCAATGAAGTTTCACTGTATATTGTATTCTTTGGGATACCGTAAAAATCTTAAAAATTCGGACATCTTGAGGACTTGCAATATTTCTCCTAAAATTTAAACAAATTTGTTTCGCAATCCAGTAAGGAGCCCAAAAGATTCAGACAGAATGGCAAACACTGCAGACCCTGATCAGACTGCTCCTTAAGGCAGTCTGATCTGGGTCTGCACTGTTTACTTAGGCCTGTCTGACACTTAGGATCATTGCGGTAGAGTGAGTGAGTGTTAAAGTTTTATGTCCCACCAACAGCTAAGGTCATACAGAGACGGGACCTCGGTTTAAAGACTCATCTGAAAGTCTGGAGAAGCCAGGGATCGATCCTGCGACCCCTGGTTTACAAGGCGAGTAGCGTAATCACTCGACCACGGTACTATTTGGAAAACATATTTTTTAGGTTAATAAGTAATCTTTTTTTGTATATTTAATATTTCTTTACTTCTCATCCCCTAATTACATGTAATAGCAATTCATTTTACCTTGGACAGATATCTGACTTTATGTCTGAGGCAGAAGATTAAGGGGAATGGATACATTTTCAGGGGAGGCAACTCCTGTAAAAGTGTTTTTGTCTCCCATGTCTTTAGGAGCAAATTCTTTCCTTTAAGAGTTGACCTGTTTTTCAGTGGAACTGAGCTTGTAGAAAAGCAAACAGGAAGTCCCGAGAGTTGTCTCCCATTGAAAAAAATCTACCAGATGTTCCCATTCCCCATAAACACTAGCCACAAGGTTTCATATTTGATTTAGAAAACAAACAAACACAGAAATGATATCAAAGTCTAGGAGCTTGACTAGGCTTCAATGAAAGTTTTTCTGTGATTTCAGGGAAAATGCCACTCAGACCAAAGAAGATAACTACACCAATGTACCACAGCCCTCAGTGTTCCTGGCTGGTCTTAGGGGAGGAGGAATGTCTGAGCCAACAGTCATGACAAAGATGGACCTTACAGTTGATGTGGATGGAAGAGAATTAGCTCCATCAAAGAGAAAATAATTGTTGACTTCTGATTGGACAGTAAAAATACACTACCTCTTTATAACACTTGCTGGAGTCCAAAGCAGAAACCAATATGCCAAGCAGCCCTTTTTGGGGACATTAGCAAACAGTGCAGTCCCAGATCATATTCCGCAAAACATGGCATATGATCTGAGTCTACAGTTTGCTGAAAGTACATCCATTATTGCAAAACTAATAAAACAACCTGGCACCCTTATAATTGGAAACGGACTACTTCAAACTGATGAGGTGGGAGATACCCATACATATATGGGTTAAGCAACCATGATATATCCCAACAAAAATATACAGATTATATAAAAGACCGTAAATTGTCATTTTGCTATATAATTTATATATTTTTCACATTCATTTCATACCCTGTTATATCCAAAACTGTGTTATAATGAACTGTGTTATAAAGAGGTTTATGTGTACTAAAATGAAACAAAAAGAGAGAAAATATGATTAATGCAATATAAAAAGATGAAAGAAAGAAGAAAGAATGTAGTGGAGTGGACCATATCAGTTCATGGAATGAAACAAAAAGCGGGAAATTTAATAAAAAACAGAAAGGGAGAGAAAGCTGTGAGGCCAAGTTTGATCTCAGATTTTGTTAATTCAAATGTTAAAATATCCAAAATGAAGTGCTTGCTTGAGTTTTTCTTCAACATTGAAGCCATGATATGAGCACCATCATGAGAAAACCTGTTTTTTACCATTTGCGAACAACAAAGGTGCAGATCAGACTGCACATCTGCACAGTCTGATCTGCCCCTTTGTGTTTGCTGCTTTGATAGTACAGTCTCTCTAGTTTCTATATCTAAAATTCAAGGATCTTGCTAGTCTGTGTAGCTGAACAGGCCGATATGTGTCTTACCTGGTCACAAATCATGAAGACAGGTTTTCTCGTGACGGTTTTCTATTGTTGAGAAAATGGCATTGTTGCCATTTATGTCGCTAATTTTCGCCAAGTATCTAATGACCTTGTGCTAGTTTTTGTGTAGTGTACAGTATTCTGCCATTTATGGTAGGCATTAAGGCAGTCCAACCATTTACTGTAATTACACAAAAGGTCTGAAATAAGTTGACAGTATCAGGATATGTCTATTTTTTCTGATGACAAGGCAAATAATATATACCAAGAGGAGCAGTAGGGAGCAATCTGGACCAATTCCTTCTAAACAGAAGTGAAAGCAATGATCAGGAATTTATACAATTAACCCATACCTCCCATCAGCAACACCAAAGGGAAAGGAACACAAACATGAAATAACTAGTCCCTAATGGAAACATCACTTGCAGAAAGCCAAAAGGACAGTTACTTTCCCACAAAATGGCGAATTGGCTATCCAAAACAAAAAGATATAAGCGATACACACATCCAACAACGAACTGTAATAAAAATAAACTGCGACAGAAGAACCGCCTTGGAACAGTCAGTGAAAAGTACTTCACTGGGGTATTTCAAAGTATTGTATAAAGCTTAAGAATCTCATTAGGCCAAAATTTTAATTCTTCTAGCAAGTACAAAATCTTATCTCTGTATTTTTGCTGAAAAAATATGTAAGTAGCTTTGGCATTTTCAAAAGCCACTCACATGTTTTTCAGCAAAAATATTAGTGTATATACTGGTACACAGGCGCTTAAAGTTTGGTCCATCAGTACATTTTGAAAGTGTCCAAATATAAAGACTCTGATGCATTTTCAAAGAAAGGAATGGCTTATTGTCACTTTTTATTTTGGACATTATGAATGAGTTACGGACGGAACTTCAAGCTCCTGTGGTGTATATGCCAAACTTGATGATCAAAGCTTTAATTATTTACTCAGTAAAGTTGTCAGATTTGAAACAACTGGACCATACACTGTGTTTTCATGTTCTTGTACAAACAGCGAGTTTTACTAAGCTACAGTAAATCTTCAACATAAAGTCAGCCAAACAGAACTACTGTATGTAGAAAATGTGAAATCTACTTCAGATATCACAGCATACAATTTATTCAAGTGTTTGCATGCATCATTGCCTGTGATATATTTATTGTACAAACAATTATATTGTGAGATTTGTTCATAAATACTTGAGACATTCATATATCTCTTGCCTGTTTTTAGCTTCAAATAAACAAGCCTCAGTTGCCTAAGGGGTAAGAGCCCGGACTCTTAATCCTTAGGTCTTTCACCGCTGTAGTTTGAGCTTCTCTTGGGTCACATGTTAGATGTCAAGTTCTGCAAAGTAAGGTGAGGTTGTTTTTCTCCCAGTACTCGGGTTTTTGCCCACTTCTGATTACCGTATTCGGGCGTGTATTACCCGCAGTTTTTTCCCTCAAATTACAGGCCCAAGTTCAGGGTGCGGGTAATCAGCCCGAATTATTTTTGGACCATTTTATTTTTACTTTTGTCAGCTGAAAATATGATGCATCTTGTGTTATGCCCTATCCTTTTACGATTTCCGACATAAATAACGTTAACTTGTCCACTCAATTTTACTTACACATGAGTAATATAACAATCTCCATTACTAGCAAGCCCGATTTTGTGAGTATTATTCCTAAAACTCTGATTTTAAACGAAATAAACAAGCAAGTTCAATGCGAACATCAAAGTTTTCCGGCATCCAAACCGCCACCCACAAACCACAGCTACAGTTTTTTCTGCACGCGATCGGTAAATGACGTCATCGGACCCCAGCAACCCCACACGTGTCTATTGTTTTATCTTAATGGGGCGTATCTCTCTCATAAAAAATTGTTTGGAAACGGTAAAAAAAAATCTCGATAGCAAAACAGTGCTTTCCGTAAGCTCTGTGTCAATAACCAACAACAGCATACAGATGTGTTAACACAAATTAAAGCGTTCAACTTTTCTCGCCAAGCGTCTGCTATTTAGCGCCCAAACCATAACCATTCACGAGATAGTAGAATAGTCGTAGCAACTCGTCTTAGGAGCAATTAAATAATTTTCACATTGATTGCGGATTAAATTTTATGATTGGGGAATAAACGCAAAACAGAGACATAACTTGACAATATTTTCACACCTTATCCACACACACCGCAGGGTGGCAATTATATGACAGGGATTAACAATAGTGTCATAATTGAACCGTTTTAAATCATCAAACAGTGTAAATCCAAATCAGACGTCTGCGGCATCTTTCTGAGGTGTCTGATCTGGGACTGCACTGTTTGCCGATGTCCCCAAAAAGAGACGTCTGCGGCGTCTTTCTGAGGTGTCTGATCTGGGACTGCACTGTTTGCTGATGTCCCAAAAAAGGGCTGATGGCATATGTGGGTTAATAAATAAATAACAATGGTCAACAGGTAAAGTTTATCAACATTTTAATGTAAAATACATGCTTTCTGGTGATAACTCGCACGCACGTGTATTTTCCCGCCTTTTGAAGACGATAGCGCGTTCCGTTGTATGTTACAAAAACAGGCCAAATTCTTACTTTTTCTCACGCATCCACCAAAATTTCAGCAAATGTTCCATGCGGGTAATACAACAGAACAATAGTTTTCCCCCAGATTTTGGAAAAAAAAGGGGTGCGGGTAGTACGCAAATGCGGGTAATACACACCCGAATACGGTATTCGAAATAAGTGAAATAATCTTGAAAAGGCAGTAAAAACCAAAAAACTTTCCCAGAAATCTTTCAAGAACTAATCACAACTAGAAGATGACATTTTCAAAGTACTTTTTAGCTCACCAGAGCCGAAGGCTCCGGGGGAGCTCATAGGATAGGCAGTTGTCCGTCGTCGTCTGCCCGTCGTCAACACTTTCAAACGACTTCTCCTCTGAAGCCACTGGGCCGATTGGGCCCAAATTTTATCTGTAGCATCCTTGGGTGGGGGGATTGAAAGTTTGTATTTTTTATGAAAATCGGCTCATTAGTTTGGTTGCTATGGCAACTTAGAGTTCCCATAGACTTATAATGGGGAAAATTGAAAAATGGCATTTACTGTCAAGCCTCTGCAGATATTTTGACAAAACTTTCAAAGAAATTTTCCTTAGACAATCTACTCTCTGCCATATGAATTTAGGGCTGCTGCTCATTTGTATTGGTTGCCATGGAAACCAAAATGAAAAAAAATAGAAAAAAAAAAATACTTAAAAAATCATCTTCTCAGAAACCGTTTGCTCTATGAGGCTGAGAGTTTATGGAAATATTTACCATATTTGCCTTTACAGGTTTTGTGTTTTTTATGAAATTCGGCTCTTAAGTTTGGTTGCTATGGCAACTTAGATTTTCCATAGACTTATAATGGGGAAAATTGAAAATGGCATTAACTACCAAGCCTTTGCAGATATTTTGACAAAATTTTCATAGAAACATTCCTTGAGTAAACTTCTCTCAGCCATATGCTTTTATGTCAACCTGTGGGTCCCGTAGGTTGTGCCAGGGCCATGCCCTGCCCCCTCCACTTCATAAAATGCCTTATATCTCAGAAACCTTACAGATCCCCACCCCTAAACCATATATATTCTTGTTCCTTATGATAAGACACCTTAAGTGATACCAACCTGGGGGTCCCCCCGGATGTGCCGGGGACATGCCCCACCCCCTCCACTTCATTAAATGCCATTTATCTCAGAAACCATTCAGATCCCCACCCCTAAACCATATATAGTCTTGTTTCTTATGATAAGACGCTCTCAATGACAGCAACCTGAGGGTCCCTCAGGATGTGCCTGGGCCATGCCCCACCCCCTCCATTTCATAAACGGCCCAATATCCCAGAAACCCTACAGATCCCCACCCCTAAACCATATATATTCTCATTCCTTATGATAATTCGCATTTAGTGACACCAACCTTGGGGACACCCAGGATGTGCCGGGGCCATGCCCAACCCCCTCCACTTCATAAAAGGCCAAATATTCCAGAAACCTTACAAATCCCCACCCCTAAACCATATATATTCTTGTTCCTTATGATTATGATAAGATGCATAAAGTGACACCAACTTGGGGGTTCCCCCAGATGTGCCGGGGGCATGCCCCACCCCCTCCACTTCATAAAATGCCATTTATCACAGAAACCATTCAGATCCCCACCCCTTAACCTTATATATTCTTGTTCCTTATGATAAGACGCACTCAGTGACACCAACCTGGGGGTCCCCCCGGATGTGCCGGGGCCATGCCCCATCCCCTCCACTTCATAAAAGGCCAAATATTCCAGAAACATTTCAGAGCCCCAACCCTAAACCATATATATTCTTGTGCCTTATGATAAAACACATTCAGTGACACCAACCTAGGAGTCACCCAGGGCATGCCCGGGCCATGCTCCACCCCTCAACTGCACAAAAGACCATATATCTGAGAAACTGTTCAGAGCCCTACCCCTAAACCATAATATATTCTTGTTCCTTATGATAAGACACAATCAGTGACACCAGCATGGGGGACTCCTGGGGTGCCAGCGGCCATGTCCCACCCCTTTACTTCATTAAAAGCCATATCTCTCAGAAATTGTTCAGATCCCCACCCCTTAACCATATATATTCTTCTTCCTTAAGATAAGTCCCCACTGCATAATAGGCCATATATCTCAGAAACCATTCAAATCCCCACCCCATAATCACATATATTCTTGTTCATTGTTATTAGACACATTCAGTCACCCCCATCTTTTTTTTTGGTGGGGGGGGGGGTCTGCAGGGGCCATTTCTCTCCTATCCACTTCATAAAAGGGCCTCATATCTCAGGGACCGTTCAGCATTCAGTGAAAGCAATCTTGGGCTTTTCTAGGATCCACCATGCCCGAATCCCTCAACTGCTTAAAAAACCTTGCATCTCAGGAGCCATACATATCCCCACCGCTAAACCATAATGTCTCTGTTCCTTTTGATAAGCTGCATTTAGTGACACCAAACATGGCTCCATTGGGTTCATGCCCCACCCTCTCTACTTTATAAAACACCTAATATTTCAGATACAGTCCACATGTTTGTTTGTTTGATTTGAGGTTTAACGTCCCCGTCAACACTGTAAAGGTCATTTTGGTGACATTGCTTCCAATTTTGTGGGACTTTTACCCGACATTGAGATGAAATGACATCTCAAGTCCTGTTGCCCAATGAAACCAATAGGGTTTATTAGCATGGACGGTCTCGCACCGCAGTTCCTGGACAGGCTTAGATCCTGTAAGCGGTTTACCAGTACTAGTGTGCGGGCCGGATTTAGCTCTGCGTGGAAGCATCATGCAGCCCATATATTTCTTTATGCCCCTATGGGCGGGGGCCGAATACAGTCCACATGAGTGCTCATTTGGATATGGGGTTTGTTTGGGAGACTTAATAATTGGTAGATTAAAATCATATCCTGTTAAAATACAATGTCATGGGCAGTGCCCACCTGAGCTCTGGTTTATGAAATTTGGCTCTTTGGTTTGTTTGCTATGGCAAGTTATGAATTTCCTTTGACTTATAAATGGGGAAAATTGAAAAATTACATTTATGCCTTTCAAGATATTCTGTCAAACTTACATAGAAATGTTCCTTTAATAATGTTCTTTTAGGCCTATTAGTTGCCACAGATGGGAAATTGTCAATTGTCATCTATTGTCCTGCAACAACTCATTCAAGCGACATCAGACATCTGAAGCCACTAGGCTGATTGGGTCCAAATTCTGTCTGTAATGTCCTTGGCCGCAGGGCTTCCATGGTTAATTAAAATACATTGCTGCCAGTGGGCAGTGCTCCCTGAGCTCTGGTGAGCATAGTTACCCATGGACCTCTTGTTTCTTATTTTACAGAGAAAATAAGGTTTGTAATTACAATGTCATGTTTATCATTTGATACGCAGACAGTTCAGGTGAATTTGAAGCCTTTTTTTTCTGAACTGTAAGAAACTAAAGCATGGACACCAATGATGGTTTGATTGTGTCTGGGTGTAGCCTGGAAAAATGCTCCTGAGCCTAGACTTATACAATCTCTATGCTAAAAACCCTGATCAAACTATATTTGATCTGGTCTATACTGTTTGCCAATGTCCCACTTTAGCCAAGCCAAGGCCCGAAGTTGGCGATAATTGCTGAACCTCATGATTGTCTTGGCTGTCTGTGGAGGAGGCAGAGCTAATAAGTTTTTCCCAGATGTCTGCCTTGCTGGTGACAGGAAACCCTGACTGGCCTACATCCAACATGCTATTGGCAAACTAAAAAAAACCCTGCAGTTTCTATTCCTGATTGAAGGTCCTCCAACTCCCAGACTGAAGCACCACTTCATCCTGATCCCAGTCATGCCTGCCAACGGGAACCAATGGCATGATTCCCCAGGACAACAACTGGTGGGCTTGTTCCGACTTCCTGGCTGATGGTATCTGGGTGGGAGGCCTGAAAGGTGGCTTGGTGGCAGTTTCTATTCTTGTTCAGGCTTGGCACGTAGGGAATGGAAAAGGAAGTCTCCTAGGTTCTGGCGTGATGACCTGAATGTGATTAATAAAGATCTCTAAACAACCCAGTGTCAGGACTGACCTTCTCTTGGCTACTGCAACAAGGATCCTTTCACATTCTGGAGTGTCTACTGTTGTTGTGCCCTCTTGTTGACAGCAACTGCCTTGACACCATCAATTGTGGTATCTCTCCTAGCACTGCTGTTAATGGTAAGGATGTGGTAGGAGTCCTGGTCTCAACCATGTCCTTGTCAAACAGCTACACCACAATCTCATAATAATAGTTTCAAGATGGGTCCCAAAATTGTGTAGACTATACAGATACAAGAATTCCGCCGAAGGCATGTCACGCCTGTGGGGGCACAAAGTCACCCAACCATGATATGTAGGTCAAGGTCAAACATAGATGCTGGCATAAAAGTTTCCATTCTTAAATGCAAGCTTGTACTAAGTATCATTAATGAAGCTGTAATAATTCTTGAGAAATGAACTTAAGCATTTGGGTGAACGCTTGGGTGTTAGCAATATTTTACGTCAGTGAACCATGAAATTTTTGTCAAGGTCAATTATGGATGCTTCCATTTAAGTTGCCATCCCCAGATACAAGTTTGTACCAAATATCATTAATGACGCTCTTATAGTTCTTGAGAAATAAACTTGACCATTAGGGTGAACGCTAGGGTGGTCGCAATATATTACAAAGTCGGTGAACCATGAAATTTTTGTCAAGGTCAAATATGGATGCTTGCATTCAAGTTGTCATCTCCCAATACAAGTTTGTACCAAGTATCATTAATAAAGCTCTTATAGTTCTTGAGAAATAAACTTGACCATTAGGGTGAATGCTAGGGTGGTCGCAATATTTTACAAAGTCAGTGAAGCATGAAATATAGGTCAAGGTCAAATATGGATGCTTGCATTTAAGTAACATCCCCAGATACAAGTTTATACCAAGTATCATTAATGAAGCTCTTATAGTTCTTGAGAAATAAACTTGACCATTAGGGTGAACGCTAGGGTGGTCACAATATTTTACAAAGTCAGTGAACCATGAAATGTAGGTCAAGGTCAAATATGGGTGCTTGCATTTAAGTTGCAATCCCCAGATACAAGTTTGTACCAAGTATCATTAATGAAGCTCTTATAGTTCTTGAGAAACAAACTTGAACCTCAGGGTGAACGCTAGGTTGGTCGCAAATGTTGACGCCTTGACAGACGGACGAACGGAGGGAAAACCGGGCGCCTATATTGCGCCATGCTAATAGCAGGGGTGACAAACATGACCATAAGGGGCTATATATTTCTATATAATCTATAGGTTTTTGTTTGGATATAGCACGTTTGTTTAACAAACATGGTTTCTGCTTTGGACATCAGCAATAGTGTTATAAAGAGGTTGTGGTTTAATTCACCACCATGTCACTCACCATCTCTGGCCTGGATGGGCTGTAGGAAGGAACTGATGCAGGTGGTGGAGCATTTGGTAAATAATGTATGGACTCCTCCCAGTTTCCAGGTGGACTCACACTCCTACAGAGTGGTTCCCCACTAGCTGAGCACAGACCCTCACCAGATGAATAGCTTTTGTAGCTCTGTCTGGATTTGGTGGTGCAGGCGTTATTACTCTGACATAATCCTTTGGGTAAAATGCCATGTAGAACCCAGTATCCTCACTGAAAAATGAATCCAGGACTAACAGATCTACATGTTAATAATAATAATCAACTTTCTTTTTAGAGGGATCTACATGTTAATAATAATAATCTACTTTCTTTTTAGAGGGAAACATATTTAGTAAACTAATACTAATCTTCCATGCGGCCCTTTCTTCCTCTTCTTGGGTAGAAACCAGTACTAGGCAATGTGGATAAAGTCTCTTGCTCAAGGAAACAACACTTGGTGCTCACGGGGATCAAACCAGGTACCTCATATTCAGGTTCAAGATAGTCTTAAGTGTAAACAAAGCTTCATCTGGGTCAGCTGGATGTTAATCTGGATCGAGTAGTTTTAGTGTTTCATCAGGGTCAATCAGATGTTGATCAACATATCAAGATAATCTTTATATCAACGCAGTTTCATCTGGGTCAGATGTTGATCAACATGATCTGGTTCAAGATAGCCTTAATGTAAACAGTTTCATCTGGTTCAGCAAGATGTCGATCTGCCCGATTCTGTCCTAGATAGTTTTAGTGTTAAATGTTTCATCAAATTTATCTGGATAATGAGATTCTTTGACATAACAGAGTTTCATCTGCATCAGCTAGATGTTGAACATGATCTGGTTCAAGATAGTCTTCGTGTTAACACAGTTTCATCTGGGTCAGCTAGATGTCAGTCAACATGATCTGGATCAAGGTAGTGTTTATGAACTTACATCTGGGCCAGCTAGATGTTAACTAACATGATCTGGATCAAGAAATGCCTAAGTGTCAAAGCAGTTTCATCTAGGCCAGCTAGATGTTGATCAATATGATCTGGAGCAAGATAGTCTTAGTGTCAACACTGTTTCAGCTGTGTCAGCCAGGTGTTGATCAATACTTATTATCTTTGTGATAGTGCAGTTGCATCTAGCACAGCTAGCTGTTGATCAACATGATCTGGATCAAGATAGTCTTACTGCTAATGCAGTTTCACCTGGGTCAGATAGATTTCGATGGACATGATCTGGATCAGGATAGTCTGTGTTAATACAGTATCATCTGAGTCGGCTGGATCTTGATCAACGTGATCTAGATAAACATAGTATTAGTGTTAACACACTTTCATCTGAGGCAGCCATGTATTGAACATGATCTGGACAAGAGTTTTGTGTTAACATATTTTCATAAGGCTCACTTGGATGCTGATGGACATGACCTGGGTAAAGAGAGTCTAAGTGTTAATGGAGTTTCGCCTGGGTCAGTTGTATATTGATCAAGATCAAGGTCTTATTGTTAACAAAGTTCCAATTTTTCATCTAGATCAGCTACATGTTGATCATATTTATCTGTATTTTGACAGAAATAATATCAATGCAGATTTATCTGGGTCTGCTGGATATTGATCAACAAATCTGGATCTGGATCAATTTAGTCTTAAGTGTTAATGCATTTTCATCTTGCTGATCAAGGTGATCTGCATCAAGATTGTCTAAGTGTTAATTGCAGTTTTATCTTGGTCAGCCAGATGTTGATCAACATGTTCAGGATCAAAATAGGCTCTATGTCAATGCAGTTTCATCTTGATCAGCTGCATGATGATGAACATGATCTGGACCAAGACCAGCTTAAAGGCAACACAGTTGCATCGGAGTCAACCAGATGTTGATCAACATGATGTGGATCAAGAAAGTCTTTGTATTAATGCATCTGGGTCAGCTGGATGCTGGTCGATATAATCTGAATCAAGAAAGTCTTAAGTGTTAACATAGTTGCATCTTGATCAGCTGGATGTTGTTCAACATGATCTGGATCAAGGTAGCCAGCCTTAGTGTTGACAGTTTCATCTGAGTCAGCTACATGTAGATCAGTTTTTTCTAGATCAAGACAATCTTAATGTTAATGCAGTTTCATCTGGGTCAACTGGATGTTGATTAACATGATCTGAATCAATAGAGTCTAAGAGTCAATGCAGTTTCATCTGAGTCATGCAGATGTTGATCAACATCATCTAAGTCAAGGTAGTCTTTGTTTCTAGGTCAGCTAGATTTTAATCAACATGAGCTGGATCAAGATAGTCAAAGTGTTAGCACAGATTCATCTGGGCCAGCTGGGTTTATCAACATGATATTGATAAAGCTAGTTTAAGCGTTAATGCAGTTTTATCTGGGTCCGTCAGATGTTGATCAACATGATCTGGATCAAGGCAGTCTTAGTGTTAACGCAGTTTCATTTGGGTCAGCACGATATTGATCAACATGATCTGGATCGTCTAAGTATTAATACAGTTTCATCTTGGAAGCCAGATGTTGAACGAGATGATCCTGATCAAGATAACTTTTGTGTTCATGCAGCTTCACCTGGGTCAGATGCATGTTAATCAACGTGATCTGGATCAAGATAGTTTTGTGTTTACAAAGTTTCATCTGTATCACCTAGATGACGAATAACATGATCTGCATCAAGACAGTTTAAGTGTTAATGCAGTTTCATCTGGATCAGCTAGCTGTTGTTCAACATGATCTGAATCAAAGTAGTCTTAGTGACAACACAGTTTCATCTGGGTCAGCTAGATGTTAATCAACATGAACTGGATGAAGATTGTCCAAGGTTTAACAAAGTTTCATCTGGGTCGGCTAGATGTTGATCAACGTGATCCAAATCAAGATAGTCTTTGTGTTTAAGAAATAGATCAGCTCTAACTGTGATTTGTTGAGTAATAAATCACAGTTTGGAGGTCAGTTGTAATGTAGATCAAATCACAGAGCATGTGATTTGTCTACTTACAACTGACCAACAAACTGTGATTTATTACTCGACAAATCACAGAAAGAGCCGATCTGTTTCGATTCTAACATGCTGAAAATCAGCAATAATGTTGTTGTTTCCATCAAATCTCACAACTTTTCGTCATCGTTAGAAAAAATCCAGCTAAAATCGTCATCGTTAGAAAAAATCCAGCTAAAATTATCGACTGAAACACATGCATTTATATCCTTTTCTAACGTTTTTGATGCTAGAAAATGACGTTACACCGTCTAACGTCAAGGAAATCGACTAGTGACGTCATAAATTGTCAGTTTTTAATAACGTCACTCGTCACGCTCTTCCAAGCTGTGATTTGTTGCAGAATAAAACAGTTATTCTCCATTGCCTATATAGGCGTGCTGTGTTAGAATAACAGTTTCATCTTGGTCAGCATATTTAAATCAACATGATATTGATCAAGATAGTGTAAATGCAGTTTCATCTTTGTCAGATAGATGTTAATGCATTGATCCAGAATCAAGTCTTGATCATGTGACCAAGATGGCCATCATGCCCATATGAGTAAAAAAACCTTAAAAAATCTTCTCTGAAACCAGTGGGCGATTATCATGAAACTTGGTATGTAGCATTGGGGACTCAGTCAAACTTGGTCATATAGAATTTTGCTTGTTTGAATTGAGGTTTAACATCCCCTCAAGACTATTAAGGTCATTTTGGAGATGTTGCTTCCAATTTTGTGGGACTTTTACCCAACATTGAGATGAAATGACATTTCAAGACCTGCCACCCAATGAAACCAAAAGGCTTTCATGCATTGGATGGTCTGACACACCAATTTGCCTGGGCAGGCTTAGTCCTAAGCAGTGTACCAGTACTAATGTGTGATCATTTCAGCTCTGCACGGAAGCACCATGCTGCCCAATCTATTTCTCCAAGCCCCGATGGGATGGGGCGACACAGACTTTTGTATAGGAAATAGTCAAAACAGTGTATTGTTTTGGAAATTATTGCAGCCGTTGATCTGACAATGCAGTTAGCTAAATGAGTATTCAAGGTAAAAGTAATTCCTTGGTCAAAGGTCATTCAGATATGAAAATTAAAGAAGCCTCCGTGGTGCAGTGGTTACGCTACTCGCCTTGTAAACCAGGGATCAAAGGATCAATCCCGGGCTTCTCCAGACTTTCGGATGAGTCTTTAAACCGAGGTCCCGTCTCCGTATGACCTTAGCTGTTGGTGGGACGTAAAACTCTAACTCACTCACTCAGATATGAAAATTAAAACTTGTTTTTCTCAGAAACCGCTAGGCCATTTGTTACCAAATTTCACATGGAAGTTTTTAGGAACAAGGAAATAAAAATCAATTAATACAAGTTTGGTCACATGACCAACATGGCTGCCATGCCCATATATAGTTAAAACACTTCAAAAACCTTCTCTTGAACCAGTGGGTTGATTACCTTGAAACTTGGCATGTAGCATTGGGGACTCGAGCCCATCTTAGTGATGACCCTTGGATGACCCCAACCTATTTAAGGTGAAGGTCAAATTCAGTCAAATAGGCTTTTGTATGAGTACAAGAGGCCCATGGGCCACTACACTCATGAGAAGTCAAAATTGAACAATTGGTATGGTCCCTGGCAGCCATGTTTTTCAACAAACCACAGTGGCTTGAAAAATCTAGCCTTTCAGTTCCTGAAATAGTTTCCAGTCCTTTTTACCATACATGAGCATGGTAGCCATCTTGGCCATAATTATCAACTACCATTTAGCTCACTGCAAATATTAATTCTGATGCCTCAATAGTCAACAAGACAATCAGAAAAATCCACTCTTTTGCATTTTCCCATTAGAAATGCCCCAGTGACCAAACAGGACCTTGACATAAAATAGGTCAAGGTCATCTGCCCAAACTTGATAGGAATATCAATTTTGATGCCACCGGCTACAACAGAATTAGAAAAATCCACAGATTTGCCTCTTTTACATACAACCGTCTATGTAATCAAAGTAATTTCGTTTGGTTGAGTCCAGCAGTTTTAGTGGAGAAGATAAAAATACTGAATCTGAGTCATTCGGGACAAAGGTCAGTAAATGACCTTGACCTTTGGAATTGATAAACCTCCATTCAGCTGATTGCAAATATCAATTCTGATGCCAACTGTAAGCAAATATCAGTTGGAACCCCTGGTGATGCAAGATACACGACACCTTCCCCTCACCCAACCGCCCCAGGTAAATGCAACCATTTTTGTACCAAATGGAATCTTCCTCCTTATATATAGCAGGAGTCCATTTCAAAACTTAGGGGTGTCAGGTTGTTTCTTCTTCAAAAACAATTTGGAAATTGGTTGAAAGTTTTGCAAAGAGTGTAGGCCCTGATCAGATCTGGGCCTACACTGTTTGCCATGGTACCCGTTTAAGGGTTTCTGGTATGAAAGGGGTTAATATGGTAGGTTGACACAATTTATATTATAGGGGAAATCAATGAAATACACAATATTTTAAATAGTTTTTATTCTATCTTTTATTGAAATTTCTACCTCATATTATCACAGACACTTATTAAATAACAACAGTTCTATTATAGGAGAAGTGCAATAAACTGTAGACAAATAAAATCCGCCCTCCGATTCAGCTGCACACAAATTGAATCCAATTGGTCAAAGTATGTAAAGACTGCATTTATATAGTCCAAAATAACAGTGAAAGATATGTCAGAACCATTGTACAGTAGACCTCTTTTATTAAGACCACCTTTGGGACTGTTCAAAAGTGGTCTTAAAGACCACTTTTGAACAGCCCCAAAGCTGGTCTCTTATCAAGAGTCTAGAAAACACAAAGAGAGAACAAATGAAACATTTTGAATATTCTTTAGAGAGCAGAATAAGTCTTAATTTAAGCTGTCTTAATAGGAAATATCACTGTATACTGGTGAACTCTTCCATTGTTACCTGTTGATGGACTCTTCCATTGTTATATATTAGACAAGTCTATCTCACTACTGCAAAGACCAGCCATTATAATCCCATGAAATTACCGTGAATGGCACTTAAAATCAGTGGACCCATTAAAGATGCCTCATGTTCAAAGGAAGGCAACCCAGTCTATGGGACATGAAATACTTCTGGAAGATAACCAATCAGCTTTTTCAGTGAAACTAATATGCCTTCAGGGTAGGAATTTTTGTCTCCCTTACCATATGGGGCCAACTCTTAAGGGGAATGGAAACCCCTTCAGGGGAGGCAAACTCCTTCAAAAGTATTTTTGTCCATGTCGATACAGGTCAACTCTAAAAGGAAAGAATTTGCTCCTGAGGACCAAATTTTTTCCTCTAACCCTTATCTTGCTGAATATTTAGCTTAGCTACACCCATTTTTGATTTTCAGTCAATCAGATTACATGATAAAATGCGTTTGTTCAAATTCACAAACTGAATGACAAACAGTGTAGATCCTGATCAGATGGCTTCTTCAGAAGCCATCTGATCTGGATCTACACTGTTTGCAAAGATAGGGGTTGTCGTGAACAGCAAGATAAGGGTTAAGAGAAGACCCATTTTCCATGGGATAGAGTTTATAGAAAAATGAACACACAGTCTAGAAATTTGTTTCCCTTTGAAAAATGGCAGAAAAATCTGCCAGTTGTATCTATTCACCTTAAAGGAGAAAATTCTTTCCTTTAAGAATAGACTCCTATTTTGTAGGACCTTAGTTTAGGCAACCAAATGCAAAACAGTACTGTTAAGATTTCCGACAATTTCTGTTCTATCAGGTAAAAAAATGATACACTATTCTGCTGCAACTGTTACAAGATTTTCAATGAACTCAAAGTCTTTTGTTGTGGCAGTCCGCAAATTACTACTGAGTTTAAAGATCTGTATAAACCCTGTTCCGTCTCCAGTAGCTATATAATTTGTTCTGAAAGATAAAAGAAAAAGATGATAGCTAATGAGGAATTCCATGTTGTGTGACTATTGACACGTCAAAGGTGCATGAAAAGTGACTTAAAGCATACACATAATCTCATTAGCCACATAATGCATGTGTGAAAGGAAAAATATTTGCAATAAAGAGAAACCATCTACATATTTTTACCCTTTTTGTACCATATGGAATCTTCCACCTTACATATAGCAAAGTCCATTTCAAAATTTAGGGGTGTCAGGCTGTGTTTCCTTCAAAATTTATTTGGAAATTGGCTGAACTTTTTGCAAACAGTGTAGGCCCTGATCAGATGCTGTGTTCTACAGTGTCTGATCTGGGCCTGCACTGTTTGCAAATTACCTGTTTATGGGGTTTCTGGTATAAAATGGGTTAAAAGTGTTTTTCTTTGCATATCATAGAGATCTGCTCTTACAGGAAAGAATCTGCTCCCTTTTCAGAGTAGACCCTTTTTGAGGAAGATTTTTAGTTGTGTGTATACCAACATTTTTCTTTAAGTTACAATGTTGTAAGGAGGCCAACCTTATAACCCTAGCATATGTTCAGTTTGTAATATTTTATTTCAAAAGAATGCAAGCAGGCATACATTGAATGTTATTGAACTAAATAAATAAATAAATTCTGTTCATATTTATGTTCAGAATTTATAGCAGTAGACAAGTCTTGCAGACAGAATCTAATTGAGACTGAAAATTTTCCAAAATCTCTTAGATCCTTCAGCTTTGGTGAGCTAAAATCATCTACAGTCAATCCTCTTTGTAACAAAATTTGTTCTAACGACAAAAGCTGATTAAAACAACAATTTCAATGAATCCTAAGCTCAATGGTTAGCTTGGTACCAAGCAGTACTGGCACACCTACAGATGAAAATGCCTACTATTGAATCCAAACTCATGAAAGGTTCTTGTCTTCTAATACTCAAAGAAACATCTGCAGTGGATATTTGTTGTTTTCTTGGTGAGGCAATTGTAACAAAGGTCTACAACATTTGAGTCTTGGAGTAATAAAGGGGAAAAGGCCCTTTATTGACATGTAGTCACCCTCTTTATAACAACATCGTTATGATCAGGGCTTGAGAAACTGAAGAATCCAAATCTGTCCAGCCAGATTTCGCCAAAAATTACGGAAATTGTCGATCGGTTTTGGTAATTTCCGTCAACGTCCTTGGCCATTTGCAGTTTCAAAAGGTGTTATTAGTGTAACGAATGGCACACCAATGTTGCTCTTAACACTTGTCAACGGATATGAGTACCAGTATCTCGATTAAAAAACAGCAATTATTGCTCACATCGTTCCTATTTCATCTACTTCAATTTTCTATGCCAGATTTCATCTACTTTCATTTTCCCAATATCCGGGTCACTCAGAACCTGAAGACCGCTAAAGGGAAACAACCGACGTGGGGCAGTCAAAGACCAGTTCGATGGTCACTTTATAAACCTTTAAAATATTTCTTATTTCACGCATTTTATTTTGTCCAGCTAAAAACAAGCTGACCGTTTGCCACTGATAATCCAAGCATGTATGCAAAAAACACCTACAACACAAGGTGTTAGACCGGTTCATTATCTTACTAGGTGACAATTGGACAAGTCCACATCGGGTTCTTTGATCTTATCGCAGTGAAATTTGACGCGTGTGTCAAAATTATTAAACTGTGAACACTGGCCTCAGGCGTTATCAGCAAGCTGGCAAGGTCAGAAAATTAGGTCAATCAATACAGGACATACGCTAGTTTGTTTACACAAGTCATTAATTTATGGCTTACTATAGAACCGGTATGTGAATATAAAATTGTTGTTTTTTTTTTTCACAGGGCGCAATTTTCAATACACACCTGTCATGTCTGAACATTGCCTTCGAGGGAAAATGCCTTATTTCACCCATTCTAAACTATATTTTTATTTAAGAAATACGCACCATTGAAACCAATAACATACACCAGCTGTGTATTACGTCCTTGAATGAATTAAAATGAAACCGCTTGACGTGATTTTCCGATCACGTGGCTTCAATATCGGTCGTCATTTGTAGACAAAGCTATTAGTTTCAGGCTTGTGTAATTGTGAAATATGTATTTATATTCTTTATAACTCGGTTCGGCCATGTAAGATTTTCAATGACTCTCGTTTGGTCATGTTTTGGTTCGAGATTAAAGAAATGTTTTTTGATTTTTTAACCCGTTCAAACCGATTTTTGTAGAAATACGTTCTATTAAAATTAGTGACATAAAACCGGTGTTTGTGTTACGTCCTTGACTGCATTAATGTGTATTGTGTAAACGGAAACCGTATGACGTCATTTTCCGACCATGTGGCTGCAAAATCGGTCGCCATTTGTAAACAAAGCAATTTGGACAAAATTGGTTCGAAAATGCTGATAACGCCTGAGGCCAGTGTTCACAGTTTAATAATTTTGACACACGCGTCAAATTTCACTTGATTTAGCAAAAATTTTCGAACCAATTTTTTTAAAATGTTATAGAATTATGGACCGATTTTTTAATCTTCTTCTGAAGTCAAAATCGGTTTATGGAAGGCAAATTCGGTCCAGAACCGGAAAACCGACATTTTCTCGAGCCCTGCTTATGATGGCAAAAGTCGTTATAATGGCAATCTGAATGGAATGACTACTTGTCTAAGGGCTTAGCCTCGGTTTCGAGCAGCGTGGGCTACCCTCGGGTTGGAAATGCCCATATCAAATCCATAGCCTTGAAAGATTCTTGTAATATAATACATGTACTCCAAGAAACAAATGTTATAGATATTTGTTAAAATCGCCTCGGTGAATAACAAATGTCTATAACATTTGTTTCTTGGAGTAATAATGCGGAAAAGGCCTTTTATTACCTATCATAATCCTAACTGGGATTCTTTATAACGGGGCTGCATGATGCTTCCATGCAGAGCTGAATCCGGCCCGCACACTAGTACTGGTAAACCGCTTAGAGGATCTAAGTCTGTCCAGGAACCGCAGTGGGAGGCGGACTGTCCATGCTAATAAACCCTACTGGTTTCATTGGGCGACAGGGCTTGAGATGTCATTTCATCTCAATGTCGGGTAAAATTCCCACAAAATGGAAGCAATGGATCCAAAATGACCTTTACAGTGTTGACGGTGATGTTAAACCTCAAATCAACCAACCAATTCTTTATAAGGGCAAATTCTTTATAACGGCACAATAATAGGGAACAAATACTGTCGTTATTACGAGGGGCCTCCGTAACAGGAAAATGTTAGGGAACAAATATTGTCATTGCAACATAGGTCAACTGTAGTGTACTTACTGTGGATTGAACTGGCATGTGTAGACTGGTTGTTTCTGTGGACTGGCTTGCAGTTTATGTATAGGGACTGGTTTTCCTTGTTTGAGGTCATAAATAAGCAGGTGACCAGATTGAGTTGTGGCAGCTAAGACAGTTGCTCTAACAGGTGACCATTTAGCACTGTAAATATAACCTTCACCAGGCTCTATTGTCATCACTGGTTGGGCCTGAAAAATGTCAAGAAAAACTACATCTGAAGATCTGTTTATGTTGTCTGCTACATCTTCTTGCAAACTTTTCAAACATATTTTTGAATACAGGCAAACAGTGTTGACCCTGATCAGACTGCTCCTAGAGGAGCAGTCTGATCTGGGTCCACACTGTTTCAACAATGACTTTTAAGTAACCAGCAGACAATAAAGCCGACAACAATGTTAAGATTGACATCTGAATGAGTATTGATCAAATAGATCAAACAAGTGGAGAATTACCACAAATGTTTTCAAGGGTAATGTAAATATCTTAACAATTTTCCCACAATTCTTATAAACAGATGCAGTTTTCATGACTTCCTGTTCCATGTCCTGTAAACTGTCCTCTCCAAAACTGGATTATGTTTTCAAAGGAAAAAAACTTGTTCCTCAGAGCAAACTCTTTCCATAACCCTTTAAATGGTGCAAAAAGTCCAAGAGAAGATGGCTATTTTTCATTGTTTTCAGGCTTGACATTTCATGTGAACCATCTGCCTTTTTCATAATTTTCAGTGAAAAGAAAGACTTGACATTTCATGTGAATCAACAGCCTTATTTTTTCTTATTTTTGAAAAAGAAAAGAAAAACATACTTTGAAAACACTATCTGCTGAAAAAAGCATATTTTTGCATACGGGAAAACAGTGTGGACCCTGATCAGACTGCTCCTCTAGGAGCAGTCTAATCTGGGTTCAAACTGATTGCAAAAATTACTTTACAAGTTACCGGCAGATGACAAAGCAGATGACAGTTGTTGTGATTGGCATCTTATGGGTTAATAGATAGAGCATTAATGATATGGAAGATACAATGTTTCTAAAGGAGGAAATTCCCCTGTGAATACATCCATTTCCCTTAAATACTTGTGTTCTGTTCCTTTACCTATATTCACACAGGCGGGGGTCTACACTTAAATCAGAGAATTTTTCCTTTAAAAAGAGCAATTTCTTTTGCCAGGAACAATTAATTTCTCTAAGAGCAGATCCCTAATAAGGGCCTGACAAATCCAAATTTCAGCCACAAACAGGCTGAATGTCAAACAGAGTAGATCCTGATCAGATGGCTTCTTCAGAAGCCATATGATCAGGGTCTACACTGTTTGTATTGGAGTTTAACAGCTCAGTCAACACTATTTTAGGTCATTTTTGAGCTAGTCAGGATACCTGCCGGTCAGTTTACCTATCCACATTTTTCCTGGGCAAGCTTATACCTAAGCGGTTAACCAGTACAGTGCACATTCTTTCGCCAGAAACTGACAACTACCCTTCTTGAATCACCAGAAGGGAGAGAATGACCGTAGAAAACATGACATGATCAATCTCCACAAAAGAATGTTGCCGACCCCGCAGGTATCGAACCCGTGTCCTCCTGATTTTTAAGTAACCAGCAGACAATAAAGCTGACATCAATGTTTAGATTGACATCTGAATGAGTATTGATCAAATAGACCAAACAAGTGGAGAATCACCACAAGTTTTTTCAAGGGTGATGTAAATACCTTAACATTTTCTCCCAATTCTAACAAACAGATGCAGTTTTCATGACTTCCTGTTCCATGTCCTGTAAACTGTCCTCTCCAAATCTGGATTATATTTTCAAAGGAAAAAAACTTGTTCCTCAGAGCAAACTCTTTCCATAACCCTTTAAATGGTGCAAAAAATCCAAGAGAAGATGGCTATTTTTCATTGTTTTCAGGCTTGACATTTCATGTGAACCATCTGCCTTTTTCATAATTTTCAGTTAAAATAAAGACTTGACATTTCATGTGAATCAACAGCCTTATTTTTTCTTATTTTTAAAAAAGAAAAGAACTAGATATGCGTCCATAGGACACGGATGCCCCTGCCTGAAAATATATCTATGTTCGTATTAATCCATAGAAAGTTATTGACCGTGTTTAAGTTTTTGGACCCTTTTTTCAAATTTGACCTCTAAGTATGACCTTGACCTTGTAGGTAAGGACCTTGGTTTTTTGTGAGGCAGATTGTCTCATGATGGCCAACATTTCTGCCAAGTAATTTCAAAATCGATCCAGAGATAAGAAAGTTATTGACTGCGTTTAAGTTTCGGACCATATTTTTTAACTTTGACCTCTCAGTATGACCTTGACCTTGGAGGTATGAATCTGGGTTTGCACGTGACACATCATCTCATGATGGTTAACATTTCTTCAAAGTAATTTCAAAATCCATCCAGAAATAAGTAAATTATTGACTGCATTTAAGTTTTGGTCCCTTTTTTTGACCTTTGACCTCTAAGTATGACCTTGACTTGGAGGTACGGACCTGGGTTTTGCACATGACATATCGTCTCATGATGGTTAACATTTCTACAAAGTAATTTCAAAATCCATCCAGAAATAAGAAAGTTATTGTCTGCGTTTAAGTTTCGGAGCCTTTTTTTGACCTTTGACCTCTAAGTATGACCTTGACCTTAGAGGTACGGACCTGGGTTTTGCATGTGACACGTCGTCTCATGATGGTAAACGTTTCTGCTGAGTAATTTCAAAATCCATCAAGAAATAAGGAAGTTATTGACTGCGTTTAAGTTTCGGACGCACTGACGGACGAATGGACGGACAGACAGGGGCAACGCTATATGCCCTTTCCACCATTCTTCGAATGGCGGGGGCATAAAAAAACATACATATTTTTGCATACAGGAAAACAATGTGGACCCTGATCAGACTGCTCCTAGAGGAGCAGTCTGATCTGGGTTCAAACTGATTGCAAAAATTACTTTAAGTTACCAGCAGATGACAAAGCAGATGACAGTTGTTGTGATTGGCATCTTATGGGATAATAGATAGAGCATTAATGATATGGAAGATACAATGTTTCTAAAGGAGGAAATTTCCCTGTCAATACATCCATTTCCCTTAAATACTTGTGTTCTGTTCTTTTACCTATATTCACATAAGAGGGGGTCTACACTTAAATCAGAGATTTTTTCCTTTAAAAAGAGCAATTTCTTTTGCCAGGAACAATTAATTTCACTAAGAGCAGATCCCTTATAAGGGCCTGACAAATCCAAATTTCAGCCACAAACAGGCTGAATGTCAAACAGAGTAGATCCTGATCAGATGGCTTCTTCAGAAGCCATATGATCAGGGTCTACACTGTTTGTATTTGAGTTAAACAGCTCAGTCAACACAATTTTAGGTAATTTTTGAGCCAGTCAATTTACCTGCCGGTCGGTTTACCTACCCACATTTTTCCTGGGCAAGCTTATACCTAAGCGGTTAACCAGTACAGTGCACATTCTTTTGCCAGAAACTGACAACTGCCCTTCTTGAATCACCGGAAGGGAGAGAATGACCGTAGAAAAGATGTCATGATCAATCTCCACGAAAGAATGTTGCCGACCCCGTAGATATCGAACCCATGTCCTCCTGATCACCAGTCAGACGCGCATCCGACTGAGCTACCGAGGCTGGCCTACACCGTCTGCAAAGGTAGGGGTTGCGACGGCTACATTCTTGGATTGTGGCCTTTCCTGAATGACCGTTTCTTACTAGTTGTCATCAACAGCAGGATAAACGGTTAAGGAGAAATGTGACTCACCTGTAAAATACTGTACAGTCTGATACACTGATCCATGCCAGCACTGATGAAGGCATTTCTATGGAAACGAGAGCACTCCACTGAGTATACTGGACCATGGTGAGGGTTGTAGGTGAAGGTCACAGGAGATCGCAGAGGTACAGATGAGACAACATGACCTGAAATGTACATGGTTACAATTTTAGTATTAAAATGACAATAAAAAGCACAACTTTTCCCCAAGTTCATTTCGTTGTTTAAATCTTTCAATGATACCATAACACATAACTGTATCAATAAATGTCTAAGCATTATGAAATTTCATAGCAGACAACAATCTACTGTAAAAATCCAAAAAATTCGGACACCTTTAGGACTTGCAAATTTTAACAAATTTGTTTTACGATCCAGCAAGGAGTTCAAAAGTTGCAGACAGAATGGCAAACAGTGTAGATCCTGGTGAGACTAATCCTAAAGGAGCATAGCAGTCTGATCTGGGTCTTAACTTTGGCTTATATATCCCAATACTTAGGATCATTATGGTACTTTTTTCTTATTTTTCAGAAAAAAAATAAAGACTTGAAATTTCATGTGAATCAATGTCGGGCCATAAATTGTTTCCCCATGTAAAAACTCCAACAATTTACTGTAAAACATCTTCTGCTGTACAAGAAGTAAGAAAAATGTTGCTTTTTTTACTCCACAACCTCTTTATAACACAGTTTAGTGCAGTACAGTTTTTAGATATAATAAGCTTTAATGATGGATTCCAAAAAATACAGAAAAGTGACTATTAATAGTCTTTTTTCCACAAAATCTCATACCAACTAATTTTTCAAATTTCTTTGCACACCATGGTGTTTTTATTAATGAAATCAAGTGTGATAAACATCCTCGAAATTTCTACACCGAGACCTACCAAACCCCCTCCAGTCCACAATTCTCTCTCATAAGAGAACAGCTGGCCTTGGTAGCTCAGTCGGATGCGTGTCTGACTGGTGATCAGGAGGACGTGGGTTCGATACCTGCCGGGGTCTGCAACATTCTTTCGTCTTTTCTACTGTCATTCTCTCCCTTCCACTTATTCTAGAAGAGCAGTTGTCAGTTTCTGGCGAAAGAATGTGCACTGTACTGGTTAACCACTTTCGTATAAGCCTGCCCAGGAAAAGTGTGGACAAGTAAACAGGCCGGCTCAAAAATGACCTAAACTAGTGTTGACTGGGCTGTTAAACTCCAATACAAACAAACAAACATAAGAGAACAACACAGTGGCCTGGCCTGTTTAATCTTTGAAATTTAAGTTTCATCCAATAAACTGACAGTATAACAATTTAAGCTTTCAGTAGATAACAATAATTGTAATATTTATGATTGTCCATACATATATCCTGTCAAATTAAATCTACTACATTTTGGTTTGGATATTACACCATTGTTCAACTAAAAAGGTTTCAGTTTTGGACCCCAACAATAGTGATATAAGTTGTACTTAACCCTTTTTGTACCAAATGGAATCTTCCTCCTTATATATGGCGGGAGTCCATTTCGACATTTAGGGTGTCAGATTGTGTTTTCTTCAAAATTTGTTTGGAAAATGGCTGAAGTTTTTGCAAACAGTGAAGGCCCTGATCAGATGCCGCATTCAGCACTGTTTGCCAGGGTATTCATTTTGGGGTTTGGGGGTTTCCGGTACAAAATGGGTTAACTGATACTCACTGCCGGCAGGATTTCCCTGAGCATGCATGGAACATTTAAAGACGGCCCCTGCCTCTGACCCCACCAAGAACATGTCCTTATCCTCTGAGTTGTAGGATATACAGGTCACCCCAACCTCTTTGTCTCCTCTCACGCCTTTCACTTTCATCTTACGAGGTAAACTCTGGGTCATTAACATAAACCTGAAATGTAAGATTATATGAAAAGACTAAACCTCAAAATGAGGTAACTCTCAAAGAAAATGATTTGCACCCCCCCCCCCCACCCTCCTCCACCCCCAATTTTTGTTGAGGCTATTCTGAAAGGCAAGGAATTTGCTGGCCTTTACATTATGCCGTGTAATCTCACTCAAAAAATTTTCTGGAATTCTTCAGGTGGCTTGTACAGTATGCTGGGCAATCTTGCTATAATCCTTTAGTTGGCTTGTACAGTATGCTGTGCTTTATCACTCCAATATTCATCCATCACATGTGAGATGTCAAGGTCAGGTGTTTTTTCTCTGGGTACTCTGATTTTTGCCCACCTCTAATTAATGATCAGCTCAAAATAAGTGAAATAATCTTGAAAGGACCATGAAAACAATAAAAACTAGAGCTGTCAGTGAAACTGACTAGGGCCCCGGCAGCGCTATCAGAGGAGTAGGAAAATTTGTGACGGACAGAGTGATTACTATAGGGCACCCACACTTTCAGTGCGGGGCCCTAAAAATAAATAAAATACTGGTACTAATCTAGTTCTGTAATATATCTGTTTCATTTTTCATATTTTCATTCTGTTTTTTTTTTTTTTTCACATTTTCTTATTTTTATTTTATTGTTGAATACAAAAGATAAAAATATCAGCATAAAAACTTTCACAAAAAAACAATAACAACAAAAAACAAAAACCTGGTGTCAAAACACTTGATCTCTCATGTAATGTGAGTGGTACAAACCCATCTTTCAGCTGTAATTTGTGTGCCTTCCTGTCAATTTTCCACTGTAGTATCTTTCCATCACTGCTTGTACTAATAAGCTGTACAATAAAAAGAACATTATAACATATCCGTGTGAGAAGACCTTTTATCATATGACATTGTGTCTGAGAAAGTAATAACACCATGTAATAAATTCGATAATCAACTAGTGGATTAAGTATGCAAATTAGTTAGATACACTCCTTAACATTACTTGTACGACGTCCTTAATGACATCACATTTACTAATGGTGGAATACTGACATTTTTGTGAAACAAGCGTGAATAAAATGCGTTTCGAATGTCATATGATAAATAAAATATTGCATTCGTGCTCATGTATTATTGAATTTATTAAACTGGTTGAGGAAAAGGGATAAAATGCGAGGCTTTATTGAATTAAACTCGTTGAAGAAAAGGGATAAAATGCGAGGCAAAGTCTCGCATTTTATCCCTTTACCTCAACGAGTTTAATAAATTCAATAATACATGAACACTCATGTAAGATCCTCTATATACAAGCTGTCATTTGATATGAAATTTATGTAACAAACTAGTAAGAAAAGGTCACTCAGGAAAGGCCACAATCCAAGAATGCAACCATTTCAAGTCACCTATAGAAAGTGACACGGAGGCACACACAAAAACAGACGAAACACGAACCAACTGCACAACGCCAAATAACAGTTAAGACACTGCAAAAAAATGACCGCCTTGGGACAGCCAGTAGTAAAACTACTGGGGGGCTTCAACTCCGGAGTTTATGAAATTTCAACCCTCGCCCTCAGTTCCAGTACAGTATCAAACAATAACAATCACAAATTGATTGGCATGGAGGCTTTCTAGCTTAACAGTTTGTTTGATTTGAAGTTTAACGTCCCCGTCAACACTGTAAAGGTCATTTTGGAGACGTTGCATCCAATCTTGTGGGACTTTTACCCGACATTGAGATGAAATGACATCTCAAGCCCTGTCGCCCAATGAAACCAATAGGGTTTATAAGCATGGATGGTCCGACACTCACACCGCTTTGCCTGGGCAGGCTTAGATCCTCTAAGCAGTTTACCAGTACTCGTATGTTGGTCGGATTCAGCTCTGGGTGGAAGCGGGGGCCGGTTCTAGCTCAACAGTTAGTCATGATAAAATACAAGGTAAAATGGTTATGTATAGATTAATATTATCATGAATCAGGGTTGAGGACTCAACAACAATCCGAGGTCAGAGCAGAAGAATACCACCAGTTAGATCATGGAGGGTAGAACCAAGGAAATATCGGGCTCCACCCTTCCCGAATTCAAAGGATTTAGAGTGGAACCGTCATCAAAGAGTCAAGTCTTTCTTTCTTTCTAATGATGCTGCAATCGTTCACATTTCACCATTACTCGCATGTGTACATTACATACACTCCAGGATTTGCAGGATGAAAGCCTACACAGTAAACATGATCTTTATCCTGCACAGGGGATGGTTCTCGCTGCACAGGACGCCTCCAGTAAATGTTCTGATCCGAACGACGGTGCATTTTGTGGCATTCATCCTTGCAAATGATGCCAGCATAGCATGTTTGGACACCGCAATTATATTACCGCTGCCAGGAATCAAACCAGGGGCCTCTAGCATCAAAGGCAAGTGCACTAGCTACCACACTCTGGTGAGTTAAATAAATTTCACATCAAATGACAATATTTACATTTCCAGTGTAAAGCCTAATGTAAATCTGTACAAAAAATGTAACTCATACTTCCATGAACACATCAAGTCACATGATTTTCATTGAACTTGACGTCAGTCTAAGCCATGGTTCTCTACAATCTGATTCGACGTTGGCAACGTCAACGCTGTTCAGCTCTTTACAGAAAAACTGTGTGTAAATGTTTTTCAGCTTTAAAAGTTTGCCCTATAAGCATTTTTTCACCCAGTGGTGAGTACCAAAAAAGGTTAACATAATTTTTCTGCTGTTCATGAAAGTATGAACAACAGCGGGTCTTTAGCAAAGTTTAAAATGAACCCCTTTAATCCACATGACCTGACGCTATGATTAACCCTCAGAAGTTCGAAATTCCCCAATCTCAAACAAATTTTCATGGCAACAAAGGTACTCAGACTGTTTAAGTTTTACTGTAACTACAGGCAGATGAGGTGTTTGACTATCGGGGCTTGAAGAAATAGATGGGCAGCATGATGCTTCCATGTAGAGCTGAAAC
Source organism: Lucinisca nassula (assembly GCA_963580285.1). Classification (NCBI taxonomy): domain Eukaryota; kingdom Metazoa; phylum Mollusca; class Bivalvia; order Lucinida; family Lucinidae; genus Lucinisca; species Lucinisca nassula. The sequence goes on from OY757010.1 coordinate 174,173,559, forward strand.
CGACTGCAGACGAGTACTGGTAAAAAGTTTGACTGTAGCTACAGGCAGATGAGGTGTCTGACTATTAATGCGCCCCCAGCCGATCGGGGCTTGAAGAAATAGATGGGCAGCTTGATGCTTCCACACAGAGCTGAAACCAAAAGCAGACCAGTACTGGTAAACCCCTTAGGGGATCCAACCCCCCTAGGTAAAGCGGTGCGAGTCGGACCGTCCATGCTTATAAACCCTATTGGTTTTATTGTTCTCTGCAAATGGCAAAAATATGTTCTCGCATGATGTGGCACACATTATAGATATCTTAACCTCTTTATAACACTGCTCACTCTAACATGGTTTTGGTATAACACTGTTTAAAGATGAATCCTAAAAATGTATAGATGATATAGAAAAATGACCATAAAGGGTCATTTTTCTGTATAATCTATACATTTTTTTTCTATATAATCTATACATTTGTGTTTGGATAACTCAGTTGTTTAACTAACACAGTTTCTGCTTTGGATGCCAACATTAGTATTATTAAAGTGCGAGTAGTGTAACAAACTAAACGAGGTGCCTAACTGTTACTAACATATATTTTCTTTCCCTTCGCATCTGTAATCCAGCAAACTTTGGAGACTGGTTCCTGGTGTGAGTCATCATCAATACCGGAGGATGCCACCAGCAGATCGTCTTCACGACTCAGGTCCCACAGCATTACCTCCCCTGCAAAAAATGAAGTTATCTTTAAACATCAAACTCCCAGTATATGAATCTTTCATCTATAAATTTACATTTGTCTATTGTTGCCAAGTCTGGTTTCAGTCAAAAATCATTTATAGAACTCTTCTACATCACAGCCCTTTTTAACACTCTTCATTACAACATGGTTTTGGATATAATACGTTTTAATGATGGATCACAAAATTATATAGATTATATAGAAAAATGACAATAAATTGTCATTTTTCTATATAACGATTGTAATTTTGATTGGATATAACACAGTTGTTTAACCTACAGCACAGTTTCTGCTTTGGACCCCAACAGTAGTGTTATAAAGAGGTTGGTTTAAACTATTTCTTATTATTACAATATCATTACAATATGAACCAAGTGATGATACAATTTGGGATAAAAGGTGTAAGAGGTTGTGGTGTATTTTTACATCAATCAGTTTTGGTCTTCCCAACTGAAATACTACATCACTGTAATTCAGAAGAGCACAAAAGGTCGGTTCTTACTTTTGAGACTTAGTGTACTTGCAGGGAAGGTTTATTCAACATTGTCCATCAGGACCTTGATCTGTGCTGTGAACCTCTCAACTTTTACAAATCAAAACTTAGCAAGCATAGGCTTATTGAGTTAAGGGGAATGGGAACACCTGGCAGATTTTTCCTCCATTTTTCAAAGGGAGACAGCTTTCGGGACTTCTGGTTTGCTTTTCTGTAAGCCCTGTCAAACTGAAAAAGGGGTCTACACTTCCTTTGAGAGTTGCCCCCTTCTGACATGGGAGACAAAAATACTTTTGCAGGAGTTAACCTTCCCTAAAGATGCTTCCATTTCCCCTTTACTGTATTTTAATGTGGTTACACCAAAAGCTCACATGAACATATTTAAGCATCCTAGAAGTCACAGATGTTGACGTAATGTTGTCATACATGATGGAAGAAATCAGAGTATTCATAGAAAACCACCTACCCTGGATGGGCGACCACTGCCCTGCCACATGCAAATCCGGAATCGAACCCAGATAATAGCGGTGACAAGCGAGGGACATACTTCTGCACTATCCATGCCCCAGAAAAGCATTTTTTTCTATTAAATTTCATTTGTCTGAATATAACTGTTGGACTGTCTGTTTGGAGCACTCCGATTGAAAAAATCATACGAATTTAACTTCATTGTTCTCAAACACATTCTTGTTAATTATAGTTCATATCAATTTAGACAGTATAGATATACATACCATTAAAAGTACCTCCTGCTATTATAGCAGGATTTTTGGGATGGAATGCTAAACACATGAGACAGCTAGGTAACTCGATGGTTGTGTCTGGCTTCTCTTCCTTGATATTTCGACGATCAATATTCCAAGTACAGAGCGATGTTTTGTGAGTGCACCAGTCCTCATGTTCAAACTTACCAAATCTGAGGAGTGTTAAGGATTAACTAGCAAAATTCTATTTCAGATCACAATCTGACTTCACAATCCTTGCAAAAGGCGGAGGCTATTTTAAGAATCATTGTTCGTCCACAACTACGATTAATTTAGCTTTCTGGAACTCTGTTTTCCAAAGCTTTGATTTGGGATAAGTTTTCATATTTCACTGCGATAAGTTTTCATATTTCTCTGCGATAAGTTTTCATATTTCTCTACATTAATTTGTGGGTATTTGTTAGAATCGCCTCACTGAGGTGATTCTAACAAGTACTTTCTAACAGTAAATAAGGCAGGTAAGTATTTGTTAAAGGATACTTTGTTTGTCATAATAAAGCTCTACAGAGCTTATGTTATTTGTTTCGGACATGCGACATTAAATAAAGCTTCTTTATCTTTTATCTTTATCTTTATAGTTTCTCTGGACACTCAATGCTCTATAAAACAAAGGGTCCAGTTTGTTCAAAGCTAATGAAGGGCAGAAGCTATTAGCTAATATGGTATTAAATTTCCTTATTAAATGTGGAAAATGCTCTGATAGTTCTGCTGAGGACATATGAAGTTATACTGTAAAAATCCTAAAAATTGGGACAGCTTGAGAACTTGCTATAATTCTCCTAAAATTTTAACAAGTTTGATTTGCGATCCACCAAAGAGTCCGAAAGGTGCAGATGGAATGGGAAACATTGTAGACTCTGATCAGACTGCTCCATCAGGAGCAGTCTGATCTGGGTCTGCACTGTTTGCTTAGGCCTATCTGTCCCAATACTTGGGATCATTACTGTATTAGGTTACAGCAATATATTTTCAAATGTATACCTACAGATGTAAGCAGATAATGTTTTGAACAACTAGTCAATGGTGTGTATATATTTAAAGGATACGAGGCAGCAATGACAGATCCTGTGCAATTCCATGACAACCCTGTCACCTGAAACTGTTGGAAAAAGAAACTCAGTAACAAATATATATTACAACTTCTTCATATCACTGTTCTCACATCTGGTGCTGTTCTTATATCAACAACATGAAATCAGCATATATTAAATACATACATTAATACCTATTTATTATATACCCAGAAATTGTCCGGTTTACTTTGTACAAAAGATACTGTTCATGAGATTTCCCGATTGTGGAAATATAAAAGTCTAACGACAGAACTTCGATAGCAAGTTCTTAAAAATTATTTTATTCTTCTGACTCTGCGCCCGATGGTGGCGTCGACTACAACTCACTTGGCAACAACGTTAAAAGATTACGTACGTTACAAACGTAACAAACGTTACAAAAAATGACATTACGCTAACATGCGCAAAGCCCAATAATAGTGTCTCTGATAACATTTTGTCCTTCTCTCCATCTTCCCCTCCTCGAAATGGCAACATTTTGATTACATTATATGTCAAAACTACTTAAGCGATATTATGGTACTAGAGTTAAAATTACATTTTAAAGATTATCTTCAGTATGGATTTGTCTAGGAGTTAAACAAGTCTCTCTTCAGTGTGTGTTAATATCAAAACGTCCTATTCGTCACATTCTAACGGACAGAGCTTAGTCACGGGTCTTATCACTGTACCCTGTCCCACCTGGAGCTTAGCCACTCGCACTCGTCCATCGATACCCGGGTAGACTTCCACCACTCTCCCAAGAGGCCAGTTTCCTCGTGCTGTGTCTGGAGATATGATTAGTACCACCTCACCGACCCGTAGATCTGGATGCTGCTTATGCCATTTCTTTCGTGCACCAAGGCTGGGAACCCATTCACGTAGCCATCGGTGCCAGAAATGGCGGACTAACTCCTGTACTCGTCGCCATCTCTTTCGGGGGTTGAACTGTGTTCTGTCCACCTTCGTTGGTGCAAACTGACCACCCGCCTGCCCATGCAGGAAGTGGTTCGGCGTCAGCGGTGTGTCGTCAGTAGGATCTGCTGATTGGTAGGTAAGGGGCCGAAAGTTTATTAGGCTCTCAGACCCGATAATCGTCGTCATCAGCTCCTCATCTGTGATGTCAGCATTCCCTAGGATGGCATTAATGGCCCTTTTTGCAGATTTAATCAGAGATTCGTGAACCCCACCGAAATGTGGGGCTAACGGGGGGTTGAAATGCCAAACTATCCCTTTATTCGCGATTGATTCCTTGATCTTGTCCTGGTCCAGTTGCGATATTAACAACTTTAGTTCTTTGTCAGCCGCTTTGAGGTTTGTACCATTGTCTGAGTACATTTCTTCTGGAATTCCCCTGCAACTGACCATTCTATAAAATGCGTTCATAAACGAATCCGTATCAAGCCCAAATGCCATTTCAAGGTGAACTGCCCTCGTGCTCAAGCAAGTAAAAAGGCACAAATATCGTTTCTTGCGTTGTTTACCGCGTCCCTGTATGGTGATGAATGGCCCCGCGAAGTCCACTGCTGCTCTGGTAAAGGCCCTCAGCGATTGTTTTAGTCTGGCAACGGGTAGTGGAGCCATGATTTGTTGGCATGCTTTGACCTTCCTTCTCCGACATAAGGCACATTCTTTTTCCCATGCCCGGATTACCTCACGTCCAGCGATCACCCAGTACCGAGAAGATAACGAAGCTAATGTTTGATTGGTCCCGGACGCGTGGTTACCTTTTTCATGGAATTCTTTTACGATGAGTTTCGTCACTGAGCCTTTTCTGGGTAATATGACAGGATGTCGAATGTCATACGAGAGAAACTTAGCATGTTTTAGTCTTCCATTGGAGTGCAACAATCCATCTTCATCCAATTGTGGTTGTAATCCCATCAGCTTGCTGTTTGTAGGCAACTGTGTTCCGCGCGATAAGGCTATCCATTCCTCGCGAAATTCTCTACATTGGGCGTGTCTAACAAGCTGTATCTCCGCCCTCTTCAACTCATCGGCAAGGAACTCCCCTTAGACCCTGGCTGTTTTCGATTTTTGGCAATTCTGTACAAAACGATTGACCCAAGCTAGTATTCTTCTAACCTTCAGCCAACTCGAATACCGATTTGTATCTACCGGAAACTGTATTTCTTCTGCTATTGTGACGAAACCATATAAGTTATTCGTGGGTTCTGAAATTTGCTTGTACTTTGATGATATCTGTTGTGTGCTAGTGAGTCTTTTCATCTCCGCATCTCCGATTGGCGCCTCGAAAGATTTCTTTAAAGGCCACATACTTTCCGACTGCCTAAGAAATTCGGGTCCTCTCCACCATGTATCAGATCTGACGAGGTCTGCCGCTTTAATACCCCTGCTAAGCATGCCAGCTGGATTCTGACCCGTTGGTATGTATCGCCACTGCTCTGGACAACTGATTGTCTGGATCTCCCCTACCCTGTTGGCCACAAAGGGTTTTTTGAACTCACGACTTCGGCCTCGGATCCACCAAAGGACATTTGCGCTATCAGACCAGAAGATTGCACAACTTATTGGAATCCCCAGCACGTAGGATACTCTCGAGGTAAGCCTGGCTCCGATGATCGCACCCATCAATTCCAATCGAGGAATACTGGTTGCAATGGCTGGTGCAACGCGAGTTTTCGCCGCTATGATGTTGCTGGAAATGGAACCATCTTCGTAGGTACATGTTGCGTACACCACCGCTCCGTAAGCAACCTCTGACGCATCCACGAATGTATGCAGCGACATAGTTCCAGCAATTTTCGCTTTTTCCTGGAGACATCTTAACACTTGCACATCTCTGAGCTTCTCAAGTTCACCAAACCATGTACGAGCGGATTTCATCAGCGGTTCCGTCAGCTGATCATCCCAGTCAATACCGGAAGTCCACATGTCTTGCAACAACATTTTGGCCCGAATCGAAAATGGAGCAAGGAGTCCGATAGGATCGAAGAGTGTAGCTATTTTCTTGAGAAAAGTGTGTTTCGTATATTGTATGCTACTATCAGGAATATGCTCTTTAAACGTGAATATGTCTTCGCCTGCAAGCCACCACACACCCAGCGTCTTAGTGCATGGCAGCTGATCCCGATCTAAGTTTACTTCTCACTTTCTGTCTTGAGATGGAATTGCTGATAGCACGTTGGGTGAGTTGGAAAGCCACTTACGCGCGTACATACCAGGCTTTGACAATAGACACGATAGCTGCCGATACAATTCGATGCCCTGTTCTTCGTCCATCACAGAGTCTATTGAGTCGTCCATGTACGTCGAGGTTAGAATCGTTTCGGTGGCTCGCTCAAAGTCCCCTTGATGTTTCTTGGCGTGGTGCTGCAAAACATACTGGGCCTGAAATGGGGACGAGTTGACTTCAAAAACGACACAGTCGAATTCGTAGACATCTGGAGGTAGATGCTGGTTAATTCCCCTCCATAGAAATCGATGATAGGGCTTGGCTTCTGAGTCTATCCCTATCCGAAGGTACATTTCTGCTATGTCGCAAACCACTGCAACCGGATACCGCCTAAATCGAAGCAAAACGTCGAATAAGTCTTGCTGTAATTTCGGGCCCTGATGGATGACGTCATTTAGGGAAACCCCGTCACACTTTGCCGACGCATCAAATACTATTCTTGTTTTCGTCGTTTCCTTATCAAGCCTGATTATTGGAAAGTGCGGAAGGAACAACTTTGACGTTTCTTGTTCATGCCTCGAGACCTTTCTGATGTAACCCTTTTCAACGTATTGAGTGATAGTTTCACTGTATGCCTTTGCTATTTCTGGTGACCTAACAAGCCTTTTCTCGGTATTTTCTAATCTTCTTAATGCCATATCGTAATTGTTTGGCAACGCCCGTTGATTGGTTTTCCATGGAATACCCACTCGGTACATATTGTCTTTAAACTGGATTGATTTTTCGAGTTGCTTCATTGCAAACTGTTCTTCAATTCGAACAATAGATTTTTCCTCCATAGTGCCTGTACATATTACTGACACATCTTCAATTTCCCAGAATCTTTTTAAATTCGAGTTCAGCTCTTCGATTTCACTTCCGTCTTTGACGAAATAAGTCCTTGCAAAGTGTGTATGTGCTATTGTCCTACCCTCAGATCCTGGATTTCCGATGCAGGTCCAACCCAAGGGCGTCAGTCGGGCGATTGGTTCACCTGGTCTCCCCCTGACTTCCTGAATTGCGCAATGAAGCTCTGCGCAATCTAAACCTATCAGTATATCAACGACTGGTCTCCTTGCAGTTCGTGGGAAGCTGATGTTCTTTAGATGTGGCCATTGTTGAGTGCATTTATTCCAATCGAAAGCAGACATATTTCCTGTTACTCTTGTTGTTGTATATGCTGTAACCCTCTGTTTGACTTCTCCAGATATGCTTTCTACTTCCATATCAACGGGTCTCGTTTCAAATGTTTCAACTTGTCCGTTAAGTACATTTACCATAACCTTCTCAACATTACCTTGAAGCCCAAGCTCCGCTGCCACGTCGGCATTAACGTATGTCTTCGTGCTCGCATCATCTAGTAACGCATTCACTTTCAATGACCGACTTCCATTCTTAAGTACGACTGGTATCGTCCGAAGCGCAATGAAATCTGCTGTAGTGACGTTGTTCGCCGTCATCGTCGTTTGTTGCTCGTTCCCCTCCGTGCCAGAAGTGGTCTGCGCGCTAGGGACAGGCTCTGGTATTTTCACATTTGGGCTGTCAATTGTGTTCATTACGCTCGGGACTGATTTTGTTTCACGAGATGGTCGATGCAACAGTCGGTGATGTAATGCCTTGCATCCATTTTGGTCGCATGGTCGACTTCTTGGGCAAGAAATCCCAGGATGACCCTCGTCTAAGCACCTGAAGCAAAGCTGGAACCGTTTTGCAATGTCCCATTTTTAAGAAACATCTTTTTGTATGAACATTTGGCATTTCCAAACAGGATGATTTGCGCCACATACCTGACAGGACTGTTCATTTGCGCCGCGGTTGTCTCGTCTGTTCCCAAAGAAAGTTCTTGCATTCCTCTGTCTTGGCCAAGGACTCGAACCTGTCTCCCCACTTGTAACACCGTACACTGTCTCAGCAGCCACCGTTTCGAATTCGGATTCCTGAATTATCCATTTTCTCAAAGCCTCTACGGATTCTGACACATCATTTTCGAATAGCCAGCGACGGTAGTTGGTTATCATGAACTGCGGCAATTTTCGCTGTAATTTTGTGTATAGAGACCCGGGTCCAAGTTCGTGGTGCTGATTTGTTTCTTTGAGGTTGATTATTGCTATGTCAAGTAAATCAGCAAATTGTTCAAGGTCCTTAGCATTTCCCGGCCTGATTTGTTTAAAATTGTCTAAATCTTCCAAATAAATAGCTATTTGGCGCCTCATACCTCCAAATTTTCGATCTAACTTCTCTTTGGCGGCCTCATATGCAGTGCTTGAATGTCCCAGATTTTCAATTGGCTTTAACGCTTCCCCAAAAAGATACTGACGCAGTTGTAACAGTTTATATTCACCGGTAGCTGGGGCACAATCAATGCACGCGAGAAACGCCGACTTCCAGGATTGGTATGTCCTCTTGTCGCCGGAGATTACTGGGATCTGCACGCGTTTCAACTGACGCCAAAGATCTTGTCCGATTGAAGGCATTTCTCTGCAATCCGGCGGTAAATATTATCTTTCATACCCGTTCGCACGCGGAACAAATGATGATGCCCGTGTATCCAAGCGTGTCTGACTCTCTTTCTGATCTTCAGCATCTTTCTGGTAATTATTTGCACTGCTATAGGAATCAGTAGGTCCCTGAGAGGGGTACACGGTAGCCCCTCCCGGCTCATAGTCAATTGCGTCAAAGTTCTGATTCAGCTCGTTTTCGTGCGTAATCGGGCAGTCTATTCTGTTTGACAAATTTGCACAGTCCGACTGATCATTTTTGTTTGTAACAGGCATAAAGCTATTGTCGTTATTGCTTTTAGCGGAATATTTTACCTGATCAAATGTCCTTGACGAGCATTCCTTTTGTTGGGTCTCGGAACTATCATCAGCGATGTTCAATTTCCGACGAAGATCAATCGTAACTATATCAGAGTTTGTAATTGACGATCCGTCCTTGTACCAGTCCAACCATTCACGCGCCGATTCTGTAGCCCCGTAGAAATCCTCTTCCATTTTCTCCATCTCGCTAATAATCCGTCTGCTTTTTAATTGTTCATTCTTTTTGGTATAAAAGTCTGAAAAGTTAGTCAGTATGTCCATGGCTAATTCGAAGCAAGTATCCATCCTTTGACGAGCCTCCTTTACATCACGACGTCTGGTTTGACCATGTTCCTCAACTAATTCCAACAGTTTGGTTCTTGACTTTGTAAAATTCGATTTCGCCCGACATTTATCCTTTTTAAATTCATTTTCTAGGGCCCCGACGTCGACGTTTCTCTATATTCCGACGATTCCCTTGTACGATGGTCGATTTCTACCTATTTTCGATGTAAACCTCGCTCTTTGCTACCACAAAATGTTCATGAGATTTCCCGATTGTGGAAATATAAAAGTCTAACGACATAACTTCGATAGCAAGTTCTTAGAAATTATTTTATTCTTCTGACTCTGCGCCTGATGGTGGCGTCGACTACAACTCACTTGGCAACCATGTTAAAAGATTACGTACGTTACAAACGTAACAATCGTTACAAAAAATGACATTAGGCTAACATGCGCAAAGCCCAATAATAGTGTCTCTGATTACATTTTGTCCTTCTCTCCAGTTACTGGTCAATATTTTTCCATATTGCCCGTAGTCAAGTTCATATTGCCCGTAGATAAGCAGTCGCGTTCACAATTGAACTATTTTCAAATTTGTCCATTTCGATACTAAAAATCGACAGTCATCTTGTCGTGCGTATCGATTGAAAAAACCTAAAACAAAACTAATATAGGCTGTGACAAGGTGCATAAAGTGCATTTTATGCTAGCAAATATGACCTACCTGCATTCTGTTTGGATTTTCAATAATTTTTTTTAGGAAATCAAGAGTATTTTGGAAGAACCAAAACGAATACTTCGGTAAAAATGGTGTCCGGCATTTGGAAAGTCTATGTTTTTAATGACGTCACATCCAATAATGTTAACGTCGTTTTGAATTTGGCGCCATTGAACGTGGCTTTTCATTGTGTAGGAAAACACTTAACGAACTGCATTATTTTCTATTTCTAACGACTAAAGATGTATTATCTCATTTTACAAGGCAATCCTGAATTCTGGTAGACAGTCCAAGTTTTGGGTATATAATAAAAAGGTTATTGACTTTATATTGTGAAATATTCGGCACTCATTCATATGGCGGAGATGCACTCGCAAGTTTGTGCGTCTTTAGCCATATGAACTTGTGCCAAATATTTCACAACATCTAATTATAACATTTTAGTTTTATTACATCAGTTTATGAGACATCCAAAGCAAAACACATTTTAGCTGAGCAACCACAGTGTACCTAAGCACAAATGAATAACATATATGTACTGTTTTCTTAATAATTCATATATTTATTATTGGGGCTTGTATTTTTTTTACTCATCTTTTACTGGGCTAAACTACCATATTTATCTCATGTATTCAGACAAAAGGGCTGAGCAAACAGAGTAGACCCAGATGAGATGCCACAGAATGCAGCATCTGATCTGGGTATACACTGTTTGCTACTCATCCAGCTATTTTTAGGCTCAACATTGGGTAGTATAAAATTGTACTTGTTCAAATTATAGAGCAAGTATGGTAAGGAGTTCAAATATTTAAGCTAAATATGGTAAAACCACTTCAGCTGCATTAGCTTACCTTGCCAAGGAAGTCTGGGTGAGATAGACTGTGTTCACATGTAATACCTGAAGATTCGTCTTCCGAACCAATGTCAAATCCTGAAAATATGACGCATATATCAACAGACTAATTAAGGGGAATGGGAACACCTTCAAGGGAGGGAACACCTGCAAAAGTATTTTGTCTCCCATGTCAATAGGGGTCAACTCTAAAAGAAAAGAATTTGCTCCTAAGGAGCAAATTCTTTCCTTTAAGAGTAGACCCCTATTTCAGTGGGACAGGGCTTATAGAAAAGTGAAAAGGAACTCCCGAAAGTTGTCTCCCTTTGAAAAATGGTGCAAAAATCTGCCAGGTGTTCCCCATTCCCCTTAAATAACCACAGTTATGCCAAAAGTAGACAGCAAACTACTTCAGTGGCTTGAGCATGAGAATTTGTTCTACACAGGGTATAGTTCTAGCCCTTGAGGGTAAATTAACCCTTTCACCCCTGAGTTTCTGAAGTGGGCTCTTCCAGCTCTGAATTTTGATTTGTCCATGGTTTTTAACTCCTCCTACAGTTTTCAAGGGATTTTGATCAAACTTTCCAGTTATTGTTCCCATGACCTGAAGATGATCATATTTTATTGAGGTCTTGCTGGACTGACTTTTACCAGAGTTATGACCCTTTGTCAGTTTCAGCCATTTTATCCCAAGTTCTTGTCTCCGCAACTGCTACAGTTTTCAAGGGATTTTGATGAAACTTTCCAGTTTTTGTTCCCATGACCTGAAGATGATCATATTTTATGATTTTTACCAGAGTTATGGCCCTTAGTCAGCTCTAGCCATTTTATCAACAGAAGTTCTTGTCTCCGCAACTCTTCCTACAGTTTACAAGGGATTTTGATGAATATTTCCTTTTTTTCCCATGACCTGAAGATGATCATATTTTATCCAGGACATGCTTGGCTGATTTTTACCAGAGTTATGGCTCTTAGTCAGTTTTAGCCATTTCATTAACAGAAGTTCTCTTCTCCGCAACTCCTCCTACAGTTTTCAAGGGTTTTTGATGAAACTTTCCAGTTATTGTTTCCATGACCTGAAGATGATTGTATTTTATCGAGGACATGCTTGGCTGATTTTTACCAGAGTTATGGCCCTTGGTCAACTTTAGCCATTTTATCATCAGAAGTTCTTGTCTCTGCAACTCCTCCTATAGTTTTCAATTTTTTTTATGAAACTTTCCATTTATTGTTCCCATGACCTGAAAATGATCATATTTCACGTCATGCTCAACTGATTATTATCAGAGTTATGGCCCATTGTCACTTTTAGCCATTTTACCAGCAGGAATTCTTCTTTCCGCAACTCCCAAAATATGGTTTACGACATATTTGTTATGGACATATTCACCACATAAAGGCATTTCAAACGTCTTGGGACACTTGGCCACTTAAACACCACTTTTAAACAGTCCGAAAGGTGGTCTAAATATAGGAATTTTACTGTATTTCCTGATCAATCTGTATGAAAGAATGGTGCCAGTGGCAGGGGGATCACGAATCGGATGTGCATCTGATTGAGCCACCAATCGCCTCTGCCCACCGGGGCTTGAAGAAATAGAGGGGCTGCATGATGCTTCCACGCAGAGCTGAAACCAACATCACAAGAGTACTGGTAAACCGCTTAGAGGATCTAAGCCTGCCCAGGCAAAGTGGTGCGGGTCCATGCTTACAAACCCTATAGGTTTCATTGAGCGATAGGGCTTAAGATGTCATTTCATCTCAATGTCGGGTAAAAGTCCCACAAAATTGGAAGTCTCCAAAATTACCTATACAGGGTTGATGGGGATGTTAAACCTCAAATCAAACAAACAAAGACTGAGCCACCAAGGCCAGCCTATACAAGTCTAGAGTCAGCTGTCACCTCTCATATTATATCAACTTTTTTTTGGTTTAATATAATGTTTGCACCAAACACCTATGAGCAGGTGACTTACCATCGAATGCTCTACTCCTAAGGTTATTAGCCAACTGCCTCACTAGATATGGCTCTACACTCCGTAGAAATTCTCCAAGGTTTCCACTAACATCCTCGGCTAGCCGCAATTTCCTCTTTGGCTCATCATCAGTTTGAACCTAAATGAAAGCAGAAAACTGTATGCCTCAAAATCAACATGGTCATGTATTCTGGATATTGTAAACAATGCAAATACAGGGAATATCAAAAAGGCATTTAGTAAGGTGTCAACAAGTTTTTTTAAGACTAGAAATGCGTCCATAGGACACGGATGCCCCCGCCTGAAAATATGTCTATGTTCATATTCATCCATAGAAAGTTATTGACTGTGTTTAAGTTTTGGAACCTTTTTTTCACACTTGACCTCTAAGTATGACCTTGACTTTGGAGGTAAGGATCTTGGTATTGTGTGAGGCAGATTGTCTCATGATGGCCAACATTTCTGCCAAGTAATTTCAAAATCCATCCAGAGATAAGAAAGTTATTGACTGTGTTTAAGTTTCGGACCATATTTTTTTACCTTTGACCTCTAAGTATGACATTGACTTGGAGGTAGGGATCTGGGTTTGCACGTGACACATCGTCTCATGATGGTTAACATTTCTTCAAAGTAATTTCAAAAGCCATCCAGAAATAATTAAGTCATTGACTGCGTTTAGGTTTCGAATCTTGATGGATTTTGAAATGACTCGGCAGAAATGTTAACCATCGTAATGATTGAAAATTAATGCTGTATGTACTCATTATAAACACCTCATCGTGGTGATTCTAATGAGTACACACAACATACCCTAGGGCTCAAGATAAGAAATAGTGAAGGATAATTAAGGGGGATTTTCTTACTTTTATCTTGAAAATTAATGTTGTATGTACTCATTAGAATTGCCTCATCAATGTGATTCTAATTAGTACACACAGTATACCCTAAGGAATTCTTCCCATAGTTCCAGATAAGATAGTGAAGGATGATTTAGAGGGATTTTCTAAATTTTATCTTGAAAATTAATGTTGTATGTACTCATTAGAAACACCTCATCGAGGTGATTCTAATGAGTACACACAACATAACCTAGGGAATTCTTCCCATAGGTCCAGATAAGAAAAAGGGGTGGATGATTTAGGGTTATTTTCTTACTTTTATCTTGATTTGTTTTGTTTGTTTGATTTGAGGTTTAACATCCCTGTCAACACTGTAAAGGTCATTTTGGAGATGTTGCTTCCAATTTTGTGGGACTTCTACATGACATTGAGATGAAATGACATATCAAGCCCTGTAGTCCAATGAAACTAATAGGGTTTATATAAAGTATGGACGGGCCGACTCGCACTACTTTGCCTGGGCAGGCTAAGATCCTCTAAGCGGTTTACCAGTACTCATGTGCGGGTCGATTATAGATCTGGGTGAAAGCATCATGCAGCCCATATATTTCTTTAAGCCCTGATGGGCAGGGGGCCAACTTTTATCTTGAAAATTAATGTAGTATGTACTCATCAGACTCACCTCATTCAGATACGAAATAGTGAAGGATGATTTATGGAGATTTTCTTATTTTTATCTTGATAGTGTATATTGTGTGTGCTCATTAGAATCACCATTTTAACCCATTGTATACCAGTGGACTCTTCCATTGCTATATGTTGGACAAGTCCATTCATCACATAAAGGGCATTAGGCATATTTATTCGTTTTTTATTCCATTTTTCACTGACAATTCTCTTAGCAAATAGTGCTGGCCCTGATCAGACGCTGCATTGTGCGGCATCTGATCTGGGCCTGCACTGTTTGCCAAGGTACCCCTTTTGGGGTTTCCCACATGCAGTGTGTTAGATGAGGTGATTGTAATGAGTACACAAAACATAACTTTATTTTACAGAACATCAAAAAGATATCATAGCAACAGATAAGGTAAGTATTTTGTGATAACTGTAGGATAGTTTCCTTATTTCTCCATATAAACCTATGTTGTGGGTACTCATTAGACTACCTCGGCGAGGCAGTTCTAATGAATACTCAAAACAAAGGTTTTTATGGAGAACTGACAAAAACTATCCTTCAGTTATCACAAAATACTTGCCTTATCTGTTGCTATGAGATATGAGCCTGTGCATTACAAAATCTACAATAACACCTGTGCGACCAGTTAAGACTCAGATCAGCCTGCACATCTGCGCAGTTGGATCAGAGTCTTGGCTGTTCGCATGCGCCTTCTATAGCCTCTGGACTATTCATAGGACAACAAGAGAATGCTCCGACCAGGCTGACCTGATGGGTCGGCTGAACTGACTCTTCCACCATAGCACACTGTGAAATAAGGTCTTATTGTAGGTTTTGTTGTGCACCGGCTTCTGACCAGTCCTCAATGACTCAAGTTTTGAAAAAAACAAAATTAAATCGTCCCAAATGTGTTTGAACTTCACCACAAAGTCATTATAATATGGTTCGCTATAACATGGTTTGGGATATAACACAGTTTCAAGATGGATCCCAAAAATGTGTAGATTATATAGTTCTAACAAGATGTGTTTGTGAAACACTGATGCCCCCGGACAGCGCCAATGTTAATGTTTTTAAAAATTTTGAAAAAAATAGGTCAAAGGTCAAGTTCAAGGTCACGAGATAAAAAATTATGGTACCACTGGAAAGGTCTTGTGATATGGTATACACATGTGAAATATGAAAGCTCTATCTATTACCATTCATAAGTTATGCCCAATGTTAAGGTTTTTGTAGACAGACAAACAGACAAACGGACAGACAGACCAAAAACTATATGCCCCTGAATCTCTTAGATTCCGGGGGCATAAAAATGACCATAAATGATCATTTTTCTATATAATCTACACATTTTATTTGGATATAACACAGTTGTTCAACAAAACACGATTTCTGCTTTGGACCACATTAATAGTGTTATAAAGATGTTGTGGTGTATTGAAGTTTGACTGTAAAATTTTAATCTAAAATTTGATAACATCCTAAGCTTCACAAGAAACAAAAACCAAAATTTTGTTGTCTTACAGCTTCATCCACATATCTGAAGGACTGAACTGCTTCATCCGAAACTAAGAGCTCATCTGTTTGTGTCTTTCCATCAGCTAGTGACCTGCAACATTAAATGAGGCAAACCGTTATTACCCTAAGTTTCAGGTCATTTTTGAGCCGGTCAGTTTACCTATCCACACTTACCTGGACAGACTTAAACGTAAGCGGTTAACCAGTACAGTGCAAATTCTTTTGCCAGAAACTGACAACTGTTCTTCTTGAATCAGCGGAAGGGAGAAAATGACCGTAGAAAAGAGTTCATGATCAGTCTCCAAGAACGAATGTTGCCGACCCCGGCAGGTATCAGACCCACGTCCTCCTGATCACTAGTCAGATGTGCATCCGACTGAGCTAGCGAGGCCAGCAATGACCATAAGTATTCGGACAAGTCAACGTCTTACCATACTTGTTCTAAAATTTGAACAAGTACAATTTTCTACCTAATATTGTATCTCAAAATAGCTGGATGAGTGGCAAACGGTGTGGACCCTGATGAGATGCCTTGAACTATGATGTCTCATCTGGGTCTACACTTTTTGTTCAGACCTGTCTGTCCAAATACATAAAGTAAATGCCGTGTCTGTAATACATATACTCATTATGCATATTATCAACATGTATAGAATATTTTATGATTCACAACATAAATTAACCCTTATCTTGTTGAATATTCATTTAAGCCACACCCATTTCTGTCTATCAACCAATCAAATTACTTGATGTAATTTATTGCTACAAATTCATAAACTGAATGCCAAACAGTGTAGAAGCCATCTGATCTGAATCTACACTGTTTGCAAAAATAGGGGTTGTCGTGAATAGCAAGATAAGGGTTAATATGAAAAAGAAAGAAACTGCCATTGTGATAACGACAAAACAATATTCTCAGCAGTGAATCAGTTACTCAATGGAAATTCACTCTTTATTGACCACCAGGCCAGCCAAGTATAACCAATTTGGTACCGGAAACCCCTAAACGGGTAGTTGGCAAACAGTGCAGGCCCAGATCAGATGCCGCAGAACGCGACGTCTGATCAGGGCCTACACTGTTTGCAAAACTTTCAGCCTATTTCCAAATAGTTTTTGAAGAAAACACAACCTAACACCCCTAAATTGTGAAATGGACACCAGCTATATATAAGGTGGAAGATTTCATTTGGTGCAAAAAAGGGTTAACAGATAATTGTCAAGTTCTGAGAGGTTTGTAACATGAAAGAGGATGTAGATCATTACCTCTTCTACAGTAGAAAGGGATATATAAGAGCACTGGGTTGAAGAGATTCGAAGTAGGGAAGATATGGGAATGATAACAGATATTAACCCTTATACCACTGTTCACGACAATCCCTACTTTTGCAAACAGTGTAGATCCAGGTCAGATGGCTTCTGAAGAAGCCATCTGATCAGGATCTACACTGTTTGTCATGCAGTTTGTGAATTGAACAAATATATTACATCAAGTTATTTGATTGGTTGATTATCAGCAATGAGAGTGGCTTAATTAATTTAAGCAGCGGGATAATGGTTAATTTGGGAGTGTTGACAGTCATGGTGAAAGACATTAGTGAACAAGGACAGAATGAGAGTATGAATTCACTGATAGAATTCATCAGGAGCACAAAAGGATTTTTAATTCTAACATACATGTAGTCATGCATACACATATAAATATACAGTAGAACTTCAATGGCTCGAACACCTAAGGGACCTCGAAAATCTGTTCGAGACAGGGGTAGTTCGAGCCACTGAGGGTTACTGCCAGGAGGAATAAGGAGATCCTTTTTGATATATTGTTGGTGTTCTATAATGAAAATGTATGCTGTGTGTGCTCATTAGAATTGCCTCATCGAGGCGATTCTAATGAGTACACACAGCATACGTTTGCAAGTAAACAAGAGGCCCTTGGGCCACAATGCTCACCAGAGCTCAGGGGGCCACTGCCCACTGGCAGCAATGTATTTTAATTAACCATGGAAGTCCTGCTCCCAAGGCTGCTACAGATAAAATTTCGACCCGATCAGACTAGTGGCTTCAGAGGTCTGATGTCGCTTGAAGACAACAGGGGACAATTTACAAATTCCCATCTGTGGCAATAGGCCAAAAAGAACATTATTAAAGGAACATTTCTATGAAAGTTTGACAAAATATCTTAAGAGGCATTAATGTCATTTTTTCAATTTTCCCCATTATAAGTCAATGGAAACTCTTAACTTGCCATAGCAAACAAACCAAAGAGCCAAATTTCATAAACCAGAGCTCAGGTGGGCACTGCCCAATGGAGCCCTGATTGGTGTCACTAAATGGGTCTTATAAAAAGGAACAGAGACAAATATGGTTTAGCGGTGGGGATATGTATGGTTCCTGAGACTTAAGGCCTTTTAAGCAATAGAGGGTTTCGGGCATGGCAGATCCCAGAAAAGCCAAAGATTGTTGTCACTTAATATGTCTTATCATAAAGATCAAGAATATACATGGCTAAATGGTGGAGATCTGAACGGTTTCTGAGATATGAGGCCCTTTTATGAAGTGGAAGGGAGAGAAATGGCCCCTTCGGACCCCCCCCCCCCCACTCCAAGACAGGGTTGACTGAATGTGTCTAATAACAATGAACAAGAATATATGTGATTATAGGATGGGGATTTGAATGGTTTCTGAGATATATGGCCTATTATTAAGTGGAGTCTTATCATCAGGAACAAGAATATATATGGTTTAGGGGTGGGGATCTGAACGGTTTCTGAGATATATGGATTTTAATGAAGGGGTGGGGCATGGCCTGTGGAACCCCGGGGGGACCCCCATGCTGGTGTCACTGTTTGCATCTTATCATAAGGAAGAAGAATATATATGGTTTAGGGGTGGGCTCTGAATAGTTTCTCAGATATATGGTCTTTTGTGAAGTCGAGGGGTGGAGTGTTGCCCGGGCACAACCTGGGTGACCCCTAGGTTGGTGTCACTGAATGTGTCTTATCATAAGGAACAAGAATATATATGGTTTTGGGGTGGGGATCTGTAAGGTTTCTGGAATATTTAGCCTTTTATGAAGTGGAGGGGGTTAGGCATGGCCCCCGCACATCCCGGGGGACCCCCAAATTGGTGTCACTGAATGCGACTTATCATAAGGAAAGAGAATTTATATGGTTTAGCAGTGGGGATCTGTAAGGTTACTGGGATATTGGGCCTTTTATGAAGTGGAGGGGGTGGGGCATGGCCCCGTCACATCCGGGGGGGGGGGGGGGGGGGGGCCCAGGTTGGTGTCACTGAGTCCATCTTATCATAAGGAACGCAAATATATATGGTTTAGGGTTGGGGATCTCAATGGTTTCTGAGATAAATGGCATTTTATGAAGTGGAGTGGGGCATGTCCCCGGCACATCCCAGGGGACCCCCAGGTTGGTGTCACTTAATGCATCTTAGCATAAGGAACAAGAATATATATAGTTTAGGGGTGGGGATCTAAATGGTTTCTGAGATAAATGGCATTTTATGAAATAGAGGGGGCAGGGCATGTCCCCGGCACATCTCAAGGGACCCCCAGGTTGGTGTCACTTAATGCATCTTATCATAAGGAACAAGAATATATATGGTTTAGGGGTTGGGATCTGTAAGGTTTCTGAGATATAAGGCATTTTATGAAGTGGAGGGGGCGGGGCATGGCCCCGGCACAACCTAGGGGACCCCCAGGTTGACATAAAAGCATTATGGCTGAGAGAAGTTTACTCAAGGAACATGTCCATGTAAGTTTTGTCAAAATATCTGCAATGACTTGGCAGTAAATGCCATTTTTCAGTTTTCCCCATTATAAGTCAATGGAAACTCTAAGTTGCCATAGCAACAAAACTAAAAGGCCAAATTTCATAAAAAACACAAAACCTGTAAAGGCAAATATGGTGAATATTTTCATAAAGTCTCAGCCTCCTAGCGCATATGGTTTCTGAGATGATTTTTTAAGTATTTTTTTTTCTATTTTTTTTGCATTTTGGTTTCCATGGCAACCAATAAAAATGAACAGAAGGCCTAAAATCATACGGCAGATAGTAGATTGCCTATGGAACATTTCTATGCAAGTTTTGTCAAAATATCTGCAGAGGCTTGGCAGTAAATGCCATTTTTCAATTTTCCCCATTATAAGTCTATGGAAACTACAAGTTGCCATAGCAACCAAACTAATGGGCCGATTTTCATAAACAAGAGGGCCCAGAGGGCCCTGGTTCGCTCACCTGAGTATCACTGCCTCGAGTACAATCTACTTTTAGCTCTGGTGGCCATCTTGTTCATCAGCAATGTGATTTTAGCTTATATGGTAGGGAGTAACCTAGGCAACATTCCTGTGAAGTTTGAATCAAATTGGCCTAAGGTTTAAGGAGGAGTTCATGTTTGAATCAAATTTACAATATTTTTTCTATTTTTAGCTCCGGTGGCCATTTTGTTCATTTGAGCAGGGTTATTTTAGCCTTTTTGGTAGAGGGTCATCTAAGCAACATTACTTCGAAGTTTGAATGAAATTGGTCCAATGGTACTTGAGGAATTGTCGTTTGAAGATATGACCTTAGCTGTTGGTAAGACTTAAACTCAAACACTCACTACTATGAAGTTTGAATGGAATTGGCCCAAGGGTACAGGAGTTGTCGCTTGAATATTTTTCTATTTTTAGCTCTGGGGGCTAAGAGTTTGGCTGCCCCAGGGCCCCATTCTGACCCCAGGACCAAATTTATTCTACTAATCATCCGACATGACCCATATTAGAACTTGACCAAGATGTCATCAAAACAAAACTGTGGTTTAAATGTTGGAGAACATGGTTTTAAAGCAATTTGACCTGTGACCTAGTTTTTGATCCCTTTTGATATTAGGACCGCAAGGATACAGTTACCTCACAATATGATACATATCGTGATAATTGTGTCACGATACGATATCGTGATACACTTTCTGGCATGAAAAAGAAACTTTAAGAAATTCCTTTAAATCAGCTGTAAGCAATACTCAAATATGATTCTTTGGTAGAAATTAACTGTAATATACATGATTAAAGGAAATAAAAGTGAAAATAGTAAACTATTTGTAATGTGTTGTCACAAATTTATGCAAAACCAACAAAATTTTACATCATCATCATCATCATCATCATCATCATCATCATCATCATCATATTTTTATTAACATGCAGGTAGAGGGGCAACATCCAGATAAGTGGGCCCCCTTCTAGGTAGCTGGCTTGCTGCATGCATGGCAGATCTTACACCGGATCTAATGGCTTGTCTATCATGAGGATCGATAGCAGAGAGCTTCCATTTTCTGCAATCCCTTTCTGTCAGCTGTTTCCAGGTCATCTTGGGCCTTCAAAGCCCCTGCTTTCCACCTACCTGTATGTCACAGGCAGCTTGACTGCACCGTTGGAGTGTTACACATGTCCCTACCAGCAGAGCTTTCACTCTTTCAAGATGGGGTCAAGGTCCTCAATGCCAAGAAGCTCAAGTAGCTCACTGGACCTGATGGTGACAGTGTCCTGTGGCTTGACATTGCAGCTCTGATCATTGACCTGTCATTCCGCTGACGATGTTGGAGGTTTGGCTTTGTCAATGGCCATGTCTCACTGGCATGTAGCATTGCGCTCCGCACACAAGAGCTGTACACATGGCCATGTGTCTTGAACGAGAGGTGGCAGAAAGAGAGAACTGGTAGCAACTCCTTGAATTTCTTCCAGGCTGTTTTCACACATGATGTGGTTGAAAGGTCGCAACCACCCGCTTCTGAGAGCATATCAGCTAGGTAGAAAAAGGAAGCTACAACCTCCAGCTTGTCCGGTCCGACTTGGACTTCCCTCTGTGGTCTGCCATCCTAGGGGCGGGAAGTTCCTTGGTACTGTGTTCACCTGCAATCAGGGTCCTCTATCAAGTGCTTGAGCCCACTGCATTTCTTGTGCACCCAGAACTTGCAGCCATTACAAAGGATACTGTTGCTGCCCACTCCAGTGTGACATACAGTGCATGGGAACTGGCCTGTACTCTGCAGGTCGTCCAGACCTGTACCACAGATCATGATCTTTGTCTTTCCTGTATTCACTCTCAGCCCTTTCGCCTCTATTGTGTCTTTCCAAGTTAAGAGCCTCCTGACACATTCCTCAAGGGATTCAGCTATGATGATAAGGTCATCAGCATACAGGTCATGCCAGGGGACTCCACAGCGGAACCAGCATGACAAGGCTTCAAGCACAATGATGAAAAGCAGTGGGTTGAGAACAGAGCCTTGATGAACACCCACCTTCAATTCGAATTCTTCTCGGTAACCATCACCAACACGGACACAGCTCCAAGCATTAGCATACATCCCTTGGACCAGTTGCAGAATCCACTCGTCCACTTCAAGTTTTCTTAGTGCCCACCAGATGACTTTCTGAGGCACTCGATCAAATACCTTCTCCAGGTCTACAAAAGCCATGTAGAGTCTCTTGTTGGGCGCCAGATACTTCTCTTGCAGCTGCCATACAACAAAAATTGCATCTGTTGTGCCTCTACATCGGACGAAGCCAAAGTGGGAATCGTCGATGGACACCAACTGCCTAACAATGAGGCCTTCCACAATCCTCTCCAGGACTTTCATGACCTGTTCTGTCAGTTTGAGACCACGGTAGTTGCCCCATTCTAATGCATCGCACTTGACTTTGTAGAGACAGACAATGAAACACTGTTCCCAGTCGGAGGGTACCTTTCCATCATGGATGATTACAACTGCAAGGCCGCGGATTATTGAGACACCTGCAACACCTGCAGCTCTTCTCCACCACTATGCCAGAAGGGCCTGGTGCTTTGTCAGTCTCCATGTGAGAGATAGCCTTCTTAACCATATCAATAGTGATTGGGATGGGTGGCCTTTCCACTGGTGGTTCATCAGACAGGTGGTCTGGGTCCCAGTCAAACTCAACGTTGAGTAGCCTTTGGTAGTGTTCTAACCAGGCCCTCTGCTTTGAGTCTTCACTCATTGACATCTCCCCTGTATCATTCTTTACTGGTTTTTCACCTACAACATCGGCATTCTCTCTTATCATCTGGTTAGCAAGGCGGTACACTTCTGAGGACTTAGGGTCAATATTCTTGTAGATCTCCTTCTCAGCTTCTTGGCGAGCATGGTCTGGCTATGCATTCTGCCGCAAGATATGATGCACTAGTGCCCTTACCAGTCTTCCATGCTTAAAGGCTTGCCGCTTGGCTGCAATGACCTTATCAACATGCTCATTCCACCACAAGGTTTCGCGACACCAGCAATGGGGCCCCCGAGTTGTGCCACACACCTCTTCAGTTGTCTTGAACAAAACTTGAGCAAAGATATAATTAGATATTGCAAACACTAGCTGTGCATTTAGATCTGAGTCTTTGCAGATCATTGGCAACCAGTGAAGACGCAGATCAGCCTTTGCACCCATTCAGTCTGATCAGTATTCGTTCAGTTCTGAAATGTCAAACTAGAATTTGTTTTTCTACAAAAACACAGATGTCTCCCCCGTTTTTGACCTCTAAGTATGACCTTGACATTGGAGGTATTGACCTGGGTCTTGTGTGCAACATATCATCTAATGAAGATGAACATTTCTGCAAAGTAACTTTAAAAAGTTCATCAAGAAATAAGAAAGTTATTGACCGAACACAAAAAAGCCCTTTTTTTACCTTTGACCTCTAAGTATGGCCTTGACTTTTGAGGTACAACACATCGTCTCATAATGGTTAACATTTCTGCCAAGTAATTTCATAATCCATCAAAGAATAAGAAAAAAGGCCCTTTTTTTGACCTTTGACCTCTAGGTATGACCTTGACAGTGAGGTATGGACCTTGGTCTTGCACACAACTCATCATCTAATGAAGGTGAACATTTCTGCATGGTTACTTTAAAAAGTCCATCCAGAAATAAAAAAGTTAATGACTGGACACAAAAAAAAGACTTTTTTACCTAAATTTACCTCTTAGTACGACCATGACCTTGGAGGTACTGACCTTGGTCTAGCGCGCAACACATCGTCTCATGATGGTTAACATTTCTGCCAAGTAATTTCACAATCTATCCAGGAATAAGCAAGTTATTGACTGAAGACTAAAAAAGGCCCTTTTTTTACCTTTGACCTCTTAGTATGACCTTGACCTTTGCGGTACCAACATGGGTCATGCAAGAGACACATCGTATCATTGGGTTTAACATTTCTGCCAAGTAATTTCAAAATCCATTTACAAATAAGAAAGTTATTGTCCAAACACGAAAAAACCTTTGACCTCTAAGTATGACCTTGACCTTTGAGGTACCAACCTGGGTCATGCACACAACACATCGTCTCATTGTGGTTAACATTTCTGCCAAGTAATTTAAAGATCCATCTAAAAATAAGTTATTGACCGAACACAAAAAAGGCCCCTTTTTTACCTATGTATGATCTTGACCTTTGAGTTATTAAACTGGGTCATGCGCGCAACACATCATCTCATGGTGGTTAACATTCCTGCCAAGCAATTTCAGAATCCATCTGAAAAAAAGAAAGTTATTGACCAAACACGAAAACGGCCCCTTTTTTTACCTTTGACCCCTATGTATGACCTTGACCTTTGAGATACCAACCTGAGTCATGCGTGAAACACATTGTCTCATGATAGTTAACATTTCTGCCAAGTTATTTCAAATTCTATCTAAAAATAGGAAAGTCGACCTGTCTCATGCGCGTCACACATCGTCTCATGGTTGTTAATATTTCTGCCAAGTAATTTCAAAATCCATCTGAAAATAAGAAAGTTAGTGACTGGACACGATTTGCCCATACATACATACATACCGACAAACTTCCAAGGGAGATAACTCAAAAAGTATAAAGGCGAGAGTTATGCACGTCATCTTATATTGATTAATATCTATATGAAGTTTCTCGAAGATAGCTTGAACGTTTTTCAAGTTATAGAGCGGACACAATTTTGTGACAAGACGGAAAGACAGACACCCTGGGGAAAAACAATATGTCTCTCCGAAAAAAAAATTTTCGGGGTTCATTCACCAGGAAGGATAATTAATGTGAGTAGCTTCCCTTGAACAGATTACTTATTCAGTCATTGATTATTTTTTGTATACAAGCTTTCAGATGAATCAAACAACTGATTTTTTTTAAAGATATTATGAATCTATATTAAAAGATACCTAGAAGTAAAATATTCAGATGTACTTTAAATAATAAACATTGCTATTGCTGTGACCCAGTACTCCACTTGCTTGTGAAATATATAATCAGTAGAGTAATCAGTGGCATTAGTTCATCCACATTGCTTAAACAAGAGGGCCATGATGGCCCTGGATCGCTCACCTGATCCAAAGAGTAACAAGTGGGCCCCGGGGAGGGCCATTATTGACCCACAAGGTTATAATGTGCATAATGTTGTGGGAGGTCTAAAAAGGTGAAGCTTCATACCAAATATCAACAAAGGCTATAATTGTCCACTAGATGAAGCTTCATACCAAATACCAAAGACATGGGCCTTAAAGTTTCAGAGAGGAAGATTTTTAAAGATTTTCCCTATATAAGTCCGTGTAAAACCAAAGAATCTCGGGGCGGGGGCATTTTTGGCCCCAGGGCTATAATTTGAACAATCTTGGTAGAGGTCCATTAGATGAAGCTTCATACCAAATATCAAAGTCCTGGGCCTTGTGGTTTCAGAGAAGAAGATTTTTAAAGATTATCCCTATATAAGCCTATGTAAAACCAAAGGGCCCCGGGGCGGGGGCCACTTTTGGCCCCAGCACTATAATTTGAATCATCTTGGTAGGGGTCCTTTAGAAGAAGCTTCATACCACATATAAAAGACCTGAGCCTTGTGGTTTCAGAGAAGAAGATTTTTAAAGATTTTCCATATATAAGTCTATGTAAAACCAAAGGATCCGGGGCGGGGCATTTTTGGCCCAAGGGCTATAATTTGAACAATCTTGGTAGAGGTCAACTAGATGAAGCTTCATTCTAAATATCAAAGTCCTGGGCCTTGCCGTTTCAGAGAAGAAGATTTTTAAAGATTTTCCCTATATAAGTGTTATGCATAAGAATTTATTTTTCTGATTCCCACTTGCACCCCACTGTGACCTAATAGTGCTATAAATATCTTGTTAATCTTCTTATAGAAGATTCTAGAAAACTGAGTCACAGATTAATTTCATTTTTGTAAACAACATGTTTACAAGGGAAAGTACTTCAGAACCTTCCAGAAAGTTCTGGGTTGCATTATTTTTAGAAAATTACCTCATCTTATTCCACAGCCCTCTGGAATGTTCTAGAGAAATCTTAGGGTCTATAAAAGAGCTTGATTTTTCTCATTGAGTCAGACTTTGGAGTTTGATGTTTGGGCTTATAAGGAAAGTTATTTCTAAATTCTGTGTTGGATTGTTAAAGGATATTACTTTTCATTTTGGACTGTGAATTCTGTGGGATCAAGGAAAATAGATTCATTCAGGATATTTCATTAAGAGCTAAGTACATTTAGTTTTCTTACTTCTACAGGTTAAAGTTAACTTGTAAATAAATTTTGTTAAATTTTTCCAAAAGGCTTGTTTGCTTTTTCTTTCTGCTACGCTTGGCTCGTAACAGAAATTGGGGGCTCGTCCGGGATAAAACCATTTTAAGCATTTTAAAACCGACATTTCATGTGACGCAGGTAATTGTCATTTCTTATCAAATAGCCTTTGCAGTTGCTTCACAGGATTGGTATTTCCCTATAGGCATATAGGGGATTGTAATTTCATGTGAACTGTCATTTCAGGTGAAATAGTACTTGTCATTTCATGTGAAATTCTCGTTGGGCTTGTCATTTCGAAGAAAAAAAAAAACTTTGTAAAATTAACCTCAATCTGTATTTCCATAAATACTTTTTAAAACAAACAAAAAGCAAACATGTCGTTTGATTTGAGAAGCTTTTTGGCTCAGCCTACTCAGGAGTTGTTTAATCTGGCCAAAAGAACAGATTTGCTAGATATTGCTTCCCATTATGGGGTCACTGCTGTCAAAACAAGCATGAAAAAACATGAAATCAAGAATGTTTTGGTACAGTTTTTTGTTGATGAAGAACTTTTCGATCCATCTGCTTTGTCTCTCATTATGGTTTCACATACTGAATTGCAAATGAGACAAATTGAAATAGGAAGGCAAATTGAATTAGAGAAGTTAAGATTAGAAATGGAAGAAAGAGAAAAGGAAAAAGAAAGAGAAATGCAGAGACAAATGCAGATGGAAAAATTAGAAATGGAAAGGGAAAAAAGAGAAATGGAGGAACGCATTCAGAAAGAAAAATTAGAAAAAGAAGAACGGCTGGAGTTGGAAAAGGAAAAAATGAGATATAGTATTGAAGAAAAAGAAAGAGAAAGGCAGTTTCAGTTAAGATTGAAGGAAATGGAACTCCAGGGTCAAGATAGGGTGAAACATACCCCTGTTTTTGACTCTGGTAGTTACTTTGATGCCACAAAGCACATCAGATTAGTTCCTCCATTTCAGGAAAAAGAGGTAGATAAGTATTTTTTGCATTTTGAAAAAGTTGCAGAAAATTTAAAATGGCCAAAAGAGCATTGGACCTTACTTTTGCAAAGCGTTGTTGTCGGAAAGGCTCGAGACATTTATACTCAGCTGACTGTCGAGCAAAGCTCAGACTATGATCTGGTTAAGGAGCTTATTCTTAAAGCATATGAGTTGGTCCCTGAGGCTTACAGGCAGAAATTTAGGAACTGTAAAAAAGAAATGTCCCAGACCCATGTAGAATTTGCTCGAACCAAAGAACAGCTATTTGATAGGTGGTGTTCTTCTAAAAAAGTTGGCTCTGATCATGACAAACTTAGACAACTTGTCCTTGTTGAAGAGTTCAAACGGTGCATAAATTCAGACATTAAATCTTTTCTCGATGAGAGACAGGTTGAAACTTTGGAGGAAGCTTCTCGTTTGGCAGATGATTATGCTTTGACTCATAAAGTCTCATTTGTGAACAGGCCTTATCCTCGAAAACCTTATAATCCACAGACAGGTCCAAGATTCTATCCCAGTAATCCTTCTGGTAGTTATAGCCATACATCTAGTACTATGCCCAAACTTTCTGGTGAAAATAAAAGCCAGAATCCTTCCAAACCTTCTGGTGAAAACAGAAGCCCAAATTTTCCCAAACCTTCTGGTGAAAACAAAGACCAGAATCCCTTATCTCAATCTCAAGTAGTTTGTTATTATTGTAAAAATACAGGTCATTTGATCTCTGAGTGTTTAAAATTAAAGCGAAGGAAAGAAAGAGAAAGACAAGAGGAACTTAAGCCTACAGGCTTGACTTCTATAAGGCCAAAACCACAGTCTTGTGTAAGGGAGGAAACTCTTTCTGATACCAAATTATCTGAGACTGATACAGTTATGGAGTGTTATGAACCATTCTTATCAGATGGTTTTGTGTCACTAAATGGTGACAGTTATGCCCATCCTACCCCTATTAAAATCTTACGAGATACTGGAGCTTCTCAATCTCTTATTCTTGCAGATACTCTGCCTTTTTCTGAGAAGACTTCTTTGGGCCAAAGTGTCCTTATTCAGGGTGTGGAATGTGGATTTGTTAATGTTCCGCTCCATAACGTTTATTTGTCATCAGACTTGGTATCCGGTTCAGTGGCTGTTGGTATTAGACCTTCTTTACCTTTTAAAGGTGTTCATTTGTTGCTAGGCAATGACTTAGCTGGAGATAAGGTTGTGGTAAACCCACTTTTGACTACTAATCCTTGCATAGACCAACCGCCTGATCCCATTGAGCAGGAAATTCCTGATCTTTATCCATCTTGTGCAGTCACAAGGGCGATGGCACGTAAGGCCAAGCAAACTGATGGGAAACAGGATTTTGATTTAACTGATACCTTTTTGGGTCAGTCTTTTAATGACGAGATAACAAGGTCTCTGTCTTCAAGCCTGCCTGATAAGCAGACAGATTTTCATGAGAATAACTCATCTTTAGATCTAGGCCATGACATAATGTCTGGGTCTCAACTAGCTATAGAACAGCATAAGGATCCTGAAATTTCGCCTTTATTTCAAAGGGCCTTAGATGAGCAGGAAGTATCTCAGGTCCCAGTCTGTTATTATGTCAAAAATGACATTCTTATGAGAAAATGGCGTCCACCAGACGTCTCAGCAGAAGACGAGTGGACTGTCAACCATCAGATAGTGGTTCCACGGATTTACCGTCCTGAAATATTAAACTTGGCACATGAAACTCCAATGTCAGGACATTTAGGTGTAAATAAAACCTATCACAAGATTCTTAATCATTTTTACTGGCCTGGGTTAAAATCAGATGTTTCTCAGCATTGTAGGTCCTGCCATACATGCCAAATGGTAGGAAAACCCAATCAGACTATACCTAAGGCTCACTTGCAGCCTATACCTGCTTTTGATGAACCTTTCAGTCGAATAATTATAGACTGTGTGGGTCCCTTGCCCAGAACAAAGTCTGGTTGTCAATATCTATTGACTATTATGTGTGCTTCCACACGTTTTCCTGAAGCCATTCCACTAAGAAATATCAAAACTAAGACAATCGTCAAGGCCTTAGTGAAGTTTTTCACATTTGTTGGGCTTCCTAAATCTATTCAGTCAGACCAAGGCTCAAATTTTATGTCTGGAATATTTCAACAAGTAATGCATGAACTTGGCATTGTACAGTATAAGTCATCAGCCTATCATCCTGAAAGTCAAGGCGCCCTTGAAAGATTCCATCAAACATTGAAAAACATGATACGATCATATTGCTTTGACACAGAGAAGGATTGGGATGAAGGCATCCATCTCCTTTTATTTGCTGTTAGAGAATCTGTGCAAGAATCTCTTGGCTTCAGTCCATTTGAATTAGTATTTGGCCATACTGTTCGTGGTCCTTTGAAACTTCTCAAAGAGAAATTTCTCTCCAATGATGACACCTCCCTGAATTTACTTCAGTATGTGTCTGATTTCAAAACTAGACTTTCAAAAGCTTGTGAGGCTGCTCGGACCAATCTTCAGTCAGCCCAAAGGAAAATGAAACAGCTATATGACATAGGGACAAAAGAAAGGAATTTTAAACCAGGTGATAAGGTACTAGCTCTTTTGCCTATTCCAGGAAAATCGTTGCAGGCCAGGTATTATGGTCCATACACTGTAGACAAAAAGATCAGTGACGTAAATTACATAATAAACACTCCTGGGAGGCGCAAGCTAAAGCAACTATGTCATATTAACATGCTTAAGGAATACATAGATAGGGACAATACATCTTTAACATCAGTCAATCTAGTTAGCTCTGTTCCACTTAATTCATGTGACAATGACTGTGAGGATATTAATTCAGTGAAGTCGGATCCCACATCATCAAAACTTCAGAATTCTGACATTCTACGGAATCTTGACCAGAAACTGTCACATCTAGAGCCAAATCAGCGGAATGAACTGAAACAGCTGATTTTTGAATATGGACACTTATTTCCTGACATTCCAACACGGACAGACAAAATATTTCACGATGTGGACATAAATGGTTCCAAACCTGTAAAACAACACCTATACAGGATGAATCCTATAAAACAGAAAAATCTTAAAGAAGAAATTCAGTATTTGCTGGACAATGACTGGAATGGAGTTCTCCTAGTATTCTTATACCAGAACAAGAAAGGACAAAAATGTTTATAGACTCTTAGAAGGATTAATTCTCGAACATAGACAGATGCAGAGCAAGAATCAGTCTGCAACATTTCGAAGTTTATCTTACCCTACTACTGCACCGATTGTTGTTTTCAGTGATCACAATCCACTGACTTTCATACATAAAATGAAAAACAAAAATCAGCGGTTGCTCAGGTGGAGTCTTATGCTACAAGAGTATAATTTAGACATAAGACATATCAGAGGGAGAGATAACATTATCCCTGATGCCCTTTCAAGAGCTTGAGCAGTGTCAGGAGTTGTGTTTTTCTTTCCTATTAAAGTGTATTGTAGATACATGTAATTTTATATGCTATGCTCAATATTTTATTATTCTTAAAGCAAAAGAAAGCTTTATTACATAAATCTTTCTTTTCCTCGAAGAGGGGGAGTGTTATGCATAAGAATTTATTTTTCTGATTCCCACTTGCACCCCACTGTGACCTAATAGTGCTATAAATATCTTGTTAATCTTCTTATAGAAGATTCTAGAAAACTGAGTCACAGATTAATTTCATTTTTGTAAACAACATGTTTACAAGGGAAAGTACTTCAGAACCTTCCAGAAAGTTCTGGGTTGCATTATTTTTAGAAAATTACCTCATCTTATTCCACAGCCCTCTGGAATGTTCTAGAGAAATCTTAGGGTCTATAAAAGAGCTTGATTTTTCTCATTGAGTCAGACTTTGGAGTTTGATGTTTGGGCTTATAAGGAAAGTTATTTCTAAATTCTGTGTTGGATTGTTAAAGGATATTACTTTTCATTTTGGACTGTGAATTCTGTGGGATCAAGGAAAATAGATTCATTCAGGATATTTCATTAAGAGCTAAGTACATTTAGTTTTCTTACTTCTACAGGTTAAAGTTAACTTGTAAATAAATTTTGTTAAATTTTTCCAAAAGGCTTGTTTGCTTTTTCTTTCTGCTACGCTTGGCTCGTAACAGAAGCCTATGTTAAACCAAAGGGCCCGGGACGGGGGCATTTTTTGCCCCAGCACTATAATTTGAACAATCTTGGTAGGGGTCCACTAGATGAAGCTTCCTACCAAATATCAAAGTCCTGGGCCTTGCGGTTTCAAAGAAGAAGATTTTTAAAGATTTTCCCTTTATAAGCCTATGTAAAACCAAAGGGCCCCGGGGCGGGGGCATTTTTGGCCCCAGCACTTTAATTTGAACAATCTTGGTAGGGGTCCACTAGATGAAGCTTCATACCAAATATCAAAGACCT
Organism: Lucinisca nassula; assembly: GCA_963580285.1. Classification (NCBI taxonomy): domain Eukaryota; kingdom Metazoa; phylum Mollusca; class Bivalvia; order Lucinida; family Lucinidae; genus Lucinisca; species Lucinisca nassula. The sequence continues at coordinate 174,205,363 of OY757010.1, forward strand.
GGGCCTTGTGGTTTCAGAGAAGAAGATTTTTAAAGTTTTCCCTATATAAGCCAATGTAAAACCAAAGGGCCCCGTGGCGGGGGCATTTTTTGTCCCAGCACTATAATTTGAACAATCTTGGTAGGGGTCCACTAGATGAAGCTTCATACCAAATATCAAAGACCTGGGCCTTGTGGTTTCAGAGAAGAAGATTTTTAAAGATTTTTTCCCTATATAAGCCTATGTAAAACCAAAGGGCCCCGGGGCGGGGGCATTTTTGGCCCCAGCACTATAATTTGAACAATCTTGGTAGGGGTCCACTAGATGAAGCTTCATACCAAATATCAAACACCTGGGCCTTGTGGTTTCAGAGAAGAAGATTTTTTAAGTTTTTGGTGAAAAAAATCTATTTTTGGCTCCTGTGACCTAAATGTGCAACGGACCAGAACCATTTGAACAACTTTAAAAGGGGACCACCTACAGATCATTCCTGTGAAGTTTGGTCAAAATCCGATCAGTGGTTTAGGAGGAGATGTTGTTTAAAGAAATTGTTTACGGACGGACGCACGGACGCACTGACGCACGACGGACAAAAAGTGATCCCAAAAGCTCACCTCGTCACTACGTGACGGTGAGCTAAAAAAAGTACTGGTTACCACCCAGGAAATCCTGCTCATAATGCTCAGATGTGAGCGAGTAGCAGTGGTAACGCATCAGATTTGTGATCGAGAGGTTCAGGGTTTGAGCCTCACCCTGACCAAATTGTTGTGTCCTTGGGCAAGGCACTTCATCCACATTGCTTAAAAAAGTAAAATAATAAAAAACAGTACTGGTTACCACCCAGGAAATCCTGCTCGTAATGCTCAGATGTGACCGAGTAGCAGTAATAGGAAAGAAAATAATAATAATAGGAGAAAAAAAATTAGTTCACTAACGTATGTGTGGTTAGTGCGAGAACCTATTCTCAATCATAACAATTATATTGTGATGGTTTTTCAAAGACTGAAAAATGGTGCCCTATTTTTTGCCAGCACGCGCTTAGGTGCCCTACCCAGCGCCCCTCTGCACTAAAATCCTAGCTGGAGCACTGTATGGACATAAGATCTCTTTGGTGACAGCTATGGACTAACTTTGTCTTTCCATATCACAGGTCCTGGTGTATGATTGTCATGTAACAGGTGAAAAAAAAAGCTAATCACCTTTACCTGGCCGGGGATCGAACCCGGGCCGCCGGATTGGTAAGCAAACACTCTACCACGTCGCTATAAAAGCCGGCTTGTACCGCAAGGTAGTACAAGTGTGCTATTTACCTATACCCTGTGACATTCTCCCCCTCCACATTGAAATTCGTCCTCGAATTTCTGGGAGTCCGAGAATCACGTGAAATGATACTCAAGGAGTTTTAATGCACATGTGGGTTATTTACGGTGGGCGCCAAATGTAACAGGTGAAAAAATCCTTTTTACTTTTTGGCCCTGCGGAGGATCAAACCCAGTCCTCCGGATCGACAAGCCAACACTCTACCGCATCGCTATAAAAGCCGGCTTGTACTGCAAAGCAGTACAAGTGTGCTATATACCTATACCCTGTGACTGTGGGTACTCGTGTTGTCTCTGCCATTAAAAAAAAAAAAAAAAAAAAAATTGGCTTATTCATGCAAGCCTCACTTTCTCAAGTTTCCATCTTCACCAAACAAGTGTTATTGTATGCTAACATATGATCATGTTTTATGCAAATGCAGTGTTGTTGTGTTAAGATTAGTTCATTTGTGCAAATTAGGTGAATGTATAGTTGTTTTCGCTTTACTCTGGTACCCAGCTGTATAGTTGTCACTGTGACATAGTACACAGAATTTCTTGCTGTTGTGAAAATTTTCACATTAGTTAGATCGTCTTTATTTACATGTATACTTACATTGATGTAAGTGAAGAGCCCTGTCACTTTTGAATATTTTGTGGATTTTTATAGTTAGTGGTACATATTGTGACAGGCAACTAGTTAAGTGGACAAGTCCATGTCATAATGTGTGAATAGTTTAGCACAGCTATATATAACTGCCTGTGATAATTTTTGTGCATTTTTTGTGTTAAATGTACATTTTTGTCACACAGTAAAGTATAGAGCATTAATCCATAGAATATTGATAAATATTGTATGGAATGTTGTGGGTACCAGACGTACTTTCGGTATTTTGAAATTATTTTGAATTGCTGTCATTTTGGATCAAGAATTTCTATGGTGATGCCCATGGAACACAGGTAAACCCTGATATTTTGAACTTTTGACATCATATAAATAAATTATTTCTGATTTTTTTTTTTTTTTTTTTTTGACTTGTTCAATTTTGTTTACTTATCTTCAATTGTTTATAGTGAATCATGGCAGAAGATGGCAGAGAAATAGATTTTAAATCCTAATGGCCTGAAAAAGATATTGACTTCATGGTCGAGATGTTAAGGCGTACAGGCCGCTTTGACATAATTCCTCGCCATGAAGAGGAAATAGAAGAAGAAGAGGAAGGAGAAGAGTTAGAAGAGGAGGAAGAAGAAGATATAACTCAAGCTAGTAAGCTTGAGTATGTTGGGGCTACAAGCACACCTGTGGTGCCTGCTTTAACCACCAAGCCCCACGTTGGGCGCCAAATGTAACAGGTGAAAAAATGCTAATCACCTTCACCCGGCCGGGGACTGAACCCGGGCCGCCCGATTGGTAAGCAAACGCTCTACCACGTCGCTATAAAAGCCGGCTTGTACCGCAAGGCAGTACAAGTGTGTTATATACCTATACCCTGTTCTGATATGTAGCCTAAATTGTAGGCTACTTGAATAAAACATCCCACGAAAACCGATTACTCTGTGTTAGCAACGTAAGAGAAAAGCCGGGGAAAGAAGTAATCTACCCGTTCTTGTAAATTAAAAGCAATCACTAATAAGAGGATCTATGACGAAACATAGAACGACAAAACATAGAAAAGCAAAAACATAGAAAAGACAAAACATAGAAAGACATAACATAGAAATAAAACATCGAAAAAACATCGAAATAAAATCGAAAAAGTTCAGAAATATCGAAAATTTTATTCTATCCATTTTTCGACAACAATACTTTTTTTTAATTGTAAACGTACACGTATCTCGGGAATTTTGAGGTTGGGGACAGGTAGCTTGAGTTCATGGATGGCATGGCGGACAGAGTCGTGTGGTAGGAATGCAAGTGCCGTAAACATACGTACTTTCAAGCTGAAATCAAGGTCGTCAATGTACTTAGTTCGAAGGCCGAGTTCAGAAATTTTGCACCAGTTAGCCTGTCCAAAATGAAAAAGCAGCATTCAATACTGAGCTGAGAAAACAAAAATCTCATGGAACTATAAGCCGCGGTTTCAAAGTCTGATCTAAATGTTTGGATTTCGGTGCTCATTGCAAGGGATTCCATTTTGTCTTTTATAATTTTAAACACAGTTGTGTATGTTTCACTGCTTTTCTTTGGTAACAAACAGAAAACCATTGGAAAAACGGTTCCTAGATATTCTCCGTGAATAGTGTATAACTGCTTAAAGGTAGCCATCTAACGCCAGTTGTGGCTTTCCTTTCTGCGTGGTCAAAATTTCCATTTCGATTGAAAATAACGGGCTGTATCAAAAGCATGGAAAATAAACGTGAACACAATTTATTTAATACATTTCAAAAGAAATACAAAAGAAGTACAACAATGGCCCCGTAAAGAGTCATCAAAATTTTCTCGACCGGTGCATAACTGAAACTTACTGATCGGTTGACTTGATCGAATGAGCGAATGTTCAATGGCGTGTAGCAATTGCCAAGCGGTCAGGTAATTGTCGTTTTTTACACTTATTGTTCTATTATTGGTCGTTCTATTATTTGTCGATCTATTAAATGTCGCGTCTATGTTTTGACTTATCTATTTTGTGTCGCTTCTCTCTTTTGTCTTTCTATGTTTTGTCGTACACCGTAATAAGAAAACAAGCCAAGCTACCTTTCTTTCTTCCATGATGATTTGTAATTGACGCCTTCAAGGGTTTCGTCAACAAACATTGCAGCAAAATAATTTTGACACTCGGGAATGTTGTTTACATTGGGATCGGACAAAACGAGAGGCAAATCACTTTACAGACCAGGGACCAAAGATACGTTCGAAAATGAATCCTCACTTTTCTTCTTCTTCTTCTTCTTCTTCTTCTTCTTCTTCTTCTAAATATTATTATTATTAATAATAATAATAATATTATTATTATTATTCTACCCGAAGAATACACAAAATAAAAATGTTTAAATTTATGCTTTACTCTAAAATATTGATTTTTTTCTCTCCCCAATTTACGTCCGATCTTGGAGTACGCCGCTCCAGTATGGGACTCCTACATTGCTACCAACATATCCCAGTTAGAAGCAGTCCAGAGATGAGCAGCAAGATTTGTGATGGGCGTCCGTCCACACTTTTGACCAGTTATATCTCTGCAACCTGTAGGCTGGTCTCAATTTTCAGCAGAGTAGGGGACATAACTCCGTGAGTAATCGACCGACATCACTAGTTTCGAACTTATCCAAGCTTTTATCCCGACTTACTTATTTGAAAGTTTCAAGAAGATCCGATCAAAACTGAAGGGATACGGTGATGACAAGGTCTAAAATAAGCATTTTCAGCAAAGTAGGGAACATAACTCCCTGAGTCATCGACCGACATCGCTAGTTTTCGAACTCATCCGAGCTTTTAACCCTGAATTACTTGTATGTAAGTTTCATGATGATCCGATCAAATCTGAAGGGACTATACAGTGATGACAATGTAAAAAATAGGCATTTTCAGCAAGCAAGGGGACGTAACTCTTTGATTAATGGGCCGACTTGGCCGGTTTTCGAACTCGTCCGAATTTTTATCTCCAGCCACCTTACATATAAGTTTCAGAAAGATCCGATCAAAACTGAAGGCGCTACGATGATGACAAGCATTTTCCCATTATAAGTCTATGGGACCTTGTGGTTGCCATAGCAACCAAAGTATTTATTCCATTTCGAAAGAAAAGCTTATGTCATCAATGCCCCCTACTTTGCTGAAAATGCTTATTTTTGACCTTGTCATCACAGTAGCCCCTTCTGTTTTGATCGGATCTTCTTGAAACTTACAAACGAGTACGTCATAGATAAAAGACCGTATGAGTTCGAAAACTTGCGATGTCGGTCGATTACTCAGAGAGTTTTGTCCCCTACTTTGCTGAAAATGCTTTTTTGACATTGTCATCAATGCAATACCTTCGGTTTTGATTGGATCTTCTTGAAACTTAAAAACATGAGTTCAAAAACTAGCAATATCGGTCGATTACTTTGGGAGTTCTGTCCCCTACTTTGCTGAAAATGCTTATTTTTGACCTTGTCATCACCGTAGCCCCTCCAGTTTTGATTGGATCTTCTTGAAACTTTCAAAAAAGTAAGTCAGGGATAAAAGCTCGGAAGAGTTTGAAAACTAGCGATGTCGGTCGATTACTCACGGAAGTATGTCCTCTACTTCGTTGAAAATGCCTATTATTGACCTTGTCATCACCGTAGCCCCTTCAATTTTGATCGGATCTTCTTGAAACTTACAAACAAGTAAATCAGGGATAAAAGCTCGGATGAGTTCAATAAATAGCACTATCGGTCGATTACTTACGGGGTTATGTCCCCTACTTTGCTGAAAATGCTTAATTTTGACCGCGTCATCACCATAGCCCCTTCAGTTTTGATTGAATGTTCTTGAACCGTACAAACAAGTAAGTCAGAGATAAAAGCTCTGATGAGTTCGAAAACTTGGAGGTCGGCCTTTCTGTCATAGAACATCCCCTCGATAACTGAAAATGCCTATTTTTGACCTTGTCATCACTGTAGCCCTTCAGTTTTCATCGGATCTTCTTGAATCTTACATGGTAGTAAGAAAGGGATAAAACCTCAGCTGAGTTTAAAAATTGGTGTGATCGGCTTATATTTTAGAGAGTTATGTCCCCCTTGATTTCAGAAAATGCCAATTTTTTTAACTTGTCATCACAGTAGCCACTTCAGTTTTGAACGGATCTTCTTGAAACTTACATATAAGCAAGGCAGGGATAAAAGCTCGAATGAGTTAAAAAACAGGTGAGTTTGGCTTATTTATTATAGAGTCCCTTTGATTGCTGAAAATGCCCATTTTTATACCCCCACCACTATCGACCCCACCACACGATAGTGGTGGGGTATTATGATATACCTTCGAGTGTCTGTCCGTCCGTCCGTCCGTCGGCACCATTTCCGATCGATACCTTGAGTAATCTTTCACGGATTTTTTTTTCTTTCTTCAAATTTTGCATACATGTTTATATCGGGAATGACTGGTATGGGATTGTTCGTGGGCAAAATCCGTTAACGTTTGACAGACTTACGGCCCTTTCTAGTTCAAAAATATGGATTTTTTTTTGCGTTTCCGATCAATAACTTGAACATTTTTCAAGGATTTTCTTCAGATTTTTAATACACATTGGTACTTGGTATGAGTGATTTGGGATTGTCGCATAGCAATGGCCGTTAACAATTCCCATTAAATGTTTTTGTGTGCACTAATTCCTTTACTAAATGGAATATGTGGATGAAACTTCATTTTTTATTTTTATTCACTGATATATAGACGATCATAAGAAGCAGGTTTTGTTGACATTGTCATCATCACAAGGCCCTAAGTTTTGAACAGACCTTCCTGAAACTTACATATAAGTAAGTTACATATAAAAGTTTGAAAGTGTTTGCAAGCTAACATTGTAAGTACATTACTCCCAGAATTATGTCCCCTTCTTTGCTGAAAATGCCTATCTTGCCATCGCCATAAGTCCTTTTAGTTGGGATTGAAAGTTCAGATGAGTTTGAAAATGGTGATGTCTGCCTATCTCTCATAGAGTTACGTCCCCTTGAATGCTGAAAATAGCTGTTTTTGACCTTGTCATCGGCATAAATCCTTCGGTAAAGATTGGAACTTCCTGAAACTTCTTTTCTGTTAGCTCGGGTGAGCGATATAGGACCATCATTGTCCTCTTGTTGTTTTTTTGTTTTTTTTTTGTTTTGTTTTGCTTGAACGCCGACGACAACGACAACGCAGACGCCGGAGTGACGACAATAGTTCCGAAAAAAGACGAGCGAAAAATGAAAAAAAAAAAAAAAAAAATGGCTATTCCTCCTATACCCTTAGGCAAAAAGTACCTACAATCGATTTTTAGCAGAAATAAGGAAAATAATAATAAACTTCATTTATATAAAGAGAACTGGGGTTCATGGGGGTATACATTATTTTTCCTATTTTTGATCCAAGTTACTCGTTAGAACCGCCTCATCGATGATGTTCCAACGAGCAACCACAACCTATGTTTGCAGTATAAATAAGAAAAATATGTCGAATTTTTATCAGAAAAGTAACCATTTTGGAAATGTGAAAAATGCACTATAGCTCGAAACTTTAAGTCCTACAAAGTTGGAATGCAATTGCTTCAAAATGACCAAAATAGTGTTGACGGTGATGTTTAATCTCAATTCAGACAAACAATATAACAACATTCATGCAAAATATCAATTGGACACAACTTTTGTGGAAGTACTATTTCAATCCATGTGTGCAGCACACGTCAACTTATTATGAGTTAAAACAATTAACTAAACACATGTTTAATCTCGTTAGAAAATTAATGGCCCGTAAAATCGCTCAAAGTCCGTACACCTAATTCATCGTCAGCAAGAAATGGATACGGCTCAATTTCGTCGTTGTTTAAGCAAACAGTGAAGACCCAGATCAGATGCCACATTTTGCGGCCCAGATCAGACGCCAAGTTTGCAGCATCTGATCATAATGGTCCGTAAAAACACTCAAAGTCCGTACACCTAATTCATCGCCAGCAAGAAATGGATGCGGCTCAATTTCGCCATTGTTTAAGCAAACGGGGAAGAACCAGATCAGATGCCACATTTTGCAACCCAGATCAGACGCCAAATTTTGCAGCGTCTGATCATTTGGGTCTACACTGTTTGCCAATGTCCCACAAATGGGACGCTAGGCATATATAGGTTAAATATCTGATCTGGATCTACACTGTTCATGCTGTTTGCCAATGCCCCATAAATAGGATTCTAGGGATATATGGGTTGAACCTTTGATCAAGATCTACACTGTTTGCAAATGTCTCACCAATGGGACTCTATCCCACCAATGGGACGCTAGGCATATATGGGTTAAACCTTTGATCAAGTTCTACACTGTTTGTCAAGTAGGTCTTGTGCCGTAATTAAAGATCACGTATTATATCTTTGTGATCTTCAATAAAATAAAGTCATGTTGTGTGCACTCATTAGAATCGCCTCAGTCAGGCGCTTATAATGAGCACACGACATGCATTATTATCATTACTTGATACTAATTTCATTAATTTCTGACGACCCGAAGTGGAGATATTAGGGATAAGGCATCACTGCCCACAACTCCCAGGACACAATCCGGGAATTTCCCGGACAAATCAACTTAAAAAAACGGACCCCTAAAATATTAAAAATGAAAAATAATTTTTAATAATCTTTTAGAATGTGCCTAAAAAATTTATTTGATACTAATTTTAATTAATTTCTGACCATCCGAAGTCGAGGTATTAGGGTTAACGCACCACTACCCCAACATCCAGGTCACAATCCGGGAATTTCCCGGACAAATTAACTTCAGAAATGGATACTTAAAATGTTAAAAATGAAAAATAATTTTTAATAATCTTAAATATACACCGGCTGCGTACTCTCACGGGGTTAAGACGAAAAGGTAGAAAGAAAGATGGGGTGTCAGAGGTTTCGCCACTTTGCATGTTCGCCACCAGAGGTTTCGCCACCTCCCTGAGAGGGTTCGCCACTTTTCCGATTTTTGCTTTTGGAGGGTTCGCCACTTTTTATATATATTTCTTATAACTATTTGCCTAAAGTAGTCATTTTTTTTGGCCAAAAATCCATGTCCTTTCTTACCCTTTCTTAGAGTGCTAAACATTGTGACAGTTTTTTTCTGTATTTGTATAGATATATTGCCGCAAAAAGTTTGCTTTATTTTAATTAACATGCTTAGCTAATACTTGAAAGTGGTTTTCCTTTATTTAGTTCGATTTCATTTTTTCGTTGTCTTTCGTTGAAAATGTCCTCATAATCGGTGTAAGCTACGTTACATTGGTTATAATAATAAATAAGCTAAGGCATAGTTTGTTATTTCGACTCAAATATCCATTTTCGGTGGCGACACTTTGAGTGGCGAAACCTCCCGTGGGGCGAAACCTCCTGGTGGCGAACTTGTTGGGTGGCGAAACCTCTGTAAACCGAAAAATGTAGCTTAGATGGCCCTTTACCAAAATAGCTAGAATGATTCCGCTACAATGAATTAGATGACCACCAGAGCTAAAAATCGCACCCCCCCCCCCCCCCAACCACAAAAAAAAAATCTTTAAATGACTTACTCCTTCTATACCATTGGTCCAGCTTCAGTCAAACTTCATTGGAATGTTGCCTTGGCCTAGGTGACTCTCTCTCTCAAAATAGCTAAAACAGTTCCATTACAGTGTACAAGAGGCGGCTAGACATAATATAAATGAAAAAAAAAAAAAAACTACTAATAATCTTGAAAGGACCGTAAAACCAAAACCAAAAAAATAATAATAATAAAATAAACATATCAATGATATAATGATAATGAATGGAGCGTGATAGCTCAGTGGTTAGTGCACTTGCCTCTGATGCTAGAGGTCCCGGGTTCGATCCCCGGCAGCGGCGATAAAATTTCGGTGTCCGAACACGCTCCATTTGCATCATTTGCAGGGATGAATGTCATCAAGTGCACCGTCCTTCGGATCGGGACGTTAACTGGAGGCCCCCTGTGCAGGGAGAACCATTCCCTGTGCAGGTTAAAGATCCCTACCGTAATTACATGATTACTGTTTAGGCTTTCATCCTGCAAACCTGGAGTGTATGTAATGTACACCTGTGGTAATGGTCAAATGTGACCGACGCAGTATCGATAGATAGATAGATAGATAGATAGATAGATAGATAGATAGATAGATAGATAGATAGATAGATAGATAGATAGATAGATAGATAGATAGATAGATAGATAGATAGATAGATAGATAAGGACGCCATTATTGTCCTGAAGATCTGAAACCGGTTCTATCTATCTATCTATCTATCTATCTATATATCCTGCAGCACCCTCTCGCGAGGATTATGTGCAGCTGCGCGCGTCAGAAAAAGAAAAGTGTGATAGAAGAAAAAGTATTAGATTTTAGGAGAATTGAAAGTAAAAACAGTGTTAGTAAAGTAGAGATTAAAAGCAGATAAAAACAATGTTTCACGGTCCATGGCATTTGGTGATGGAGGGTGCATATGGTCGATCTGAAAGAATCCAGATCGGAGCACACAACAGCATGAGGAGGAAGGTGATTCCATTGTACCACAGCCAAGGGGAAGAAACTGTATTTATAGTAACTGGCAGTAGTAGGGATTTGAATATAGTGCATAGTATGCATGTTTTTAGTAGTTCTGATTGGATGTCGGATGTATGTAGGGAGCGGAATCTCGACAAGACTATATACTATCTTGTAGAACAATAGGAGGCGAGCATCTGCCCGCCTCTGTTCCAATGATCTCCATTCCAGGGTATTAAGCATCTGGGTCACACTACTATATGAAGAGTAGTCATGTTTGACCCATCTAGCTGCTCTTCTTTGGACTTGCTCAACCTTGTTTATATTTGACTGGGTATATGGGCTCCACACAGGGGAGGCATACTCAAGCTGGGGCCTAACAAGGGTATTATAAGCTGTTTCACGTATGCCTTGATGTTTGGTGCGTATATTCCTACGTATGAAGCCCAGGGTCCGATTTGCTTTGGTGGTCACGTTATGAATGTGGGTGTTCCAAGTTAAATCACGGCTAAACTCAAGGCCCAGGTACTTGGCATGATCAGCCTCCTGGAGGACTTCACCGTGGAGAATGTAATTGTGTCTAATGGGTTCTTTAGAACGGGAAATGTGTAGGACCTGGCATTTACCCGGGTTGGCAATAATAAAGATACTATTAAACAGTCCATGTGCTAATGTTGTTTACTTTTACATACATATAGATAGATAGATAGATAGATAGATAGATAGATAGATAGATAGATAGATAGATAGATAGATATAGATAGATAGATAGATAGATAGATAGATAGATAGATAGATAGATAGATAGATAGATAGATAGATAGATAGATAGATATGCAATAACAAATCCAGTGATGATAATAATAATAATAATAATAATAATAATAATAATAACAATAATAAAATTACAAGAACAATAATAAAAATAATAATAATAAAATATGAACGTTTGTTAGTTGTCAATCACAAATTAAACTGTTACAAAATGGAGGCCGCACAGTCTCGTGTTCAAAAGGAAGCTGAAAAAGTCTTTGAAAATCTCGACAAAGAATTGATTCGAAAAATGCAGGTGAATTCGACAAGATCGTCAATATACAAATGGAATTTACAGATAACTTGCTGAACTTGACAATTCAGTATTTTACATGAAATCGCACATGTCATATGTTTCCGCGACATAGGAGATCTGACCTTCATCTGTTCATCATGAAGTTCATGCCTGCTCCGTATTTTTATGCCCCCGCCATTCGAAGAATGGTGGAAAGGGCATATAGCGTTGCCCCCGTCCGTCCGTGCGTCCGAAACTTAAACGCAGTCAATAACTTCCTTATTTCTTGATGGATTTTAAAATTACTCAGCATCAATGTTAACCATCATGCAACGACGTGTCACATGCAAAACCCAGGTCCGTACCACCAAGGTCAAGGTCATACTTAGAGGTCAAAGGTCAAAAAAGGGTCCGAAACTTAAACGCAGTCAATAACTTTCTTATTTCTGGATGGATTTTGAAATTATTTTGGAGAAATGTTAACCATCATGAGTCGATGTGTCACCTGCAAAACCCAGGTCCGTACCTCCAAGGTCAAGGTCATACTTGGAGGTCAAAGGTCAAAAAAAGGGTCCGAAACTTAAACGCAGTCAATAACTTTCTTATTTCTGGATGGATTTTGAAATTACTTTGTAGAAATGTTAATCATCATCAGTCGATGTGTCACATGCAAAATCCAGGTCCGTACCTCCAAGGTCAAGGTCATACTTGGAGGTCAAAGGTCAAAAAATGAGTCCGAAACTTAAACGCAGCCAATAACTTACTTATTTTTGGATGGATTTTGAAATAATTTTGAAGAAATGTTAACCATCATGAGACAATGTGTCACATGCAAACCCAGATCCGTACCTCCAAGGTCATACTTGGAGGTCAAATGGCATAAAAGGGTCCAAAACTTAAACACTGTCAATAACTTTCTATGGATGAATACGAACATAGACATATTTTCGGGCGGGGGCATCCGTGTCCTATGGACGCATTTCTAGTTTTTTTTTTTTTTTTTTTTGCCAGATGTAGCTTAGATGGCCCTTTGATGAATGCCAAAAAGTGCACTATTTGCTTACAGAATTTTCCATCAAAAATAGAATAAAAAGGAAAAAAAAGGCCTGACACCCTTATATTGCAAATGGACTTGTTCAACATATAGCACAGCCCCCGCTCATAGGGGCTTGAAGAAATATATGGGCTGCATGATGCTTCCACGCAGAGCTGAATCCGGCCCGCACACTAGTACTGGTAAACCGCTTGGCAGATCTAAGCCTGTCCAGGAACCGCGGTGCGAGGCGGACCGTCCATGCTAATAAACCCTATTGGTTTCATTGGGCGATAGGGCTTGAGATGTCATTTCATCTCAGTGTCGGGTAAAAGTCCCACAAAATTGGAAGCAACGTCTCCAAAATGACCTTTGCAGTGTTGATGGGGACGTTAAACCTCAAATCAAACAAACAAAATCAACATATAGCAATGGAAGAGTCCATTTCTTTCAACAGATACTGCGTCGGTCATATTTGGCCATTACCACAGGTGAACATTGCATACACTCCAGGTTTGCAGGATGAAAGCCTACACAGTAAGCATGTAATTACGGTAGGGATCTTTAACCTGCACAGGGGATGGATCTCCCTGCCCAGGGGACCTCAAGTTAACATCCCGATCCGAAGGACAGTGCACTTTATGACATTCATCCCTGCAATTGATGCCAATGGAGTGTGTCCAGCCCCCCCCCCCCCCCCCAAAAAGTGCTAGGGTTTAATGAGAAGTCAGAAGTCTGACACGCACCACTTTTCCCAGGTAGGCCTAAGGGGTTTACAAGTACTGAAGTTCGGTCGGCTTTGCCTTTGTGTGGAAGCACCATGCAGACCAATCTATTTCCACAAGCCCTGATGGCAAGGTTCGACATTAACCCAAGACTGATGAACATTGTCTAGTGGAAACCTGGTCAGGTCTAGTAAGGTCAGTGGCTGGCTGGTCCGAATGGCCAGTTGAAAATCTGCCACCAAAGTTATTAAAATCCCTGTTTTAAACATTTATCATAAAATTAGTTTGCGTTTTCAGTCTGTTGCAGAAGATTCACCATCTGTGTAGATAAATAATAATAGAAATAATCTGATTACTGCAGAACCAATGTACTTTTATCACTTCAGTATGATTTTCATCATTTCTTCGGTCCAGCTGAACTTAGATCAGGTCCAGTGTATCCCAAGAGTTACAGGACCACTTATTAAAAAAGTTTATATTGAACCCTGCCTGATGGGCAGGGGTGCACAACCTGGTGTAAAGATAAGTTATATAATTTCAGGGTGATATGTATAGATGCAGTGCCAAATGCTGTGATAACCTGAGCACAGGGATGGAGGACACACAAAAGTGTATTGAATCATGTTCATCATCTTTAATGAAGGCACAAAGTTTTATTCAGAATCAGGTAGAAAACTTCCAGGTAAGACTATAGTTAGACCTTCCATATTACTGAACATCACATTAAAACCCCTTAACCCTTTACCACTCAGATACATGTTTTTACGTGTCTGAACCCCCCCCCCCCTCCATTTTAAGCCCCAGAAGCACCTAAAATCTGCATTTCTACCCCTGGATAGTTATGTTTGCTTTAGGATTTGTTGGGCAAAAAAGTGACCTGTTTTTTCGCGCGCCTCCCCACTAAAAATATTCTGGGAGGATTGAAGGGGGGCAACGCCCCCCTCACATCCCGAAAAATTTTGGGTGTATGGCTCAACCGGCCGCTAAAATTTATATCTGAGGGTGTCTGGGGTCAAAAATGCCTGAAAATTGATGCTGATAAAACATGCTGCAAACAGTGAAAATGGCCGGTGCCAAACACCTTAATTGTTGCCTTGACAGCTGTGTGAAGATTAAAATGTGGTCAAAAATTCATGTGAAAACACACTTTTTGCCAACTTTGAGATGCCCCCTCTTTACCATGACAACAATGATCAAGTCATGAAAGGTTGCATTTGAAAGGCTACTGCCCAATGAACATTCATACCGAGTTTGGTGTAAAACAGACCATTCATTATGAAACAATGGCTAGTTGAAGTTGCTATTTAGGTGCAACACTGTGAAAATCAGCTAAATTCACAAAATCCCTGAGTGGTAAAGGGTTAAATATGTTCTATCGAAAGGTAATACTTTGGAAGCAAGGTTGACTACACAGAACTGAAACCTGTCGATTGTAAAAGGTTTTTCTGGGCCAGACTAGCTAGTTTCAGCCATTTAAGGCTTTTAGGCCTCTTCCCTGACCACTATATTTAGAGAATACTGGGGTTTGCAGGGGTATACATTTTTTTTATTATGCCCCCGCCATTCGAAGAATGGTGAAAGGGCATATAGCGTTGCCCCTGTCCGTCCGTCTGTTCATCCGAAACTTAAAGTAGTCAATAACTTTCTTATTTCTGGGCATATAGCATTGCCCGTCCATCTGTTTGTTTGTCCATCAGAAACTTAAAATGCAGTCAATAACTTTCTATTTCTGGATGGATTTTGAAATTACTTTGTAGAAATGTTAACCATCATGAGACGATGTGTCACATGCAAAACTCAGGTCCGTACCTCCAAGGTCAAGGTCATACTTAGAGGTCAAAGCTCAAAAAAGGGTCCAAAACTTAAACACAGTCAATAACTTTCTTATTTCTGGATGGATTTTGAAATTACTTGGTAGAAATGTTAACCATCATGAGACGATGTGTCGTGTGCAAAACCCAGGTCAGTACCTCCAAGATCAAGGTCATACTTAGAGGTAAAATGTCAAAAAGGGTCCGAAAACTTAAACACAGTCAATAACTTTCTTATTTCTGGATGGATTTTGAAATTACTTGGCAGAAATGTTGGCCATCATGAGACAATCTGCTTCACACAAAGCCAAGGTCCTTACCTTCAAGGTCAAGGTCATACTTAGAGGTCAAATGTGAAAAAAAGGGTCCAAAACTTAAACACCATCAATAACTTTCTATTGATTAATACGAACATAGACATATTTTCAGGTGGGGGCATCTGTGTCCTATGGACACATTTCTAGTTATTTCTGCTCCAAGAAATAGGTTGCGCTACTCGTTAGAACCACCACAATGAGGTGGTTCTTACGAGTACCCATAACCTATGTTGAGGCATAAATAAGAATTCATTAGAAAAATAACTGTTTTGGAGATATAAAAGAATTCCTGTTTTTACATAGGTGTGTCATTGTAATGATGTATCATACATGCCATACAGACCTCAAATGGGCCATGTCAGGTGAATAGAGGTCTGAGCATATGCCGTCATTAGAGACTCAGCAGTCTGACCAGAGTCTTTGCTGTGCCCTTTATGGATACCTATTGACATAAAGCTGTATACTTAAGAAATAGATCAGCTCTTGTCTGTGATTTGTTGAGTAATAAATCACAGTTTGTCAGTCAGTTGTAAGTAGACAAATCACGCGCGCTATGCGCTCGTGATTTGTCTACTTTACAACTGACCTCCAGTAGAATCTATTTCGATTCTAACACGCTGAAAATTGGCAATAATGTTGTTGTTTCCTTCAAAATCTCACAACCTTTTGCCATTGTTAGAAGAAATCCCGCTAAAATTATCGACTGAAACACATGCATTTATATCCTTTTCTTACGTTTTCGATGCGAGAAAATGACGTTATACCATCTAACGTCAAGGAAATCGACTAGTGACGTCATAATTTTCAGTTTTTAATGACGTCACTCGTCACGCTCTTCTTTGTCGTGATTTGTTGTAGAATAAAACACAGTTATTTTCCATTGACTATATAGGCGCGCTGTGTTAGAATATCTGAGTGAGTATGTAGGCTGATACTGAGAGACTTCTTTTCGTTTGTTACTGCCCAAAAGGAATTTGTTACTGTTTAGTTGGGAGAGATTTTCATTAAGGTCTGCACTGTTAAGATTATATGTACCATTTTCTCTTATTTTTATGCCCCCGCCATTCGAAGAACGTTGCCCCTGTCCGTTCATCCATGCATGCGTGCGTCTGTGCGTCCGAAACTTAAATGCGGTCAATAACTTCCTTATTATACCCCCGGCATACATTTTGTCTGTCCGTTTACATTTTGGTTAAAGTTTTGCGTCAAAGTTTCTAAGAGATTATATCGTCTGAACCCTTCGATAGATTTAGTTGATACTTACACTGAAGTTACATACTGGTCTAAAGATTTCATTGATGCATGTCCCACCCATCACACTGACCATGAGGTCAAGGTCATAGACTTAAAAATTTTTACATTTGGTTAAAGTTTTATGACAAAGTTTATAGATGCCTGTATGTCAAATTCAGTTGATACTTGCATCAATGTTGCATATCAGTCCAAAGATTTCGTTATGTATATCCCTTCCCCACCCATGGGGACCTTGACCTCAAGGTCACGGACTTAGAAATTTTACATTTGGTTAAAGTTTTATGACAAAGTTTATAGAAACCTGTATATTCTAAACTCTAAGACAAATTCAGTTGATACTTGCATCGAGTTTGCATACCAGTCCAAAGATTTCATTGATACATACCCCACCCTGCTGTTTCAGTAACATTGATGCCCCCACCCCTTCAGTAACTTTGATGCCCTCACTCCCTTGGTCCATTTGGAAATTTAATGTTTGGTTTAACTTTTACAAGCACATTTGTAGATTCTTATAGCTTTTTGACTTTCTTCATTCATATCACATACAAGCTCAAAAGATATATCAGAGGGTGGTGCTGGCTGGGGGTATACGCGACCCACTGGTCACTTTCTCTAGTTTCTTGATGGATTTTAAAATTACTTGGCAGAAATGATAACCATTATGAGACGACGTGTCACATGCAAAACCCAGGTCCCTATCTCCAAGGTCAGGTCATACTTCGAGGTCAAAGGTAAAAAAAAGGGTCTGAAACTTAAACGCAGTCAATAACTTTCTTATTTCTGGATGGATTTTGAAATTACATTGTAGAAATGTTAACCATCATGAGACGATGTGTCACATGCAAAACCCAGGTCCGTACCTCCAAGGTCAAGGTCATACTTCGAGGTCAACGGTAAAAAAAAAGGGTCCGAAACTTAAACGCAGTCAATAATTTACTTATTTCTGGATGGATTTTGAAATTACTTTGAAGAAATGTTAACAAACATGAGACGATGTGTCACATGCAAACCCAGATCCTTACCTCCAAGGTCAAGGTCATACTTAGAGGTCAAAGGTAAAAAAAATGGTTCGAAACTTAAACGCAGTCAATAACTTTCTTATCTCTGGATGGATTTTGAAATTACTTGGCAGAAATGTTGGCCATCATGAGACAATCCCCTCACACAAAACAAAGGTCCTTACCTCCAAGGTCAAGGTCATACTTAGAGGTGAAATGTGAAAAAGGGGTCCAAAACTTAAACACGGTCAATAACTTTCTATGGATGAATACGAACATAGACATATTTTCAGGCGGGGGCATCTGTGTCCTATGGATGCATTTCTAGTTCTTTTCTTGATTGGCAGTACTGCCTCTCATCCCTTTTCTCCCTTTGAGAGACATCAACATTTGCAGTAGACACATTTAGCCCTTCCGCTGATTCAAGAAAGCGCAGTTGTCAGTTTCTGGTGAAAGAATGTGCACTGTACTGGTTAACTCCTTACATATAAGCTTGCCTAGGAAAAGTGTGGATAAGTAAACTGACCGGCTCAAAAATGACCTAAAATAGTGTTGATTGGGCCATTAAACTCCAATACCAACAAGCAAAGACACATTTAGGATTATCGCCATGGTAATGTCATGATTGGAATTTTATGGATTAAGGGTTACTAGTAATTATCGGTGTTACCCTTTGTATTGAGCTATATGTACTAACCACTGTTCTTTTTCTTTACAGAGTAGGCTGCAGCGCTGTGCAATGGACTGTCAGGATAAGATTCGAGATAAGGCATCTCCGGGCATGCCCGACACACAAATGACACAGTTACGACAGGAAATGGAACAGTGTGTAGTGAAATGTGCAGACTCACATATAAAGTTGTTGCCAGACTTGTCTAAGAGAATACGAGAAGCTGTAACTAGGAACCAATATTGATCATATAGTATATGTAGTTAGGATTTTCAAATTTCTGCATGGAAAACATTTTCTAGCTTGTGCAGGGAAACGGTGTGCAGTGGAACTTCAGCAACTCGAACAAAGATAGTTTGTTTACAATGGTTTACTCGAAGTAGCTCTGAGGCCAGTTGTTCAAAGCCTCGTTAGCTTAACAAGCTCATTAGTGGTCATATTGTTAACTGTTCTAGCGAGTTCAATATCTAAAATTTTGGTATTTTTGCTGAAAAAATGTGAGCAGCTTTTGCATTTGCAAAAGCTGCTCACATTTTTTCAGCAAAAATATTAGCATATTTGCCATAATAAATGATCAAATTTTAACTATGTATAACTAACGATATCGTTAGTTTTGAACAACTTGTCCCAGGAGTCCCTACACGCCTACGGAACGATAGAATGCGTAACCATTGGTTAAGAACGTGAAGCAATTAGAGCGACATCCGGTTAGGAATTAGATCGCTAAAAAAGGTAAAGAAACTGTGCAGTTTCTGTGTTTCATAAGTTATATAATTTTTACGAGGAAGTTATTTAAAAAACGGGGAATTACATTCAGGAGCCCATTGATATCGGCATCTTTGGAGTAAATACCAAATCCCGTACTTCACACATTTTGGCTAAATTTAGTTTCTCCTGCTGAAGGTGAACTCAAGCCTTAGAAAACGAGTGGTTTTTCGAGGTGTTTGTTGCCTTTTATTTATTACTGCGCTTTGCTACAAGTTCAGCGTATTAACATGCACACACAATAAACATATATGGTTAAATGTGTTGTGGATATTTTGCTTGTCAATGCAGCACTAGCGAGAAATCACCACAGAAAAGGTCGAAAATGGTTGGTTACGCATTAGATCTATAGAAATGATAACAGAACTTGCAACTATAAAGCGGATCTGTTTTCATCTCCACGGCCCCAGAATCACCCGCACCTTGTTCTACGGAACCATTTTTAGCCAACCTAATAAGCAGTGCGCTATTGATTCGATAATGACATAGTATTTTATGGAAACATTTTCAGTCTCCAGAATCATAGTACCGAATGATTTTCACGGACTTTTACGCTGTGTTTGTTTTACCAATGGTCCGGTAATTGACTGAAATGAAATAAAACAGGTTTTGGAGTTTTAATTTCTGCGAAGAACTCCTCATCTGCCAAAATTTGCTGGTTAAGCATTAGATCGTCTGGTTAAGCATTCGATAACCAGAGGAGAAAATCAAACCAGTTGCTGCTTAAGTAAATGCCAGCAGCTTACTACAATAAAAGGTGGTCTACATATGATTTCTGAATTGTGTTAAAATCACCAGAGAAAGAAAGCTGTGATGAAAAATACTTTTCTGGACAAGACCATTAAATGTCTGGGTTTCATGCTTATCTGACCGAATGACGCGCCGATTCATAAATAAGAGGTCATTACTTGCTTTTGTAGAAAACAAAATGGCCAGCTTGCGCTTTGTAATGGCGATTAAATCTATATCCAATGAACCGTCTCATCCGAGAATCAAAGCTGTTCGCCATCCTGTAAATGAATTTGACTAAATCCCCTATTAACAAGAATTGCCCAAAATAAAAAAAAATGGAGAGAACCCGTTTAAGGAACTCAGGCGTGCAAGGCTAAGGGTAAGATCGTTAACACTGCAGATACGAAAGCCTATTTGGCTTATGTAGGAGAAAATAAAATACCGTAAAGGCGTAGTAACGCGACACAAAAGACGTAATAACGCAACAAAGGCGTAGAAACGCAAACCAAAAGATGCAGTAACGCCAATCAGAAGGCGAAGCTACGCAAAAAAAAGGCGTAGTAACGCAAAAACAAGGCGTAGTAACGCGAAAAAGTGCATACTAATGCAAAGGAAAGACGTAGTAACGCAAAAGAAAGGCGCAGTGATGCGAATCAAAGGCGTTTTTACGTGAATCAAAAGGCGTAGTACTGCGAAAAAAGGCATAGTAACGCAAAAGGAAGGCGTATTTGTTTTAGTTCGCCTCTGCAAAGCAAATAGGTAGCCGGAATATCCTACTCCTGGGACTGCGCATGCCCCCAAAATATATGTCTGTATCATGATCGATAACCCAGATCGGAGATCCCGTGAGTTCTATGCTAACTGTCAAAACGATAAGATAAAGATATTGTCTAAAACCAACTTCTTATTAATACAAACAGCGCAAGAATGACACACCATGTATTCTTAATCATGTTAATCAAGACGAACTAGAATCCATTTGTAAAATTTATAAATTTTGAGTAAACAGGAGGACAGGTGCGTTCATTAAATAAATTGAGAGAAGTAAGTAAATAAGTGAGTCAGTCAGTCAGAAATTAAGTAAGGATTTAGTGAGGGTAGCAACATTAAGCACATACAAAAATACATGTAATAGCTAATCTTCCACGAGGCCCTCAGCTAATCTTCCATGATCTAATCTTCCTTCTTAATAAAACATACACGCTATAACATTTTGTTTCATCGGCAGTGTCATTTTTAGATATGAGGAAAAAATATAGATATAATAAATTGATAGAACATACAAGTTATAATATTTTCTTCCATCTGCAGTATCATGTTTAGATAGTTGAGGAACTTTTGAAACCGTTTTGAATATGGAGCAATATTTTCTCACGGATGTATCTAGGCAGTGATTAGGCAGTTTACATTAAGCCAAAAGTCCAGTTTTTTTGTTCACTATCGACCGACTATTGATAATATTGTATTTAGTACTAAAAAAGGTTGTAGACATTTGTTTTCTCCACATCATTTTGTTTCTTTGAATAATCATTACGAAAACACGCCTATACAAATACAATGTAACCTTTATCGCCAAAAAATCGAAAATTTTAAGATGAAAAAATTGTGATATTTGTCTCATTTCTGCACAAAATATAATGTGATTTAAAAAAACAACAACAAAGGACTGGTTGGTCTATTGCCTCCGAGTGTAGGTAGGAGAAATAGTCTAAAACTGTTTCATTAATCTCTTAAATTCCAGTGTCCAATCAAATAGTGTACATCTTCACCAGACGCCGGATTCTGCAGCGTCTGAGCAGGGTCTACACTCTTTGCCAAGCCCATCCTATGTTTCCAAGATAACCATCTTTAGTTTTTCACAACAGTCGGACCTCACTGCGGCTATTTTCATTCTAATAATTTTCCCGACAAGTCAGTGATATTCACGTGCACTTAAGCATAGAACAGCTTTTCGTCTGAGCACCTTTGTGTCGATTGACAAACACTTCCCAGTGG
This sequence comes from Lucinisca nassula, assembly GCA_963580285.1. Lineage (NCBI taxonomy): Eukaryota > Metazoa > Mollusca > Bivalvia > Lucinida > Lucinidae > Lucinisca > Lucinisca nassula. The sequence goes on from OY757010.1 coordinate 174,227,140, forward strand.
AATTCTTTTCACTGACTGTTACAAGGCGGTTCTTCTTTGGCGGTTTATTTATGTTATTGTTTGTCACCGATTGTATGTATCGCATTTTGGATAGCCAGCTGGTATTGATTCCTGATCATTGCTTTACTTCTATTTTTATAAGCACCAAGTTTATAATCATGGGTGTCTTATGCTCAACCTGGCTCTCTAAGGCTTGACCATAGAAACATGATATAGATTTAATCGCCAATTAAAAAGCATAAGCTGGCCATTTTGTTTTCTACAAAAGCAAGTAATGACCTCTTATTTATGAATCTGTGCGTCATTCGGTCAGATAAGCATGATACCCATACATGTAATGGTCTTGTCCAGAAAAGTACTTTTCATCACGGCTTTCTTTCTCTGGTGATTTTAACATTATTTAGAAATCATATGTAGACCACCTTTTATTGTAGTAAGCTGCTGGCATTTACTTAGGCAGCAACTGGTGAGATTTTCTCCTCTCTGGCTATCGAATGCTTAACCAGACGATCTAATGCTTAACCAGCAAATTTTGGCAGATGAGGAGTTCTTCGCAGAAATTAAAACTCCAAAACCTGTTTAATTTCATTTCAGGCAATTACCGGACCATTGATAAAACAAACACAGCGTAAAAGTCCGTGAAAATCATTCGGTACTATGATTCTGGAGACTGAAAATGTTTCCATAAAATACTAAGTCATTATCGAATCAATAGCGCACTGCTTATCAGGTTGGCTAAAAATGGTTCCGTAGAACAAGGTGCGGGTGATTCTGGGGCCGTGGAGATGAAAACAGATCCGCTTTATAGATGCAAGTTTTGTTATCATTTCTATAGATCTAATGCGTAACCAACCATTTTCGACCTTTTCCGTGGTGATTTCTCGCTAGTGCTGCATTGACAAGCAAAATATCCACAACACATATAACCATATATGTTTATTGTGTGTGCATGTTAATACGCTGAACTTGTAGCAAAGCGCAGTAATAAATAAAAGGCAACAAACACCTCGAAAAACCACTCGTTTTCTAAGGCTTGAGTTCACCTTCAGCAGGAGAAACTAAATTTAGCCAAAATGTGTGAAGTACGGGATGTGGTATTTACTCCAAAGATGCCGATATCAATGGGCTCCTGAATGTGATTCCCCGTTTTTTAAATAACTTCCTCGTAAAAATTATATAACCTATGAAACACAGAAACTGCACAGTTTCTTTACCTTTTTTAGCGATCTAATTCCTAACCGGATGTCGCTCTAATTGCTTCACGTTCTTAACCAATGGTTACACATTCTATCGTTCCGTAGGCGTGCCCTAGAGAATTCTTCTCATAACTCTAGATAGTCATACCAGAAAAATCCTAAAAATTTGGACACCTTGAGGAGTTGCTGTAATTCTTCCTACATTTTTATTAAACTTGTTTAATGATCCAGCAAGGAGTCCAAAAAGTGTAGAATGAATGACAGAGTTGACTGCACAGTTTGCTTAGGCCTATCTGTCGCAATACTTTGTATCATCTAGGGTGGAAGATGTGTTGTTTGTATAGCTTTAATCAGACTGGCCTCCATGGCCAGAGCGCTGGATAAGTGGTTCCAGCCTTGCTTGGGTCACATGTGAGATGCCAAGTTCTGCAACGGAAGGTCAGGTGGTTTTTCTCCGAGTACTCCGGTTTTCGCCCACCTGATTAACGATGGGCTCGATATGAGTGAAATAATCTTGAAAGGGCCGTAAAACCAAAAAAAAAAAAAAAAATACATGTAGCTTTAATCACCTCAACAAGGCAATTCTAATGGGTATACACAACATTCCTTTATTTTATATACAAGTGTTCGAAAAAGTGTCTTAGAGTCAAACCACTACTCTGATTAACCCCCAGTAGTTTGAACAACCCCTATCTTGAACAAATATTCATGGGCCCAAAGGTATTCAGACTATTTAAGTTTGATTATACACATGGTGTGACAGCCTGAGCTAAGTCCTGCATTTGACATAGTAGTCAGTTAAGAACTGGGTCAGAATAGTCTATAATCAGGCTGTAGAGTGATTGGCCACAGGTCAATTTAGATAAGTACCATATTTACCATATGTTATCGGAAGATTGGAAAACAGTGTAAACCCAGATGAGATGCTGCAGAATGTGTCATCTCATTAGGGTCTACCCTGTTTGCCACTCATCCAGCTATTTTTAGACGCAATATAGTAATAAGTAAAGTAGTAAATTGTACTTGAGGCATCCAAATACTTAAGGTAAATAGGGTATTTGGTATCCCAAAATCATGGGGAATGGGTACACTTTCAGGGGAGACAACTGCAAAAGTATTTTTGTCTACCATGTCAATTGAGGTCAACTCTTAAAGGAAAGAATTTGCTCCTGAGGAGCAAATTCTTTCCTTTAAGAGTTGACCCCACTTTCCGTGGCACAGAGCTTATAGAAAAGCGAACGGCGAGCTCCGAAAGTTGTCTCCCTTTGAAAAATGGCAGAAAATTCTGACAGTTGTTTCATTTCCCCTCAAAACAAGCCAACATCAGAATCTTAGAAAGCATGGTCTTCGGTTAAATGTTAAGATGCCAAGAAAAACTTCATTGTCTGCTTATGTCGTCTGCTGCATCTTCTTGCAAACTTTCTATTTTTGCGTAAACAGGCAAACAGTGTGGACCCTGATCAGACTGCTAACTTCTAATGAAGTTGAGAATGAACTATGAGATCTGATTGGAAAACAAAAATTTGTTACTGATACTGTCGAAAAACCAACATCATTACATTACATCTCTTTTCATTGGTTGGTATTTGGTGCTACGCATCTGACAACACTAGTCGCTTTGGTTATTCAGTACCTTTTTTTTTTTTCCAACATTACGAACCACACGTTTCTGTATTAGTAAGGGGGTAATTTCAAAATTGTCACCGTAAAATTGAAATTTGCAACCATACAATTCTGAACCTCAATTTAAATTGCAAAAGAACTGGTTTGTGGATTTCAAAGATATTTATACATGTATACAATGATGCTGAAATTTGCATCTGTACAATTCTGAAGACAGTACCCGCAAATTAATGCATGATGAAAGCTCGATCCATATGCTCAGATCTCAATTTTAAAAAGCTTGGCTAGAAATTAAGGAGTAGCTTGAACAAACTTCAAATACTCCACACATTTTATGGTCAGATTTGATAAACAGTAGACACTAATTTAGTTCATTTTAGATCTGTAAATTGAACTTCATTATAGGAATGAATTTCAATTTTTTGTGGATTTTATTGAGGTGTAAACTCTGCGATTCACTCACAAACTGCAAGAAGCCCAAAGGGCTTTTTGCTAAGTTATGAGTCATTCCTTAAGTTAAAATTCAAACTTTGTCATCAAAATATTATAAATGCCACCAAAATGGTAAATCTCAGGAATTCTTTCAAAAGCATAAGAATGAACGTAACAATGGGCGCAGCGGAATGATTATTCAATTAAAAGCTGCCATCGTTGAAAGAAACACAAGCAAAAAAAAAAAACATCTTTAAATTCAGTTTTTCTGTCTTTTAACATTTGCGTTTTCAATATATAGTTTCCAAACTTTTTATCGAACCCTGTTGACATCACTTCATGTGTATTGATATAACGTGCGGGTTCTAAGCATGCTCTTTGACATAACATTATATTACTTCTTGTTGCTGTGTGAAATAGAACCAGTTCTGAGATTCTTGCTCATGGAATTTATTGAAGTATAAAACTTTTATTTCAACCAATCAAATCACTTGAAATGTACATAATGATGGAAGACTGCAATTATTTTAAATGTAATCAACAGAAAGTCCGAACATTTATTAAAGCCCCGGTCCCACAGGCCTTGCGACTGCGATGCGACCTGTCTGCAACTGATTTCGTTGCAACTGGCCCGCGACCTTTGCAACTGTTGCAACTAAATTTGCTCCGAAAATGTGAAAAATCGGCGATTAATGTTGACCAAAGTCGGCGATTGATCAGCGACTTGTTGCCAAAGAATCGCTGTATGATCGGCGACTGACTTGCAACAAGTGAAACATGATCGGGGACTAGTCGGCGACTAATCTGCGACTCTTCAGAGACTGGATAAAACCGATAGGCGACTTGTCGGAGACTGTTTTGCGGGTTTTTGTTGACACAGACCAAAAAATAAATTTTCGACTGCTGAGAGTCTTCTATGGGCTGCTGCAAGTCCTCGTCATCCGAAATTGGTGTCCGAGCTTTGCTTCCCGTTTTTTTTTTTTCGGCTGCGCCGCCGTTTTCTTTTGCCCGCCTCTCCGAACCATGTTGCCTCTTTGAAAGCTGTCATCGAAATGATGCTAGGATGTTAACAGTGTTTTTATTGTAGTTGGCGCTATAAACGTTCTGTGGTTTATAAACCTTTTTACAGCTTGTCGGCGACCAGTTGCAGATCAATCGCCGACTTATCAGTGATCAATCTCAAATTGATCGCCGACCCATCGCCGAACAGTTGCCAACCGATCAGCAATAGGTCGTTGATCGATCGCGGATCAGTCGGCGATCGGTCTGCGACCAGTCTCCGATAAGTTGCAATAAGGTTGCTAGAATTTGCAGCCAAATTTGCATAAATTCGGTCGGGGATCAATCAGTGACTGGTCGGCGATCGATCGGAGATTGGTCTGCGACGTCTAGAAAACCATTGCAACTAGTCTGCAAACAAAATCAGTCGCAGCCAGTCTTTTGTGCATGCACAAAAGACCATCAGCGACCTACCTGGACCTTCCTGCAACCTTTATAAAACCTCTCTGCGACTTCTGCAACCGCTCCGCGATTGCCATTTTTTTTAGTCGCGGAGAGGTCGCATCGCGGTCGCAAGCTCTGTGGGACCGGGCCTTAATAGGGAGGAGTAATAAGGATAAACCATGGGATAATTTCCTTTATTTTATATTACAAACATTAGTTACTTTGAATCTTGACAGGGGAACATGGGATCACATTCCCCACTTAAGAGCGATATTTGCCTGAGCAGTCATCGCTCTCAAGCGGGGAATGTGATCCCTTGCCCCATGTGAAGAATCAAAATAAAGAATTTGTTATACTGCAATGCGTTTTCACAACATTTTGTAAAAATTGCAATGATTGCCAAAGAATCCTTTTGTAGCGGGCGTCATGAAAAGTGCGTTTACACGTAACATCATCATGTGTGCACTTCTGCATGCAATGGGTTGATCTCAGTGCTCAGTGGGAAAAAGGTTTTATCATGCAAGTATGAGAGTTTTGTAGCGAAAAACAACAAAATTAATTTTCGAAATAATCAAGTTTTTTGAATATATAATTAACTGTGCAGTTAATCCAAGATGGTGGACAGTTAATCCAAGATGGTGGACATCACAATTTAGCTGAGACGAGCTCAAGCGCAAGCACAGGAGGGTAATATTTTTTGCTCAAAGGGTATATGGAAAACAATTGCCCTTGCACTGTCCAATCAAAAGCCAACAAATTTTTTGTAGTATAACAAGCATCTATTTTGTGGCCGCTTGTTAGAATTGCCTAATTGAGGCAATTCTAACAAGTACCCACAACATGTGGTTTAACCCTTATCCTGCTGTTCACGACAACCCCTCTCTTTGCAAACAGTGTAGCTCCAGATCAGATGGCTTCTGAAGAAGCCATCTGATCAGGATCTACACTGTTTGACGTTCAGTTTGTGAATTTGCAAGAATTAATTACATCAAGCTATCTGATTGGTTAAAAATCAGAAATGGGTGTGGTTATATTAATTATGCAGCAGGATAAGGGTTAATTATCTTTGTTACTGCTCATCTGGGCCCAGTTGTTCAAAATGAACTATGCCCTTAACGTACTGTTAAACCTTTGATCATTCAGTATGGCAGAATATACTAATATTTTTGCAGAAAAACTTAACAGCTTTTGCATTTAAAGCTGCTCACATTTTTTCAGCAAAAAAATACCAGTTTTACTGATTGTATTTGCTAGAACAGTTAAAATTTTGCCCTGTGGCAAATGCGCTCATTAAGCTAACGGTACTTTGAACAACTGGTCCCTGGTGATATATAATAAAACCAGCCTTTTGTTTTAAGACCAGTCAAAATTTGTTAGTATTTTTATTTGGGTTTACGGTTCTGTCAAGAATGTTCTGCTTATATGAGTTGGGTTGTTAATCAAGGTGGGGAAAACTGGAGAACACAAAGCAAAACCACCAGACCATCAGTGAAGAACTTGTTTTCTCTTGTGTCTCAAGTTAGGCTCAAACCGACAGTGGTTTTACACAAAGTGCGAAAGATTCAGTGCTTTTCCCACTAGGCCATGGAAATTTCTTATTTATACATCATTTTATGCATGTAGCTTGACACTTGTTAAGGTCTGCAGAATTCTTAGTCTATACTAATGAATAAAACATAGATAAAAAAGTTGCTGAAATATTTCATTCCACACATGACAAGAGAATACCTGACTATCAATGAATGGGTAGACCGGAATCTACACCAAAAGAAAAGAAATTACTCCTTTTCAATATGGACTCGAGGCTACAGTCCAACAGGATTTACTTTGCTCAGTGGGTTAAGGGAAATGGATACACCTTCAGGAAAGGCAGCTGCTGCAAAAGTACTTTTGTCTCCCATATCAACTGGGGTCAACTCTTAAAGAATTTGCTCCCAAGTAGACCCCTTTTTCTGTGGGACAGTTTATAGAAAAGCAACCAGGAAGTCCTGCAAGTTGTTTCGCTTAGAGAAATAGTGGAAAAACCTGCCAAGTGTATCCATCCCCCTTAAGTGAATTAATAGTACACTTTCAGAGGAGACGACGCTGTAAGAAATTTTTGTCTCCCATTTCAGCAGGGATCTACTCTTAAAGAAAAAAAAATTCTCCAATGGCAGATTTAAAAGCAGTCCCCTTTTGAAGAGGTTATAGGAAAGCAGACGTGACAGAATGTCATTAAATTGTCTTCCTTGTAATTTGTTTATTTGGATTTTAATGACCCAGTCAACACTAATTAGGCCATATTGAGCCAATCATTTTATCTTCCCTGTTACAGTCCTCCAAATACTAGCAGAGTTATGTCCCTTTAAAACTTCCTGTAAACTGTTCGTGTCTAGCTAACCCTTAGTTTAATCCGATCAAAGAAGCCGTTGTGGTGAAGAGGGCAAGCTACTCACTTTATAAACAGTGGTCACAGGTTTGATTCCAGGCTGTCCCAGACTTTTGGATCAGTATTTAAACCATGGTCCCATTCCCAACCTTTTCTGTAGGTGGGAAGTGAAGCTAAAACATACACGCCGACACACATCTGTTCATGCTGAAATGTCATAAATACGACATGATGGAGAGCAGAGCATATTTTGAGGTAACGGTCCCCCAAGTTTTAGAAGTTATGCTCCTTTGAAAATTTAACTTTTTATGTAAATGGCTTGATTGTTACATAGTTTACAGCCAGTCAAGGTGAAGCTTAGTAAATAGTTACATGATGTGGAGCAGTGCATATTGTTTTGAGGCTACAGTCCAACAAATACATTGTATTAGCAGTGTTTTGCCCCTTTGAAAATTTATGAACTTTTCGGCTCTGGATAACTTCTACAGTTTACAACCCATCAAGCCGAGACTTGTTCAATAGTTAGAGACCATTGTGTGGAGTAGAGCATATTGTTTTGGGGTTGCAGTTCACAACTGATGTATGATACCTCAATTTGGAGAGCTCATTAGCAAAATGCCGGTTTTTATAGCAAGCATATAGCCTATATATGCTTTAATTATCTACAGTACTACAGTCCTTGAACTGTACCAACATTTTATTTCCACAAAATACCTGACAATGTTTCTTGTCATTGATACTCTGCTCCAGAAAAGCTTAAGTCTTGTAGTATGCACTCTTGTTAAACAGTATCCCAGACTGTATCATGGTTTCATCAGTGAGGCCTTCCCAATGCTAAAAGTATCTGCTCTGGAAAAATACCAAAATGGGTTTATTGGCCTGTAGTGATTGGGTATCATGCAATGAGTGATACTGTAACAGAGGAACCTCGATACATTGACAGCATTTGTTCGGTTTGTTTTGTTTGTTTGTTTGATTTAAGGTTTAACGTCCCTGTCAACACTGTAAAGGTCATTTTGGAGAAGTTGCTTCCAATTTTGTGGGACTTTTACCGACATTGGGATGAAATGACATCTCAAGCCCTGCCGCCCAATGAAACCAATAGGGTTTATAAGCATGGATGGGCCAACTCCCACTGCTTTGCCTGGGCAGGCTTAGATCCTCTAAGCGGTTTACCAGCACTTGTTAGCGAGTCAGTTTCAGCTCTGCGTGGAAGCATCATGCAGCCCATATATTTCTTCAAGCCCCGATGGGCCGGGGCCAAGCATTTGTTCAGTAACATTTTGCCGCTATAAAGAATTTGTCTATATAAAGAATCCAAATATGGAGTATGATAGGTAATTAAGCCATTAAAGGGCCTTTTCCCTTTATTACAATGTACTCCAAGAAACAAATGTAGACATTTGTTAGAATCGCCTGGGGTTAGAATCACCGAGGCGATTATAACAAATATCTAACATTTGTTTCCTGGAGTATAAGAATATATGTATCGTTCATGACTATGATTTAATGTAGGCGTTCCAACCTAAGGAAGGCTTACGCCAACTGGAGCCAAGGCTAAGCCTTCAAGAGCTTTGAGCTATGGATTCAATCCATTGAAATTGTTATGTATAAAGAGTTTTGTCGTTTCAACGAAAGTTGGTTTCCTGTGTTAGGGTTTAATGATACATCAACCCTTGTGGGTCATTTTGTGTCATCTCCCAAAGAAAATGATAAAAGAGATAGAAGAAACAGTAGAGAAAATGAAGGACATGGGAAAATCGCAAAAATGATCAAAGTGTAGAGTAGAAGTAAAACAAAGATCAGGAGTCGATACAATTAACTTACTCCACCCATCAAAGACACCAAAGGGAAAGAAACACAAACATGAAGCGACCAGACCATAATGGAAACCTAAACAAAGGAAGGCCATAAGGACAGTTACTTTCCCACAAAATGGCCATATGGCGATCCAAAATAACAAGCAAATTCCAAAGAGAATTTATGTCCCCCGCATTATTTTCATTTGTGAGGTTAAAAAATAAGTAAGTTAACCAGGCAACCATTGGTATCACTTAATGCGGAAAGTGAAAAACAATAATTAAAGGATTCTGTAGAAGGCACATGCACATTTCAGTCCATATCAAAACATATCAAAACACCTGTAAAGATTCTGAAGGATCAGTTTTAAACTGTAGGAGGAGTTGCACTCACAATGTACCTACTACATATCCAGTTTCATATTATACATGTAGATGGGCAAAAAAAACTCTAAGTTAAAAATGTGAAAAAAGTGATATCTTCAGACCATAATTGAACCAACTTTTAAGTTTTGAAAGGAGTGGCATTAAACTGTATGAGGAGTTGCACTCACAAGGTACCTACTACATTATACTCTTTTATAGAATTGATGCATGAAAAAAGTCTAAGTTAAAAATGTGAAACCAGAGGACCAGTGGTCCTGAACCGCTCACCTGTCTGGTGACAATTTTCCTACTTAATTTCACTTAAATTGGCTCAGCAGTTTTGGAGAAAAAAATATCTGAAATATGGATCCTGAATGACCTTGGTCTAAGGCCAATGAATGACCTTGACCTTTCTCACCCATAGATCTTCATGTATTCAGTTACTTTACCTGATCTACAAATTTTGGTGACACTGTCTTCAATGGTTTCCTATAAATCCATTATTTTCACTTTGCCCCATGCAAAAGCCTAAGTCGGCAAAGTTGACATTGCTGTAAAATAGGTCAAGGTCAACCCAGGGTCACCAGTTGTACAAACCATGATGGGCCTGAGTACCATATGCTACATGCCAAGTTTCAAGGCCACTGGCGTTATGGTTCTGGAGAAGAAGATTTTTGAAGGCTTTTTACCATATATGGGCATGGCAGCCATCTTGGGTCTAAGGCCAATGAATGACCTTGACCTTTCTCACCCACAGATCTTCATGTATTCAGTTACTTTACCTGATCTACCAATTTTGGTGACACTGTCTTCAATGGTTTCCTATAAATCCATTATTTTCACTTTGCCCCATGCAAAAGCCTAAGTCGGCAGATTTGACATTGCTGTAAAATAGGTCAAGGTCAACCCAGGGTCACCAGTTGTACAAACCATGATGGGCCCGAGTACCATATGCTACATGCCAAGTTTCAAGGCCAATGGCCTTATGGTTCTGGAGAAGAAGATTTTTGAAGGTTTTTTACCATATATGGGCATGGCGGCCATCTTGGGTCTAAGGCCAATGAATGACCTTGACCTTTATCACCCATAGATCTTCATGTATTCAGTTACTTTACCTGATCTACAAATTTTGGTGACACTGTCTTCAATGGTTTCCTATCACTTTGCCCTATGCAAAACCGGCCCCGATAGCTCAGTTGGTAGAGTGTCCGCTCCGGGGAACGGAAGGTCTCGGGTTCGATCCCGGGCCGCGACATACCAAAGTCGTTAAAAATGGTACTAGCTGCTCCTCGCTTGGCACTCAGATTTACGGGGTAGAGCTAGGACTGGTCGATCCAGTGTCAGGATAATGTGACTGGGTGTGGTATCATGTAATGTGTCTGGGACATGATACTTCAGTGAGGCAGCACTATAAACGTGAGCATTGAGCTCCCTGTCGCAACCAGACACCGTCGTGATATGACTGAAAAATTGTTGAAAGCGACGTTAAACCCGAATTCACACACACACACATTGCCCTATGCAAAAGCCTAAGTCGGCAAATTTGACATTGCTGTAAAATAGGTCAAGGTCAACCCAGGGTCACCATTTGTACAAACCATGATGGGCCTGAGTACCATATGCTCCATGCCAAGTTTCAAGGCCACTGGCCTTATGGTTCTGGAGAAGAAGATTTTTGAAGGCTTTTTACCATATATGGGCATGGCGGCCATCTTGGTCATGTGATCCAGACCCCGCGAACAAACTTTCGTTCCCCCATCCCACTGAGGCTCCATATGAAATTTGGCTTTGATTGGCCCTGCAGTATAGGAGAAGATGTTTGAAAATGGTGGACGGACGGACGACGGACCATGGCTATACTATAAGCTCACCTATGAGCCTAAAGGCTCAGGTGAGCTAAAAAGTGAAAAAAAAAATTAATTAAAGAATTCTGAAAAAAGCATATGCACAAGTTCAAACCATGATAAAGACATACCTGTAAAATTTCAGAAGGATCGGTATAAATCTGTAGGAGCAGTTGCGCTCACAAGGTACCTACTACATTATACTCTTTCATAAAATTGATGCATGAAAAAAGTCCAAGTTAAAAATGTAAAAAAGTGAACAAAAATAATTAAAGAATTCTGAAAAAAGTATATGCACAACTTCAAACCATAATAAAGACACCTGTAAAATTTCAGAATGATCGGAGGAGGTGCGCTCACAAGGTACCTACTATGAATTTGTAAGCATGCAAAAAAAGTCTAAGTTAAAAATGTGAAAAAAGTGAAAAAAATTTATTCAAGGATTCTGAAAAAAGCACATGCACAACTTCAAACCAGGATAAAGACACCTGTAAAATTTCAGAAGGATCGGTTTAAAACTGTAGTAGGAGTTGCACTCACAAGGTACCTACTACAAGCTCGGAACCACGCACCACGAAAAAGCGGGGGACACAAGTGATACACACAGTAAGTAACAAACAACAACATATATAAATCGCCACAGAAGAACCGCCTTGGAAAGGTCAGTTGAAAGATTTCCACTGGTGGGGGTGGGCTTAAATCAGTTTTACGTGGCCACAATCCTCGCCCTTCCTTCCGTCACTCACGATTTAGACAAATAATTTGTTCCGTCCGCATGAAGGCCTCCTAACTCATTGGTGCAACATCTCCGTGGACACAAATAATCAAAGAACCACAGAGGTGAGGACTCGACAGCAAGAAACCACTGAAATGCTGGAGCAAAAGAAAACCAACAGTTAGACTCCGATGGGCCCGACCAGAGACAGAGCATCAGGCACCAACCAACATTACCTTGAATCTGAAGAATAAAATTCCCTCTTTACCCTTACCTCCTGCAAGGTCGGCAAACATCAGTTGACTGTATTTGACTAGAGGACAACCCATCAGTGTATGTCTAGCTCCTCTCATGGATTCAGTTTCTCGATTGCGGTTTTGCATGAGAAACTGGTATTCATGTCCTTATCTGGAGCTGTACCATACACTAGATGGCCCCCGCCCATCGGGACTTGGAGGAATAGACTGGGCTGCATGATGCTTCCACACACAGCTAAAATTGACTGCACAAGAATACTGGTAAAATGCTTAGAAGGTATAAGCCTGCCTAGACAAAGTGGTGCGAGTTGGACTGTCCATGCATATAAATCCTATTAATTTTATTGGGCAGCAGGGCTTGAAATGTAATTTCCTCTCAATGTTGGCTAAGTCACACAAAATAAGAAACAACATCTCCTAAATGACCTAAATAGTGTTGATGGGGATGTTAACCCTTATCTTGCTGTTCACGACAACCCCTAGGCATTCAATTTATGGATTTGTAGCAATAAATTACATCAGGTAATTTGATTGGTTGATAGACAGAAATGGGTGTGGCTTAAATGAATATTCAGCAAGATAAGGGTTAAAACTGAATTCAAACAAACCAAACACTAGTTCTGTTATGTCTGCTTCAAAAATAGATTGTGGATGCTTGTTAAAACCACCTCCGTATTTTACTTCTTAAGACGATCCACAATGTTTGGAGTAGAAATCAGTAAATCTCACACATTTTCATGCCGACACGGGTTCGATACCTGCCGGGGTTGGCAGCATTCTTTCGTGGAGATTGATCATGAAATCTTTTCTACGGTCATTCTCTCCCTTCCGCTGATTCAAGAAGGGCAGTTGTCAGTTTCTGGCGAAAGAATGTGCACTGTACTGGTTAACCACTTACGTATAAGCCTGCCCAGCAAAGTGTGGATAGGTAAACTGACCGGCTCAAAAATGACCTAGGTAAATAGTGTTGACTGGGCCGTTAAGCTCCAAAACAAACTAACAAAAAACTCAGACTTTCACTATAAAACCCATTAGAGATATGGCTATCTCACATGAGTTTGTTGACAGAATGGAGGGACATCTTTGGCAGCAATAAAAGAACACAACAATGTGTATAACATGTTTGCTTGTAATTTTCGGACTGAAATATAATTTTACACCATCTCTGTAACAAAGTAAATATATCTTCTTTAAATAAAATACAGTGTAAAACATTTCATGGCTCCAGATAAGGAGGAATAATGAGGATAACTGAGGGCTAATTTTCCTTATTTTGCTTTGTGAGAAACTAATGTTGTGGGTACTTGTTAGAATTGCTTGGCGAGTCGCTTCTAAAACATACTCTTGGTTGGTTGATTTGAAGTTTAACGTCCCCGACAACACTATATAGGTCATTCTGGAGAGGTTTCTTCCAGTTTTGTGGGCCTTTTACCCGACATTGAGATGAAATGACATCTCAAGTCCTGTCGCCCAATGAAACCAATAGGGTTTATAAGCATGGACGGTCCGGTCCGACTCGCACCGCTTTGCCTGGGCAGGCTTAGATCCTCTAAGCTGTTTTCCAGTACTCGTGTGCGGTTGGTTTCAGCTCTGCGAGGAAACATCATGCAACCCATCAATTTCTTCAAGCTCCGATGGGCGGGGGCCGAAAAAGTACTCTGGTGAGTTAATTCTAACAAGTACCCAGAACATATAGTTGTATGGAGCAGAAAAATAAAATTACCGTTAAGATCCTAAGTATTGGGACAGACAGGAATAGCAAACAGTGCAGACCCAGATCAGACTGCTCCTGAAGGAGCAGTCTGATCAGGGTCTACACTGTTTGCCATTCTGTATGCACTTTTTTTGACTCCTTGCTAGATCGTGAAACAAATTTGTTAAATTTTAGGAGAATTACGACAAGTCCTCAAGATGTTGGAATTTTTAGGATTTTTACAGTATTCCAACATGATCCTCACTGCTCTGCCTTGTCAGGAGCTACAGTATTTAAAGCACTACTTTAATTTTTGAAACAAACAACAAAAGCTAGCACCAAGAATCTAAAACACTAACAAATGTCTGGCAAATCTTTAATTTTCTTTTTCAGTCTTAATTTTGCAATATCAGTGCTCTTTTTATTAGCTCACCTGTCACGTAGTGACGAGGTGAGCTTTTGGGATCACTTTTTGTCCGTCGTCCGTCGTGCGTGTGTGCGTGTGTGCGTATGTGCGTGTGTGCGTGTGTGCGTGCGTAAACTTTTTCTTCAAATGACATCTCCTCCTAAACCACTGATTGGATTTTAACCAAACTTCACAGGAATGATCCTTAGGTGATCCCCTTTCAAAGTTGTTCAAATGGTTCCGGTCCATTGCACATCTAGGTCACAGGAGCTAAAAATAGATTTTTTAAATGAAAACTTTAAAAATCTTCTTCCCTGAAACCGCAAGGCCCAGGTCTTTGATATTTGGTATGAAGCTTCATCTAGTGGACCTTTACCAAGATTGTTCAAATTATGGCCCTTGGGCTAGAAATGCCCCCGCCTCGGGGGCCTTTGGTTTTACATAGGCTTATATAGGGAAAATCTTTAAAAATCTTCTTCTCTGAAACCACAAGGCCCAGGTCTTTGATATTTGGTGTGAAGCTTCACCTAGTGCACCTCTACCAAGATTGTTAAAATTATAGCCCTAGGGCCAAAAATGCCCTCGCCCCGGGGGCCTTTGGTTTTACATAGGCTTATACAGGGAAAATCTGTAAAAATCTTCTTCTCTGAAACCGCAAGGCCCAGGTCTTTGATATTTGGTATGAAGCTTCATCTAGTGGGCCCTCTACCAAGATTGTTCAAATTATGGCCCTTGGGCCAGAAATGTCCCCGCCTGGGGGGCCTTTGTGTATACATAGGCTTATATAGGGAAAATCTTTTAAAAAATCTTCTTCTCTGAAACCACAAGGCCCAGGTCTTTGATATTTGGTGTGAAGCTTCACCTAGTGGACCTCTACCAAGTTTGTTCAAATTATAGCCCTGGGGCGAAAAATGCCCCCGCCCCAGGGGCCTTTGGGTTTACATAGGCTTATACAGGGAAAATCTTTAAAAATCTTCTTCTCTGAAACCACAAGGCTCAGATCTTTGATATTTGGTGTGAAGCTTCATCTAGTGGACCTCTACTAAGATTGTTCAAATTATAGCCCTAGGGCCAAAAATGCCCCCGCCCCGGGGGCCTTTGGGTTTACATAGGCTTATAAAGGGAAAATCTTTAAAAATTTGCTTCTCTGACATCACAAGGCCCAGGTCTTTGATATTTGGTGTGAAGCTTCACCTAGGGGACCTTTACCAAGATTGTTCAAATTATGGCCCTTGGGCCAGAAATGCCCCCGCCTCAGGGGCCTTTGGTTTTGCATAGGCTTACACAGGGAAAATCTTTAAAAATCTTTTTCTCTGAAACCACAAGGCCCAGGTCTTCGATATTTGGTATGAAGCTTCATCTAGTGAACCTCTACCAAGATTGTTCAAATTATGGCCCTTGGGCCAGAAATGCCCCCGCCCCGGGGGCCTTTGGGTTTACATAGGCTTATAAAGGGAAAATCTTTAAAAATCTTCTTCTTTAAAACCACAAGGCCCAGGTCTTTGATATTTGGTGTGAAGCTTCACCTAGTGGACCTCTACCAAGATTGTTCAAATTATAGCCCTAGGGCGAAAAATGCCCCCGCCCGGGGGCCTTTGGTTTTATATAGGCTTATACAGGTAAAATCTTTAAAAATCTTCTTCTCTGAAACCGCAAGGCTCAGATCTTTGATATTTGGTGTGAAGCTTCATCTAGTGGACCTCTACCAAGATTGTTCAAATTATAGCCCTGGGGCCAAAAATGCCCCCATCCCCGGGTCCCTTTGGTTTTTCATAGGCTTATATTGGGAAAATATTTAAAAATCTTCATCTCTGAACCACAAGGCTCAGGTCTTTGATATTTGGTATAAAGCTTCACCTAGTATAGCCCTTGGGCCAATAATGTACTAGAGACACTGATTCTCAGGTGAGCGATTCAGGGCCCTCTGGGCCCTCTTGTTGGAAAGTTGGTTTCTAATACATCACAACCCCTTTATTTATACACAGGATGGATTCCAAAAATGTTTATGTTATATAGAAAAATAAGCATAAATGGTCGTTTTTCTATATAATATATACATTTTGTTTGGATAACGTACTTATTTTAACCCATAAGATGCCAATCATGATAATTGTCGTCTGCTTTGTCATCTGCCTGTTACTTTAAAAGTCATGTTTGCAAACAGTATGGACCCAGTATGCAAACAGTCTGGGTCCATACTGTTTGCCCGTATGCAAAATATTTTTAAAAGTTTGCAAAAAGGTTCAGCAGATGACATAAGCAGACAACATTTTCAGGTGTTTTTGTCATGGCATCTTATTCCTTATCTTGCTGAATATTCATTTAAGCCACACCCATTTCTGTCTATCAACCAATCAAATTACTTGATGTAATTTTTTGCTACAAATTCATAAACTGAATGCCAAACAGTGTAGATCCTGATAAGCCACCTGATCTGGATCTACACTGTTTCCAAAGATAGGGGTTGTCCTGAACAGCAAGATAAGGGTTAAGGGTTAACTAACTTTGATTTTTGCTGTGGGTCTCAATAATTGTGTTTCTAAGAGGTTGTGGTGAATTTAATGGAGAAATAAAAATATTTATCAAGAATTTATCCTCATTACTCCCCAGTATCTAAAGCTATCATTACAGACCTCCGTGGCCAAATGGGTATTAGCGGCGACTCCTAAGCATTAGTCCCTCACCGCTGTGGTTCGTGCCTAGCTAGGGCCACATAAGACGCCATGGTCAGGTGGATTTTTATCCCGGTACTCCTGTTTCTGCCCACCTCTGAATAACAATTGGCTCCAAATAAGTAAAATAATCTTGGAAGGGTTGTATAAGCATACCCGCCCCCCAGGAAAAAGCTATAATTATGATCACCTTAGCAACAGATTTTTTGGGGCATAATTGTTCATTTGCAGGAAGAAAACAAAGACAACAGTAAAAATGCTTTGCTGATTGCAAATGCCCCACAAAGCTTTCATTGCTTAATAAATCTGAAAAACATGCTTTTCAGACAGGAAAGAATCTTAACAGGTCAGATAAACATGATTTTCAGATAGGAAAGAATCTTAACAGGTCAGATAAACATGATTTTCAGACAGGAAAGAAACTTTCCAGGTCAGATAAACATGATTTTCAGACAGGAAAGAATCTTAACAGGTCAGATAAACATGATTTTCAGACAGGAAAGATTCTTTACAGGTCAGATAAACTAATGCCAATATAATAGTCATAACACTGACATTGTTGAATATTGTCCCAGATTTGGATGTAGCAGGACACTCACTAGAATCAAAGGAAGTATTCCTCATTGAGATACTGTAGGACATGCCAATGAGGGACAATATTATGATGTTATTAATCTAGTATTTTCATATTGGTCTAGATACAGGTCCTAGGTCTGCTGTATTGGCCTGAGGCCAATACAGCAGACCGAGGACCTGTAACTGGGACAACACGTAATTGCTTTATTAATGACAATTTTATTAATTGACACCATTAAAAACATTGATTTTTTACCTCATTGTTAATATGTATGACCTTCGAACAATACAGGATAGTCAATTATTAATTGATTATCCTATATTACACAAGTTCAACCAATATTCAAAAATCATAAATCATGTTTTTAATTGTGTCAATTAATAAAATTGTCATTAATCAAGTAATTTCCTTTTGGCCCAGTTACAAGTCCTTGGTCAGCTGTATTGGCCTCGGCCTTAGGTCTCGTGCCAATACAGCAGACCTCTGGCCTGTACCTGGGCCAATACGAAATTACTTGATTAATAACATTATATTAATAATCACCAATACAGCTGTATCAGTGTCACAAACCTTTTATTTTATAACTATAAATATTCTGCATCATTACTGATGGCTTTAGCCTCAGACATGCACTTTATCAGAATATGTATGTATGCATAGCAATTTTTTCTGGTGATGCCATTGGACCTCATCAGATGCAATGCTGCCTAATGGAAAATTACCAAGGCATTCAAGAGCACACTAACTTGATATTGAAGGCTTACTTGAATGCCTTAATATTTTACCATTAGGTGGCATTGCATTTGAAGAGGCCTTATGGCAATGGCACAACCAGAAAAATTTCCTATGTATGCATACATATTCTAATAAAGTGCATACATAGAACTACTTCGATGGCTCGAACACCTATGGCTCGTTTACTATGGCTGATTCGAACCAATTCTAGAGATCTTAGGGAATTTTTCTACATAAGAAATAGTGAGGGAAAGTTTAGGACATTTCGTCTTTTATCTTGCAAATGTAGGCTATGTGTATCTCATTGAGGCGATTCTAATGAGCACACGCAACATACATTTATGTTATAGAACACAGAAAAGGTATCCAAAAATTATCTCAATTATGCCCCTTGGCAGTAGTCCTCAGTGGCTCGAACTACCCTTGTCTCGAACAAATGTTCATGGTCCCGAAGGGGTTTGAGCTATCGAAGTTCGACTGTTTTTTGACGCTAAAGTCATCAGTAATGATGCAGAATATCAAATGATATCAACATGATTGTTCCTCAGGTTGTATCATTCATGTCTAATCATTCAATATTTATAGCGATATAAAAATAAAGTCCTATTATTTATCGTATGACTAGTACTAGTGTCATAAAAGTATTTATCTGATGACAAATGCCATAAATATTTATCATATGACACATTTGAGAATGTAATAATGCTATATAATAAATTTGATAATCCACTAGTGGATTAAATATGCAAATTAGTTAGATACGCCCCGTAACATTACATGTATGACGTCCTTAACAATGTCACATTTACTAATTGCGGAATATTGACATTTCTGTAAAACAATCATGATTTAAATGCGTTTTAAATTCTTATGACAAATAGAATCTTGCATTTGTGCTCATATATTATTGAATTAAACTTGTTGAGGAAAAGGGATAAAATGCTCGGCAAAGCCTCGCATTTTAACCCTTTCCCTCAGCTCGTTTAATAACTTCAATAATACATGAATACTCATGTAAGATCCTCCAATTATCATATATACATGATTCACACTGTAAATGGAGTCAAAATAACATTACATAAATAATAAAATCAAATCACATAACTATGTTGCAGAATATCAAGACATTGGTCAAAACTGTCATTGAAGAGCTTGTTAGCTTTCCATGCAGAAAGTAAGATGGGAAAATTTGTCAAATGACAAACAAAATCTCGCACTCGTGACCATTATATCTTGTCCAACTGAATCCATCACGAAAACACACCTATATTATTTTGACCCCCTTGAACCCCACTTTATATATAGTAAAATGGGGTTTGCAGGGGTAAACCTTATTTTTCTTATTTCTGCTCTAAAATATAGATTGTGGGTACTCGTTAGAACCGCCTCCTCAAGGCGGTTCTAACGAGTACCCACAATCTATATTTTGAGCAGAAATAAGAAAAATATTCATTCTAAAATTTACATTTTTTCGGCGATAAAGATTACAATGTATTTGTATAGGCGTGTTTTCGTAATGATTCTAAATAATTTTGCCATTGCCATTTCTGACTGTCAATCAATCAAATTACTTGTATTCTTTCAATTCACAAGCTGAATGCCAAACAATGTTGATCCCGATAAGATGGTTTCTTCAGAAGCCATCTGATCTGTATCTACACTGTTCGGAGAGGCAGGGATTGTGGTTTTCAGTAGGAAAGGGGTTAATATCAAAAATTATGAAATGAGCCTTTGGCTTTTTTTATTTGGCATGAAATGATGACTCCTATGAGATTCTCTGTACTGAAAATCTCAGTGACCTTGACCTTTGGTACTTACAACTTACGAAGGTTCATGGACTCTTTTTAGCTGACTGTGTCTAACATCTTTACAAAGTTTCAAGGACAATGGTTTTTAAAATTTTTATCATATACAGGCACCAAAAGCAGCCAAACATAACCTTGACCATTCACATGTACGGTAAAATTCCGCTATTAAGACCACCTAAAATTAAGACTATTTCTGCTTTAAAAAGCTTATTTTGAATGATGCAGTTAATCTTTCTTCATGTTTTCTGCCCACATTGTCTTCTGGTCAAGGACCATCTTTGGGACTGTTCAAAAGTGATCTTAAAGACCACTTTTGAACAGTCGCAAAGGTGGTATTAATATAGGTATTTTGCTGTTGTTTCATCTACCATGCAGGCTCCATATGCAATATCACTTCAATCAGCTTTGGCCATATTCAGTCCTAATCCACCCCCACCCATCGGGGCTTGGAGAAATAGATTGGGCTGCATGGTGCTTGGAGTACCCAGAGAAAGGACACCTGACCACTTGTGCAGAACTTGGCATTTCACAGGTGACCTGAGCGAAGCTCAAACCTTTAGTGGTGAGCAACCTTATCATTAAGAGACAGCACTTTTACCCACTATGCCATGGAGGTCTGTCAGAGGCACTTAATTTCATGATGCTACATACCAACACCAATAGCAGTTTCAAAGGAAAGGAAAATTAAACATACCGTATTCGACCTATTTGCCGCACCGTGCGCTTAGTTTTTTCAAAATTGTATGAAAATATTGTGGTGAAAAATCTACCTAATAAGCGCACACTCAATATGAAAAAAATACGAAAAAAAGCTTCCGATATGATTATTTAATAGAGTTTACTTTCAGCATAGGGATTCACCACATATACATATGATTGTCTGGGTCAAAGATGCAGCAAAAATCAATATGAATTTGTTGGGAGGTTACTGTAAAATGTGCGCTTGTGTATTTTTTCCAAAAAAAGCTTGGGTGTGTGCTTATAGGAGCATGTGCGGTAAATAGGTCGGATACGGTATTCAATCTTAGTGACTTTGGGCCATGGCCACTGAATGGCCATCACTTTGGCATGAAATGACAAACAAAACAAAACATTAACAAATGTAACAATACCAAGAATAGTTTGAGCACTAACTATTGTACCTAAAACTTAAAGGTTTCCTTCATAAAACAATGAACATCATCATCATCAACGGATTTTTGATTAACGTGCAGGTACAGGGGCAATCTGGCAATCTGAACAATCTGGCTCTAATATTAAACAACAAACAAAATCAAACATAAACATACATGTAACAGTAGTTGGATAGTTTACCTGTTAACTATAGCTGCTTTGTCTTACCTTAATGATTCCTTAGTCTGGGACAGACAGGCCACAGCAAACAGTGCAGCCCCAGATCAGATTGCTCCTGGTGGAGCAGTCTGATCAGGGTCTACACTGTTTGCCATTCTGATTGTGCCTTTTGGTCTCCTTGCAGGATCATGAAACAAATTCGTTTAAGCTGTAGGAGTATAACAGCAAGTCCTCAAGGTGTCCCAATTTTTAGGATTTTTACAGTACTTTGCATTTCTGGTCCAACCATTCTGCATGCATTTTGCTCACTGGACCCAGTTTGCAGCTGCACAAACACGAATGAAAAAACTAGAGTAAGTGACCAGCAGTCATCATGTGTGACCCTGGCCAGTGACCCCACTCCCCACACAAAACCTGTATTTGCACCTTGAAATTCATCCCACATTAGCTCCAGAGGAGCCAATTCTTACCCTTAACCCTTGTCCTGCTAACACTTTAGATACATATCAGCAGGCTTCTAATAGCCCTCTGATCAGTATCTACACTGATGTTCAGTTCATGAATTTATAGGAATAAATTACACCAAGTAATCTGATTGGTTGATAGACAAAAATGGGAGTGGCAAAATTAATCTATTCAACAGAACAAGGGTGAAGATTAGAGGTAGACTGGGGCTCAGATAACAGGAAAGCAATCAGGCAGTCACAAGTACAGTTGTCTTCCTTGTGAAATTCTTTGTCTTCCTTGTGGAATGCAGTGAAATTACTTGTCTTCCTGGAGGAATACAGTGAAATTCCTTGTCTTCCTTGTGAAATACAGTGAAATTCCTTGTCTTCCTTGTGAAATACAGTGAAAGTCCTTGTCTTCCTGGAGGAATACAGTGAAATTCCTTGTCTTCCTTGTGAAATACAGTGAAATTCCTTGTCTTCCTTGTGAAATACAGTGAAATCCCTTGTCTTCCTTGTGGAATACAGTGAAATTCCTTGTAGTCCTTGTGAAATACAGTGAAATTCCTTGTCTTCCTTGTGAAATACAGTGAAATTCCTTGTCTTCCTTGTGAAATACAGTGAAATTCCTTGTCTTCCTTGTGGAATACAGTGAAAGTCCTTGTCTTCCTGGAGGAATACAGTGAAATTCCTTGTCTTCCTTGTGAAATACAGTGAAATTCCTTGTCTTCCTTGTGAAATACAGTGAAATTCCTTGTCTTCCTTGTGAAATACAGTGAAATTCCTTGTAGTCCTTGTGAAATACAGTGAAATTCCTTGTCTTCCTTGTGAAATACAGTGAAATTCCTTGTCTTCCTTGTGAAATACAGTGAAATTCCTTGTCTTCCTTGTGGAATACAGTGAAAGTCCTTGTCTTCCTGGAGGAATACAGTGAAATTCCTTGTCTTCCTTGTGAAATACAGTGAAATTCTTTGTCTTCTTTATGAAATACAGTGAAATTCCTTGTCTTCCTTGTGAAATTCAGTGAAATTCCTTGTAGTCCTTGTGAAATACAGTGAAATTCCTTGTCTTCCTTGTGAAATACAGTGAAATTCCTTGTCTTCCTTGTGAAATACAGTGAAATTCCTTGTCTTCCTTGTGGAATACAGTGAAAGTCCTTGTCTTCCTTGTGAAATACAGTGAAATTCCTTGTAGTCCTTGTGAAATACAGTGAAAGTCCTTGTCTTCCTTGTGAAATACAGTGAAATTCCTTGTCTTCCTTGTGAAATACAGTGACATTCCTATAGTAAGACCACCTTTGGGACTGTTCAAAAGTAGTCTTTAAGACTACTTTTGAACAAAAGAATAACTGCATCCTCCTAAGCAGAGTTTGTCTTAATTTAAAGTGGTCTTAATAGTGAAACTTCACTGTACATATCAATTACCCTTAATGTTTTACTAGTATTCGGATACCTCAACTCCTTACCATACTTGTTCTAAAACATGAACAACAACTTACTACCCAATGCTGTGTCTAAAATTGCTGAAAGAGTGGCAACAGTGTAAACCCAGATGAGATGCTGCATTTTGCAGCATCTCATCTGGGTCTACACTGTTTGCTCAGGCTTTTCTGTCAGAATACATACAGTAAATATGGTACAATGTAATTTTAAGTAAAAGATTGCCACACATTAAATGGGTACTTTTGGCTAACAAATAATGGCACTAAAAATGAATAGATTGCAGCCTGAATTGCCAATATTCTATTGTGCAATTTAGTTTGCTGAATTGTTTAACATAAAAACAAAACATAAAAATGAAACAAAACAAAACAAAGAAACAATAAATATGGTATTTGTGAGAAACTGATACTAGGCATCAATATTTTCATCACTATATCAACTACATCCATCATTAAGTAAAAAGCTCTGTATATGTAACCCATTTTAGATAGTCAAACCCTGAAAGGGAAACTGGCAAACAGCACATAGCAATGGTAGTAAGCTAAAAAGCCTGCAATTTAGTCCAGTGCATTATATTGTAAATCTGTTATTTTCTTAATATGCTAATTACAACAACTTTCTTCAGAAGTTATTGTTGCAAACAGCGTGTACTGAGATCAGACTGCTCCTCAAAGAGATACCTGATCAGGGTCCACACTATCTGCCTATATGCGGTTTGCAAAAAGCTGCAACAGACAACATAAACAGATGACATTTTCAGGTGATGTTTGCTTGGTATTCCATGGGTTAAGTATACTGTACTCTGTGGTTCAAGTGTGTATAACTGAAGTTTATTTACATGAGAGTGTGTATTATATCTGTTGTTTATTTGTGTTATAACTGGTTGAGTTAAGAGGATTATATCTGTGCTGTGGCTATTGGTGGAGCAGATATGTGACGAATTTGGATGAACTGTGCACTTGGTGAAAAAAGCAAGAAATTTAGCACATTGCTGGAATATGGCACTTCAAAGAGTTTTCAGTGACACTGCCAAATCCCTATGATGACCACCATCTTGAATTTCATAATAGTCATCCAAGTTTCAATGGTACACTATATTGCATGTACTTGTTTCCACAATTAGCTTGTTTAAACTGATTGAATACTGGGATATGAAACCAGAATTTGTAAACATTAAATTGGCATTACAAGTGCAGATCTATACCTTTGCCATTAATAGGCATAGACACCCCAATAATTTGTTTTGGCCTTTTTTTTATTTTTTGTTCATTTTTTGGGTCGATTGTTTATCAGACTGTTTATCAATCTACCCAAAGTTATAACGACAAAACCTATATTAGTGCTGGAGGCCATGTGACTATCACTGTTTCGAAGGAAATCCATGTGACTTATTTATAGAATTTTATCACAGTGAGGTCAGCGTCTTTGTGTAAAAGGGTTATCTGTAAAATCTGGGCTGGAATCATGGGTTGGGCTTGGCAAACAGTGTAGACCCAGATCAGACACAAATATTTTACCTTTCAAGTTATCAGCGGAATAAAACAGCTATCCGAGATAATAGAAACTTGTTAGTGATGAAAATGAATATAATTTGCAAATTAGAATGCCTTATTATTGTGCAGAATAGCAGCCATTTTGAAATCAAATACCGCAACCCTAAGAGGGAGTTTTGAGCGTGGCAGTGTCTCTAAAATCTTTTATATTGAACTATACCAAATATCATGCTTTATCACAAAGTGCATCATTATTTGTCCCTCTTAACAGTCAAGTGAACTGTAACTGGATCAGTTAACTGGACCATATCAGTTGTTTCTCTGAGCATTAAGGAAATCTCTACTGTTGCCAATAAACCATTCACTATAGTGATATTTTTATATTTATCTGTGCATTTTGTTCGTAAAAATATTAATATATTATATGAACATGATTGTAAAACTTTGGACTCAGCAACTGTGCTATGAAGAGGCAGGGATGTGGCTATCCCATAACAGTTATAGCGATTCAAACATGTAAAGATGTGGTATATCTAGCTCCTTTGATAATCAGTAACCTTCTTCCATACAAAACTTGTTAATGGAAGGATTTTCACTTTCAGGGGAGGCAACTTTTCAAAAATATTTGCGTCTCCCTTATCAACAGAGGTCTACTCATAAAGCAAAGACTTAGCACCTCAGGGGACAAATTCTTTGATTTAAGGGGAATAGATGCACCTTCAGGGAAGGTAACTCTTGCAAAAGTATTTTTTTCTCCCATGTCAATAAGGGTCAACTCCTAAAGGAAAGAATTTGCTCCTGAGGAGCAAACTCTTTTCTTTAGGAGTAGACCCCTTTTCCCATGGGACAGACTTTATAGAAAAGCAAACAGTAAGTCCCAAAAATTGTCTTCCTTTGTAAAATGGCGGGAAAAAATATGCTAGGCGTATCCATTCCCCTTAAGAGCAGACTCCTGTTAGGACAGGTTAATTATACATGAAGACAAAAAGAAAAACCAGAAATTCAACTTCGGTGAAGTTGATGTCGCACCTGCTCTCCACCTGCCCAACACAAAAAATAAAAGTTTATTTAAGGCAGAAGAGATGAATATAGGGCTTTGAGAAGAATCCATAGCCTATATATGTGAGGAAAAAAACTGACTAATTTCACAATGTGATAAAATGAACTAAAATGATCCAAGAATTATATCCAAAGTATATGAACATCCTCATATCATGGAGAAAACACAAGCTAAGTTTCAAAATGATTAGTATAAAACTGTAAGAGGAGTTGCGATGACAAGGTACCTATCATATATCAACTGAAGGTTAACAATGACTAAGTTCACAATGTGAAAAAAGTGACAAAAATTGATCCGAAGATTTAGTCCAAACCACATGCAGGGCCTCATGCCGTGGCAAAAACACATGCAAAGTTTCCAAATGATTGGTATAAAACTGTATGAGGAATTGCGGTGACAAAGAGGTACCTCCTGTATATCAATTGAAGCCTAAAAATGACCAAGTTCACAATGCGCAAAAAGCGAAAAAAAAAAATATTCTGAGAATTATGTCGAAATCACATGCACATCCTCATACCATGGCAAAAGCACATGCAAAGTTTCAAAATGATTGGTATAAAACTGTAAGAGGAGTTGCGATGACAAGAGGTACCTATCATATATCAATTGAAGGTTAAAAATGACTATATCAATTGAAGGTTAAAAATGACTAAGTTCACAATGTGGAAAAAGTGATAAAAATTGATCCAAAGTTAAAGTCCAAACCACATGCACATCCTCATACCTTAGCAAAAACACACACAAAGTTTCAAAATGATCAATATAAAACTGTAAGAGGAGTTGCGATGTTAAGAGGTACCTATTCTATATCAACTAAAGCATAAAAAATGGCTAAGTTCATAATGTGCAAAACGTGAAAAAAACTATTCTGAGAATTATGTCGAAACCACATGCACATCCTCAAACCATGGCGAAAGCACACGCAAAGTTTCAAAATGATTGGTATTAAACTGTAAGAGGAGTTGCGATGACAAAAGGTACCTATCATATATCAATTGAAGGTTAAAAATGACTAAGTTCACAATGTGGAAAAAGTGATAAAAATTGATCCGAAGTTAAAGTCCAAACCACAAGCACATCCTCATACCATAGCAAAAACACACACAAAGTTTCAAAATGATCAATATAAAACTGTAAGAGGAGTTGCGATGTTAAGAGGTACCTATTCTATATCAACTAAAGCATAAAAAATGGCTAAGTTCATAATGTGCAAAACGTGAAAAAAACTATTCTGAGAATTATGTCGAAACCACATGCACATCCTCAAACCATGGCGAAAGCACACGCAAAGTTTCAAAATGATTGGTATTAAACTGTAATAGGAGTTGCGATGACAAAAGGTACCTATCATATATCAATTGAAGGTTAAAAATGACTAAGTTCACAATGTGGAAAAAGTGATAAAAATTGATCCGAAGTTAAAGTCCAAACCACAAGCACATCCTCATACCATAGCAAAAACACACACAAAGTTTCAAAATGATCAATATAAAACTGTAAGAGGAGTTGCGATGACAAGACACCCAGTGTAAAATGTTGAGGGAAATACGGACGGACAACTGGACGGACGGACAGATGGATGGACGGACGGACGGAAACTTGCACGCCTATGTCTTCCTGCTAAAGCAGGTGCGACAATAAGAAGGTTATCTCCCTTGTGATGTACTTGAACAGATGAAGGTATATATATTGTACTTACCCTATATATTCGGACACCTCAACTTCTTATCATACTTGTTCTATAAATTGAACAAGTACAATTTACTACCCGATATTGTGTCTGAAAATAGCTGGAAGATTGGCAAACAGAGTAGACCCTGGTGAGATGCCACATTCTGTGGCATCATCTGGGTTTACACTGTTTGCTCAGACCTATTTGTCCGAATACATTTGGTAAATACAGTATAAGTAAAACTTCAATGGCTGAACATTGATGGCTCGTTTACCATGGCTGATTCGAAATTGCTCTTGAGTTCTGAGAGAATTCTTCCAATAGATCCAGAGGTAAAATATTTAGGGATACTTTTGGGAGATTTAACATGAAAGTGTATGTTGGGTGTACTCATAAAAATCACCTTGTGGAGATTTTAATGAGTACACACAACATACCCCTACTTTATAGAAGATCAGAAAGATATCCCTAAACTACTCCCATTATGTCTCCTGTCCTGGCACTAAAGTAACCCTCAGAGACTCAAACTATCCCTGTCTTGAACAAATTTTTATGTTCCAAAGGCTGTGTGAGCCATTGAAGTTTTACTACATGTTTCAAGATTTTTCTGCTATTTTTAAAAGGGAGACTACTCTTGGAAACAGGAAATGCATTTCCTTATCTAATTCTGGGTCCAGTTGTTCATAGCATTGTTAGCTTAACAAGCTTGTTAGTAGTCAAAATGTTAACTGTTCTAGCATATCTAATTCTCTGGTATCTTTGCTGCAAAAATGTGAGTAGCTTTTGCATTTGCAAAAGCTACTCACATTTTTTTCAGCAAAAATATTAGCATATTTGCCATATTAAATGATCAAAGTTTTAGCGAACTGATAATTAACAGCATTGTTTAATTTTGAACAACTAGCCCCTGAACAGGAATAATGCCTACAGGAAAGATCTATTTAGTATGGCACAATTCAAATTTCAAATTGCTATCCCACAATTCCAACAAATCAAACATGGGAGAATGTGATGTCAGATCTATGGGCTTTCACACTTTGTAATCTTCTTCCGTGTAAGGTGAACTGGGCCCACACTAGAAGCTGCATGACAGCACAGGCTATTGGCACATACACCAGCAGGTTGAAACAGCCTTCCTTGTATGAGGAATTGTCTCCTTTGTGGGCGTCTGGGACAACATTGATGGAGGCTAAATCTCTGCCAGATTGGAAGATGTCGTGCCCTGTAAAGTGGAAAAATGTGATCAAAATCCATGATCGCTATAGCATTCTCCATTAAGATTTTAGCAGTAAAAAACAATGCAGATATATCAATATCTAAGCAGTGATAACTAAAAGAGACATCAAGTGTTAAGCAGTGATAATCAGTGTAAATGCACAAGATTTCAACAGAGATATTTAATGCAGGTATATCAAACATTTAGTGGCCTTGACAGCTCAGTGGTTAGCACGTTCAACTTATGATCGAGAGGTTGTGGGTTCGAATCAGGCCACCGGAGTTTTTTTTGGTTTTGGTTTTACAGCCCTTTCAAGATTATTTCACTCATATAGAGCCGATCGTTAATCAGAGGTGGGCAAAAACCGGAGTACCCAGAGAAAAACCACCTGACCTTTCGTTGCAAAACTTGGCGTCTCACATGTGACCCGAGCGAGGACCCACCGGAGGTGAGGTGTGTCCTTGGGCAAGACATTTAATGCCACTGACCCACTCCACCCAGGTGTAAATGGGTAGTAGTGGTAGACACTTCCTCTCTCTCGTCGCACATGATACATCCGGTATAAGTGTTTGAGAGTGATTCAAATAAGCTTGAAGCTTTCATTGCAATCAAACTAAAATAAATTAGTATAAACTAAACATTCAGCAGTGATTATGTAGATGCATCAAGATTTCAGAAGTGGTAATCAATGCAAATGCATCAAGACTGTACTCTAGCAGTGATAATCAATGCACATGCATCAAGAATTTAGCAGGGATAATAAATGCATCAAAATTGTAGCAGTGATAAACAAAACAGATGCATAAAGATTTTAGCAGTGAAAATCCATGCAGATGCATCAAGATTAAGGCAGTGAAAATCAATGTAGATAATCATCATCTATACAGTGATAATGCAGAGACATTAAGTTTTAAGCATTGATAATCAGTGCAGATGCATAATATTTTAATAAGGATATTCAAAATTTTTGCAGTGATAATTTAGACACATCAAGATTTTACCAGCGGTAAGCAATGTAGCATCGATAATCAGTGCAGATGAGTCAAAACTTTAGCAGTGATAATTAATGCAAATGCATCAAGATTTAAGCCATGATAATCAAAGCAGCTACATCAAGATATAAGCTTATGTTGTTTCATGTTTGTGTTTCTTTCCCTTTGGTGTCTCTGATGGGAGCTGTGGGTTGATTGTATTGATTCCTGTTCCTTGCCTTCACTTCTATTATGATAATCAATCCAGATGCATCAAGGTTTTGCCAGTGAAAATCAATGCAGATGCATCAAGGTTTTAATAGTAATAGTCCTTGTAAATGCATCCAGATTTTCACAGTGATAATAAATGGAGATGTATCAAGTTTGAAGTGCTGATGCATCAAGATTTTAGTAGTGATAACCAATGTAGATACATAAAAATTTTAGCTGTGATAACTAGATCAAGATATTAGCGGTTATAATCAATATAGATATAAAGACATGTTAGTAACCTATAATATGCTCTGGCTGGCTTTATCAATGGGAAGAGAGTTTTGTTTTTGTATGTTAATTAATGTAATATATTTTTTTAACTTTCTTAAAATAAGGCTAGACCATCTAAACAAAATGTCAAAATAACCTGAAATATTAAAGACCTGGATCCAGTTGTTCAAAGCATCATTAGCTTAACGAGCTCGTTACTGGTCAAACTGTTAAGTGTTCTAGCAAGTACAATATGTAAAATGTTGGTATTTCTGCAGAAAAAATGTGAGAAGCTTTTGCATCTGCAAAAGCTGCTCACATTTTTTCAGCAAAATATCAGCATGTCTGCCATATTGAATGATCAAATTTTAGCAAACTGTTAAAAAACGATGTCGTTAGTTTTGAACAACTGGCCCCAGATATCAAATTATTTACCTGTTTGTTGAGCTAGCAGCCAAGTACCAATCAATGGAGCGAGAGTCTGGCCAGGTTTAGAGAGTAAGGCAGTGGTTCCGAACATAAGAGCTGATACAGCTTGACTTCTTCTGTGAAGAACGTAATCTTCATCTACCAGATCACTAATGACTAGGTTAAGTAGTTTGCATGTACCCTCTGTGAACACCCGATTACTGAAAAGATGCACAATTTTCATGCAGCTTTATATAAACAGGGCACACCAAGCTTAACCCTTAAGACGCTGTGAAAAACTACATCTGAAAATGTCGTCTGCTTATGTCATCTGCTGAGTGTTTTTGCAAACTTTTTAAAAATATTTTTGCATACAGATTCAGCTTTTATGGCAACACAGGGGTCCCCCAGGTTGTGCCGTGGCCAATCCCCACCCCTCTTCTCCATAAAGGGCCATATATCATAGTAACCATTCAAATCCCCACCCCTAAACCATATATATTCTTGTTTCAGTGACACCAACCTGGGGGTCCCTCAGGATGCGCCGGGGCCATGCTCCATCCCCTTCATTTCATAAAATGCCCAATATCTTATAAGCCTTAAAGATCCCCACCCCTAAACCATATATATTCTTGTTCCTTATGTTAAGACGCATTCAGTTACACCAGCCTGGGGCTCCCTTGGAATGCGCGGGGGCCATTCCCCACCCCCTCCATTTCATAAAAGGCCCAATATCTCGGAAACCTTACAAATCCCCACACCTAAACCATATATATTCTTGTTCCTTATGATAAGACACTTTCATTGACACTCACCCGGGGGTCTGCCAGTGTGCGTCAGGGCCATGCCCCACCCCTCCACTTCATAAAAGGCCATATCTCAGAAACTGTTCAGAGCCACACCCCTTAACCATATATATTCATGTTCATAATAATAAGAAGATTCAGTGACACGAGCCTGGGAGTCACCCAGGGTGATCGGGGTCATGCCTGTTCAGATTCCCACCTCTAAACCATATATATTCTTGGTCCTTGTGATAAGACATATTGTGGGACAACAATCTTGGGCTTTCCTGCGATCCACAGGGCAAGCCTAAACCCCTCCACTGCTTAAATGGCCCTATATATCAGGCCATACAGATCCCCACTGCTAAACCATGTACATTGTATATTCTTGTTCCTTATTATAAGACACACTAGAGAAAAATGGCCGTAAATGGGAGGTGACCGCCTGGTGATCAGAGGTGACCAGTTGTGGAGGTTTTACTGTATAAATATGTTTTTTTATTCAGAAATAAGAAATGTTCCTTAAGCCTTTTTGTACCAAATGTAATCTTCCACCTTATCCACCTTATATATAGCACAAGTCCCTTTCAAAATTTAGGTGTGACAGGTTGTGTTTTCTTCAAAAACTATTTGGAAATTGGCAGAAAATTTTGCAAACAGTGCAGGCCCTGATCAGACATTGCGTTCTGTGGCATCTGATCGGGGCCTGCACCGTCTGCCAACTGCCCATTTTGGGGTTTCCGGTACAAAATGGGTTTTGTTTGTTTAACTTGAGGTTTAACGTCCCCATCAACACTGTATAGGTCATTTTGGAGACGTAGCTTCCAATTTTGTGGGACTTTTACCCGACATTGAGATGAAATGACAACTCAAGCCCTGTCACTCAATGAAACCAAGAGGGTTTGTAAGCATGGATGGTCCAACTCGCACTGCTTCGCCTGGGCAGGCTTAGATCCTCTAAGCAGTTTACCAGTACACGTGTGCAGCTGGTGTCAGCTCTGAGGGAAGCATCATGCAGCCAATCTATTTCTTCAAGCCAGGATGGGCGGAGGCCGACAAAATGGATTAATTAAATTTGTTACACCATCTTATATGGGCTGGCCTCGGTAGCTCAGTCAGATGCATGTATCACAGGTGATCAGGAGGTTGTGGGTTCAATAGCTGCCTGGTTGGCAACATTCTTCCATGAAGACTGATCACAATATCTGTTCTAAGTCATTCTCTCCTATGTTTTGATTCAAGAAGGGCACTTGTCAGTTTCTTGCAAAAGAATGGGTACTGTACTGGTTAACCACTTATGCAAAAACCTGCCCAGATAAACTGATCAGCTCAACATGACCTATATAGTGCTGACTGGGCCACTAAATTCCAAACAAATTTTAGATTAATTGATTTGAGGTTTAACGTCCCTGTCAACACTATATAGGTCATTTTGGAGACATTGCTTCCAATTTTGTGGGACTTTTACCAAAAACTGAGATGAAATGACATCTCAAGCCCTGTCGCCCAATGTATAAACATGGATGGTCCAACTTGCACTGCTTTGCCTGGGCAGGCTTAGATCCTCGAAGCGGTTTACCAGTACTTGTGTGCGGTCGGTTTCAGCTCTGCGTGGAAGCATCATGCAGCCCATCTATTTGTTCAAGCCCCGATGGGCAAGGGCCGCAAATTCAACAGAATCCCCCTTATATAAAGGTATGCACCTTGTACCATCACAAAGGTGAACAGAAGTCTGTGATTCAGAATCACTGTTTGGATCACAAGCAAATAGTTACTCACCTAGCAATGAACAAACATAACAACCATACATGATTCGGTCCTGCCAAATACATTATCACACTAAGCACCAGTTTGATGGAAAATAACAGACGTATCACAGCATAAACACCGTATCTTCTGCACAGCGTTAGAAAATATAAATTGTTGATATGTGGGGCTACAAAGGAAATACCTGGAAAATAAAGGTCAGAACATAAAAAAAAATCTTTTCTCAACTTCATTTAGAAAAACAGAAGTGAAGGCAATGATCAGGAATTGATACAATAAACCCGCAGCTCTCATCAGTGAGACCAAAGGGAAAGAAACACAAACATGAAATCCAGACCCTTATGGAAACATCAACAGCGGTGAGCCAAAATGACAGTTACTTTCCCACAAAATGGCCAATGAATGAAGACTTCTTCACTTATAAAATAGACACTTTCAATCATAGCAACAGGTAAGGTGGGTATTTTGTGATAACTGAAGGATAGTTCTCCTTATTTCTCCATATAAACCTATGTTGTGGGTATTCATTAGAACCGCCTTGCAAAGGCGGTTCTAATGAATACCCACAACATAGGTTTTTATGGAGAATTGACAAAAACTATCCTTCAACTAGAATTTGTTTTTCTACAAAAACACAGATGTCTCCCCTGTTTTTGACCTCTAAGTATGACCTTGACATTGAAGGTATTGAGCTGGGTCCTGTGTGCAACACATCATCTAATGAAGATGAACATTTCTGCAAAGTAACTTTAAAAATGTTCATAGAGAAATAAAAAAGTTATTGGCCATACACAAAAAAGCCCTTTTTTACCTTTGACCTCTAAGTATGGACTTGACCTTTGAGGTACAACACATCGTCTCATGATGGTTAACATTTCTGCCAAGTAATTTCATAATCCATCAAAGAATAAGGAAGTTATTGACTGTCCCTTTTTTTACCTTTGACCTCTAGGTATGACCTTGGCATTGGAGGTATGGACCTTGGTCTTGCACATGACTCATGGTCTAATGACGGTGAACATTTCTGCATGGTTACTTTATAAAGTCCATCCGGAAATAAAAAAAGTTATTGACTGGACACACCAAAAAAACATTTTTTTACCTCTGACCTCTTATTATGACCTTGATCTTGGAGGTACCGACCTGGGTCTAGCGTGCACCACATCGTCTCATGATGGTTAACATTTCTGCCAAGTAATTTCACAATCTATCCAGGAATAAGAAAGTTATTAACTGAACACTAAAAAGGCCCCTTTTTGTCCTTTGACCTCTTAGTACGACCTTGACATTTGAGGTACCAACTTGGGTCATGCACGCAACACATCGTCTCATGGTGGTTAACATTTCTGCTACGTAATTTAAAAATCCATCTAAAAATAACTAGAGCTGTCAGTGAAACTGACTAGGGCCCCGGCAGCGCTATCAGAAATTTGTGGACGGACAGACGGATGGACAGACAGATGGATGGACAGAGTGATTACTATAGGGCATCCACACTTTCAGTGCGGGGCCCTAATAAAGTTATTGACAGAACACAAAAAAGGCCCTTTTTTACCTTTAACCTCTATGTATGACCTTGACCTTTCAGGTACCAAACTGGGTCATGCGTGCAACAAATTATCTCATGGTGGTTAACATTTCTGCCAAGCAATTTCAAAATCCACCAAAAAATAAGGAAGTTATTGACCAAACACGAAAAAAGCACCCTTTTTTTACCTTTACCTCTATGTATGACCTTAACATTTGAGGTACAAAACTGAATTATGCATGCAACACATCGTCTCATGATAGTTAACATTTTTTGCCAAGTAACTTCAAATTCTATCTAAAAATAAGCAAGTTATTGACAAAACCCGAAAAAAGGCCCCTTTTTTACCTTTGACCTCTAAGTATGACCTTGACCTTTGAGGTACCAACCTGGGTCATGCAGCAACACATTGTCTTATATTGGTTAACATTTCTGCCAAGTGATTTCAAAATCCATCTCAAAATAAGAAAGTTATTGACCAAACACGAAAAAAGGCCCCTTTTTTACCTTTGACCTCTAATTATGACCTTGACCTTTGAGGTACCAACCTGCCTCATGCGCACCATACATCGTCTCATGGTTGTTAATATTTCTGCCAAGTAATTTTAAAATCCATCTCAAAATAAGAAAGTTATTGACCAAACACGAAAAAAGGCCCCCTTTTTGACTGTTGACCTCTAAGTATGACCTTGACCTTTGAGGTACCGACCTGCTTCATGCGCACCACACATTGTCTCATGGTTGTTAATATTTCTGCCAAGTAATTTTAAAATCCATCTGAAAATAAGAAAGTTATTGACCGGACAAGATTTGCCCATACATATATACACACCGACAAACTTCCGAGGGAGATAATCCAAAAAGTATAAATGCGAGAGTTATAGTTCTTGCGCACTGCACGTCGCCTAATGCTGATTATTATTTATATGAAGTTTCGTGAAGATAGCTTGAAAGATTTTCAAGTTATAGAGCGGACACGAATGTGTGACAGACGGACAGACAGACGCCCGGGGAAAAAAAAATTTGTCTCTCCGAAAAAAAAATTTTCGGGGGAGACATAATTATCACAAAATACCCACCTTATCTGTTGCTATGATTAAAGGATGATCATACAGAGTAACAAGGATAATCTTATGATAACTTTTCCTAATTCTTTTATTGATATTGTGGTAGGTCAGCTTGTTAGGACTGCTTTCATGAGGCTGTTCTAAGTCAGCTTGTTAGAATTGCATTCATGAGGCTGTTCTAATGAGTATGCACAACGTATGTTTCAAGAAAAAAGGAAAATCATTCCTTTAATTATCCTCCTTACTTCTCTTTGTTTGAAGCTTTGTCTATATCTGATAATGAGGGATATTGTATTTACCGGAAAAATCCAAAAAATGTGGACACCTTGAAGACTGGCTGTAATTGTCCTAAAATTTTAACAAATTTGTTTCATGGTCCAGCAAGGACGGCAAACGGTGCAGACGGAATAGCAATCAGGGTAGACCCTGATCAGACCGCTCCTTCAGGAGCAGTCTGAACTGGGACTGCACAGTTTGCTTAGGTCTATCTGTCCCAATACTTAGGATCATTACGGTACCCTATGTATTTGGACAGGAAGGACAGAATGTGGCCTCTCATCAGGGTCTACACTGTTTTCCACTCATCCGGCTACTTTCAGACACATCAGGTAGTCAAATTAAACATGTTCAAATTTATAAGCAAGTATGGTTACAAGTTGAGGTATCAAATATTAAGGGTAAATATGGCAGTACTGTAGACAAATGAAGCATACCGTTTTCTAGCTGTTTTCAACAATATTTGCTTGTATTTTGTGAGAATAAAGTACCAGGTATAATTCAGAGAAATACCAAAATGATTTCCACAACTGTTTATAAGAAGAAAGGTGCCCTTTGGGGCTTGAAGAAGTAGATGGGCTGCATGATGCTTCCACGCAGAGCTGAAACTGACCGCACATGAGTACTGGTAAACTGCTTAGAGGATCTAAGCCTGCCCAGGCAAAGCAGTGCGAGTCGGCCCGTCCATGCTTTTGAATCCTATTGGTTTCATTGGGCAAAAGGGCTTGAGGTGTCATTTCATCTCAATGCCGGGTAAAAGTCCCACAAAATTGGAAGAAATGTCTCCAAATGACCTATACAGTGTTGATGGGGACGTTAAACATCAAATCAAACAAACAAACAAAATAAGAAGAAAGGTAAGACTAGGTTGCTTGTTTTGGATTCAATCAGCACTACTATGTCAGTTTTTGTTCAGATGTGCCTTGTAAGTCAACCAACTCACACTGCTCCTAGCATAAAATGACAGTTCCAAAGCATCATTTGCTTAACAAACTCCTTAAAGACCAAAACTATAAAACTGTCATCTCCTGTCATCTCCTTTGTTGTCTGCAGGTTACTTTTAATGTTAATGTTGCAAATCGTGAAGCTGTAGTTACATGTAGTTTGTGAATTTGAAATAAACATTGTATGTATCATGTACAGTAATCTGATTAGCTGACAGTCAGAAATGGGTGTGGCTAATTCAAATATTCAGCAGGAGGAGGGTTAACTGATCAAGTTGTAAGAGGACTGTTCAAATATGAATGCAACTAAGCACATAAAAATGATTCGACGATAGATTTCGATGTATTCCCCTTTAACAGATATACAAACTCTCAGTCTTCTGATCCAATCATTGATTGCATTTTGGTTGTCTTTTCGAGGTATACTATGAAGGCACTGGAATATTGCAGAACCGAGGTGTTTGCGCTGTACAAATTTTCGACCAGAAAGTTATTTTTTCAGCCGCGGGAACAAAAAAAAGTCACACAGGGCAAGGTCAGGGGAATACAGGGCGGTGAGGGAGTTGAACAACCTTTTCCTGCTTCAGATAGTCTTGCACAATGAACGCCTTGTGCGATGACGCATTGTCATGTAGCAATCTGACATTGGCCAAACCAGTTGCGGGTCTTCGTTCATTGAAATATTTCTTCAATTTTCTAAGAACTTTATTCTTGTAAAACTTCGCATTTACAGATTTGCCTTTAGGCACAGCAACCTGAATAGCAGGGCCCTGATTTGAAAAGAATATGGCATACATTGCCTTCTTGACGCTCATGGTCCGCTTTGCAATGCATGGTCTTTTGCAATACTTTGTTGCCCATATTTTGTTCTGAATCTTTCGTTTTGGCTCAAAAAAAGGAACACTTGTCTCGTCACCTGTGATGACATTAGCGAAAGACCGTGCATTGTAATTTGCAAACTTTTTAAGCAACTTCTTGGCGCACTGAACCCTTGTCTTCTTCTGTTCATCTGTCAACAGATGACCCCTGGTGTCTGAAGGGTTGCATGTCGGACAGATGTTAAGGAGGCTGAGGTTCGATCCCCTCAGCATTCAGAAATATTCCTTAATTTTTTTTTTTTTTGGTCGGTAGCCCCTCTCCTTTCCAACATATTTTTTTTTACATACCTTGCATATGCTAATGAACTACATGTAAAATATATTCCTTCACAGAGATTGTTCAAGAAATATTTCC
The DNA here is from genome assembly GCA_963580285.1 of Lucinisca nassula. Classification (NCBI taxonomy): domain Eukaryota; kingdom Metazoa; phylum Mollusca; class Bivalvia; order Lucinida; family Lucinidae; genus Lucinisca; species Lucinisca nassula. The sequence continues at coordinate 174,265,158 of OY757010.1, forward strand.
TGATGGTTCTCTCCCTAAAGGAAGTTGTCAGTTACTGGCAAAAGAATGTGGGCTTAGCAATTAAGCTGTACAAAGTGCAGATTTTGTTTGTTTTGTTTTGTTTGATTTGATGTTTAACGTCCCCGTCAACACTGTAAAGGTCATTTTGGAGACGTTGCTTCCAATTTTGTGGGACTTTTACCCGACACTGAGATGAAATGACATCTCAAGCCCTGTCGCCCAATGAAACCAATAGGGTTTATTGGCATGGACGGTCTGCCTCGCACTGCGGTACCTGGACAGGCTTAGATCCTCTTAGCGGTTTACCAGTACAAGTGTGCGGGCCAGATTCAGCTCTGCGTGGAAGCATCATGCAGCTCATATATTTCTTCAAGCCCCTATGGGCTGGGGCATTTGTTTGTTTTAGAATTTAATAACCCAATCAACATTATAAAGTTTGTGTGGCATCAGTCTATCGTCTGGAGTTTAATGGCCCACTCAATACTGTAACCCTTATCCTACTGAATAAATTAATTTAGCCACATCCATTTCTTACTGTTCATTAAACAATGAAACAACTTGATATAATGTATTAGTTCATTTCACAAACTGCATGAAAAACAGTGTACCGGTGGGTCCTGATCAGATGTCTTCTTCATTTGATCTAGATCTGCACTCATTGCAAAGACAGGGTTTGTCCTGCTCATATGGTAAGGTTTAAGTCAGAGTTATATTCTTTGAAGCAGCATGCTGGCATTGTCAAACATCCTGTTGCATCCTGGTTTGAAGTAGGATGAGTCTGTATACAAGAATGATGAACCCATTTTGTACCGGAAAGCCTGGCAAAAAGTGCAGGCCCAGATCAGACACCACAGAATGTGGCGTCTGATCAGGGCCTACACTATTTTCAAAAGTTCAGCTATTTTCCGAATAAATTCTGAAGATAACACAACCTGTCATTTCTTAATTTCGAATGGACTCTTGCTGTACATAAGGACACCTGCTGTGCATAAGGAGGAAGATTCCATTTGGTACCAAAAGGGTTAATTCAACTTACCCAGCAAAAATGAACCAAAACTAGGACTTATAGAATCCCCAAGTAAATTCTCAAGAAACAAGGGAAAGAAGTTACTGTTAAAATGGCAGTGAAAAACCTGGAAAAGAAAAAAGAAACTTTTATACTGCCATCAGCCATTCGAATACCCTAATAAAGGGGATCAAAGAACTGCACACTGTAATCGGTATTGACTTATAATACCTTCTACTGACCTATAATACGTATAGTGAAAGTTTATAGACTGGAGCAACTTTTCAGACACCTACATGTAATTAGCATATGTAACCAATAACATACAGCCCTTTATACATGCGAAAACAACCCAATGGCAAATTACTATCTTTGCTAAATTTATTTAAATACGTTTTCAAAAATTTCAGCTAGATCCTTACCTTCTCAGGCTTTCCTTGGTTGAATGGTCTATTGGAATAATTGTGCACTGCTTCTGCGGTTGGGTCTAAATCTTGAAAATAATTTCTAGAGCGCAAATAAACTATTTATTTACTTTATACTCATTTATTTTAGTTCGATTGCGATGGAAGCTTCAAGCTTATCTAATCGCTCTTGAACACTCATTCCGGATGTTTTCACGCGCGCGCGAGAGAGGCAGTGACTATTACACCATTGGTACCAATTTACACCTGGGTGGAGTGAGGCAGTGTCATTAAGTGTCTTGCCCAAGGACACACATCGATACCGGGTGTCGGATTCGAACGCACAACCTCTTGATCATGAGTTGAACGGGTTATCCACTGCGCTATCGAGGCTGACTAAACTATTTATTTGCATGTTTTCAAAAAGTATGTAGAGCATCGAGAAACTTTTATTCGAGCGACCATGTTCTTTCTGACATCTCTGTGACATGGTGACGTCAGAAATGCTACACTCTTTGACGTCATTTAATGCTTACTACATGTATATGTGTGGTAATTAGGTCGAATATGCTATATGGCAATTTTTCCAAGTATTCTCTCTCTAGACTGGGATTTGCCTCTACATATAACATTACATTGCCAGTGGCAATTTGCCACAAACTACAGTAAAATTCCTGTAATAAGACCACCTATGGGACTGTTCAAAAGTGGTCTTTAAGACCACTTTTGAACAGTCCCAAAGGTGGTCTCTGACCAGAGGACACTGTTTGCAGAAAACACAAAGAAAGAATATCTACTAAATAAGCTTTTTATAGCAGAATTAGTCTTAATTTTAGGTGGTCTTAATAGCGGAATTTTACTGTTTGTGATAATATTCCATAACATTGCTAAGTGATATCACATGTTACATACAGAATATATCTACCAGTAATGATATCCTGTTTCTCCCCTTTCATCTGACAAAAAGACAAATGACAGTGCTAATGATGTTGTATGATAATCCCTAAAAAAGCTCACATGCCGCATACAGAATTCCTATTGAAACCACCAACCCCTTAAAACAGAGGTTCCATGTTATTTTTCAGACAAAGCGCCAAGAAAACTGCCATTGACAATATTTTAATTTTTTTATCATTTTTCAGAGAAATATAGGTTTGACATTTCATATGAATTGTCTGCCTAGCAAACAATTCCTATCAAATGTCAAAACCTGATTTTTTCTCTGAAACATAAAGACAAAAAAAAATATCTGAGAATTGAATGTCTTATTCAGATGTGTTTGGTACTCCAAAATGACCTTTACAGTGTTGACGGGGACGTTAAACCTCAAATCAAACAAACAAACAAAACTTTAAAAGGTCATACCTTGGGTAATTGATATCTGTATTATAAATCACAATTACATGTACTCATAATCGAATGCAACACTTAGGTAACAAAGTAATCTGCAACTTAAAGTAATGTTCATAAAGTAATCTGTAACCATGACTTTCGGGATTAGAAATACCGGTAATTGTGAGGGAGTGAGTGTTTGAGTATTACCATCTCAACAACAGCTAAGGTCATACGGAGGCAGGACCTCAGTTTAAAGACTCATCTGAAAGTCTGGAGAAGCCTGGGATCGATCCTGCGACCCCTGGTTTACAAGGCAAGTGGCATAAACACTACACTACGGAAGCTTCTACCAGTAATTGTAATGTTATCAACAACATTACAAAACTGCCTGTGATCATGACTACCTGTACTTTTAAATTAACTCTACGATTACTTTTGTCACTAATGAAAGATTCTCTAAATCAGAGGACTTATAAACATTAAACTAAACATCAAAATGTACCTGTATAAGGTTCATGGCAGCAAACCAGATGAAATTAGTCTGTGATGATAGTTGACAGATGAAGTTCTTGAGCTTGGTCTGTTCTGTTTCTTCGTCATGCCAGCTGAACAACAAAAATGGTCCATCACGAAAACACGCCTATATAATTTTGACCCCCCTTGAACCCCACTTTTATATAGTAAAACTGGGATTTACAGGGGTAAACCTTATTTTTCTTATTTCTGCTCTAAAATATAGATTGTGGGTACTCATTAGAACTGCCTCGATGAGGCAGTTCTGATGAGAACCCACAATCTATATTTTGTAATCAGAAAAATACCACAATTTGTCATCTTAACCCTTGTCCTGCTGAGCCCGGATATGCCTTACTTTCTAAACAATGAAGATCCAGATCAGATGGCTTCTGACGAAGCCATCTGATCAGGATCTACATTGTTTACCATTCGGATTGTGAATTTGTTGCAATAATTTGGATCAAGTAATCTGATTGGTTGATAATAAATAGTAGGTGTGGCAGTCTGGCAGATTAAAATATTCAACAGGTCAAGGGTAAAAATGTTCGTTTTTTTTTGGCAGTAAAGTGTCCAGTGTATTTGTATAGGCGTGTTTTCTTAATGACAAAAATAAAGCTATATCTTGTTCACAGGCACTAGAATTTGATTGTGCAGGGGTTTAACGATGCATAAACATTCATGATTCATTTTGTGCCATCTCCCACAGAAAGGGAGGAGATAGTACTATTTCTTCCCTTTGTGTGGGAGATGGCACAATTACTGTAGAGGAGATGAAAGAGAGGGACAGGGGAGACAGGAAAATGAACGAAAGTCAAGAAACTGAATAAATAAGAACATTTCCTCCTCAACCCTTATCTGCTACAAGAATTGACCTTATTTGCTGGTTCCTAGTCTAAGGATTACCAGTGTTGGGAAAGCAGGTAACCAGACCAGTCTGGTTACTTGTTTTTCCAATATTGACAATGTGCAAGCTTGGATCCAGCAAATATGGTGAATAGCAGGTATTCTCCAGCTGTAAGATATATCAGTTGGATGCTCAGGTGATGTAAGATGCATGATTATAAATTCACCTTACAGAACCACCCCAACACAGACACTAGAGGAATATAACTTCGGATAAGGAGGAGTAAACAAGGGATAATTATGTTCCCCACCAAAGGGGAGGGGGACATATTGTTTTTGGTGCAGATCTCATCAGCGGGACACCCCCCACTCCCAGCAAAGTAGGGATGGGGGACATATTGTTTTGGTGCAGATCCCATTGGCGTATGTGTCAGCATGACACTCTTGTGTGCAAGATATCTCATGAACTACTGGGTGGATTTTAATCAATTTGCACCTATATCACATTGTGACAGGATGAAGAACTGATTAGATTTGGTGACCTTGACCTTATTTTCAAAGTCACAGCCATGCAAAAATAGGTCAAATTTAGGCCACATTTAGGTTGTGTGCAGTATATCTCATGAACTACTGGGTGGATTTTAATCAAATTTGCATGGATATAACACTGGGATATGATGAAGAACTGATTAAGTTTTGGTGACTTTGACCTTATTTTCAAGGTCACATCCATGCAAAATAGATCAAATTTTGTCGGCGTATGTGTCAACGTGACAGTTTCTTGTGTTTGTTTGATTTGAGGTCTAACTTCCCCGTCAACATTGTAAAGGTTGGTTGGTTGATTTGAGGTTTAACATCCCCGTCAACACTGTAAAGGTCATTTTGGAGACGTTGCTTCCAATTTTGTGGGACTTTTACCCGACATTGAGACGAAATGACATCTCAAGCCCTGTCGCCCAATGAAACCAATAGGATTTATTAGCATGGACGGTCTGCCTCGCACCGCGGTTCCTGGACAGGCTTAGATCCTCTAAGCAGTTTACCAGTACTATTGTGCGGGCCGGATTCAGCTCTGCGTGGAAGCATCATGCAGCCCATATATTTCTTCAAGCCCCTATGGGCGGGGGCGATACATTGTAAAGGTCATTTTGGAGACGTTGCTTCCAATTTTGTGGGACTATTACCGGACATTGAGATGAAATGACATCTCAAGCCCTGCCACCCAATGAAACCAATAGGGCTTATAAGCATGGACGGGCCGACTTGCACCGCTTTGCCTGGGAGGCTTTTTTTTTTTTTGGTTTGGGTTTTACGGCCCTTTCAAGATTATTTCACTCATATCGAGCCGATCGTTAATCATAGGTGGGCGAAAACCGGAGTACCCGGAGAAAAACCACCTGACCTTCCGTTGCAGAACTTGGCGTCTCACACGTGACCCGAGCGATCCTGGGAGGCTTAGATCCTCTAAGCGGTTTACCAGTAATTATGTGCTGTCGGTTTCAGCTCTGCGTGGAAGCATCATGCAGCCCATCTCAATGGGCGGGACCTACAGTTTCTTGTGTGCAAGATATCTCATAAAAATTGGGTGGATTTTAATCAAATTAACATGGATATAACATGGGGACAGGATGAAGAACTGATTAATTTTTGATGACCTTAACCTTATTTTCAAGGTCACAGCCATGCTAAATAGGTAAAATTTAGGCCAAAGTTAGGTTGTGTGCAGTATACATGTATCTCATGAACTACTGGGTGGTTTTTAAACAAATTTACATGGATATAAAATTGGTACAGGATGAAGAACTGATTAGGTTTTGGTGACCCTGTCCTTATTTTCAAAGTCATAACGAGGTTAAATAGGTCAAATTTAGGCCAAATTTAGGTTGTGCGCAATATATCTCATGAACTACTAAGTGGATTTTAATCAAATTGCATGGATATAAGCCTTTGCTGTTTGTAAAAATGCTGGGGAGCCCTTGAGGTAGCTTCAAGCAACAAGTTATGCATGCAGCTCTTATAGTTTGCTGCAAACATTTGAAAATGAAGATATTCTCATCTATCTTATAAATCGTGATTTGCTCTTAAGGTGAAAGGATTTGCTAAAAAATTTACGAGGAGTTAATTTTTGCTGGGTTCACTTCACGAGCAAGGTACATGCAGCTCCATAGGGTTAGAAAATTCCACTTGTCCCCTTGCCATGACTAGTAAAAATTTTGAAGGACGGGTAAAAATGTTGTCTAGTCCCTACGAAATTTATCAAAACCTACATACCCTTTGTCATTTGCCCCGCCCCCCCCCCCCCCCACCCCCATCGGGTCTTGAAGAAATAGATGGGCTGCAAGATGCTTCCACGCAGAGTGGAAACCGACCCCCACGCGAGTACTGGTAAACTTTAAGAGGATCTAAGCCTGTAGAGGCAAAGTCGGACCGTCCATGCTTATAAACCCTATTGGTTTCATTGGTTGACAGGGCTTGAGATGTCATTTCATCTCAATGTCAGGTAAAGTCCCACAAAATTGGAAGCAACGTCTCCAAATTGACCTATGCAGTGTTGAAGGGGAAGTTAAACCTCGTCAAACAAATACCCTTTGTCATATAACATGTAGGAAGAGTGGAATTTTGAAGAATTTTCCAGGGATAATTAACCCTTATCATGCTGTTCACGACACCCTTTTCTTTGGAAACAGTGTAGATCCAGATCAGATGGCTTCTGAAGAAGCCATCTGATCAGGATCTACACTGTTTGACATTCAATTTATGAATTTGTATGAATAAATTACATCAAGTAATCTGATTGGTTCAAAGTCAGAGATGGGTGTGGCTAAACTGAATATTCAGCAAGAGAAGGGTTAAGGGATAATATTCCTTATTTCTTTTTAGAAACATTTGCTGCAATTACTTGTCAATGAGGCAATTCACACCACAAAAACACGCCTATATAATTTTGACCCCCCTTTGAAACCCACTTTTATATACATGTAGTAAAACTGGGGTTTACAGGGGTAAACATTATTTTTCTTATTTCTGCTCTTAAACACAGATTGTTGATATTCGTTAGAACCACCTCAATGAGGCAGTTCTAAAGAGTACCCACAATCTACATTTTGATATAAGACAATTATCACAATATTTCATCTTAAAATTTCATTTTTTTTGGCAGTAAAGTATATAATGTATTTGTATACCGGTAGGCATGTTTTCATAATGAAACAGATGTTAATATCATGTCGTTTGGAGGAATTAGAAACATTATCCCGAAACTGTCCCACAAGTCCAAGAAGGTGATAACAAAAGACACTTATCACCTTCTTGTGCTCATGGAATGAAATTATCTTCAGTGCTCCTCATCTTAAGCTATGATGCAAAAAAGTGGTATTCGTGAGAGGTTGTGTCCCTTGTTAAAAATGTTAGATGTATCCATTTCCCTTACATGTACATGAACATCACGAAAACATGCCTACCGGTATATAATTTTGACACCCTTACACCTCACTTTTACATTGTCAAACTGGGGTTTACAGAGGTATACACATTTTTTTTTTATTTCTGGTCAAAAAATAGATTGCGGGTACTCATTAGAACCGCCTCTCCGACGCAGTTCTAACAAGTTCCCACAATCCATGTTTGAGGAGAAATAAGAAAAATATCAGAATTATTTTATCAGAAAATTTTCATTTTTGGTGGAAAAATGTTCAATATACAGTCAAACTTCGATGGGGGTCTGAAGCAGGGTCGGTCGGGTTAGTGGAAACACTGCTATTTTTTTTAGACCTAATTAGGAAAGGTGTTCTTAGATAAACCGACCTGCTTGGCTTGACCTGAATTAGTGTTTACTTGGTCATTTACCCTTAAGATGTCATGAAAAACTACAGCTGAAAATGTCTATTTATGTCTTCTGCTGCATCTTTGTGCAAACTTTATAAAAATATTTTTGCATAAAGGCAAACAATGTGGATCCTGATCAAACTGCTCCGCAGCAAGTTCTCAAGGTGTCTGAACTTTGAGGCTCTTTCGGTAACCAGCAGACAACAAAGCAGACAGTAAAGCAGATGACAATTGTTGTGATTGGCATCTTAAGGGTCAAACCAAAGAAAAGTTACCTGGATACTGCCCCTGTCTGTGCTATAACATCTGGCTGTTCCTTGAACATCTGCTTAAGTAGTGTCGTTACACCCCAAAATCCCAGTAGCGATATTAGTGTAAGAATCAAACAGAACACACGGAATGATGAAAGATTTTCCTTGTTCCACACTGCATATGAAAAGAACACAGAGGCTGTGCCAATAATGCTGAATAAAGATGACTTAGCATTGAGCTTAGTTCTTGTATCTGCTGAAACTGCAAGATCAGCCAACAAAGCTGAATGATGCAAATCAACCATAGTCAAAAACCCATCATATAAACACAAGCATATAACAAACTGAACACCGGGGTGTGTCCACTGGACCCAAAATGAAAGGAAAGATACAGCAAATAGTGGTCCTGTCCAATGAAGAGCACTTATACGTGTGAGAATAATGTTTACTTTGGAGTGATCTTTTCCTTCACTGGATGACAAGTACTTTCTGTCACTGATCCACCCAAAAAGAGGGTCATTGAAGGAATTCCAGATCAGAAATACTATTTCACCAACCCAGAATGATGTCTTGTCAATTTTGTAAACAGTAACAAACATGTCCACATGAAACAGCAAGAAAATATTATGTAGAACAGTCATGAACAGGGCCAATGACCCATAGGCTACATCCACCGGAATTTGAATTCTTTGGTTTGTCCGAGGCATTTTTGGTCCTCAAGATAAATATAAATTACTATTATAATGCTAAAACTTGATGAAATTGTTTTTGTTGCATGTGGGTTAGTATCTGTATGTTCAGCTATCACAGTTTCACAATTAGCACTTTATCATAACATACTTAAGTAAAATTGTTCCAAAATATAAAAAACAGCACCAAAATTTTCAGCTTACAGATACACTCAATGGGTTTCCTCCAACGATATTTCAAAATATTTTTGTTCATACTGCATAAACAGAAATACAGAATGCAGGAACGTTCATGTCACAATCAGAAAACCTATTAATAGCATTAAACTACATGTAACTGTTACTGTTTTCTACCAGGACTTTCTCTTCAACAACAACAGCTGTCACATCAAATAGCTAAAAATATATATTTTCAAGAAAATTATGGCAACAGGTGACATTTCAATTAACTGCAGTGTTGCCTCTCTCTGGTCAGGAACAGTATATTTGGTATAAAGAGTTTCTTTTTCTGTCTTTCTGAATTCTTCTTAGACCCAATGTTTTGTATCTTTCTGTTGTACTGGAATCTGAAAAGAAAAACAAAATACAGAGAAATTCTGCTATTACGACCACATAAATTTAACCCTTATCTTGCTGAATATTCATTTAGGCCACACCCATTTCTGTCTATTAACCAATCAAATTACTTGATGTAATTTATTGTTACAAATTCATAAATTAAATGTCAAACTGTGCAGATCCTGATCAGTTGAAAAGATAGGGGTTGTCATGAACAGCAAGATAAGGGTCAAGACTATTTCTTCTTTGTAAAGCTCATTTAGTAGATTTGACTCATTCTTTCTCCGGCTTTTCTGCATGCAGTGTCCTCTGGTCAGTGACCACCTTTGGGACTGTTCAAAAGTGGTCTTAAAGACCACTTTTGAACAGTCCCAAAGGTGATCTTAATATATCAATTTTACTGTAATACAATTGTACCCACAACACTTATTATGACACAGATTTGGATATGCTTTGAAGATGGATCCCAAAAATGAATACGATTTAATAGAAAATAAGAGGACCATGATGGTGCTAAATCTCTCACCTGTGCTCAGAGATTTACATACATAATATTGAAGTTTCACAATGTAAATTGCTTCAAGGCTGTAATTGGAACAACTCTAGAAGTGGTTCACTATACAAAGCTGTGTACCAAATATCAAAGACCTGTGCCTTCTGGTTTCAGACAAGAAGATTTATAAAGGTTTTCCCTTTACATGAATAAGTCAATGTAAAACATGTTGGCCCCTGGGCAGGCCATGTTTGGCTCCAGAGCTAAAATTTGAACAATCCTGGCAGAGGTCCACTTGACAAAGCTGTGTACCAAATATTAAAGGCCAGGGCCAAGACGATTCAGACAAGACGATTTTTAAATGTTTTCCCAATAAGAAGGTCACATGTCTAAGCAGTTTATCAGTACACATGTTTCAGCTTTGCGTGGAAGCATCATGCAGCCCATGTATTTCTTCAAGCCCCAATAGCCCCTAACCCCCAACGTTTTGTACCAGCTCGTAATTTTACTACTCGAAGTTATAAATTTTGTTTGCTGTATTGGATGAAACAAGCTCTCGAGTATTCCAGTATGGTAATCTGTCCCCCCCCCCCCCCAACCCCCCCCCCCCCCCCCTTTACTGTATGTTGTTTCTTGCAAATTTCAACGGCTTCCTAGTGGACAGGCGGCATTCCGGGGACGTCAAACAGGTGCCTATGCGAGGCTATGATGTCTCGTCGATGTTTTAGGGCTGTAAGCCTGCTGAGTATGTCAGCATAAACTCTTGAGTCCTGATCTTTTATTTACATTCTATCCCCTATTTTTCGCCGTGAACTGAATTGATAGATACATGACTTTTTGTATTTAATATGATTATAACAAATTGTCATCATGGAGACACTCATCCACTGGAGTTATTGAAATTGTTATTTTCCTCACACATCACTGTGTATGATCTGAGATGCTCAATAAAGTTCTGTTCTGTTCTGTTCCCAACACTGTGCCTATTGAGTTAGAAATTGGTTCACCCTCGGAGGATCACCCTGCTTGTCTTAAAAACACATCTATATAATTTTGTGGTTCGCGCCTTGCTCAGCCGATATGTGAGACACAAAGTTCTGTCAACAGAAGGTCTGATAGTGTTTCTCCAGATACACCAGTTTTCTCCCACCTGATTAACGGTTAGCTTGGAATAAGTAAATAATCTTGAAAAGGCTGTAAAACCAAAACCCCCAAAATACTGATTCATTCAACATGATTACATGTATATGCATGATACATTACTTTTTTGACCAAGGTGTCTGTCTGGCAGTAAATAGATAAAAATTTACTGCATTGAAGGGTACATATCTCATACCCGGTAGTCTCATATCACAGAGCTTTTACAGTAAATCTTCCATCATTTAACATGTATTCAATGGTACATATCTCATTACCGGTAGTCCCATATCACAGAGCTTTTACAGTAAATCTTCCATTATTTAACATGCATTCAATGGTACATATCTCATACCCGGCTGTCCCATATCTAGGACTGGTTAATCGGAGCTAAAGAGATAATCAGTTATCATTCCTGTCATTGCATTTGATAATCAATTAGAGATCACTGAAGATTTTGTCATAATTTTACCTGTCTGGCTTTCTGTCCGAGCATGACTCCTACCATATACTGTACTTTACCATAGGTATTTGAACAGACAGGCCTGAGCAAACAGTGTAGACCCAAGATGAGACGCCGCAGAACGCTGCCTCTCATCTTGATCTGCACTGTTTGTCACTCATACAGCTATTTTAGGCGCAACTTTGGGTAGTAAATTGTACTTATCAAGTAATCGATTGCAAGCAAATCAGTAATGATAATCATTTTTCAGGAATTTATCGATTGTATAATCGGTTATCCAACTAGACAAAAGTGCCCAGTGGGGCACGTATACCCCCGGCCAGTGCCATCACCTCAGCTGAAACAAGAACTACAAAGGGAAATAACTCTAAAAGGCCTGACCCCTTGGCCCTTATTTTCTTTCCCACAATACAACTAGTCATACTGATCATGTTTGCAAAATTTCACGTTTCTATGTACAGTAGTTATTGAGAAATCTTTGACACAAAATAAAAATATACACTATTAAACAGCAAGAACTACAAAGGGAAATAACTCTAAAAGGCCTGACCCCTTGGCCCTTATTTTCTTTCCCACAATACAAGTAGTCATACTGATCATGTGTGCAAAATTTCAAGTTTCTATGTGAAGCAGTTCCTGAGATATCTTTGACACAAAATAATTGTTTACGGACAGACAGACAGACAGACAGACGGAAAAGACAAAAACTATATACCCCCATTGCATACTTCGTATGCCGGGGGTATAATTAATCGTGCCAGCCTTACCTATATCACAGAGCTTTTACAGAAAATCTTCCTTTATTTAACAGTTTCCACCCGTTGACAAATTTGTCAGCCAAAGAGGTACATTGTACAATTCTGTTCTTGATAGAGAAATTTTGTGGGTTTTCGTAAAGATAGAAAGTGCAAATATTTAGCAAAATTCACAAAATGCAATAAAGTGATATATTTTAGCATACATGTAATTTGGCAGCAAGGAAAAAGTCCTAAAATCTTTTCAATATTTTTCTTCAGCTTAACAATTATATGTATCAAGCTTAAGTTAATTGATTATAAAAAGATCTTAAATCCCCAGTTAGTTCTTCCAGGTCTTGGCTGATATTGAATTACCCCACCCACCCAAACCTCACCATAAATTTCTACATGTAACTAAATTAAACATACCTAATGTTAATTTCTGGACTTCCTTTTTATCAACATCTATGTGGTTAAATTAAGATAACATACCAGCAGATACTGCTGCAGATTTATATTTGTTCTAAGAACATCAGTATGCAACCTTCAATATATAGCAATACTGACAATGACCCATAAAGATGCTAATTAACTAAGAAACACCTCAAAAAGGTTTATAGGAAAGATAAAGTCATTCAAAATTTATCAAAAAATGATTAAAAGAAAAAAAGAAACTCTTTTGAATTCAGGTTTTATACAGCTGGTTGTCAGCAACCTCACAAGCTAGTGACAACTGGTTGTCAGCAGCCTCATAGGCTGGTGACAACCAGTTGTCTGATAAACCTCATAGGCTGGTGACAAGTGGTTGTCAGTAGCCGTAGCCTATTTTCATCCTGAACAAAGACCACTTTGTGTTTTGAACAGCATTGATAAAAGTTTTAATAGGGCAATTAATTGTTTGTGGACATCCTTTAATGAGCCAAATTATTTTTTTTAGTGATTCATTAATAAAACCTGACATAATGTTACCTTTAGCATGTTTAGGGGTTTTAATCAGTGAATCATTCGGGCATAACTGGGATTATTCTATACATATCTGCATAAATGCTGAGAAATGATCCTTGTCTTCTAAAGAGGTTGAGCAGTTGATGCAAAATTGATCCTCAGAATAAAAACCACCTGTGGACAAAGACCATATTTCTTCTTTCCTTTGAGTGGTCTTTGTAGACAAGTTAGACCGTAAGTTGCTGCCTGTAATTCGCACCGTTAATAATAAGCATCTTTGATTGTTAAATCATGCTAATTTTATTGGCTACTTGAGATTAATAGTTGTAACTAGAGCTGTCAGTGAAACTGACTAGGGCCCCGGCAGCGCTATCAGAGGAGTAGGAAAATGTTGATGTTAAAAAAGACGTTTTTTTTTTCCTTTCACCTCTAAGTATGACCTTGACCTTTGAGGTACGGACCTGGGTCTTGCGCGTGACACACTGTCACATTATGGTTAATATTTCTGCTAAGTAATATTTAAATCCATCCAGGTATAAGAAAGTTATAGATTGGACACAATAAAAAAGACGCTTTTTTGACCTTTTATCTCTAAGTATGACCTTGACCTTTGAGGTACGGCTGTGGGTCTTGCGTGTGACACTTCGTCACATTATGGTTAACATTTCTGCCAAGTAATATTTAAATCCATCCAGGAAAAATAACAAAGTTATTAATTGGACGCAGGAAAGACCCTTTTTTGACCTTTAACCTCTAAGTATGACCTTGACCTTTGAGGTACGGACCTGAGTCTTGCGCGCAACACTCCATCACATTATGGTTAACATTTCTGCCAAGTAATATTTAAATCCATCCAGGAATAAGAAAGTTATGAAGGATAAAAAAATTTGTGGACGGACAGACGGACAGACGGACAGACAGACAGACAGACAGACGGACAGACAGAATGATGCCAAGTAATATTTAAATCCATTCTGGAATAATAAAAAGTTATGGAGGATAAAAAAATTTGTGGACGGACAGACAGACAGACGGACGGACAGAGTGATTACTATAGGGCACCCACACTTTCAGTGCGACCTTGACCTTTGAGGTACGGACCTGAGTCTTGCGCGCAACACTCCATCACATTATGGTTAACATTTCTGCCAAGTAATATTTAAATCCATCCAGGAATAAGAAAGTTATGAAGGATAAAAAAATTTGTGGACGGACAGACGGACAGACGGACAGACAGACAGACAGACAGACGGACAGACAGAATGATGCCAAGTAATATTTAAATCCATCCAGGAATAATAAAAAGTTATGGAGGATAAAAAAATTTGTGGACAGACAGACGGACAGACGGACGGACAGACAGACAGACAGACAGACGGACGGACAGAGTGATTACTATAGGGCACCCACACTTTCAGTGCGGGGCCCTAATTAAGCATGCATCGCATGCTGCCCACCTCAGATAAACTATAGATAAATGAGTACTAACCGATGTACGATGGTAGGCTGAAAAGTTCTGAGCCTGACCAAGAAGCAGGCATCGAACAGCCATGAAATTTTGTATTCATTAAATCCAAACCTTTATTACTTGATTTGACTCAAATGAGTTCAAGTTTACCTGCAATAACGTAGAAATTCTAGACTTTGAAAATTGATACTAGCACGTTTTTGAGAAAATGGACAAAATCTGGTGCCGTGGTGTCATCAAGTACCTCCATAAAATGGGGTTAGCTGCTAAGGACATTCATGCCGATATGGTTGCTATATTAGGGGATGATGCTCCTTTGTATGCAACCGTGAAAAAGGTGACAGCAAATTTTAAGATGGGCAAGGACAGCCTTGAAGATGATGACCGGTGTGGACGACCCACAACGGCAACCTGAGGAAACCATCAGCCTAGTGCACAGGGCTGTGATGGATGACAGGCGTTTAACTGTGAATCAGTTAGCTAACACTGTTGGCATCTCCCGTGAACGAGTAGAGAACATTCTACACAGTGAATTAGGAATGTCGAAGGTTTCCGCCAGATGGGTGCCACGGCTTTTGACGCCTGACCAAAAGTTGACCAGACTGAACCTGTCACAAGCCAACTTGGCTATTTTTGAAGCAGACCAAGATGGTTTTCTTGACCGTTTTGTCACTCAGGATGAGTGTTGGGTTCATCACTTTGAGCCAGAGACCAAAAGACAATCCATGCAATGAAGCACCCTGGCTCACCCCCTCCAAAGAAGGCAAAGGTCTTCTCCTCTGCAGGGAAGGTGATGGCATCAGTGTTCTGGGATGCCAAGGGTATAATATTCATAGATAACCTTCAAAAGGGCAGAACAACTAATGGGGAGTATCAGGCAGATCTGCTAAAACAATTGCGAAAAGCAATTAAGGCTAAAAGACCCGGAAAATTGACAAATGAGGTCTTGTTCCATCAGGACAATGCGCCTGCTCATTAATCCGCAATGGCTGTTGTGCATGACTGTGGCTTCACACTTGTCGATCACCCTCCGTATTCACCTGACCTAGCTCCATCAGATTATTGCCTGTTTCCAAACATGAAAAAGCACTTGGCTGGGCAGCATTATTGGTCAGACGAGGAGGTGATACCTGTTGTTGAGGAGTTTTTCAGGGACCAAGATGAGACCTTCTATACCACTGGGATCCAAGGACTCCAACATCGCTGGAGGAAGTGTGTGGACAGGAAGGGAGACTATGTTTAAAAGTAAGGCACTTTCAGCATGGACAAACCATTGGATCTTGGTCAGACTCAGAACTTTTCAGCCTACCCTTGTATAACAGTTTAATCATGCTAATATTGAGCCTCGAATACAGAGAGAGAGAGAGAGAGAGAGAGAGAGAGAGAGAGAGAGAGAGAGAGAGAGTATATGCCCTGTATGCTGAATAGCAATGTTATTAATTTTCTTTTTGGCACCTTTAAATTTAATTTGCACATTCACTTTGACAATATCACCTTTTCAAAGGTAATGAAGTAGATAAGGATAAAAAACTTAATGGTGGTTGCCAAACTGATTGCAAATACTGACAAAGCACAAAAGATCTATCGCTTGTCGACAATTTTCAAAGGCATTCCAGTCAATCTGTTTATTTCCACCAATTTCATTTCAGATCAGGGTCATGCTCTGCTTCTTGTGTACTAATACCCGGTTAGTTATACCTCAATAGTTGCTCACTATTTTCAAAATGAGCACAAGTATAATGAGTTCACTTCACAGTATTGAGAGGCTCACCATGGGATAAAATTTACTGGGGCAAAACTGTTAAAAAATATAAAAAAACATTGCATTTTTTTTTTTGTGTGTAAAACCGCATTCCAATCGTAAAACGGATTTCGCAATTTTCATAAATCCATTCGCAAAAAAAAAAAATGTAAAAATGCGACAGATGCACACCCTTGTTAATGGCCATAACTGTCAAATATGTTAACGTATTTTGCCAATTAACAATACTATACATGCCCACTATAGTGGTCTATACATGTATATCAGTGAAGGTTCATGCATATATTCCATTTAGTAAAGGAATAAGGGTCCAAAAACCATTTAATGGAAATTGTTAACGACCATAACTCTGCCAAATGTTAATGTATTTAGCCCTTTAGCGATTCCCAAACCACACATTCCCAATACCAATGGTCATACAAAATTTCATCCAATTAGTCCATAAATATAATGGGAATTATTAACGGCAATAACTCTGTTAAATGTTAACGTATTTTGTCCATCAACAATCCCAAACCGCTCATACCCAATACCAATGTATATTCAAAATTTGAAGAAAATCTGTGAAAAAATGTTCAGGTTACTGATATAAAAACCCTAATTTTGAACTAAAATAAGGCCGTAACTCTGTCAAGCGTAACAGATTTTGCCCATTAACAATCCCATACCAGTCATTCGAGGTATAAACATGTATGCACAATTTGAAAAAAATCTGCTAAAAACTACTCAAGTTATTGATCGGAAATGATGGGGATGGATGGACATACGGACAGATACTCGAAGGTATATCATAACACCCCACCACTAACGTTTGGTGGGGTATAAAAACTGAGAAAGAAATATTTTTCAACTATTGGGTGATTATCGTCCAAGGTGGTGAATATATAATGAGTTGGTCAGTACTGACACGTGTTAAAAGTAAACAACCAACACGATGGTCAATTGAACAATCAAAAATGCTAATTATCAATGGTGCAAATTTCAGACCGATATACACATGTAGGAAAATGCCTTGTGTTAGATATAAACACGAGACAACAATTTAATTTCAGCGACCAGTTTTGGCCAAATGACTCAAGGTCGCAAAATAATGAGAGAAGGATGCCTCTGCATCCTGTGGACGCAAAGCACAAGTAGCTAGCGCTAACGCTGTGAGACTAGAGCTATATGTTCAAGCAATTTTCATGGGGACTATGACGGATATGGGGAGGGTCTTTCACCAGTACTGTCCATCAGTAGAGTCCAAGAGACCCTTTGACCAGCCATTCAGAGAATCCTTTAGTATGATTCTACAGCTACAAACCGGCTATAGTTAACTCAATGATTACAAATCCAAGCGTGGAAAACTCAAACCAACCTCCTGGCAGGGATCTTCTAGATCAAGCTGCATACCAAATATCAAAGCCTAAGCCATCTGGTTACAGACAAGAAGGTTCTTAAATGTTTTCCCTAACATAAGTCTATCTAAAAAAAAGCGGCCCCTCGGCAGAGCCATTCTTGGTGAGCATAGTGGCAACTTTAATGCTGACGAGAAAATAAACATTGGACGCAGAACTGCTTACTCACTTATGGGTGCAGGATTCCATGGGAAGTCTGGTACTAAACAATCTATAAAGGCGGATATGTGGAGGAAGTATGTAATCCCAAGGCTGATCTATGGTCTGGAAGTACAGAATCTCATTAAAAAAGAAATCACTGCCTTTGAGGCCTTCCAGATACGATGCGCTAAACAACTTCAGGGATTGCCAACCGAAACTTCTAATTCTGCCACTATGGCATTACTTGGACTCCTACCCATTGAAGCATGTATCAATAAGTGTGTCCTGACGTTGTTCTGTAATGTTGTCCGAGACACCCAGTGTATAGAATATGACATCGCAGTGCGGCAGCTAGCTGTAAAATCCCCAAATGATACAAGTTTTTTCTCTAAGGTGAGGAATATTCTAGACCTGTATTCTCTTCCCACAGCATATTCTGTGGTTGAAACCCCCCTACAAGAGAACAGTGGAAAAAATGTGTAGAATTAGGTATTCATCAATATACCGAAACCCCATGGAGAGAAGACATTGAAAGTAAGTCAACCCTAAGGTACAGTACAGGTCGCGCAGAACAGCCGAAAGACTCTTTATTCCGAATTTCTTCATTTCGCATGATTCTTTTGGCCCTCTAAAACATTCCGAATCTGAAAATTATTCGGAGTGTCTTACTCGCAAACACTCCGCGAACCGTCGTCGTTCGCGATTCGCGGAGCATATTCCGAGTGTTTCGGAAGCTTTACCTCTTTGCCGCAGGCTATCTTTGCCGCGAAATCCATGCGAAAGTTACGCGGAGTGTATTTAATTATTACCTGTGTGTGCAACTGATAATTAATCATGAAAAAAGAAGAAGAAGAAGAAAAAAAAATAATAACGAAAGTTATTGGAAATGAAAAAGAGAAGTTTAAAACAAACACGATTGAATGGCGCAGTGTATCAGTGTTGAAGAATTTATCTTTTATATGCTCATGTGTGTTCCCGAACCGTTTTCTGTATACAAAAAAGACGATATTTTTTTCGATGGTTTGTCTTTGTGTGTCTGCGTGTGTGACATTCAAGATGTTTTGTCTTCCGATGTTTGGTCGCGTGTTGTTTTGATGTTTCTATTAGATGTTTTGAAGTTTCCATGTTTTTTTTGCCTTTCGATCAAAATTCGGACACCCGTCTTGGACATTGGTCGACCGACCGACAGACAAACAGATAGGCACAGACAGACAAGATAGACCAATGGACAGAGAGACAGAGTTTAGAAAATGCAAGATTGCATCTCGTTAACACTCCTAAATTGACCCATCTTTTTTGGTAGGTGTAGTGTGGTAATATGGCTCTTTCAAGATGTCGATCGTTAATCAAAGGTGGGCGAAACTCGGCTTACCCGGAGAAAATCCACTTGACCTTTCGGTGCAGAACTTAGCATGTTTTCACTTCCCTCTTTTGATTCCTCAGATGCTGCAGATGAGACTGCGCAGGCTGGTCCAGATGAGGATGAGCGGGTGGTCAGGCTGTGAGGTCTTTACTGCTCGTTCAGGACTTACTGGCTCAAACTACAGTTAGCGAGGTGATTCCATTTTTTGTAGTGTTTATTCGTCGCTGCGATACATGTAAACGTATCTGTGACATGACCAGCGTTATCCCAATCTGAATGCCCGATGATTGTCTCTAATCAGACCTCGCGGTTGTGCAGGCTGATCAACTCTAGTCAGGCTCCAATCTGAGTCTTTACCGGTCATGTGAATCTTATCGTATTTGGCTGGCGCTCGCTCGAACTTAGCTTCGTGTTTGAGGCGATTTCATTATTTATAATAAAAATCATGACATTTATATATATAGCATAACTTGTAATAATTCCTGTTTGTGTGTGTGCGTGTTTTTTTTTTTTTTTTTTTTTTTTGAAACCGTGTAGATCATGATCAGATGCCTACAAAACGGAAATGCTAATCAAACTTCGCATACGGAAAGGCTGATCTACGCTGGTTAGGCAGGATTTGCAGGTTTATCTTGAGTTTTTGCAGGTCATGCAAGCACTGGGTCTGATGGGTTAAAGTGACGTTCACAAGAATGATCAGTCATGACTTTAGCATACATAATTACGCCCCGCCCATCGGGACTTGAAGAAATAGATGGGCTACGCAGAGCTGAAACCGACCGCACACGAGTACTTGCTTGTTTATAATGGCCAAATCGAAATCGCTCATGAGCACATAGCGAATTGCTCCCAAAGCTCTAGAAGATATCTACATACACCACAACCTCTTGGCCCCCGCCAATCGGGGCTGAAAAAATAAATGGGCTGCATGATGCTTCCACCCAGAGCTGTATCCGACCGCACACGGGTACTGGTAAACCGCTTAGAGGATCTAAGCCTGCCCAGGCAAAGCAGTGCGAGTAGGACCGTCCATGATTATAAACCCTAATGGTTTCATTGGGCGCCAGGGCTTGAGATGTCATTTCATCTCAATGTCGGGTAAGAGTCCCACAAAATTGGAAGCAACGTCTCCAAAATGACCTATACAGTGTTGACGGGAACGTTAACCCTCAAATCAAACAAACAAAACATACATAATTTTTGTTATTTGCGTAATCAGTTCAGTTCTTTATCCGAGTACCTGATGAGGTTTTCATAGACTGATCAGTCACAACTTTTCTGGCTACACAGCTATCTCTATCACCTCACCGAGGCGTTTCAAAAGGAGCGTGCAGGCTTTTGCCGGCGCTAGGTACTGGGTCTGATTTACAAACACTGATCAGTCAGAATCTTTCTCACAACACGGCTTACTTTATCGACTCACCGAGGCGTTTGAAATATGAACGCGCAGGTTTTTTTCCGGTCTACAAGTCCCGAGTCTTTGCAGTTCGTGCGAGTTTTACAGTCCAGTTTGATCACCATAGGCTAAGACATTACGAAAACACGCCTATTGAAATACATCGGCAAAATTTTACCTCCAAAAATGGATTTTTTTCAGATAAAAATCCTGATAATTTTTCGTATTTCTACTCAAAACATAGATTGTGGGTACTCGTTAGCACAATCTCGGCGAGGCGGTTGTAACGGGTACCCACAATCTATATACAGAACATAAAGATTAACCCCTGTAAACCCCAGCTTCGCTATAGAAAAGTGGGGTTGAAGGGGGTCAAAACTATATAGGCATGTTTGCGTGATGAATAAAAAAGTAGTTGCATTCACAATGTATGTGACAGTTGGAAGGAAGGACGGACGGACGAAAACCAGTGACGAAAATAATATACCCACATAAAACAATAACCAGTTACACCACCCAATGAATCGTATACCCTTTAGCTGAAAAATAAAATGTCGTTGCCGAAGCTGACTGGTTTTGACCGTCGGTCTCATGTTCAGCATGTTTTAAAACAAACCATTGAGACCGTACATTAGTTAGCGCTCGACAAGAACAAAAACCCAGAATAACATGCACTATCAAAGGTAAGTGTTTTCGCTCATTTCACCATGGATAGAACTGCGGCCCCTTATGACGGACGGACGAACAACAATGACGAAAATAATATATCCATTTTTTTTTCTTTAAAAAAAAAAAAAAATCGGGTATATTAAAATCAACAACACACCCCTATATTAATCAGTTGACTCGACCAAGGAATTGTATACCCTTTTACTGAAAATAAATGTCGCAGCCGGCCTCATGTTTAGCATATTTTTAAACAAAACACTGAGATCGTACATTAGTTAGGGCTCGACATTAAACCCGTGCTACTACAAAGACCGAGACGGCCCCCACCCATCGGGGCTTGAAGAAATATATGGGCTGCAGGATGCTTCCACGCAGAGCTGAAACCGACCCGCACACGAGTACTGGTAAACCGCTTAGAGGATCTAAGCCTGCCCATGCAAAGCGGTGCGAGCCGGCCCGTCCATGCATATAAACCCTATTGGTTTCATTGGGCAACAGGGCTTGAGATGTCATTTCATCTCATTGTCGGGTAAAAGACAAAAAGTCCCACAAAATTGGAAGCGACGTCTCCAAAATGACCTTTACAATGTTGACGGGGACGTTAAACCTCACAAAACAAAGACCCAGAATAACATGCACTGTCAAAGGTAAGCGTATCATTTCACCATGGGTAGAACTGCGACCACTTGTGATGGCTGAATATTGATCAGACTGCATGGATGCACACGCCAACCTGGAAAAACCGTCCATGAAAGGTGGGTGCGTGTGTTATTCCACAGACTTCCAGTGTATTCATAGGCGAAAGGCTCATCAGACATATTACGCATGTGCGTAAATTAAAAAAAAAAAAAATACTTGCCTTTCGGGAGCAAATTCTTTCCACCATCTCAGAAAAGGTTTTTATTATTACACAGCACCATAGAAAGTTTTCGGTAGATTGACAGTCGACCAAAAGTTACGAAGTGCAGTAGCTTTACGATACTGATTCTTAATGATTGTCACTAAGTTGTATGAAATCCAGGTAGCGGTTTATTAAAGCCGCGCTGTTCGTATCAGTGAGGCCAGAGTAGTGTGTAAAGGTTTACCTGTAGAATCGATCTGGTCTGGAAATGGCAAACAGGGTAGATCCCGGTCAGAAGCCAAATAAAAATGCCTCTTATTAGAGTCTGCATTGTTTAGAGTTAAGGCATTTAAGGGATTAACGAACGAATGTCTGAGCTCCCATCCAGGGCCATTTTCCCAGCCTGCCCATCAATCATCAATGCCTCGATTAAACCATCTTATTGTAATGCCGTTTTCATTATTTCTCCATTAACCCATTTCAGACTGGAAACCCCTAAACGGGTACCCTGGCAAACAGTGCAGGCCCAGATCAGACGCAGAAGAACGCGGCGTCTGATCAGGGCCTGCACTGTTTGCAAAAAGTTCAGCCCTTTTCCTTATCAATTTTGAAGAAAACACAACCTGACGCCCCTAAATTTTCAAATGGACTCCTGCCATATATAAGCTGGAATATTCCATTTGGTACAAAAAGGGTTAAACATCTCTCGCTTCTCGTGAACAACCAGTGTGACAGATTGCTTTTTTCTATGCGCTGTCTCCGACTGAGCACATGATTCCCACGATTTACCGCAGTTCGTCATGTAAGCACGTGCAGTTTAACCATACTACGTCATACTAGTGATAACGCGCACAGTTATTGCGTGTGAAAAGGAACTTACAGGAAACATAATCGCCCGTTTGAGAATTGATCTGTGCAGTCTGATCAGAGCATTTGCTGTTCCTGTGAGCATTCTGATCTCTGGGTTTTTCAAAGAGCAACAAGTGAAGCTTTGACCCAAGTGGATGCATAGACTGGGGAACACGTAATTCGATAAGACGTGTAACCATTGAAGACTCAGATCAGCCTGCGCATCTGTGCAGTCTGATCAGAGCCTTTGCTGTTCGAATAAGCATACTATGTGGGTTATTCAAAGAGCAACAAGCGAAGACTGGACATGTTGTCTAGATGCACATGCTGATCTGATACTTCTGTAGTAGAAAAAAAGTCTTTGTCGTGCGCCGCTCATGTACAAGAAAAATGTATAAGAATGCGGTCTACATGGTGTCTGTTTTAGTTTTTCGTCCCACCAACAGCTAATGTCATACAGAGCCGGGTCCTCGGTTAAAAGACGCATCCGAAAGTCTGGAGAGGCCCGGGATTGATCCGACAATCCCTGGTTTATGAGGCGAGTAACGTAACAACTATACACCGGCTATTATAATTTATTCCTCATTGACAGATTTCGTGTTAAGGGGTCCGTTAACTGACTACAGATAAAGGTATGTAATAGTGGCAAATCATTATTATTTTAAATTTCTTTACTTCCAATTTCATGCGGCGTCTGATCTGGGTCTTCAAACCCGACAACAGGATTCCAGTCCAGATTCTAGAGATAATCAACACATTTGCGCAACACTCTGACCTCACAGCGATTAGAATAGCGCGGCTATCAATACCAGGATTTGTGAAATCAACAATTTTTAATCCCCCGCCGCAAAGCGGAGCGGGGATTATAGGAATGTCTTTCGTCTATCCGTCCTTCGCGGTGGGGATTATAGGAATGTCCGTCCGTCTGTCTGTCCGTAACACTTTCTTGTCCGCCCCATATCTCTTTTACCCTTTGATAGATTTTCATTAAACTTTGGTCAAGTGTTAGTCTCAGTGAGCTGATGTTCAGAACCCATAAGGAACCATGCCGACTCAAGGTCAAGGTCACAGTTGGAGGTCATGAAACTTGGTATTTTTTGTCCGTTTTATATCTCCTTTACCCTTGGAAGGATTTTCATTAAACTTTGGTCAAATATTCTTTTGAGTGAGCTCATGTGCAGAACCCATAAATGAACCATGCCGACGCAAGGTCAAGGAATAGCTGAAGGTCAAGAGTTTGAAACTTTGGTTTTTGTGTCCGTTCCATATCTCTTTTACCCCATTCAAGGATTCTTATTAAACTTTGGTCAATTATCCCCCTCAGTGAGCTTATGTGCAGAACCAATAAATGAACCATGCGGACACAAGGTCAAGGTCACATTTGAAGGCCACGACTTTGAAACTTTGAATTTTGTATCCGTCCCATATCTCCTAGACCCCTCAAAGGATTTTCATTAAACTTTGATCAATTAGCCCCCTCAGTGTGCTCATGTGCAGAGTTCATAAATGAATCTTGCCGACACCAGGTCAAGGTCACATTGGAAGGTTACTACGCCGTATGGCTTTCCGGTCATACATTTTTGATGGCTACGTTGCTCATCCTGGAATGTTCATAACCAACAAACACAATTTCTTCTATAATCATTTTATTCTAGTACATCACGCCCATTGCCAGCCCCGGTATCTCATTTGGATGCGCGTCTGACTGGGGATCAGGAGAACGTGGGTCCGATACCTGCCGGGGTCGGCAACATTCTGTTGTGGAGATTGATCATGAAATTTGTTCTGGCCTTTCCCTCTTTTCCGCTGTTATCAAGAAGGGCAGTTGTCATTCTCTGGCGAAAGAATACGCACTGTGCTGGTTAACCGTTACCGTAAAAGAATGCCCAGGAAAAGTGCTGATGGGTAAACTGATCAGTTAAAAAATGACGCCCATAACGGCAATGGAAATGGAGTGTTTTATTGTGCAATAAATCTCAGCGAAGAAGAGCGTGACCGAACAGCCGCAGTTGTAGAACGTCACTCCTTGTTGTTGTTGTTTTTTTTAATTAGAGTTTGACAGTCCAGTCAATACTATTTTAGGTCATTCTTTTAGCTGTCAACACTTTCTGTGCAAACCTATAGGCTACGTAAGCGTTTAACTAATAGGCTGCAGTGTGCAAATTCTTTCACCAGAAACTGACAAGTGCTCTTGACTCAGCGGAATGGATTTGTTTGTTTGTTTGATTTGATGTTTACGTCCCCGTTAACTCTCTATAGGTCATTTTGGAGACGTTGCTTCCAATTTCGTGGGACTTTTACCCGACATTGAGATGAAATGACATCTCAAGCCCTGTCGGCCAATGAAACCAATACGGTTTACAAGCATGGACGGTCCGACTCGCACCGCTTTGCCTGGGCAGGCTTAGATCCTCTAAGCAGTCAACCAGTACTAGTGCGCGGTTGGTTTTAGTTCTGCGTGGAAGCACCTTGCAGCCCATCTATTTCTTCAAGCCCCGATGGCGGGGGCCGTCAGCGGAATGGAGAGAATGACTGTAGAAAAGTTGTAATGATCGATTTCCACGACAGAAAGCTGCCGACTCCTGGCAGGTATTGAATCCGCATCCCCCTGAATCACTTAATTTGCCGGGATTCCTTTTAACATATTACGGAGCTTGACAGCTCGGTGGTTAGTGCACTTGCATTTGATGCTAGAGGTCCCAGGTTCGATCCCAGGCAGCGGCGATAAAATTTCGGTGTCCGAACACGCTCCATTGGCATCATTTGCAGGGATGAATGTCATAAAGGGCATCGTCCTTCGGATCGGGACGTTATCTGGAGGCCCCCTGTGCAGGGAGAGTCATGCCCTGTGCAGGTTGAAGACCCCTACCGTAATTACATGATTACTGTGTTGGCTTTCATCCTGCGAAACTGGTGTGTATGTAATGTACATCTGCGAGTAATGGTCAGATGTGACCGATCGCAGTATTAGTAGAAAGAAAAGAAAGAAACAAAGTCGAAAAGTTGGGAGAATTTGATGGTATTGTCGAATATGAGTGTGTTAGAATCCAAATAGATCAGCTCCAGTTTGTGAACCATTGCAAAAAAAACCAGAGAACCAGTGGTCCTGTAAACGCTCACCTGACACCTGGTCCTGGTGTTCATTTTAATGTTTTTATATATGTATATAGCCTCAGAGCAGGGGTACACAAATTGTGGGGACAAAATTTTGATGTCTAACAATGTGATAAAACTTTCCACCTATTCCTACCTTTCTGACAGTTCGAAGGCCATGCTTTCATTATGGTTTATTCCATTTGTCATATTTTTTTTAACTTTTCATATTATTTAGGGAATGTCTGATTGACAATGTGCTGGGAAAGAGCACTTGACTCCTTGATTTTCCATTTGTTCATCATATAAAGGATCCATATCAAATTTCACTTGAATTGGGCCAGCGGTTTCTGAGAAAAAACTGTTTGAAATATGGAACCTGGTTAATCTTGGTCCCAGGTCACTGAATGATGACTTTTCATGTATTCATTTACTTTATCTGATCTACCAATTTGGTGACATTGTCTTCAATGGTTTCCTAAAAATCCATTATTTTCACTTTTTCCCATGCAAAAGCCTAAGTTGACAAATTTGACACTGCCATAAAAGGTCAAGGTCAACCCAGGGTCAGCATTTGTAAAAACTATGACGAGCCCGAGTACCATATGATATATGCCAAGTTTCAAAGCCATTGGCCTTACGGTTCTGGAGAAGAAAATTTTTGAAGGCTTTTTACCATATATGGGCATGGCGGCCATCTTGGTCATGTGATCTAGACCGTACTGGCAACTTTTCATTTGTTCAACTCACAAAAGCTCCATATTGAATTTCACTTAAATTGGCTCAGTAGTTTCTGAGAAAAATGTTTTTTTTTTTTTTTAAATATGAAATCGGAGTGACCTAGGTCTAAGGTCAATGAATGACCTTGACCTTTCTTACCCATAGATCTTCATGTATTCAGTTACTTTACCTAATCTACAAATTTTGGTGACACTGTCTTCAATGGTTTCCCTAAATATCCATTATTTTCACTTTTTCCTATGCAAAAGCCTAAGTCAGCAAATTTGACATTACTGTAAAATAGGTCAAGATCAACCCAGGGTCACCATTTGAACAAACTATGATAGGCCCGAGTACCATATGCTACATGCCAAGTTTCAAGGCCATTGGCCTTACGGTTCTTGAGAAGAAGATTTTTGAAGGCTTTTTACCATATATGGGCGTGGTGGCCATCTTGGTCATGTGATCTAGACCATGTTGGCAGCTTTTCATTTGTTCAACTCCCAAAGGCTCCATATTGAATTTCACTTCAATTGGCTCAGTAGTTTCTGAGAAAAAATGTTTGAAATATGGAACCTGCGTGACCTTGGTCTAAGGTCAATTAATGACCTTGACCTTTCTTACACATAGATCTTCATGTATTCAGCTACTTTACCTTATCTACTAATTTTGGTGACACTGTCTTCAATGGTTTCCTAAAAATCCATTATTTTCACTTTTTCCCATGCAAAAGCCGAAGTCGGCAAATTTGACATTGCTGTAAAATAGGTCAAGGTCAACTCGGGGTCACCATTTGTACAAACTATGATGGGCCTGAGTACCATATGCTACATGCCAAGTTTCAAGGCCACTGGCCTTACGGTTCTGGAGAAGAAGAATTTTTAAGGCTTTTTACCATATATATAGGCGTGACGGCCATCTTGGTCATGTGATCTAGACCTATTGGCATTTTTTCATTTGTTCAACTCATAAAGGCTCCATATTAAATTTCATTTAAATTGACTCAGCAGTTTTGGAGAAAAAAATGTTTGAAATATGGATCCTGAATGACCTTGGTCTAAGGCCAATGAATGACCTTGACCTTTCAGAACCATACATCTTCATGTATTCAGTTACTTTACCTGATCTACAAATTTTGGTGACACTGTCTTCAATGGTTTTCCTATAAATCCATTATTTTCACTTTGCCCCATGCAAAAGCCTACTTCGGCAAATTTGACATTGCTGTAAAATAGGTCAAGGTCAACCCGGGGTCACAATTTGTACAAACCATGATGGGCCCGAGTACCATATGCTACATGCCAAGTTTCAAGACCACTGGCCTTATGGTTCTGGAGAAGAAGATTTTTGAAGACTTTTTACCATATATGGGCATGGCGGCCATCTTGGTCATGTGATCCAGACCCCGCGAACAAACTTTCGTTCCCCCATCCCACTGAGGCTCCATATGAAATTTGGCTTTGATTGGCCCTGCAGTATAGGAGAAGATCTTTGAAAATGGTGGACGGACAGACGGAGGGACGGACGGACGGCCTTTCTGACCCATAGATCTTCATGTATTCAGTTACTTTACCTGATCTACAAATTTTGGTGACACTGTCTTCAATGGTTTTCCTATAAATCCATTATTTTCACGTTGCCCCATGCAAAAGCCTACTTTGGCAAATTTGACATTGCTGTAAAATAGGTCAAGGTCAACCCTGGGTCACCATTTGTACAAACCATGATGGGCCCGAGTACCATATGCTACATGCCAAGTTTCAAGGCCACTGGCCTTATGGTTCTGGAGAAGAAGATTTTTGAAGGCTTTTTACCATATATGGGCATGGCGGCCATCTTGGTCATGTGATCCAGACCCCGCGAACAAACTTTCGTTCCCCCATCCCACTGAGGCTCCATATGAAATTTGGCTTTGATTGGCCCTGCAGTATAGGAGAAGAAGATCTTTGAAAATGGTGGACGGACGGACGGACGCACGGACGGACGGACGACGGACCATGGCTATACTATAAGCTCACCTATGAGCCTAAAGGCTCAGGTGAGCTAAAAATCAAAGTTCAAGCTGCCGGTTAATTTAACGTACACCAATCGTGGTTTAGTCTTCTTTACAAATGCCTCCAAACTGTGATTTATTACTCAACAAATCACATAGAATATGATAAAATAGAATCATTTCTCATATAACTAATCTTGACGATATTATATAAACAAGACTGTGAGCTATTAAAGGGCTGGGAGTGTTTCGCGGCCCTCTCAAGATTATTTCATTTATTTCTATCAAAATGCTAATCTGAGATGGGCGAAAACTGGAGTACCCAGATAAGAACCTGACAGCCCTTGTTTGTCTACATGCCCGAGTGAGACCCTACAGCGGTGAGAGACCAAATCATTGCTCTTGCAGGGGAGGCTCTTATCGTCTTTCTTATCTCTAGAACTAGCGGGTTTTTTTTTATTAAGATGACATAGTTCGGTATCATCGCGAAAACATGTCTAAATAATTCTGACCCCCTTTAACCCCACTTTTATACAGTAAAACTGGGGTTTAGAGGGGTAAACGTTATTTTCTTTATTCTGCTCTATAACACAGCCAGTGGTACTCGTTAGAACCGCCTCGATCAGGCGGTTCCAATGTGTATCCATAATCCATATTTTGAGCAGAAATAAGAAAACTATCACGTTTTTACACTGAAAAATTTCAATTTGGTGGTAAAATTATCCAATATATTTGAATAGGCGTGCTTCCGTAATGTTTTTACAAATCTAGTTCAAATGTAAACTACTGGTGCTCGTAAGAACAGCCACAATTAGCCGATCCTTACGACATCCATAAATCTGTACATGTAAGCTTCTGTCTAAAAATAAGAGAACTAATGATTATCCCCAATCCTCGTAAACCCCACTGCTTTATATAAGCTAGGTGTTCATCTCACGGACCTGTCCACCTGACGGCTACGGATGCTGTAGATGCTTATTCGGATGTTTTCCTTTTTCCCTTCCTCTCCTTGAAATTTGGGATTCCGCCAGCCTTTAAAACAACGATCTGGTCGAAAGAAGTGAATTCTTCAACCGAACATCAAACCAAAAAAAAAAAAAAAAAAAAAAGAAAGAAAAAAATATATAAATATATATATATATTGCATTTGGGAACATATCACGACGATTACCTTATACTCATTAAATGCCTGTTTATTACAACTTCAAGTAAGGCATTTTACCGTAATGGTCCCGTTTCCGTGCTGGGGTATATTAGTTGCGCGTGCAAATTGAAAATCCAACAGGCATGAAAAAAGATTGGGTCAAATGATACATGTTAGGCTGCGCGAAAGTTGGCGAGGCATGTTAGAAAGGTGAAATTTTGATAGGGGAAGGAAAAACGACATAATGAAAATTGTCAGTAAAATAATAATAATAACAAGAGGGCCCAGAGGGCCCTGAATCGCTCACCTGAGAATCAGTGTCTCTAGTACATTCTTGGCCCAAGGGCTATACTAGGTGAAGCTTCATACCAAATATCAAAGACCTGAGCCTTGTGGTTTCAGAGATGAAGATTTTTAAATATTTTCCATATATAAGCCTATGAAAAACCAATGGGCCCCAGGGATGGGGGCATTTTTGGCCCCAGGGCTATAATTTGAACATTCTTGGTACAGGTCCACTAGATGAAGCTTCACACCAAATATCAAAGATCTGAGCCTTGCGGTTTCAGAGAAGAAGATTTTTAAAGATTTTGCCTGTATAAGCCTATGTAAAACCAAAGGCCCCCGCCCAGGGGCATTTTTGGCCCCAGGGCTATAATTTGAACCATCTTGGTAGAGGTCCACTAGGTGAAGCTTCACACCAAATATCAAAGACCTCGGCCTTGCGGTTTCAGAGTAGAAGATTTTAAAGATTTTCCCTATATAAGCCTATGTAAAACGAAAGGCCCCCGGGGGGGGGGGTGCATTTTTGGCCCTAGGGCTATAATTCGAACAATCTTGGTAGAGGTCCACTAGGTGAAGCTTCACACCAAATATCAAAGACCTGGGCCTTGTGGTTTCAGAGAAGAAGATTTTTAAAGATTTTACCTATATAAGCCTTTGTAAACCCAAAGGCCTCCAGGGCGGGGGGCATTTCCGGCCCAAGGATCATAATTTGAACAATCTTGGTAGAGGTCCACTAGCTGAAGCTTTATACCAAATATCGAAGAACTGGGCCTTTTGGTTTCAGAGAAGAAGATTTTTAAAGTTTTTCCCTGTATAAGCCTATGTAAAAACCAAAGGCCCCCGGGGCGGGGACATTTTTGGCCCTAGGGCTATAATTTGAACAATCTTGGTAGAGGTCCACTAGATGAAGCTTCACACCAAATATCAAAAACCTCTGCCTTGTGGTTTCAGAAAAGAAGATTTTTAAAGACTTTCCCTATATAAGCCTATGTAAACCCAAAGGCCCCCCAGGCGGGGGCATTTCTGGCCCAAGGGCCATTATTTGAACAATCTTGGTAAAGGTCCACTAGATGAAGCTTCATACCAAATATCAAAGACCTGGGCCTTTCGGTTTCAGAGAAGAAGATTTTTAACGATTTTCCCTGTATAAGCCTATGTAAAACCAAAGGCCCTCAGGGCGGGGGCATTTTTGGCCCTAGGGCTATAATTTGAACAATCTTGGTAGAGGTCCACTAGGTGAAGCTTCACACCAAATATCAAAGAACTGGGCCTTGTGGTTTCAGAGAAGAAGATTTTTAAAGATTTTCCCTATATAAGCCTATGTAAACACAAAGGCCCCCGGGGCGGGGGCATTTCTGGCCCAAGGGCCATAATTTGAACAATCTTGGTAGAGGTCCACTAGATGAAGCTTCATACCAAATATCGAAGACCTGGGCCTTGCGGTTTCAGAGAAGAAGATTTTTAAAGTTTTCATTTCAAAAATCTATTTTTAGCTCCTGTGACCCAGATGTGCAATGGACCAGAACCATTTGAACAACTTTGAAAGGGGACCACCTAAGGATCATTCCTGTGAAGTTTGGTCAAAATCCGATCAGTGGTTTAGGAGGAGATGTCATTTGAAGAAAAAGTTTACGCACACACGCACGCACGCACACACGCACGCACGACGGACGACGGACAAAAAGTGATACCAAAAGCTCACCTCGTCACTACGTGACAGGTGAGCTAAAAATAATAATAGGCGATCGCTATTGACAGCCGGCTGTCGATAGCGAATTCGCTATTGACAGCTGGCAAACTAAATTGATGAAAATGGGTTATTGCAAATTTATTGTATGTTTTACTTTATAAACATTTATGGACAGGTTATTAGGGCCCCGCACTGAAAGTGTGGGTGCCCTATAGTAACCACTCTGTCCGTCTGTCTGTCTGTCTGTCCGTCCACAAATTTCTGATAGCGCTGCCGGGGCCCTAGTCAGTTTCACTGACAGCTCTAGTTTATTATATAATGGCTTCAGGTACTGTGATTATCCCGTCAGTTGGTCTTTACCATGGAACCTGCTAAAGTAGTGATATTACCAGCTGTTCCAATGATTTGGTGACTGTCTATCTTCTGATAAATATCATTTCTATGACTAAGAATATTGTGAAGCCTTATTAATCTTCTTAATGCAAACAAATATTTACTGTTTTGCCTGTGACTGACGCCATTGTTTGCGGAAATTCCTGAGTTTTTAGCTTACCTGAGCCGAAGGCTCATAGGTGAGCTTATAGTATGGTAAGGCTCCGTTGTCTGTCTGTTGTCTGTCAACATTTTCAAACATCTTCTCCTCTGAAACCCCAATTGGAGTCATATTACATGTGGAGCATCCATGGGATTGGGGAACGAAAGTTTGTTCGCAGGGTCCAGGTAATATGACCAAGATGGCCGCCATGACCATATAAGGTAAAAACCCTTCAAAAATCTTCTCCGAAACCAGTGGGCCCATTGGCCTGAAACTTCGGATGTAGCATTAGGGACTCGGGTCCATCATATTTTGTTCAAATGATGACCCTTGGATGACCATGACCAATTTTAGGCCAAGGTCAAATTTGGTCGCATAGACTTTTGTATGGGGAAAAGTCAAAACCTTGTATTTTTTGGAAACTATTGCAGCCTGTGATCTGAAAATTAGTAGATACTAAATGGTTGGATGAAACTACACAAGAATTCAAGGTCAAGGTCATTCTTTGACCTTTGTTCAAGGTCATTCAGATATGAGAATTAAAACTTACTGGACAGGTTTTTCAAGGAAAAATTCTGTCCTTTAGAATAGCGATGTCCGTGCGGGCGTCCGCGTTTACCTTTTGGTTAATTTCTCTCAGACACCTTAAAGGCATTTGTAACGAAATTTCATATGAGAGTTTTTAAGAACAAGGAAATGACAATGAATTTGGTCACATGACCAATATGGCCGTCATGCCCATATAAGGTAACAAGAGCTCCGCAAGCGGGGCATTATACGCCCGTGGCAAATTCATATTTGGTAGACTGAAACCTGAAAACAGTATTCATTGATGGTGGAACTATTTTTCAAGTTTCAATGGGTGACAGCAAATGCAAGAAGAGCATGCACAGTGACAAGCCAGAGCTAGGGCATCACAGAGCTTTCTTCCTTTTCCCTGTATTGCTCTTTCCACAGCAGACAGCTTAGTACTAGAATTAATCTCATCAGTTATTTACAACACATAAAAACGAGCACTTATAGCATTTGCTTAACCTTTAACCCGATAATTCTCGAAACTTTACGCACATCTACACATCATGGTCTTACTACCTACCAAGTTTCAGCTTGATCGGATGAGTTATCCGGAAACGAAAATGTTTACAAAAATTTCAAAGGGGCATAACTCTGTTAATATTTGGCGGACGTTGATTATCAAAACTTTACGCACATCTACACATCATGGTCTTACTAACTACCAAATTTCAGCTTGATCGGATGAAAACTGTAGTTTTCCGGAAACGAAAATGTTTACAAAAATTTCAAAGGGGCATAACTCTGTTAATATTTGGCGGACGTTGATTCTCGAAACTTTATGCACATCTACACATCATGGTCTTACTACCTACCAAGTTTCAACTTGATCGGATGAAAACTGTAGGAGGAGTTATCCGGAAACGAAAATGTTTACAAAAAATTCAAAGGGGCATAACTCTGTTAATATTTGGCGGACGTTGATTCTCGAAACTTTACGCACATCTACACATCATGGTCTTACTAACTACCAAGTTTCAGCTTGATCGGATGAAAACTGTAGGAGTTTTCCGGAAACGAAAATGTTTACAAAAATTTCAAAGGGGCATAACTCTGTTAATATTTGGCGGACGTTGATTCTCGAAACTTTATGCACATCTACACATCATGGTCTTACTACCTACCAAGTTTCAACTTGATCGGATGAAAACTGTAGGAGGAGTTATCCGGAAACGAAAATGTTTACAAAAATTTCAAAGGGGCATAACTCTGTTAATATTTGGCGGACGTTGATTCTCGAAACTTTACGCACATCTACACATCATGGTCTTACTACCTACCAAGTTTCAGCTTGATCGGATGAAAACTGAAGGAGGAGTTATCCGGAAACGAAAAGTTTACGGACGGACGGACGCCGACCCCATAACATAATACGACCGTTTTTTTCAAAACGGGCGTATAAAAACCCTTGAGAAATCTTCCTTCTCTGGAACCAGTGGGCCGATTGTCATGTAACTTGGTATGTGGCATAGGGGATTCGGGACCCTCAAAATTTATTCAGATGATGACTCCTGAATGTCCTTGACCTATTTTAGGCCAAGGTCAAATTTGGTCGCATAGACTTTTGTATGGGGAAAAAGTCAAAACCGTATATTTTTAGCTCACCTGTCACGTAGTGACGAGGTGGGCTTTTGGGATCACCTTTTGTCTGTCGTGTGTCGGTGAGTGAGTGCGTCCGTCGGTCCATTCCTAAACAATTTCTTCAAACAACATCTCCTCCTAAACCACTGATCGTATTTTGACCAAACTTCACAGGAATGATCCTTTGGTGGTCCCCTTTCAAAGTTGTTCAAATCGTTCCGGTCCGTTGCACATCTAGGTCACAGAAGCTAAAATATTTTTTTTTTACTGAACACTTTGAAAATCTTCTCTGAAACCGCATGGTCCAGGTCTTTGATATTTGGTATGAAGCTTCATCTAGTGGACCTCTACAAAGGTAGTTCAAATTATAGCCCTGGGGCCAAAAATGCCTCCGCGTTGGGGCCCACCAGTTTTACATAGACTTATATAGGGAAAACATTTAAAAACCTTCTTGTCTGAAACCAGAAGGCCCAGGTCGTTGATATTTGGTATGAAGCTTCATCTAGTGGACCTCTACCAACTGGGGCAAAAAATGCCCCCGCGCCAGGGCCCACTGGTTTCACATAGGCCTATATAGGGAAAACTTTTAAAAATCTTCTTGTCTGAAAGTCTTTGATATTTGGTATGAAGCTTCCACTAGTCGACCTCTACCAATATTGTTCAAATTATAGCCCTAGGGCCATAAATGCCCCCGCGCCAGGGTCCACCAGTTGTACATAGACTTATATAGGGAAAACCTTTAAAAATCTTCTTGACTGTCTGAAACCAGAAGGCCCAGGTCTTTGATATTTGGTATGAAGATTCATCTGGTGGACCTCTACCAAGATTGTTCAAAATATAGCCCTGGGGCCATAAATGCCCCCGTGCTGGGTCCCACCAGTTTTACATAGACTTATATAGCGAAAACCTTTAAAAATCTTCTTGTCTGAAACCAGAAGGCCCAGGTCTTTGGTATTTGGTATGAAGCTTCATCTAGTTGATCTTTACCAAGATTGTTCAAATTATAGCCCTTGGGCCAAAAATGCCCCTGCACCAGGGCCCACCAGTTTTACATAGACTTATATAGGGAAAACCTTTAAAAAATCTTCTTGTCTGAAAACAGAAGGCCCAGGTCTTTGATATTTGGTATGAAGCTTATCTAGTGGACCTCTACCAAGATTGTTCAAA
This sequence comes from Lucinisca nassula, assembly GCA_963580285.1. Lineage (NCBI taxonomy): Eukaryota > Metazoa > Mollusca > Bivalvia > Lucinida > Lucinidae > Lucinisca > Lucinisca nassula. Next base: position 174,301,027 of record OY757010.1, read on the forward strand.
ATATAGTCCTGGGGCCAAAAATGCCCCCACGCCAGGCCCGCTGGTTTCACATAGGTGTATACAGGGAAAACCTTAAAAAAAATTGTCTGAAACAAGAAGGCCCAGGTCTTTGATATTTGGCTTCATCTAGTTGACCTCTACCAAGATTGTTCAAAATATAGTCCTGGGGCCAAAAATGCCCCCGCGCCAGGCCCACTGATTTCACATAGGTGTATAAAGGGATAACCTTTAAAAATCTTCTTGTCTGAAACCAGAAGGCCAATAAATGCCCCCGCGCCAGGGCCCACCAGTTTTACATAGACTTATATTGGGAAAACCTTTAAAAATCTTCTTGACTGTCTGAAACCAGAAGGCCCAGGTCTTTGATATTTGGTATGAGGCTTCATCTAATGGACCTCTACCAAGATTGTTCATATAATAGCCTTGGGGCAAAAAACTAGTTTTACATAGGCTTATATAGGAAAAAAAAAAGTTTTAAAAGTCTTCTTGACTGAAACCAGAAGTCCCAGGTCTTTGATGTTTGGTGTGAAGCTTCATCTAGTGGACCTCTACTGAGATTGTTCAAATTATAGCCCTGGTGCCAAAAAATGCCCCTGTGCCATGGCTAAATGGTTTTACATAGGCTTATATAGGGAAAACCTTTAAAAATCTTCTTGTCTGAAACCAGAAGGCCCATGTCTTTGATATTTGGTATGAAGCTCCATCGTGTGGACCGCTACCAAGTTTGTTCAAATTATAGCCCTTGGGCCAAGAATGTAATAGAGACACTGATACTCAGGTGAGTGATTCAGGACCCTGTGGGCCCTCTTGTTTCACAAGTTATCTATGCATCATATCATGGCCAATCATGCATATGGAAAGCGAACAGGTTTATAGGACAAACTGACATAGTAAAACTCCCAAGGTCCACAACAATTAACCATTGTCCTGCTGAATGAATTAATTTTGCCACACCCATTTTTGTCTCTTAACCAAACAAATTGCAGAATACACAATGTGTAATGTATTTGTCCAGTTCACAAACTGGATAACAAACATTTAGATCCTGATCAGTTGGCTTATTCAGAAGCCATCTGATCTGGATCTACACCGTTTTCAAAAGGTAGGGGTTGTCATGATCATCAGAACAATGGTAAATAGTGATCTGTTGGAGATGTAGATAGGACAATCCACAATGTCATTTTAGCTCCTGCCCATCGGGGCTTGAAGAAATAGATGGGCTGCATGATGCTTCCCACAGAGCTGAAACGGACCCGCACACAAGTACTGGTAAACCTCTTAGGGGATCTTAGCCTGCCCAGGCAATGCGGTGCAAATCAGCCCGTCCATGCTTATAATAAACCCTATTGGTTTCATTGGACAGCAGGGCTTGAGGTGTCATTTCATCTCAATATCCGATAAAAGTCCCACAAAATTGGAAGCAACGTCTCCAAAATGACCTTTACAGTGTTGATAGGGATGTTAAACTTCAAATCAAACAAACCAAACAATTTTATTTGTTTCCAGCCCATTTAACGTTCCTTCAGAGCTCTAGACCCATTTTGTCTAGTCAGTGGTTAAAGAACAGATACATGTCTACTGAGAATCAGACAACTGGGCCTTGGTGTGGACATCAGTCTTATGCTAAGGTGGGCTTAGAGGTCTAAATGTCTCTCAGACTAAATGCTAAGTAAACTGTTACAAAAGCCTGATGCAAATAAATAATCCAGGTATGACACTTCTTCATCAAATAGTATTCGGGATAATAGGCAAAATCACTGAACCATGAAATATAGGTCACAATCACCTGGATATATTTTGAGGTCAATCATCAGATCACATGAAACTAATAATCCAGGTGAGACATTTCTACATCAAATAGCATTCAAGATAGTAGGCAAAATCACAACCATGAAATATAGGTCACAGTGACCTAGATATATTTTGAGGTCAATCATGGGGTCACATGGAACTAATAACCCAGGTATGACACTTCTCCATCAAAAAGTATTCAAAATAATAGGCAAAATCACTGAACCATGAAATATAGGTCACACAGACCTAGATATATTTTATGGTCAATTAGCGGGTCACATGGAACTAATAACCCAGGTATGACGATACTCCATCAAATAGTATTCGAGATAATAGGCAAAATCACTGAACCATGAAATATAGGTCACAGTGGCCTAGATATATTTTGACCTCATCAGAAGACCCTCCCAGGTACTTTGTTTGTTTGATTTGATGTTTAACCTCCCCGTCAACACTGTAAAAGTCATTTTGGAGACGTTGCTTCCAATTTTGTGGGACTTTTACCCGACATTGAGATGAAATGACATCTCAAGCCCTGTCGCCCAATGAAACCAATAGGGTTTATTAGCATGGATGGTCCACCTCGCACCGCGGTTCCTGGACGGGCTTAGATCCTCTAAGCGGTTTACCAGTACTAGTGTGCGGGCCGGATTCAGCTCTGCGTGGAAGCATCATGCAGCCCATATATTTCTTCAAGCCCCTATGGGCGGGGGCTGTCCCAGGTACTTAAGTTCCAAATATGAGTGCTCTGTGATGAGTGACTGTTGAGATATAAGCATTTGAAAAACTTTAACACAGTGTGACGGGAACGCAAACGTGCACGCAGACGACAGAGGTGACAACAATAGCTCTCCATGTACTCTGTACAGGCGAGCTAAAAATAATTGCATATACATTATTTAGACTCCTTTATTTATTTATTGCGATCCTTAATAATCTATAAAACAAAATATTTATTTATTTATTTATTTTAGCCACAGCATGGAGTTACATCTTGTAGAGTTCCAACCATTTATGCCTTAAGTGTAATGAACACTTAAATAGTTCATATTATTCTGACGAAAAATTTTCATTTGTATGAAAAAAGTTTAATAGTTCACTTTAATATTCTATCATTATTTCATTTTTATTTATGCATTCATGTTTTTTTATCAAATTATATTCATTTATATGTAAGTATATATATCCAATATCTTAGCTGGCTGTCAATAGCGAAAATCCGTATCGACAGCCGGCTGTCAATAGCGAATTCGCTATCGACAGACGGCTGTCAATAGCCACTTCCATAATAATAATAATAACAATTAATTTACAACCAATATCATATGAATAAATATAAACTTGAATCACTCGGAGTATTTCTACCGACATTCGGAATATTAGCCCCGGGCATTATTGACCAAACATTACCTGTATAGTCGTTTGGAAAACTCTGAGTATACTCGATATTTTGCGGATTGTTTGGGAGTGGTTTGTTTCCTCATTCCGAGCATTTTGATGAAAATATGCGGAGTGGTTTGGAGTGCTTTGAAAATTGCATTCGGAGTGAAAAAGAAAACTGGCTTTTATGCGTGACTTGTACTGTACCTTAACCCAAATTCTGTTAAGGTGGGCAGAGTTCATCAAGTTTATGCCTATGTAAATAATAGTACTTTTGATATCAGGAGGGCTGAGATGAAGGCTAGACTGCTGACAGGTACATATACATTACAGGCCACTAGGGCAAGGTTTAATCTGTTTTGTGTAAACCCTCAGTGCCCCTTTTGTAAACAAGAACCTGAAAATAGGGTACATTTTCTCGTCATTTGTCAAACGTTGGAAGACATTACTCATTAGATTTCCCTATATTAAGAAAATAAGAGACTTATTTGATTGTTCCAGAAAGATCGACCACGTCTTGAGGAATCCAGAGTTGTGTACACAGCTTCTTCTAGACTCAAGTCATCTGAGTATTACTCTACATTTGGACATAACAGAAAGACAGCCGGAGATTCTAGAATTGCACAGCCGTGAACTTATTTATGAGTTACATCTGAATCGTGCTAGGTTATTGAACACTGAATACTAAGATATACCAGAGAGCATAGTGTTAAGTTAAGACCACAATTGAACTCTGACATTATATAAGTTAACTGTGCATTTTTGTCTACTCCACGACAAGAGTAGAGGTGCCACGTAAAATAACAGTGGGAACACTACGAGAAAAGAAGAAGTGGCTCATGGGGCCTGCATACATTTACCGGAAAGCACCAAAATACCGGAAAGCAAACCAAAATACCGGAAAGCACATATAAATACCAAAAAGCACTTTGTACTTGTTTTTTTTTTTTTTTTTCAGCGGAGGAACATGTTAAAAATGAAATTTAGGCCTATGTATTAGATTTATATTGATAATTTTACCTAAAAAACTTAAATATTTATCCCCAACCAATCCCCAAGGGTATTGTCAGAATGACATGCAAGTTTCAAGAATTACACGCTGCTATCTATATAGATATATCTTCATACACTGCAGCAACCGTTTGAGAGTGTTATGTGCAGTTTAAAGAACTTGAACCAGACCGCTCGGAATACATTGGTTAAATAATGTCGTCTTGACGTTAGTTCAACAAAGGGTGTCTATTCGGAGATCACCACCAAGTGACCATGTCAGGTTTACCAGTGTTTCCAATGCTAGAGCGGGGGTAGTGTCTCTGACTAAATACGGTGTATAACACGTCTGTTCAACAATTCACATGAAGATTTAGCTGTTTAGCGGGTGGTGGGGGCTATATAGCCCTTTCAAGATTTTCACATATATAGAGCCGATCGTTTGGTTTGGCAAAAATGGGAGAACCAGGAGAAAATCAGGCAAAACATGTCTTTCACACATGTTTTTTGAGCGGGATGCGAACCACCAATTAAGCGATTGTAACTCAGAGAATAACCAAACAGAACTTGTCTCTTCCCACAAGTGAACTGAGGGGGGGGCGCGAACCACAGCGATGAGCGACCTATTGAGAAAGAGTCAGCGCTCCTAACCTCTAGGCCGCCGAGACCCGTTGAAAACAATGTATAGGTACAATGCAATGACAATGGCATGTTAAAGTGATGCTACATGCATTATAGAAGCAGTATTCATCTATATTATATTGGAAAGTACACGTTAGAACACTATATTTTATAGCAAAATTAAGAAATATAAGGTTTACTCCTGCAAACCCAAGTTTTTCTTTATAAACACGGGTTCAAGGGGGTCAAAATTGTATAGGCGTGTTTTCGTGATGCCGTGTGTTTTCAGGTTTCCCTATCCTAATGTGTCGCATCACGTGATCAGGTCCGTGAAATGAACACCCACTAAACCCCAGTTATATAGAGAAAATTTGGGTAAACAATACTATACTTATTTCCGTTCTTAGGCAAAGGTTGTGGGTACTCGTTATAACCGTCTCAAAGGGGCGGTTCTAACGAGCACCACGACGTTTTAATAGGAAAAATTTCATTCCGAGTTTTCATAAGAAAAGTAGCTATTTTGGAGATGTGAAAAATGCACTTTGTCGCACTTGTGTGTTATCTTAATGTCTATTGGTAGGAAAGTCTCAATAAGACGGTTATAACGAGTACCCAAAATATTTTTTAGAACTGTGAAGGGAAAGATAATATTTTCTTTTATGACTGGCTTGGTCTTATTTCACTCATATTTGGGTCAATGTTAAACATATATATTTTCATCTTCACTTATATCACACAAAAATCACTATTATCCTTAAAGGAGCCGTCTGAACTGGAACCGCACTGTTTGCAACTTTGAAAATAAAACGGCAGACGACAATTGTTGTGATTGGCATGTTTGGCATGTTAAAGGGATAAATGACATAAGGCACGTGCCAACAATTGATCAAATTATCTAAATGTGGTGAAACTTCACCAGGTATTCATTCGTTTATCAACAATCAAGGGTTTATGAGCCGGCGCACAACAATTTCTTCTCTTTAATTACATGTGCGTCTGATCAGACCCGTAGCAATGGATAATTTCTGTCACTTGATTTGACTTCAGATCAGACTGCGCAAACCATTACGAAAACACGTCTATACAAATACATGAAAAAAATAATAATAATAAGATTAAAAATTGTAATATTTTTTTCTTATTCCTGTTCGGGTGGGGCATGCACACCATTGCAATAGGAGGTTTTAGGAATTCCGTTTATGACGTCATTATTGCGCATGCGCAAAGTACTGGCCGTCAATTGAAACGGCCATCACTATTCAAATGTAGTGGCAGAACTTAAAATGCTAACAATATTCAGACATTTTCAGAGAAAATATACCCGTTTTCATTGCAATAATGCCTTGAGAAGGAAAGAATGATATGTCTATTTTATCACCGAAATTCATTTATCCTAAATCCGTTTTTAATTGACGAAAATCTTTTCGTGAATGACCCATATGTCAATGGCTTGAGATACCGTTATTCATGAAAGCTTACTTACAAAATAAGTTTTTACGTAACTTTCGTTTTATTCGCTATCCAAGTCCATCTATCTATCTATCTATCTATCTATCTATCTATCTATCTATCTATCTATCTATCTATCTATGTATCCATCTATCGATCTATATTGAGAAATCTGTCCAACGATCTGTCTACATGTGCAACTTAAATGTCCATACTGACGGTCGAAATAAATCGCAAGTTATAAGTCCAGAGAGCAACCACAATTGTTCCAGATATGTTATATATTGCATTTAAATACAATTTTCTAACGTTTTCCAGTATATATAAGTGCTTTTTGGTATTTATATGTGCTTTCCGGTATTTTGGTTTGCTTTCCAGTATTTTGGTGCTTTCCGGTAAATGTATGCACCGGCTCATGGGCCTCTTGTTTCCACATCTCATGGTTTGAATCTGTTCTTCAGACAGCTAGTATAAGCCCCAACCTGTGAAAGGATAGCAAATATAACTTAAAAATTCTATTTTCATATCATGTCAAATAAAATCTAATCACTGTTGGTGACCAGCTGCTTGAATTCGTCACCCGGCAAGCGCTACCCCTGTCAAAATTTAGCGGCCATGATTTTTTTTTTCAAGTTAACTGACATATCCGACATGACATCTTCTGCCTACTTGGGCGTTAAACAACAAAACAGTGAAGAAAATCAACATAATAACAGAAACATTTTACTTTACTCGAAAATTTTAACCCGGAAGTATGTCGTTGATAGATGTACTTGCTTTGCTTCTTGGAATTTACGTCGTTTGACTTGGATTCGCTGCAAAGGTCAAACTAAAAACCGAACAAAGAACGCGGCGGCCCTGCTTTTTTTTTTTTTTTTTTTTTCATCTTCTTCTACAAAGGTGACTTCTCTGACTCCTCTGTTCAGAATATCCACATTTTACAAGAAATAAGAGTGACCCCCCCCCAAACACATTCAGTCCCAAAATTTTAACCCATCGGACACAATTACATTCTCCACGGCGAGGTCCTGCAGGAGACCGTATAAGTGACCTCGAATTCATACAGACTGAAGGTATTAACATTGAAGTTAAATTAAATGGGTCAAAATGGCTATTTATAGGGGCATATAAACCTCCATCAATGTCGAATGAACTGTTTGAGGAAGATTTTACCTTAGGACTTGACAAAATAAGTGAGAAGATGACAATTTTGTGGTAATTGGAGATCTGTACTTTGACTTTCTTGAAAAATCTAAATGTACTGAATTAGAAAATGTATGTGATATTTTTGATCTTACTAATGTCATTAAAGGTCCTACATGTTTTACCTCTAATAACAAACCTTCTCTTGTAGATGTTGTTTTAATGAATAATACTTCTGATGTTGAAAAAAGTTTTAACTTTGGTTGTGGTTTGAGTAATGTGCATAACCTTTTTGGGATTCAGTTGAAACTTGATGTTCCCTTGTCAAAACCAAAATGGAGAACATACAGGAGTTTTAGAAAATTTGATGTTGAACATTTTAATTGTGACCTACATGAAAAATTGTCTGGATTAAATTTTAATGACAATAAGGATATCAATCAATTGTATGAAAATTTTAAAGGCATTATCTCTGCAATAACAGATAAACATGCGCCTCTAAAAAAGAAAAAAAAACTGTCTTTCTAAACTAGCACCTTACATAAACAAATTTTAAAACATGCCATCTACAAAAAAGGATGCTTTTTAATCAGTATCAAAAACATAGGACCTCAAGAAACTGGGAAAAATTTAGATTACAAAGGAATTTAGTTACGAAACGTAAGAGAAAATCTGTAAATCAATATTTTATTGAACGCTGTGTAGGTGGTTGTAAAGCTAAAGCTTTTTGGCCAACAGTTAAACCCTTTTTGACAAACAAAGGTACTCATGTTCAAAAAGATACCATTTTACTAGAAAATAACAAACTTGTAAATGATCAGCAAGAAGTGTGTAATATTTTCAATAACTTTTTTTGTCAATGTTGCCAAAAACATAGGAGAAAATTCCATCCCTATCAACAATGAACACCCAAGTATCAATGAAATAACAGGAAAGTTAACCGTACAATCAGAACTAAACTTCAAACCCATCGAGGAATCTTTCATTTGTAAACAAAATGGCAGACTAAATGTGAAAAAGGCTTCATGATTTAATTGAATGGGCTTTTCACAGAGAAGATTCTCTCTATCTTGCATGTAATGTCAGAAATGCATTTTTCACTTCTAAAGAGCATAAGAATTATACACTTTGGTCATGTCAGAAAGTGTGTGATGCCCTCACCTTTCTACTTGACAATATTTATATTAGATTCGGTACTAAGTTATTTAGACAAATTGTGGGTATTCCGATGGGTACTAATTGCGCACCTCTTGTGGCTGATCTGTTCTTGTATTGTTATGAAAGAGACTTCATTTTGTCGCTTTCCATTGATAACCAATCTGAAATTATTGAAGCTTTTAGCTCTACTTCTAGATATTTAGATGATTTATTAAATATTGATAATACCTATTTTGATGGTTTGATCAGTCAGATTTACCCCCTAGAACTTCAGTTAAATAAAGCAAATTCTTCTGATACCGAGGCCCCGTTTTTGGATTTACATCTATCTATTGTAGATGGATTTGTTTCGTGCAAAATTTATGATAAACGCGATGACTTTGATTTTGAGATTGTAAATTTTCCTTTTTGGATGGTGATGTTCCTCGTGCGCCATCCTATGGCGTTTATATTTCGCAATTAATTCAATTTGCTAGAGTGTGTAGTCATGTAACTGACTTCAACACTCGTAATAAATTATTAACGGCTAAACTTCTTAATCAGGGTTATCGGGACCATAAACTACGCAAAGCCTTTTCAAAATTTTATAGACGCCATTCTGATTGAATTTCAAAATTCAATATTGGACTTAAATCTCTTCTGCAACAAGGTCTATCGGAACCCGAATTTTATGGTGACTTAGTATATAAATTCAGAAAAATATATAACCGCAATGACTTCAGCACCCAATTTCGTAAAATCATTCTTCGATATAAAAAGATTGGGTACAACATGGATATTATACGACAGACTGCATGCATGGTAGTTAACCCAATCACGGTTGGCAACTTTGCTTCCCTCTTTAATTGCACGCCGGTGGGTCAGGCCTCAGATTCTATGACGGCTCCAACGTAAAGACTTATTGAAAATTAAAGAGATAATGTTGGTTGGTGCCTGATGCTCTGTCTCTGGTCGGGCTCATCGGAGTCTAACTGTTGGTTTTCTTTTGCTCCAGCATTTCAGTGGTTTCTTGCTGTCGAGTCCTCACCGTTGTCTCACCTCTGTGGTTCTTTGATTTCTGTGTTCACGGAGATGTTGCACTGATGAGTTTAATGGGAGGCCTTCATGCGGACTGAACAAATTATTTGTTTAAATCGCGACGGAAGTAAGGGCGAGGATTGTGGCCACGTAAAATCGATTTAAGCCCCCCCCCCACCCCCAGTGGAAATCTTCCACTGACCGTTCCAAGGCGGCTCTTCTGTGGCGATTTATTTATGTTGTTGTTTGTTACTTACTGTGTGTATCACTTGTGTCTTTTAATTTTGGATGGCCATATGGCCATTTTGTGGGAAAGTAACTGTCCATATGGCCTTCCTTTGTTTAGGTTTCCATTATGGTCTGGTCGCTTAATGTTTGTATTTCTTTCCCTTTGGTGTCTTTTATGGATGGAGTAAGTTAATTGTATCGATTCCTGATCTTTGTTTTACTTCTACTTTTCATGTACATGTACACTCCATATATTTCAGTTCTGTGTTGTATTCCTTGCTTTCAAATGATAACCCTTTTATAGAACGTATTTAGCTTCACTACAGCTGGTGTGTGGGAATGTGTGGCCGCGGTAAAACGTCTCCCTGCCCTACACCATAGTGTAGATTATATTTTCTTGTCCTTTGGGATCATTGATTCCATTGTGGAATTTTGAAAATATCTGAGGGTCACTGATGAGGCCTAATTGGCCTAAACTAGCTAGTCTGGCCCAGAAAACATCTACACTCCATATATTTCAGTTCTGTGTTGTATTCCTTGCTTCCAAATGATAAGCCTTTTATAGAACGTATTCAGGTTATGATAACATCTCAGCAAAAAATCTAAAACTAGCTAAACCAGAACTTGTAAAACCGCTTACTAGTCTTGTTAACAAGACAATTGAAATCTCAGAAGTCCCAGATGGTGCAAAGGTTGCAGTGGTCTCTTCTTTACACAAAAAGAACAGTAATCTTGATAAAGAAAACTATCGACCGGTTAGCATCTTACCTGTTGTTTCAAAGATATACGAAAGAGCAATCAATGAACAGCTTGCTGATTATTTTAGTCAACATTTTAATATGTACCTATCAGCATTTAGGCCAGGTTATGGATGCAAAAGCACACTCTTGAGAATAGTTGAAGACTGGGGGCAGGCTAAATATCGGTTTCCTTCAAAAATTAATTTCAGTAAATGTAGAGATGAAATCGCTGCTGCCTTGAACGAATTCGATAGTCGATGGTGTAAGCGAGAGTTTGTTGAGCATAAAGCCCTTAAGGACTGGAAACTTAGCATTTTAAAACTAGTGAATAAACGCATTTCTTTCTATTCTCAAAATACTAACTTATTACCTCCTAAGCCTAAGACGTCTTTACGTCATCTTAAACTAGGTATTCAAGAATTTCATAAGAACGTTCTATAAAAGGATTTGTTTTCACCTCTGCAGACAAGGCTGCTAACAACGTCGTCGTTGTGTGACGGCTCCACTATGTTAACACGCTTAAGCAGGAGCTTGGTGGTACTAAGGCCTATGAACTTCAGCCTTTAGCTGAAGAGAGAGCTATAGTAGATAAACATATTTGTCATTCAGCCACCAAGTTTGCTGTGTGTGTTACCTCTGCAGACAAGGCTGCTAACAACGTCGTCGTTGTGTGACGGCTCCACCATGTTAACACGCTTAAGCAGGAGCTTGGTGGTACTAAGGCCTATGAACTTCAGCCTTTAGCTGAAGAGAGAGCTATAGTAGATAAACATATTTGTCATTTAGCCACCAAGTTTGCTGTGTGTGTTACAGAAGGCCAAGACAAGCTTCCTACGCTATACTGGTTACCAAAACTTCATAAAAGACCTTTCAAAGCACGGTTTATTGCAAATTCTAGCTCTTGCACTACCACTGAACTTTCTTAATTATTAACTTCCTGTCTTACTGCTATTAAAACGCATGTGATTAAATATTGTGATAGAGTCTTTGAAAGATCAGGAAGAAATCTGTTTTGGTCTATGAAAAATTCGAATGAGGTTTTAAATAAATTGAAATCCAGATGATTTCGTGCTTCTAGTCTGTCTACTTACGATTTTTCCACTCTTTACACTACACTTCCTCATAATCTTATAAAAGAAAAGCTTAATGATTTAATTGAATGGACTTTTCACAGAGAAGATTCTCTCTATCTTGAATGTAATGTCAGAAATGCATTTTTCACTTCTAAAGAGCATAAGAATTATTTACTTTGGTCATGTCAGAAAGTGTGTGATGCCCTCACCTTTCTACTTGACAATATTTATATTAGATTCGGTACCAAGTTATTTAGACAAATTGTGGGTATTCCGATGGGTACGAATTGCGCACCTCTTGTGGCTGATCTGTCCTTGTATTGTTATGAAAGAGACTTCATGTTGTCGCTTTTCATTGATAACCAATCTGAAAGTATTGAAGCTTTTAGCTACACTTCTAGATATTTAGATGATTTATTAAATATTGATAATACTTATTTCGATGGTTTGATCAGTCGGATTTACTCCCCAGAACTTCAGTTAAATAAAGCAAATTCTTCTGATACCGAGGCCCCGTTTTTGGATTTACATCTATCTATTGTAGATGGGTTTGTTTCTTGCAAAATTTATGATAAACGAGATGAATTTGATTTTGAGATTGTAAATTTTCCTTTTTTGGATGGGGATGTTCCTCGTGCGCCATCCTATGGCGTTTATATTTCGCAATTAATTCGATTTGCTAGAGTGTGTAGTCATGTATCTGACTTCAACACTCGTAATAAATTATCAACGGCTAAACTTCTTAATCAGGGTTATCGGGACCATAAACTACGCAAAGCATTTTCAAAATTTTATAGACGCCATTATGATTTTGTTTCAAAATTCAATATTGGACTTAAATCTCTTCTGCAACAAGGTCTATCGGAACCCGAATTTTATGGTGACTTAGTATATAAATTCAGAAAAATATATAACCGCAATGACTTCAGCACCCAATTTCTTAAAATTATTCTTCGATATAAAAAGATTAGGTACAACATGGATGTTATACGACAGACTGCATGCATGGTAGTTAACTCAATCACAGTTGGCAACATTGCTTCCCTCTTTAATTGCACGCCGGTGGGTCAGGCCTCAGATTCTATGACGGTTCCAACGTAAAGGCTTATTGAGAATTAGAGAGATCTAATTCAAGGTAATGTTGGTTGGTGCCTGATGCTCTGTCTCTAGTCGGGCCCATCGGAGTCTAACTGTTGATTTTCTTTTGCTCCAGCATTTCAGTGTTTTTTTTTTGCTGTCGAGTCCTCACAGTTGTATCACCTCTGTGGTTCTTTGATTATTTGTGTTCACGTAGATTTTGCACTGATGAGTTAGGAGGCCTTCATGCGGACTGAACAAATTATTTGTCTAAATCGCGACGGAAGTAAGGGCGAGGATTGTGGCCACGTAAAATCGATTTAAGCCCCCAAGCGGAATTCTTTACACTGACCGTTCCAAGGCGGTTCTTCTGCGGCGGTTTATTTATGTTGTTGTTTGTTACTACTCACTATGTATATCACTTGTGTCTTTTTATTTTGGATGGCCATTTGGCCATTTTGTGGGAAAGTAACTGTCCTTATGGCCATCCTTTGTTTAGGTTTCCATTATGGTCTTGTCGCTTCATGTTTGTGTTTCTTTCCCTTTGGTGTCTTTGATGGGTGGAGTAAGTTAATTGTATCGATTCCTGATCTTTGGTTTACTTCTACTTTAGATGAAAATAAGTATGTAGCAGCAATTTTAATGGATCTTTCGAAAGCTTTTGACTGCTTACCTCATAACCTGCTTCTTTTAAAACTTACAGCTTATGGACTATCAGAAAATGCCGTAAAACTCTTACAAAGCTACCTGACAAATAGAAAACAATGTGCTAAACTTTGAAATTTCAAAAGTGCCTTTCAACCTATTCTCAAGGGTGTGCCCCAGGGGTCCATTCTGTTCTTTTCAACATCTTTCTAAATGATATTTTTCATGTTGTAAAACACTGTAAACTGTACAACTATGCTGACGATAATACTGTGTCATCTGCTGATCATAGTCTGGACAGGTTAGTTAAAAATCTGGTAACTGATAGCCTGTTGCTTATTCACTGGTTTGCGGACAATCACATGAAAGCAAACCCTGATAACTTCCAGGCTATAGCTGTCGGAAAGAAAACAAAAGATGAATGCATTACTTTTAATCTGGAGCATAATATTATCAAATGTGAAGAAAATGTGAAACTTTTAGGAGTGACTATAGATTTTCAACTAAATTTTGACTCGCACATATCCGGTATTTGCAAAAAGGCATCTAGGCAGTTAAATGGGTTGAAAAGAATAGGAGGTTACCTATGTAGGTTAGGCAAACTTAATATATATTATTCATTTATTATGTCAAACTTCAATTATTGTCCTCTCGTCTGGCATTTTTGTGGAGAAGTAAACACCAAAAAAAAAAAAAAAAAAAAAAAAAAATACAAGAAAGAGCATTGATATTTATCTACAGAGACTATTCTTCCAGCTTTGAGTCTCTGTTGGATATGTCTCAATTACCTTCACTTAAGGTCAGACGCCAGAGGGCAATAGCCGTGGAGGCTTTTAAAATTTTAAATAACCAATGTCCGGTTTATCTAAATGATCTTTTAAATTTAAAATCACATTTTTACTCTTTTAGGTACGCAAATACAGTTGAGATACCACAGGTGAGGGCCAGTAGATATGGTGTCAGATCCTTCCGCTCTACAGCTGCTCAAGTGTGGAACTCATTGCCACAGCATCTCCGAGACATCAGCTCCTTTAGCCAGTTTAGGTCTCAAATTGACAAGTGGAGCGGTGGGGTCTGCGCTTGTTCTTTCTGTTCTAACAGTTAATTTTCTGTTTGCCTGTTTGTATTCTGTGTGTTTGTGTCAGCTTATCTCGTGTATCCTTTTTATTCTGTCTTAGTTATTCATTTACTCTTAAAATCAGTTAATGAAGTGCATTTGTATGGATATTATATAGATGAAGTAACTCAGAATCCTCTTATAACTGTAGCAAGTTTCAAATATTTTAACTAGTAATTTCCAATTTTTTTAAGTATTTAATTACTTAATTCTTAAAGGAAACTTTCTTTTCCCTTTTAGATGATTATATTCGTTATTGCTTGCAACATTTAAGAAATTTTAAATGTCGCTATTATTGTTTTAATTGTGTTTCTACATGTGTTGTGTTGTTTGCAATTGTATGTCTGTTTATATGTCCTATGTGTTAGTAGGTTAATAGCTATACATAGCTAATGTTGCATTTGTTGAAAACTTTCCGACTTTAAATAAAATTTGTATCTGTATCTATCTGATCATGCCAAGTACCTGGGCCTTGAGTTTAGCCGTGATTTAACTTGGAACACCCACATTCATAACGTGACCACCAAAGCAAATCGGACCTGGGCTTCATACGTAGGAATATACGTACAAAACATCAAGGCTTACGTGAAACAGCTTATAACACCCTTGTTAGGCCCCAGCTTGAGTATGCCTCCCCTGTGTGGAGCCCATATACCCAGTCAAATATAAATAAGGTTGAACAAGTACAAAGAAGAGCAGCTAGATGGGTCAAACGTGACTACTCTTCATATAGTAGTGTGACCCAGATGCTTAATATCCTGGGATGGAGATCATTGGAACAGAGGCGGACAGATGCTCGCCTCCTATTGTTCTACAAGATAGTGTATGGCCTTGTCGAGATTCCACTCCCTACATACACCCGACCCCCAATCAGAACTATCAAAAACATGCATACTATGCATTACATTCTAATCCCTACTACTGCCAGTTACTATAAATACAGTTTCTTTCCCTTGGCTGTGGTACAATGGAATCACCTTCTTCTTCATGCTGTTGTGTGCTCCGATCTGGATTCCTTCAGATCGACCATATACACCCTCCATCATCCAATGCCATGAACCATGAAACATTGTTTTTATCTGATTTTAATCTCTACTTTATTAACACTGTTATTACTTTAAAATTCTCCTAAAATCCAATACCGTTTCTTCTATTACACTTTTCTTTTTCTGCCGCGCGCAGCTGCACATAATGCTCGCGAGAGGGTGATGCAGGGTGTATAGATAGATAGAGACAATGACCAGGAATCGATACAATTAACCCACAGCTCCCACCAGAGACACCGAGAGATATAATTAACCCAGAAGCTCGCATGAAGGCCTTCTAACTCATCAGTGCAGCATTCCGTGAACACAAAAATCAAACAACCACAGAGATGAAACAACGGTGAGGACTCGACAGCAAGAAACCACTGAAATGCTGGAGCAAAAGAAAACCAACAGACTCCGATGGGCCCGACCAGAGACAGAGCATCAGGTACCAACCAACATAAGCCTTTACGCTGGAACCGTCATAGAATCTGTGGCCTGGCCCAACGGCGTGCAATTAAAGAGAAATGCAAAGTTGTCAACCGTGATTTGGTTATATACCATGCATGCAGTCTGTCGTATAACATTTATATTGGATCCAATCTTTTTATATCGAAGAATGATTTAAAAAATAACCAGTGCTTCAGCTGAAGTGCACGACCCGCCGGATGCTTTTAGCTTTATGAGTGTTACCATATATGGACCCGTATGTCGGCCATTTTGGTCATGTGACCTGGACCTAAAACGGTTCCCCCAATAAATGCGCCTTATCGTAAAGAGCAAAAATATATCTTATACTTTACTACTGTATTCTGAATCGTTTGCAGGATAAAATGCATTCTTACTTTTCCAATACAAAAGCATATGTGTCAAAGTTTGACCTAGGCACAAAGAATGTCAAGGTCAACCCAGGGTCACCATTTTAGCACTTTATGATGGGCCTACGTCCCAGATGCTATTTATCAAGTTTCGTGGAAATCTGCCCAGTGGTTCTGGAGAAGACTATTTTTGAAGGGTTTTTACCATATATGGTTTGGCGGCCATTTTGGTCATGTGACCTGGACCCCATGAGCAAATTTTGGTTTTACCCATCCCATAGAGGCTCCATATGAAATATGATTTCAATCGGCCCAACGGTTTCCGAGGAGAAGCTGTTCGAAAATTTTCACATTTTTCGCCTCGGCGAGGCTATACTAAATGGAATGTAATATTTGGCAAGTTTATTGGTTAGATCTCATTGATATCTATCAGTATGCAAAAAAAATATTTAAATATTCCAATTGGTTAAGTCACTATCACCAATTTTCACAAACGGGTTACGGACGGACAGACAGACTGACAGAATGACACGGTGATTTTAGGGCACTCTTAGAAAAATCAACCGACTTCAGTCGGTCGCTTTTTCTGCGGGTCGTGCAATTTTATTAAGTGCTGAAGTCATCGCGGTTATATATTTTTCTGAATTTATGTACTAAGTCACCATAAAATTCGAGTTCCGATAGACCTTGTTGCAGAAGAGATTTAAGTCCAATATAGAATTTTGAAATTAAATCAAAATGACGTCTATAAAATTTAGAAAAGGCTTTGCGTAGCTTATGGTACCGATAACCCTGATTAAGAAGTTTAGCCGTTAACAGTTTATTACGAGAGTTCAAGTCTGTCTACTTATGATTTTTCCACCCTTTACGCTACACTTCCTCATAATCTTATATAAAAACTTAAAGATGTAATTGAATGGACATTTCATAGGGAAGACTCACTCCATCTTGCGTGTAATGCCTTTTTCACGTCTGACGAGCATAAAAGTTATATTTTATGGTCATGTCAGGAAGTGTGTGAAGCTCTCATCTTTCTAATTCATGTATTGCAACCACTGGGTTAGTATCTATGCTGGTGGATGATTCGTTCGTCCCCGAGGGTATCATCAGCTCAGTACCAGTTCCTTAGTGCTGAGGTTGATACTGCGGTGTTGACATCAGTACTCAAGTACTGATTTAAATAACTATAGTATACCTTTAACTTTTGCAGTATAAAATTCTAATTTTTCTAAAACTGAGACTGACTTGTCAGGTGAGACATGTATCTTAGCGGATTTGGTTGTTCTTCTTTTCAGAGGATGGAAAGTGAGTATCCTTGTGCTGCATCAGGGAATTTAGTACTGCTTAGTCACCCAATTGTTGGATGATTTTAGAGTGTTGAGCAGTACCCCGCCTTCTGTTTAGGATGTCATGTTCCTCTGCGAGACATTTCCCTGATTTGTCTTTGACAGTACTATTGTGTCCTTAGCCTGCTTTTCCTTGGTAAGGTCTTTCGCAAAATTATATGTCATGCTGTTTTCAATGTTGCCACCGGTTATCCATCCACTCATTTTTGGCCTCCTTCATCATCATCTGTATTTTGCGTGTAGTCTGCGCGCACTCTGGCTTAAATTGCTTGATCTTCATCACAGGCATCAAGAATGTCTAATGTAAACCAATGCTTCTCTGTATATCGCTGTTTATAATAATCTTGCTAGCTGTTTCAGTTAAATCATCATTAATATTTGGTGCTGCGAACAAGTCTATTTACATGTACATCTCTTCAGCACTGAGAATGGTCCTCTGGGAGCTTCTTCCTTTTTACTGCTTGGAATGCTTGCACTATCTTGGGATTCTTTGAGCGTTTCAGTGGCGTACATGATATTGATGTTGTTTGGATTCTTGAGTTTCTTCAGGCGCAACTTGAATGTCATCATTGCCAAGTCATGGCCGCTCCCTATGTCGTCTAAATGGAAGCTTCAAGAACCATGTAAGTTGGGTTTTTAAGATTTCATATATGGATTCCTCATGAAAGAAGTAGCTGACATGTATTTTTTTCTCGTGAGGATTATGCCCCTTTAATGAGTTATGACCCTTTGAAAAAAATAGACGAAATCTTGTCAGCAAAATATCTCAAAAACGATTAAAAATTTAAAACTAGAGCCTTGAAAGTTTATGAGTGGATTACAATTGATAAGTGGATGACCTGATTACTTTTGAAGAAATTCGGAAAAATATTTCACGAGTTATGGCCCTTTGTAACTTTGGGCATTTGTACAGTGCCTGCTTTTTGACGCATAGCATAACTTTAGAACAATATATGATCGGGTTTTGAAATTCATATATGGATTCGACATGAAAAAATACCTAACACGTTTTTTTTCTCGTCTGGATTATGCCCCTTTGCTGAGTTATGGCCCTTTGAAGAAATTTGGATGGACTCTTGTCAGCAAAATATTTAAAAAAAAAAAACATAATAAAATTTGAAAGTTGATGAATGGATTGCATGTGATAAGTAGATTACCTGCTTAACTTTTGAAGAAATTTCTAAATATACTATATGAGTGATGACCCTTTGTAAATTTGGGCATTTGAACATTGCATGATTTATGATGCATAGCATAACATCAGAACCATGTATGGTAGGGTTTTGAAATTTCATATGAAAAGAATAGTCGACAGGTATTTTTCTCGTCAGGATTATGCCTCTTAGTTATGGCCCTTTGAAAACATTTGGATGAAATTTTATCAGCAAAATATCTCAAAAACTATTAAATTTAGAGCCTTGAAAATTGAGTAGATTACTAGTGATAAGTAGATGACCTGATTAACTTTTGATGAAAATCCAAAAATACTTTTAAGTTATGACCCTTTGTAAATTTCAGCATTTGTTCATTGCATGCTTCGTGATAAACAGCATAGCTTTAGAACCATGTATGATAGGGTTTTGAAATTTCATATCTTGATTCTCCATGAAAAAAATAGCTAGACGTATTTTGCTGAGTTAAGGCCCCTTGAAAAAAATGGATGAAACCTTGTCAGCAAAATATCTAAAAAATATTTAAGCTAGAACCTTGAATGTTTATGAGTGGAGTGCTAGTGATGAGTAGATGACCTGATTAACTTTTAAAGAAATTCCGAAAACTTCTTCATGAGTTATATGGTCCTTTGTAAGTTTGAAAATTTATGCTTTGTGCTGCATAGCATAAGTTTAGAATCATGTACGCTAGGGTCTTTAAATTTTGTATATGGATTCCACATGGAAAAAATAGCTGATACATTTTTTTTTATTTCTCGTCAGGATTATGCCCCTTAGCTGAGTTATGGTCCTTTGAAAAAATTGGATGAAATCTTGTCAGCAGTATATCTCAAAAACCAATAAAGCTAGTGCCTTGAAACTTGATGAACGGATTGCTAGAGATCAGAAGATGACCTGATGTACTTTTGAAGAAATTACTAAAAATACTACACTTAAAAATCGTACACTTTACTTTCTTGGATGGTGATGTTCCTCGTGCGGCACCCTTCGGTGCTGGTACCACAGTTTAATCGCCCCATTTGAGAAAAAGAGGGCTGGTTGTTCCCCTTGTTAAGTGCTTGTTGTTTACCTCATTCCCTGCTTTTTTCTCTTTCTCCAGTTGCTAAGGGTGGCTACGTCTTGTGTCTGTGGCTCTCTCTGGATTCTTCTTTAAAATTTATATATCACTTTACTAAGACAATTGTTTGGTATTGACCCAGTTATATATGCAAAAGCTCTTTAGCTGCAGATGTTCACAGGACTATCACTGACCAGTAAAATAAAACCACGCACATTTTATGAACTGTTTAACCTTTATCCCGCTGTTCTGCTTCCGAAGAAGCCACCTGATCAGGATCTACACTGTCATTCAGTTTGCAAATTTGAATGAATAAATTACATCAAGTAATTTGATTGGTTAGTTTATACTAATTTATTTTAGTTTGATTGCGATGGAAGCTTCAAGTTTAATTGATCGCTCTCGAACACTCATTCCGGATGTTTTCACGCGCACGAGAGAGAGGCAGTGACTATTACACCACTGCTACCCATTTACACCTGTGTGGATTGGGGCAGTGTCATTACGTGTCTTGCCCCAGGACACACCTCGATACCGGGTGCCGGATTCGAACACACAACCTCTCGATCATGAGTCTAACTCGTTAACCACTACGCTATCGAGGCTGACTGGTTGATTAGTTGAAGTGTAAATGGGTGTGATTAAATTAATTTATGCAGCTGGATAAGGGTCATTCTGAAACCAGTGAACAAACGCATTTGTTTCTACTCTCAAAATACGAACTTATTACCTCATAAACCTAAGATGTCTTTACGTCACCTTAAATTAGGTATTCAAGAATTTCACGAGAAGTTTGTTTTGGCTCCAGCAGACAAAGCCGCTAATAATGTGGTCGTTGTTTAAATGCTTCGCTATTTTAACACTCTTGAAGTCTTCAGCAAGAATTTGGTGGTACTAAGGCCTATGAATTGCAGCCTTTGGCTGTAGAGAGGGCTGTAGTTGATTGCCACATTTGTCATTCAGCCACCAAGTTTACTGTATGCGTTACAGAAGGCCAAGACAAGCTTCCTACATTATATTAAATTGGTTGCCTAAATTAAAACAAAAAGACAAATTCAAGCTCTTGCACCACCACTGAACTTTCCAAATTATTAACTTCATGTTTTACTATCATAAAAACGTGATTAAACATTGCGACAAAGTCTTTGAAAGAGTAAGAAGAAATCTGTTTTGGTCTATAAAAAAATCTACTGAAGTTTTAAATAAATTAAAATCCAGACGTTTTCGTGCTTCAAGTCGGTCTACTTATGATTTTTTCATCCTTTACACTACACTTCCCCATAATCTTATAAAAGAAAAACTGTAACTGTCTTCAACAGTCGTAATAAATAATTAACGTCTAAACTCCTTAATCAGGGTTATCGGTACCATAAACTACGCAAAGCCTTTTCAAAATTTTATAGACGCCATTCTGATTTAATTTCAAAATTCAATATTGGACTTAAATCTCTTCTGCAACAAGGTCTATCGGAACCCGAATTTTATGGTGACTTAGTATATAAATTCAGAAAAATATATAACCGCAATGACTTCAGCACCCAATTTCGTAAAATTATTCTTCGATATAAAAAGATTGGGTACAACATGGATGTTATACGACAGACTGCATGCACGGTAGTTAACCCAATCACGGTTGGCAACTTTGCTTCCCTCTTTAATTGCACGCCGGTGGGTCAGGCCTCAGATTCTATGACGGCTCCAAAGTAAAGGCATATTGAGAATTAGAGAGATCTAATTCAAGGTAATGTTGGTTGGTGCCTGATGCTCTGTCTCTGGTCGGGCCCATCGGAGTCTAACTGTTGGTTTTCTTTTGCTCCAGCATTTCAGTGGTTTCTTGTTGTCGAGTTCTCACCGTTGTCTCACCTCTGTGGTTCTTTGATTTTTTGTGTTCACGGAGATGTTGTACTGATGAGTTAGGCCTTCATGCGGATTGAACAAATCATTTGTCTAAATCGCGACGGAAGTAAGGGCGAGGATTGTGGCCACGTAAAATCGATTTAAGCCCTCCAGTGGAAATCTTTCCACTGACCGTTCCAAGGCGGTTCTTCTGTGGCGGTTTATTTATGGTGTTGTTTGTTACTTACTGTGTGTATCACTTGTGTCTTTTTATTTTGGATGGCCATATGGCCATTTTGTGGGAAAGTAACTGTCCTTATGGCCTTCCTTTGTTTAGGTTACCATTATGGTCTGGTCGCTTAATGTTTGTGTTTTTTTCCCTTTGGTGTCTTTGATGGGTGGAGTAAGTTAATTGTATCGATTCCTGATCTTTGTTTTACTTCTACTTTTAATGATTTAAATTAATGCACATTTTATAGGGAAGACTCCCTCTATCTTGCATACAATGTAAGAAATGCAATTTTTTTACTTCTGAAGAGCATAAAAAAATATACTTTATGGTCATGTCAGAAAGTGTGTGAAGCTCTCACCTTTCTACTTGACAATATTTGACATAAGATTTGCTACAATGTTATTTAGACAAGTTGTGGTTATTCCGACGGGTACGAATTTTGCACCCCTTGTGGCTGATCTGTTCTTGTATTGTTATGAAAGAGACTTAATGACGTCCCTGAAATCATCGAAGCCTTTAGCCCAACTTCTAGATATTTGAATGATTTATTAAATATTGACAATACTTATTTCAATGGTTTGATCAGTCAAATTTACCCCCCTTCAGTTAAATAAAGCCAATTCTTTTGATACCGAGGTCCAGTTTTTGGATTTACATCTATCTATTGTAGATGGGGTTTGTTTCCTGCAAAATTTATGACTAAACGCGATGATTATGATTTTGAGATTGTAAATTTTCTTTTCTTGGATGGTGATGTTCCGCGTGCGACATCCTATGGTGTTTATATTTCGCAATAAATTCGATTTGCCAGAGTGTCTAGTCATGTTACTGATTTCAACAGTCGTAATAAATTCTTAACTGCTAAACTTCTAAATCAGGGTTATCGGTACCATAAACTACGCAAAGCCTTTTCAAAATTTTAAAGACGTCATTCCGATTTAATTTCAAAATTCAATGTTGGACTTAAATCTCTTCTGCAACAAGATCTATCGGAACCCGAATTTTATGATGACTTAGTATATAAATACTGAAAAATATATAATTACAATGACTTCAGCACCAAATTTAGTAAAATCATTCTTCGATATAAAATGTATATGCAATGTTGTTTGGTGCCTGATGCTCTGTCTCTAGTTAGGCCCATTGGAGTCTAACTGTTGGTTTTCTTTTGCTCCAGCATTTCAGTGGTTTCTTGCAGTTGAGTCCTCACCGTTGTTTCATCACTGTGGTTGTTTGATTTTTGTATTCTCGGAGATGTTGCACTGATGAATTAGGAGGCCTTCATGCAGACTGACAAAACTGTTTGTGTAAATCGTGACGGAAGAATGGCGAGGATTGGGGTCACGTAAAATCGATTTGAGCCCCCCCCCCCCCCCCCCCCCCAGTGGAATTCATTTCACTGACCATTCCAAGGCCGTTCTTCTGTCACGGTTTATATTTGTTATGGTTTGTCTTTGAGTGTGTGTATCGTTTTTATTTTTACCGAATAGGTTCGGGGGATATAGCGATCAGCCTGGCGTCCGTCCGTCTGTAGACACAACAACCCTTATACCCTTTGAGATTCATTGATGGTTCTTGGCACAATTGTTCACCAGGCTGAGACGGCGTGTCATGCGCAATAACAAGAACTCTGGATGCCATACTTTTTAGTTATCTCCCCCATGACTACTTTGTGATGGCAATAGCTCCAATACCCTTTGAGATATATTGATGGTACCTGGCACAGTTGTTCACAAGGCTGAGACGACGTGTCATGCACAAGAACCACAACTCTGGGTACCATGTTTTTTTTTTAGTTATCTCCCCTTCCATTAAAATAGAGTGAATACCTTGTGATGGCCATAACTCCAATACCCTTTAAGATACTTTGTTGGTACCTGGCACAGTTGTTAACCAGTGCCATCGCCTGAGTTGAAAATGGCAATAGCAAAAGGTTCTTTGCATATACAGGCCACATTCCATACAAGTAGTCATACTGGTTGTTGCTACCAAATTTTAAGTCTCTATGTACAGTAGTTATTGAGAAATCTTCGACACAAAATAATAAAAATATACACTATTAAACAGCAAGAACTACAAAGGGAAATAACTCTAAAAGGCCTGACCCCTTGGCCCTTATTTTCTTTCCCACAATACAACTAGTCATACTGATCATGTTTGCAAAATTTCAAGTTTCTATGTACAGTAGTTATTGAGAAATCTTTGACACAAAATAAAAATATACACTACAAGAAAATATTGAGACCGGTACAGAAGTTATGAGGAAAATTACATTTTAAAATAGCAAGAATTAGAAAGGGAAATAACTCCAAGAGCCCTAGTGCTGGTCCCTTGGCCCCTTTTTTCTTTCCCACAATACAAGTAGTCATACTGGTTGTTGCTCCCAAATTTTAAGTCTCAATGTAAAGTAGTTATTGAGAAATCTTTGACACAAAATAATAAAAATATACACTACAGCAAGAACTACAAAGGGAAATAACTCTAAAAGGCCTGACCCCTTGGCCCTTATTTTCTTTCCCACAATACACCTAGTCATACTGATCATGTTTGCAAAATTTCAAGTTTCTATGTACAGTAGTTATTGAGAAATCTTTGACACAAGATAAAAATATACACTATTAAACAGCAAGAACTACAAAGGGAAATAACTCTAAAAGGCCTGACCCCTTGGCCCTTATTTTCTTTCCCACAATACAAGTAGTCATACTGATCATGTGGGCAAAATTTCAAGTTTCTATGTGAAGCAGTTCCCGAGATATCTTTGACACAAAATAATTGCTTACAAGAACTACAAAGGGAAATAACTCTAAAAGGCCTGACCCCTTGGCCCTTATTTTCTTTCCCACAATACAAGTAGTCATACTGATCATGTGTGCAAAATTTCAAGTTTCTATGTGAAGCAGTTCCTGAGATATCTTTGACACAAAATAATTGTTTACAAGAACTACAAAGGGAAATAATTCTAAAAGGCCTGACCCCTTGGCCCTTATTTTCTTTCCCACAATACAAGTAGTCATACTGATCATGTGTGCAAAATTTCAAGTTTCTATGTGAAGCAGTTCCTGAGATATCTTTGACACAAAATAATTGTTTACAAGAACTACAAAGGGAAATAAGTCTAAAAGGCCTGACCCCTTGGCCCTTATTTTCTTTCCCACAATACAACTAGTCATACTGATCATGTTTGCAAAATTTTTAAGTTTCTATGTACAGTAGTTATTGAGAAATCTTTGACACAAGATAAAAATATACACTATTAAACAGCAAGAACTACAAAGGGAAATAACTCTAAAAGGCCTGACCCCTTGGCCCTTATTTTCTTTCCCACAATACAAGTAGTCATACTGATCATGTGTGCAAAATTTCAAGTTTCTATGTGAAGCAGTTCCTGAGATATCTTTGACACAAAATAATTGTTTACAAGAACTACAAAGGGAAATAACTCTAAAAGGACTGACCCCTTGGCCCTTATTTTCTTTCCCACAATACAAGTAGTCATACTGATCATGTGTGCAAAATTTCAAGTTTCTATGTGAAGCAGTTCCTGAGATATCTTTGACACAAAATAATTGTTTACAAGAACTACAAAGGGAAATAACTCTAAAAGGACTGACCCCTTGGCCCTTATTTTCTTTCCCACAATACAACTAGTCATACTGATCATGTTTGCAAAATTTCAAGTTTCTATGTACAGTAGTTATTGAGAAATCTTTGACACAAGATAAAAAAATACACATCTCAGTAGCAAATATAACAAAGGGGAATAACTCTAAAGAACCTGGCCCCACAGCCCCAATTTTCTTTCCCACAATACAACTAGTTATGCATGTTGCTTGTACCAAATTTCAAGTTTCTAGGTACAGTAGATCTTGAGAAATCTTTGACACAAAATTTAAGGTAAGTCACAAAATGCACATCTCAGTAGCAAATATAAAAAAGGGGAATAACTCTAAAGAACCTGGCCCCACAGCCCCAATTTTCTTTCCCACAATACAACTAGTTATGCATGTTGTTTGTACCAAATTTCAAGTTTCTAGGTATAGTAGTTCCTGAGAAATCTTTGACACAAAAAAAAGTTTACACACACACACACAGAAAGTTTACACACACACAGAAAAGACGAAAACTATATACCCCCATGGCATACTCCGTATGCCGGGGGTATAACAATGCTGAGACGGCGTGTCATGCACAAAAACCACAACTCTAGGTGCCATGGAGTTTTAGTTATCCCCCTTCCAATAAAATAGAATCACTACCTTGTGATGGCCATATCTCCAATACTCTTTGAGATATATTTATGGTACTTTGTACAGTTGTACATGAGGTTAAGCAGGCATGTCACGTGCAAGAACCATGACTCTGGGTGCACTGGTTTTTGAATTATCTCCCCTGACAATATAACCTTGTGATGGCCATAACTCCAATACCCTTTGAGACTTATTGATGGTACTTGGCACAATTGTATACAAGGTTGAGACGGCGCTTCATGCTTAAGAATCCCAATTCTGGGTGCTATGGTAATTGAGTTATCTTCCCTTCCAATATAACAGTATGACCACCTTGTGATCACCGTACCTCCCTTTGAGACATATTGTTGGTACTTGATACAGATGTATATGAGATTAAGCAGGTGTGTCATGCTCAAGAATTACAACTCTGGGTGCTCTGGTTTTTGTGTTATCTCCCCTGACAATATAACCTTGTGATGGCCATAATTCCAACACCCTTTGAGATATATTGAAGGAACTTGGTACAATTGTATACAAGGTACAGAAGGGGTGTCATGCACAAGAATTACAACTCTTGGTGCTGTGGTATTTGACTTATCTACCCTAGGACCAGCTTGTGATCACCATATCTCCAATACCCTTTGAGACATATTGATGGTACTTCATACAGAAATACATGAGCTTAAGCAGGTGTGTCATGTGCAAGAACCACAATTCTGAGTGCCCTGGTTTATGAGTTATCTCCCCTGACAGTATAATCTTGTGATGGCAATAACTTCAATACTTTAGTGATATATTGCTGGTTTAATTTTGCTGCACTTTCTATTGGTGAACAATCTTCTGAAGGCCATATTGGCTTTTGGTCGGGGGATTTGCCACCTCTTCCGATGGCTATTTTTTTGTTTTGGATAGCCGATTGGCCATTTTGTGGGAAAGGGCCTGTCCATTTGGCTTTCTGCTATTGATGTTTCCATTAGGGTCTAGTTATTTCATGTTTGTGTTTCTTTCCCTTTGGTGTCTCTGATGGGAGCTTTGGGTTAATTGTATCAATTCCTGATCATTGCTTTCACTTCTATTTTAACTCATAACTGATCGACAGGTTCTTCCATGTAACAGATTTGGAAATAACCAGTTAAAATATATGGCATCAGGCATCGGGGTCTAACTGTTGGTTTTCTTTTGCTCCAGCATTTCAGTGGTTTCTTGCTGTCGAGTCCTCACCGTTGTCTCACCTCTGTGGTTCTTTGATTTTTGTGTTCACGGAGATGTTGCACTGATGAGTTAGGAGGCCTTCATGTGGACTGAACAATTTATTTGTCTAAATCGCGACGGAAGTAAGGGCGAGGATTGTGGCCACGTAAAATCGATTTAAGCCCCCCAGTGGAAATCTTCCACTGACCGTTCCAAGGCGGCTCTTCTGTGGCGATTAATTTATGTTGTTGTTTGTTACTTATTGTGTGTATCACTTGTGTCTTTTAATTTTGGATGGCCATATGGCCATTTTGTGGGAAAGTAACTGTCCTTATGGCCTTCCTTTGTTTAGGTTTCCATTATTGTCTGGTCGCTTAATGTTTGTATTTCTTTCCCTTTGGTGTCTTTTGTGGGTGGAGTAAGTTAATTGTAACAATTCCTGATCTTTGTTTTACTTCTACTTTACTTAATTCATTGTGCAATTTGCATCAATTTCCTTAGTGATGACTGATTATGAGGAAGTGTAAGGTACTGAAAATCGGGTCTGATCACAGTTTTCACTGTTAGTCAATGCCCCATGCTTTGGGCACAAGGCATATATGGAATTGTAAGCTTTGCAAAAAACATTAAAGGGTGAACAGTACCTGAAAGTATATTTCAAGCTTTTACAGTTGAAGTCCAGGTCCAGGACTTTTGTTTAGCATACTGTAAAAATCTTAAAAAATTGGATACCTTGAGGACTTGCTGTAATTCTCCTAAAATTTTAACAAATTTGTTTTATGATACAGCAAAGAGTCCATAAGGTGCAGACAGAATGGCAAACAGTGTAGACCCTCATCAGACTACTCCTCCAGGAGCAGTCTGATATGGGTCTTGGCTGTTTGCTAAGGCCTATCTGTCTCCATACTTAGGATCATGAATTTACGGTGCACTCAAGACCCATTTTTCAAGCTTCCACTCAGAGAGAATTGATCCACCAGTGCTGTCAGAGCTTTAAAAATGCATTAGGAATTTACCATAATAATCACGAAAAACATGCCTATATAATTTTGACCCCACTTTTATAAAGTAAAACTGGGGTTTCCGGGGGTATACCTTATTTTTCTCATTTCTGCTCTAAAATATAGATTGTGGGTACTCATTAGAAGCTCCTCGATGAGGCGGTTCTAACAAGTGCCCACAATCTATATTTTGAGCAGAAATAAGAAGAATACCACAATTTTTCATCATTAATTTTTCATTTTTTCAGCAATAAAGGTGGCAATGTATTTGTATAGGCATGTTTTCGTAATGATGATCCCAAGTATTGGAAACCATGAGACGGCCTCTGCACAAGCCTTTGGCATAATGTTAGATCCTGCCTATTGTATATACAGGTCATTGAAACAATCAAAATAAAGTTTAAACCATATATTGGGAAAGACAGGCAATAGCAAACAGTTCAGACCCAGATTAGACTGCTGATCATGGTCTACACTATTTGCCAGTCTGTCTGTACTATTTGGACTCCTTGCTGGATTGTGAAAAAAATTTGTTAAAACTTTTGGAGAATTTCAGCAAGTCCTCAAGGTGTCTGATGGTATGTATAAAGGATTCAATGAAAAAGGACAAATTCATCACTTTGACCAGTTTTATTTACCAGTACATGTATGCAAGCTTCAACAATGAAAAAAAAAACTGACTAAAGTCTATTGGATCACACAAATCACAATAACCAGATCTTGTACAATCAGTCTGCAGGATAACCAACCCAATCTATGCAAGAGGACAAACTTCTTTGCATATTTGCATACAGTGAGTGTCATTTTCTACGATTTGCATAGGATTATGAAATGATATGGAATATGTTTTTTGGGGGAATATTAATACCGAGCAAGGAATAAACCAGAAAGTAATGCCTAATATAAATACTGACCAAGAAGCTGGAAATGAAGCCATTTTTAACCCTTGACCTGCTGAATATTTATATATGCCACACCCACTACTGATTATCAACCAATCAGATTACTCGATGCAAATTATTGCCATAAATTCTTGAGCTGAATGACAAACAATGAAGATCCTGATCAGATGGCTTCTTCATTGTTTGAAAGATAAGACATATCCGGGCTCAGTAGGACAAGGGATAAAAACAGTTTTTATCAGTTTTTTTTCTGATTTCTGAGTTAACCATTAAACAGCCATATAATTTTTTAAAGCAGATGGGATTTTTATTTTCTGAAAAAATTTTCAGAGGAAATAAGGCTTGAAATTTCATGTGAATCATCTGCCCAGCAGAAATGTCATGAAATGTCAAACCTTGTTTTCTCTGAAAAATAAGCCAGAAATATTTGAAAATGACGTAGACTCTGAATATGTCATGACTGGTAGCTTGGGGGTTAACATAGACTGGTTGTTGGATTCTGCCAAGATGTACAAGGTCTCCTATTGTGTAAATATAATAATAACATTGCTAATGCACTCCACATAGATCTTTTACACTTTTTATAACAAGCATTCAACGTCATACCACACTAAAACAGTTCAAATACTCAATAGAAGCCTCTGTGGTGTAGTGGTTACGCTACTCGCCTTGTAAACCAGGAGTCGCAGGATCTATCCCGGGCTTCTCCAGGCTTTCAGATGTGTCTTTAAACCAAGGTCCCATCTCCGTATGACCTTAGCTGTTGTTGGGACGTAAAACTCAAAACACTCACTCAAATACTCAATATCTGAGCAACTGTTAACAGATGTATTGAATAGCATTTCTTATTTATCATAACCTGCTCTCAGATGAAGAAATAAGGAGTGTATTTTATGAAAATAACAGGATAAATTTTCACATTATCTATAAAAGCGTGTGTTGTGTGTGCTTGAAAGAAATGCCTCACAGAGGAGACTCTAATCTAATAAGTATTCACAAAGTATCGTTCTAACATCTGTGGGTATTATTAAACTAGTTTTACCAAGAGAATTCTTACAAGTAGCCAAAACATGCTTTGGTTGGACAACACACAAAAGTTTCATTTTTTCTGTCTTTATTCTACCCCTGGTCATGGGTAACTGCTGAAGTTATCAATCTTGTATGATTTCATCATGCACATATACCATAATGATCCTAAGTAGTGGGAGAGATAGGTCTGAGCAAACAGTGCCGACCCAGACCAGTCTGCACTGTTTGTCAATCTGTCTGCATCTTTTGAACTCCTTGCTGGATCATGAAACAAATTTATTAAAAATTTTAGGAGAATAACAGAAAGGTGCCCAATTTATTTAGGATTTTTATGGTACCAACACATAAACATTATTGGTGTCTGATCTGAAAGTTCAGTCATTTTTCCAAATACATTTTGATGAAAAAACAACCTGACACCCCTAAATTTTGAAATGAACTCCTGCTATATATAAGGAGGAAGATTCCATTTGGTACAAAAAGGGTTAATATGGAAAGATACTATCCACAGAATAATCATGAGATACTTCTCCATAATGTAGTTGGGGAAACTAAATCATGAGAAAAAAACTACATGTATGTATTTCATTTACCCTCTACAGACACAACTTTGTTTATTCATTTTTAAAATTCAATGACAGGTCCTTAAATTATGTCTCTGTAATTTCAGCTGTTTACATGAAAATACAGCTAATAAACTGTATATGCAACAGAAATGTATAAATACTTATAATTGAAGTTTCATGTATGTATTGAATGGTCCTCATATTAAGCCTGTGTATAAAATTAGGTGGAAACATGTCTGTGTGTAAAATTAGGTGGAAACAATGATGACAGATCAAAACTAGTGAAAAGGACGAGGGACCAACAAATAAACAGGCTTTCATTCTTTACACTTGTGTAAATAAATTAGACAGTCAGATTCTCTCTTTAACAATCCAAATCTGAACACAGTTGAATAAATATGTAAAAAACCTGGTATTATGTACAAAAAATCAACATGTTAACCCTTCAACTGCTACGTAAATTCCTGGAGCAGACGACACTCTTATTTTTTAAAATATTTTTCACTGGAGCAGACGACACTCTTATTTTTTAAAATATTTTTCATTGGAGCAGACGACACTCTTATTTTTTAAAATATTTTTCACTGGAGCAGACGACACTCTTATTTTTTAAAATATTTTTCATTGGAGCAGACGACACTCTTATTTTTTAAAATATTTTTCATTGGAGCAGACGACACTCTTATTTTTTACAATATTTTTCATTGGAGCAGACGACACTCTTATTTTTATAAATATTTTTCATTGTAAAAAGTCTTGACATTACATGTGAATCGTCTGCCAAGCAGAATCGTCTGCCAAGCAGAATCGTCTGCCAAGCAGACGATTCATATGTAATGTCAAGCCTTATTTTCACGGAAAAATAAGAAAAATACACTCTGAAAATGCCGTCTGCTTGTTATGATTGGCAGTCAAAGGGTTACGGAAAAACAACAACGCCAAACAAGAAAACTTGGTTGACGTCAAAACAAGCTCAGATGAGTGGCAACAACTTCATGGAAGATAACTCTCGACCTGACAGTATTTGTATACCAGTTAATTTTATGAGAAAAAATATTTTTGCAGTTTTTGTGAGGACAATTTATCCTGAAAATAAGTTGCTGCAAAAAGTCTGCCTAAAAAAAACAGTAACATGATGATTCACAAAAATTATTGCAGCAAAATTGTTCAGGATTGCAAAAACAAAAAAATTTCTAGCTAAGAAAATAAACTTGTTTGCGGTATTTGCTTTCCTTATCATTGGAGCCACCATATTTATCCTTAGAATTGAACTATTCCTCAACTCCTAACCATACTTGTCCTAAAATATGAACAAGTGTTGAGTCTTAAAACAGCTGGATAAGTGGCAAACAGAGTGGACCCCTATGAGATGCTGCATTCTGCAGCATCTCATCTGGTCTACACTGTTTGCTGTGTCCGGTCTTTCTGAATACATATGGTAAATATGGAACTCTCAAAGAAAGTGATGTTATTCCTGGAAGCAAGCCCTTTCCTTTGAGAAAAACCAGCCCCACATTCAAAAGGGATCAATAAACAATAAAAGCAAATTCCTTTTTTTTTTGGAGAGATCATTTTCTTGAATATGGATACAAATACTTCCAAGGTTTAGAGCACTAATGGATAATATTTCTGGGATAATATTTCTAACGCTTGTGATTCAAATGAGTACCCACCACATATTTTCATAGAGAATCAAAGAAAAAATATCTAAGAAATACTACCAAATTCTCCCACCAACAAGTCTTCTGAGACCTGACCAACAACAACATAAAAGGAATAACAAAAAAAAAAAATATATATATATATATTTTTCGGATCGTTATTACCAAGTTACACTTCCTGAACTGAAAACGTAACATCATGTAAACAAGTCTGTGTAATGAACACCCCAGAAAACCCAACTTGATAGGGGTTTGCAGTGGTATATGATATTTTTCTTACGCCTGCTCCAACACATAGGCTGTGGGTACTCGTTAGAACCGCCTCAATGAGGCGGTTCTAATCAGCACCCACAACCTATGCTCGGGGCATTAACAAGAAAAATATCACATTTTTTTCATCAGAAAAATAACCGTTTTTGAGGTTTGAAAGAAAGCACTATGTCACACAGATGTTATATCATAATGACATTCTCAGCTGGACAGTGTAGACACTGATATCAACATAGAATAAAATCTAACACAGAGATGTGCAACTTGAGAATGTAAATATTCTCAGCAGGAAAGTGTAGACAACTATACCAACAATGAATGAAATTCAACACACACTTATGAAGCTATTACATACAGCAAACTGTTCAAGAAAGCAGAGATGTCCTTTGTTTCTGTTCTAGGCATGTAAAGTCCACCAAGCAGCTCAATGTACATGCATGTTAAGTAAAGTAGAAAAACACTTTTTGTTTAACCCTTGACCTGCTGAATATTTATATATGCCACACCCACTACTGATTATCAACCAATCAGATTCCTTGATGCAAATTATTGCAACAAATTCATGAGCTGAATGACAAACAATGAAGATCCTGATCAGATGGCTTCTGAAGAAGCCATCTGATCTGGATCTTCATTGTTTGAAAAGATAAGGCATATCTGGGCTCAGCAGGACAAGGGTTTAATTTCAGATATGAAGTTTAGTAGGTTCAACTAGAAAACTTGGAATGGCTCGGACAAGCCTTGCAGGGCCCATGAGTTTTCTGGACTTGTCTGATCAAAATGATATCAATAGACATCTAACGAGACTCGTATACTGTATAATGCCCTAAAAAACTGAAGTAGTTCTGGCTGAGTGAACAATGTGGATCCAGATCAGACTGATCCCATTTCAGCAGTGTGTTCAGTTTTTCAGGAAAAAAGATATACAGTAAAATTCCACTATTAAGACCCCCTAAAATTAAGACTAACTCTGCTTTAAAAAGCTTATTTAGTAGGTTGCAGTTATTCTTTTGTTGTGTTTTCTGCATAGTGTCCTCTGGTCATGGACCACCTTTGGGACTGTTCAAAAGTGGTCTTAAAGACCACTTTTGAACAGTCCCAAAGGTGGTCTTAATATAGGAATTGTACTGTATCTGGCATATCCTTCATGGTTTTCTGTTGGTTCTTCTGTAAAATGAACACTTTCAAATAGGGGTCTACTTTTAGAGGAAAGAATTTGCTCAAGGAGCTAATTCTTTCCTCTAAAAGTAGACCCCTAATCATTAGGGGTCTAGGAGAGACAAATATTTTATATCAGCCAAAAAAACAATATTTAGAGAATATACAGTAAATTATTAAAGCTCAAATGGACATAAAAATATGGTATGAATACAAGCAATGTTTTAAAGCTGAAGAAATACAAGTATCTGAAACACCCCCGCCCATCGGGGGCTTGGATACGTTGATTGGGCTGAATCATGCTTCCGCACAGAGCGGTGTAAACATACCCATTAAACGTAACACTGTGAAAATAAGTTGCGTAAAATTTCAATCATGATGTTGGCAAAAACAAATTTACGAAAAATAGCTGCACGAAAATATGATGCATAAATAAAACAACTAAATGATTCCAAAAAAATAGTTCTGCAACCCACATCTTTCTTAACCCTTGTAGTGTAAACACGACTTGCACACAGCATTTTCAAATGTATTGTTTCCTATTTTTTTTCAGAGAAAATGAAGCTTGACATTGCATGTGAATCATCTGCTTAGCAGACAATTCACATGAAATATCAACCCTTTACTGTAATGATTCAGAGTACTGGGTCAGACAGACTTAAGCAAACAGTGCAGACCCAGATCAGACTGCTCCTGAAGGAGCAGTCTGATTAGGGTCTGCACTGTTTGGTCAGACAGACTTAAGCAAACAGTGCAGACCCAGATCAGACTGATTAGGGTCTGCACCAGTCTGATTAGGGTCTGCAGTGTTTGGTCAGACAGACTTAAGCAAACAGTGCAGACCCAGATCAGACTGATTAGGGTCTGCACCAGTCTGATTAGGGTCTGCAGTGTTTGGTCAGACAGACTTAAGCAAACAGTGCAGACCCAGATCAGACTGATTAGGGTCTGCACCAGTCTGATTAGGGTCTGCAGTGTTTGGTCAGACAGACTTAAGCAAACAGTGCAGACCCAGATCAGACTGATTAGGGTCTGCACCAGTCTGATTAGGGTCTGCAGTGTTTGGTCAGACAGACTTAAGCAAACAGTGCAGACCCAGATCAGACTGATTAGGGTCTGCACCAGTCTGATTAGGGTCTGCAGTGTTTGGTCAGACAGACTTAAGCAAACAGTGCAGACCCAGATCAGACTGATTAGGGTCTGCACCAGTCTGATTAGGGTCTGCAGTGTTTGGTCAGACAGACTTAAGCAAACAGTGCAGACCCAGATCAGACTGATTAGGGTCTGCACCAGTCTGATTAGGGTCTGCAGTGTTTGGTCAGACAGACTTAAGCAAACAGTGCAGACCCAGATCAGACTGATTAGGGTCTGCACCAGTCTGATTAGGGTCTGCAGTGTTTGGTCAGACAGACTTAAGCAAACAGTGCAGACCCAGATCAGGGTCTGCACTGTTTGCCATTCTGTCTCCACTTTTTTTAAATCCTTGCTTGATTGTGTAACAAACTTGCTACAATTTTAGGAGAATTACAGCAAGTCCTCAAGATGTCTGAATTTTTAGGATTTTCATTGTATTTTGTTTTCTGACAAATAGATTGTTGTCAGCCTTGCATTTTCTGTTGCACTTTAACCCTTGTCCTGCTGAATATTCATTTAAGCCACACCCATTTCTGTCTATCAACCAATCCAATTACTTGATGTAATTTATTGCTGCTAATTCATAAACTGTATACCAAACAGTGTAGATCCTGATCAGATGGCTTCCTCAGAAGCCATCTTATCTGGAGCTACACTATTTGCAAAGATAGGGGTTGTCGTGAACAGCAAGATAAGGGTTTCAACAGTGTAGATCCTGATCAATGGGCGTCTTCAGAAGCCATCTGATCTGGATCTACATTGTTTGCAAAGATAGGGGTTGTCTGGAACAGCAAGATAAGGGTTTCAAACAGTGTAGATCCTGATCAGATGGCTTCTTCAGAAGCCATCTGATCTGGATCTGCACTGTTTGCAAAGATAGGGGTTGTTGTGAACAGCAAGATAAGGGTTTCAAACAGTGTAGATCCTGATCAGATGGCTTCTTCAGAAGCCATCTGATCTGGATCTACACTGTTTCCAAAGATATGGGTTGTCGTGAACAGCCAGATAAGGGTTTCAAACAGTGTAGATCCTGATCAGATGGCTTCTTCAGAAGCCATCTGATCTGGATCTACACTGTTTCCAAAGATATGGGTTGTCGTGAACAGCAAGATAAGGGTTAAAACAGGTTCAGCAGGATGTGGCAAATTGTTTATCATCGCTAAGTTTGTCAAGCTAAGTAGCAGATGACATTTTCTCGTACATTTTGCAAGATCTGTCAAACACTGTAAACCCCTTCAGGAGCCAAACCCGACTTTAATATTAGTGTAGACACAAATATTGACTGTTAGATGAACAAATAAAGGAATCAATGAATGAAAGAAGAGACAGAAAATGGATTCCTATAACATGCCATGTTAAAAGCAGGAAGAATGACAAAAAGGAAGAAAAAGCTCGACAGTCTCTGATGAATGATATTTGAAAACTTTACTTATTTTAACTCCACAGAATACACCGAACATGAAGGCAATGTCCTGGAATTATCTGCACCGGATATAAATGACATTTGTAGAATCCAATTTCCTGTGTAATAACAAATGACCTCTGCAGAAAGAAATCACCGATGTAGTTATAAAAGATCATTTTCAGACCATTCTGTAGGGTATTAATTTTTACCACCCTCTGGGCTAATTTAGCAGAAAACAAATTTTTTATACTTTTCTTATTTTTTGGAGGGAACAGGACTGGCCATTTCGGAGGGAACAGGACTGGACATTCATGCAAATTGTCTCCTATGGAGACAATTTGCATGAAATGTCAAATCCTGTTTTCTGGGAAAAATATTTCAAAATATCATCTGCTAAAGAAATACCCTGCATGCAAAGTGTTAAGCTGTGAAGAGCAAACAAAATAATAACAACTTGACATTGTGTTAAATCATCAGTCAATGTTCTGTTATAAATTTGATCACTTAAATCAATCAGTAATACACTTTATCATATGACGTCGTGTCTGAGAGTGTAATAACGTCATGTAATATTTTCGATAATCCACTAGTGGATTATATATGCAAATTAGCTAGATACGTCCCGTAACGTTACATGAACGACGTCCTTAACGACGTCTCGTTTACCAACGGCGAAATATTGACATTTTTGTAAACAATCGTGAATAAAATGCGCTTTAAATGTCATATGATAAATAGAATCTTGCAGTCGTGCTCATGTATTATTGAATTTATTAAACTTGTTGAGGAAAAGGGATAAAATGCGAGGCTTTGCTGAGCATTTTAAAGGGATAAAATGCGAGGCTTTGACGAGCATTTTATCCCTTTTCCTCAACTTGTTTAATAAATTCAATAATACATGAACACTCATGTAAGATCCTCTATAATACATACTGCTTAAAATTTGAGTTGCTTTTGAAATGCAAAAGCTGCAAAATCTACTCACATTTTTTCAGCAATAACAACAGTGTATTATATATTGTACTTAACCCTTGTCCTGCTGAATATTCATATATGCCACACCCACTACCGGTTATCAACCAATCAGATTATTTGATGCAAATTATTGCAACAAATTCACAATCTGAATGGTAAACAATGTAGATCCTGATCAGATGGCTTCGTCAGAAGCCATCTGATCTGGATCTTCATTGTTTGGAAAATAAGGCATATCCGGGCTCAGCAGGACAAGGGTTAATACAATGATTCATGTTATGATCACTAACGAGATTGTTAAGCTAACAATGCTTTGAACTACAAGATCTTGCTATCTACATTGCATAAGTTACTTTTTGACATATTACATGAGTTGAACAACAAATAAGATTTCATAAAACTCACATGACCAGTGAGCAACCTACGCCTTGCTATAGAAAGCAACATTGGCTTAAGGAACTTACATTTTTTTAAAGCAATACTATTTTGTCTACCAAACTGCATGATCAAACGTTGGCTTTGTTAACAGTGGTATCCTCACTAGCAGGCATATATCGCATTTGGAAGAGTTAACTAATGATTTTGTTAGCTTTGAAAAACTGAGCCCCCGATCTGGGCCTATACTGTTTGCTCAGGTAGGTTTGTTCCAATACAATTGCAGTATAATCAGGCCAATTATACAAAAATTCTAATACTTGAGTAATTCTTTCTTACGAGACCGGTCAAGTTACACAAAAGTACTGGCCTTGAAACCTGATGTCGCCAAATTGTTAAAAATTTCGAATACCTACTTCCATTCAGATCTCATGCAATTTTAAAAACAATTTTTCTGCTTAGTATGTAGCAAAGCAAGTGATGTAATGTATCTGAATACTTCAACAGGATATGACATGCGGTCTTGAATAAATAATGAAAATGATTTTTTCACTCTTTATGTTTTCATGACAAACTAGCTTCAAATTAGGAGTACTGAGGACAATTTAGGGATAATTTTTCTTATTTTTCTTTTAAAACATGTTGTGGATACTTGTTAGAAATGCCTCAATGATGCAATTCTATCAAGTACCCACAGCATGTTTTAATAATTTCTTTATTAAAACGTTGTGGATACTCGTTAGAAATGCCTCAATGATGCGATTCTATCAAGTACCCACAGCATGTTTTAATAATTTCTTTATTAAAACGTTGTGGATACTTGTTAGAAATGCCTCAATGATGCGATTCTATCAAGTACAAACAGCATGTTTTAATGATTTCTCTATTAAAACATGTTGTGGGTACTTGATAGAATCACCTCAATGAGGCGATTCTATTAAGTACCCACAGCATCTGTTTGAATAATTTCTCAATTAAAACATATTGCAGATACTTGTTAGAATCAGAATCACCTCAATGAGGCAATGCTATCAAGTACTCACAGAATGTTTTACAGTAAAACTTCGATGGCTCGAACACCGATGGCTTGTTTACCATGGCTGAGTCAAACCCGTTTTTGAGTCCCTACAGAATGTCTCTACATACAAAGTAGTGTGAGGTGATTAAGGAGATTTTCTATTTTTATCTTGCAGATGTATGCTG
The DNA here is from genome assembly GCA_963580285.1 of Lucinisca nassula. Lineage (NCBI taxonomy): Eukaryota > Metazoa > Mollusca > Bivalvia > Lucinida > Lucinidae > Lucinisca > Lucinisca nassula. Next base: position 174,340,050 of record OY757010.1, read on the forward strand.
TGTGTACTCATTAGAATCGCCTCATTATACTTTGTGTACTCATTAGAATTGCCTCGATGAGGCGATTCTAATGAGTACACGCAGCATACATTTTTTATAGAATACCAAAAAGATGTCGCAAAATTAGCCCGTTATGCCTTCTGGCAGTAGCCCTCAGTGGCTCGAACTACCCCTGTCTCGAACAGATTTTCAGGGTCCCAAAGGTGTTCGAGCCATAGAGGTTCGACTGTAGTAATTTCTCTATTACATGTGGATACTTATAGGAACACCTCATCAAGGCAATTCTAATAAGTACCCACAGTGCATGTTTTAACAGAGAAGGAAAATTTTTCCTGAATTACCCTTGGTACTTCTAACATGGAACTATGTGTGACACTAGAAAAAAATGAGCAAACAAACAGAAAATGCATCAAAAGATTATCTCAAACTGTCCAGGATGAGCATTGTGATCCAAGTATATGCCACTTTGTTGCATTTTCTGTGAGCTCGCTTTAATGGTGAATTTACCCTCTATATCAAAGTGAGGTATTTTAAAAAAAAATGTCTCGTCTACAAAAAATGATTAGTCAGGTACTTTTTATACTTTTGTTAGAATATGCAGGATAATTGTCGGTACAATTTTCACAGCTTCAGATAATGAGTGATGAGGTTAATTTGGGGAACATTTCTGTATTTGTTTAACCCATAAAATGCCAATCACGACAATTATTGTCGCCTGATTTGTTGTCTGCTGGTAATATTAAAATTCGTTTTTGTAAACAGTGTGGCCCCATATCAGACTGCTCCACTAGGAGCAGTCTGATTTGGGTCCAAACTGTTTGCCTGTATGCAAAATTATTTTTTTTAAATCTTTGAAAAAAAATTCAGCAGATGACATAAGCAGACGACATTTTCAGATGTAGTTTTTCTCGGCATCTTAAGGGTTAAGAAGCGCATGTTTTGGGGCACTTGCGAAAAGCACCTCGTCAATGTGATTCTAACCAGTACCAACAATATGTTTTAAGGAATGAAAAAAAAAAAGGATCCAAGAAGTACCCTGTTCATTTATTTGGAGGTTAATGGCCCAGTCAACACCATTAAGGTCATATTCAGCAGGTCAGTTTTACTATTCACACTTTTCATGGGCAGGCTAAGCAGTTTATCAGTACACTGTAAATCTACCAGAAACTGAATTCTTCCTTGAAATACCATAGTGATCCTAAGTATTAGGACAGGCAAGCTTAACCCTTATCTTGCTGAATATTCATTTAAGCCACACCCATTTCTGTCTATCAACCAATCAAATTACTTGATGCAATTTATTCCTACAAATTCATAAAATGAATGTCAAACAGTGTAGATCCTGATCAGATGGCTTCTTCAGAAGCCATCTGATCTGGATCTACACTGTTTCCAAAGATAGGGGTTGTCGTGAACAGCAAGATAAGGGTTAAGTAAACAGTGCAGACCCAGATGTGAAGGAGCAGTCTGATCAGGGTCTACACTCTTTGCCATTTCATTTGCACTTCTTGGACCTCTTGCTGGATCGTGAATTAAATTTACAATTTTAGGAGAATTACAGCAAACCCTTTATGTGTCCAAAGTTTTAGGAGTTTTATGGTAGTGGAAGGGAGGATATTACCGTAGATGTATTTCATGATGAATTTTCACATAAATGAGTATCAAACCTGCGACCCCTTGATCACCAGCTCGTCTTGTATTAGACTGATCTACTAGGAATGGCAAAAAATCCCCTTTACTTTAGGGACAGCTGTATTCAAAAGTGTCATTTGGGGAAATAAATCAGCAGTATTCTGGTTTATGGCAGCCTGGCAGAAGAGCCATAAAACTGAATCTGCCACCATAAAACCCACCATTTACCTCCCCAATGACAACTTTAAAATACAGCTATTCCTCATTAAAATGCACTTATTCGGTTGTTTTGTTAAAAATTTTACTACATGTATTTTGCATAAAAGTGCTTTGAGCTGCATATAACCAAATACCAGCCAATGGAAAGTGATGTTACATGATAATGTCAGTTTCTGACCGTATATCGCAAATTTTGACAGAATATCGGTAAACTGTCACAAATTTTTGACTGTCCACTCAGACATGGAGTTACATACGCATGGTGTAATAGAAATTTGTTTATCTGAAGCTATGAACAAACCCTTTTTGTACCAAATGGAATCTTCCTCCTTATATACTGCAGGAGTCCATTTCAAAATTTAGGGGTGTTAGGTTGATTTTCTTCAAAATCTATTTGGAAACTGGCTGAACGTTTTGCAAACAGTGTAGGCCCTGATCAGACGCCGCGTTCTGCGGCGTCTGATCTGGGCCTGCACTGTTTGCCAAGGTACCCCTTTAGGGGTTTCTGGTACTAAAAGGGTTAAGGCAAAGCAAATGAATATAACAAATAAACAGCCTACACTTTTCTTTTTATTTTTCACATCCACATGGAAGACAAAATGTGAACCATAATGATCCCAAGTATTGTGTCAGACAGGCCTAAGCAAACAGTGCAGACCCAGATCAGACTGCTCCAAAAGGAGCAGTCTGATCAGGGTCTACACTGTTTGCCATTCGGTCTGCACCTTTTGGACACCTCGCTGGATCATTAAACAAATTTGTTAAAATTTTAGAAAGAATACAGCAAGTCCTCAAGGTGTCTGAATTTTTAGGATTTTATGGTAAATTCTACAGAAAATTCTACAGAAATTAACAGAGCCCAGTTGTTCAAAGCATCGTTAGCTTAAACTCGTTAGTGGCCAAAATGTATTAAAAATTATATAGCAAGAACAATATCCATTAAACAGGTATTTTTGCTGAAAAATGTGAGCAGCTTTTGCATTTGCAAAAGCTACTCAATTTTTTCAGCAAAAATATTAGCATATTTGCCATATTTCATGTTTAATGATTTAACAATATATTAGCTGACGTCATTCCTTTTGAACAACTGGACTCCAGTCTACAAGTAACATTTCAATATTTCTTGCAACATTTAATTTCCATGCCAATCTATATTCAATTCAACATGATCACATAATCGTTGACTCAGAATGAAAACATTAACTTCAATGTATATTCCTTCAGACGTCAAGAAAAACTGTGTCTGAAAATGTTGTCTGTTTATGTCGTCTGCTGCTTCTTGCATTTTTTTTACCACAGAGGAGCAGTCTGATCTGGGTCCACACTGTTAGTCTGATCTGGGTCCACACTGTTTGCAACAATGATTTTAGAGTAACCAGCAGACAGCAAAGAAGATGACAATTATTGTGATTGACACCGTAAGTGATATATTCTTCCCAACATACGTGTTGACAAACAGGAAAGCTCCCTTGTTTGTGCTTGTGTGATAGTTTCGCCTTCAAAATGTGAACCTAGGTCCGTGACCGTGGGGGTGTAGTGAAAGGGGGCATGGAGCAGTGGTGAATAGCGTAAGAAATACAAATCTACTCCACCATAAAGTTTGTTTTCTTCTTAACCCATTTAATGATTTTGTACCGGAAACCTGTAAACGGGTAGTTGGCAACCAGTGCAGGCCCAGATCAGATGCCGCAGAATGCGGCATCTGATCAGGGCCTACACTGTTTGCAAAAAGTTTACCCATTTTCCAAATAAAATTTGAAGAAAACACAACCAGACACCCCTATATTTTGAAATGGACTTGAAGTATATATAGGGTGGAAGATTCCATTTGGTATAAAGATGAGGAGTATATGGGATGCTTTTCCTAATTTCTTGTTAAGAGGAATATGTTGTGGGTACATGTTTGTTTGTGTTGAGGTTTAACATCCTCATCAACACTATTTAGGTCATTTTGGAGACATTGCTTTCAATTTTGTTGGAATTATACCCAACTTTGAGATGAAATGACATCTTAAGCCCCACCGTGCAAAGAAACCATTAGGGTTTAAGGAATGGTCTGACTTGCACCACTTTTCCTGGGAGACTTAGACCTTATAAGTGTTTTAGACCTTATAAGTGTTTTACCAGTACTCAAAAGCTTGGTTGGTTTCAGCTGTGTGGCAGCACCATGCAGCCCAATGTATTTCTCCAAGCCCAGATGGGCAGGGGCACTGTTGGTGTGTTAGAACAGCTCAATGAGGTGGTGCTAACAAGTATCCACAACACATTTTTATGAAGAAATAGGAAAATCTGTCCCAAAATTACAGTAATGATCCTAAGTATTGGGATGGATAAGCGAAGCAAACAGTGTAGACCAAGATCAGACTGCTCCTCAGGGAGCAGTCTGATCAGGGTCTACACTGTTTACCATTCCATCTGCACCTTTAAGACTCCTTGCCGGATCTTGAAACAAATTTGTTAAAATTTTAGGAGAATTACTGCAAGTCCATAAGGTGTCCAATTTTTACTGTACACTTAAAATCGTCCTTATCTGGAACTATTTTAAACCTGAACTCCAGACTTTTGGGTAAACTGACAACTCCGGGTGTAGTGAAATATCTCGTCCAGGAATTTTGCGTGGACTAGCTACAAACATTAGCATCATTTTGTCATACATAGCTTATGGAACTCTAATATTTACTTGATTTTTCCTTCAGACTTTCACCTATTATTCTGAAAACCAACATAATTTGCATTTTTATGACTCTCTAATGCAATAGTCAGATTTGGCAGACTGGATTTCTCCTTGCAACATCACAACTCCCAACGTTTTTGTCCTATATTAGCACCTTTGTAAAGACATCAGACAGCCTAATTAGGCAAATATTAATAAATCTATAAATGGCTGGTGAAAATCAGTCTAACTCTAAAAGGAATGTTAAGACAGATTTAAATACGACTCTAACATAGCTTTATAAATTAGAAATTCACCCAGAGGTAAAGACTGGAAAATCAATGACTGGTTCTCATGAATTTGTGCAAAAACCACTGCATGATGAAACAACAAGAGAGCAGTCTAGATTATTAAGGTACTTTTCAAGCACTCCAATAACCATGATCACAATGGCTAGAAATCTGAGTCACTGAGATGTAAATGCATCATGACTGAGATTCCAAAAGTCCTTCCGGGCCGGAAGCATGAGTTTATTTTCACTGTCTATCACTAGAACTATCGTTAAGAATTTTCTTGAACAGTTAAGTTATCCATATCATTTTGAACAGACTGTAATTTTTTCTTTTCTTGAATCATTCTGTCTGCTACAGCTGCAACAAGGGCAGCACCTTTTCCACTTCCATCATGTGACAACATCAGCCGGAACTGCAAATAAAAGAAAAAGATTTTCCAATTCGTCCAGAGGATGATGTTTTTCCCTCCCAAATTGAAATGAAAATCATTTCAACCAAAAGAAAGGTTACATTTTTTTCCATTTTGATTGTGTTGGCCTTTAACCCTTGACCTGCTGAATATTTATATATGCCACACCCACTACTGATTATCAACCAATCAGAAGCCATCTGATCTGGAGCTTCATTGTCTGGAAAATAAGGCTTATCCGGGCTCAGCAGGACAGGGGTTAACAACACATCAAGCCTTTGGGGGTAATTTGCATCATCTCCCGGAGAAAGCGAGAAAAGAAACAGCAAAGTCAGTAGAGAGATAATAGAGATAGAGAGAGGAGGATAAAAATATGAGAATGAAGGCAGTGATAGGAGAAACAAGAAGATTCCCCTCTACCCTAGCCTGCAGCATGGACAGTAGGCCTTGCACAACTGTTACATCCGATGCTGACAGATACAAGACAACTTCATTGCATCTGATCGCTCCAGTTCAGTTTGGTATACTGGAAATTAAACTGGAATATTTGTTTGGAAAGAAATGCCTATTATGAAGAAAATAGGGCAGAGAAACAATCTGAGGCTATTAATATTTTCTTTGTAAACCCCATTTTATATAGAGAAAACAGGTTTAAAATCGATTTAAGCCCCCAAATGGAACTCCTTTCACTGACTGTTCCAAGAAGGTTCTTCTGTCGTGGCTTATTTTTATTATGGTTTGTCTTTGAGTGTGTGTATTGCTTACATTTTTTTTTATTTTGGACAGCCAATTGGTCATTTTGTGGGAAAGTGACTGTCCTTTTGGCTTTCCAGTATTGGTGTTTCCATTGGGGTCTAGTTATCTCATGTTTGTGTTTCTTTTTCTTTGGTGTCTCTGATGGGAGCTGTTGGTTAATTGTATCGATTCCTGATCATTGCCTTCACTTCTATTTTTTATAATGGTATGTGTTATCTTTAATACTTCTGTTGCAACACATAGGTTTTGGGTGCTCATTAGAAATGCCTCATTGAGGTGGTTCAAATGAGCACCCACAACCTATGTTTTGAAGCCCCCCCCTCCCCCCCCAAAAAAAAATGCATCACAAATTTTCAGCAGAAAAAAAAAGTTACTTTTGGACTAATGGGATGCCCTATATCACACTGATCTATTATCCAAGCAAATTTATTCCTTTAAGAGCGTTAAGAGCAGACCCTTACTGGTATTGGAGACAGAAATATCGGGATAACTGCCTCACTTGAAAATGTATTGGCTTACCTTAATGTAGAAATGGAGAAGATAGTCACAAATTATATTCATTGCAATAGAAACTGCTATAGTTCATCCACTCACCTTAATTCCAGGGTTGATCAAGTCTTGTATTTTTTCAATCATCAAATCATGGAAATGGGGGTGGAACCGGTATAAAGAGCCATCAACGGCCACAACCACGTCGGGTCTGTTCATTTTATTCAATAATGATGCAATACCTGAAAATGTAGAAATACATCGCATCAGACCCAGTTGTCCAACAGATTGTCAGCTTAACGCTTTTAATACATGTTTCAACTAATCTGCTAACATCCAGTTCAGCTTATCCCTCACCCTGCTGATTATTTATCCGGAAAATAGTAAAGATTTTGATCGGCTTGAATTTTAATAGGAATTAAAAACAATGGTATATTGCAAATATTTTATGGGACTTAAACTTTTTTAGGATTCGGCAGTGGAATATTTTGAAATCTTTGAGAGACTTCAGACCTCTAGATAAGAGGGAGTACAGGTCATTCCAGCATTGAATTTTTTTTAAAATCAGCGTTGAAATTTAATTTCATGAGTAAAATACTCAATGAAAATTTGGATTCAGCATTGAAATCAAATTTAGGGGTAACAATTTTCAGTGAACTTTACAGCTTTTAACATAAAGCACTGATTCTTCGCACTGATTCTTTTGTAAGCAGTAGCAGAATTGGTTTAATCCTGCACAGATGACAAATTTATGCATTTCAGGTTTTATTGTTTTTCAGAGAAAAGAAAGCTCGGAAATGCCAAGCTTTCTTTCTCTGAAAACCAAAACAGAATTTTGTAAGATACATATATGAATGGTTCATTAAAAGTTAAGAATTGCAAATGGGAATTTAAGTATTAAGCTTTAAAGCAGGGGGTAAAATACTCATTGTGCCAAAATCTTATCTAGAGCACTGGTCAGTAATTCTGAAATGTAAATTACCCACAATATAATCTGGAATGAAACAGCTTAGACTTTTAACCAAACACTACTGTTTCTATTTTTCTAATTATTTTTTTTATTAGTATTGTAACTGGTGACATTCATTCATCAGGAAATTCATTCCACTGACCTGCAGAAGCCAGGTATGCAGCTCTGGTTGATACTAGACCACAGACATGTTGAACTATCCTGCAATCTTCTTCTGTAGTGTGTTTTAAACCCAACTCTTCAAAGATCATTTTTGTGTTCTTGAACCCATCATCAACATCACTGTAACAAGAATTGGTAAATTGTTCTACACTCTGTTTGCCTTAAAGGGAATGGATACATCTTCAGGGGAGGCAACTCCTTCAAAAGTGTTTTGCCTCCCATGTCAACAGGGATCAACTCTTAAAGGAAAGAATTTGCTCCTGCGGAGCAAATTCTTTCCTTTAAGAGTAGACCCCTTTCTCCATGGGAAACAGTTTGTTGAAAAGAGAACAGGAAGTCTGGAATGTTGTCTCCCTTTGAAAATGGTGGAAAAATCTGCAAAGTGTAGCCATTCCCCTTAAAAAGAGCAAGGTGTGCTTATAACTTTTTCATTTAAACTCTTATCTTGCTGAATGAAGTTATTTAACCACATCTATTTCTGACTATCTACCTGGATCTACACTGTTTGCTAAACCCAACACATGATTGCAGTCCAAATTCTTACACAATACTCTGACCTCACAGCGATAAGAATAGGGCGGCTATTTTCTATAAATAACCATTATCTGGATTTTCTACAAATCAGTGATAGTCATGTAGACATCAACAATGAAAAGCTATTGTGGCTGACAATCAACATTACGAAAACATGCCTATACAGGTACATTGTAAACTTTACCGCAGAAAAAATGAACATTTTAAGATGAAAATTGTGATTTTTTTCATATTTCTGCTTAAAATATAGATTGTTGGTACTCGTAAGAACCGCCTCATTATAGATTGTTGGTACTGGTAAGAACGGCCTCATTGAGGCGGTTCTTACAAGTACCCACAATATATATTTTAGAGCAGAAATAAGAAAAATAAGTTTTACCCCTGTAAACCCCAGTTTTACTATATAAAAATGGGGTTCAAAATTATATAGGTGTGTTTTCGTGATGAACCAGAAATATTTCTAGGGCCCAAAGAAGAATCATTTGAACAGCCAAAGTTTGGGTTCTTACCTTTCAATTTCTGAGACATATTTCGTGTAGAAGCGGCCCATTGTTGACAGTTCCTCAGATCCTCTACCTCCAAATAACAAACCATGTTTCTTCAATTTCTCCAGAACAAGACGGACAATCTCTCCCATGTACATACCAGAGATCATTTTCTCATATCTGAAATAGAGAAATTAATCCATTTTGTATTGAATGGAATCTTTCGCCTTAAATACGACATGTGCTAAATTTAAGGGGAATGGGAACACCGCCATTTTTCAAAGGGACACAACTTTTGGGACTTCCTGTTTGCTTTTCTATAAGCCCTGTCCAACTGAAAAAGGAGTCTACTCTTTCGGGAGCAAATTCTTTCCATTAAGAGTTTGACCCCTATTGACATGGGAGACAAAAATACTTTCGCAGGAGTTGCCTCCCCTGAAGGTGTATCCATTCCCCTAAACACAATTTTGTCGGCCTCGGTAGCTCAGTCGGACGCGTGTCTGACTGGTGATCAGATGGACGCGGGTTCGATTCCTGCCAGGGTCGGCAACATTCTTTCGTGATGATTGATCATGAAATCTTTTCTACAGTCATTCTCTCCCTTCCCCTGATTCAAGAAGGGCAGTTGTCAGTTTTTGGCAAAGGAATGTGCACTGTACTGGTTAACCGCTTACGTATAACCTGCCCAGGAAAAGTGTGGATATGTAAACTGACTGGCTCAAAAAGGACCTAAAAAAGCATTGACTGGGCCGTTAAACTCCAATACAAACAAACAAACACAATTTTGGATACAACACAGTTGGAACATGGATCCAAAAAATGTATAGATTATACATAGCTTCAGCTAAGGCGCCTTTTTCTTCCGAAAAGTACTGAAATTTTTCAATTACTGCACAAAAACGTATTATGTGGGTACTCACTAGAAGCACCTCGGTGAAAAATTATTTGTGGATACCCCTCTTATCTGGGGCTATGTTATACACCTGGGCCTATGTTACAGAAAAAAAAGTCAATAAACTTGTAATTCCCACATTCTGTTTCAATATTACACAGTTGAATGGCTAACACAGAGCTTTCTGTGGATGCCAAAAATACTGTTATAAAGAGGTTGTGGTGTACAAAGGACCCTTGTTATACGCCTAACATTTTGCCATTATAGAGAAATTGCCTTTATAAACGATCCCCAAAAGGAGTAGTATGACAGGAACCAAAAAGCCTTTTGACCTTCATTACTCACAAAAAAATATTTGTTTATTTTTTTTAGTTTTGAGTGTTTTAAAAATACAATATTCTGACCCAGCGTCCCTATATAGGCAATGGAAAGGCACTGTGATTTATCTACTCAACAAATCACTAGTTGAACGAGCAATGTCAATAAACACCGCTGTTTTATGACATTGCCTGTAGATTCTTTTACATAGGATGGTGTAACATTATTTTAGCACATGAAAAACATTACACAAGGACACATATGTGTCTGATAAAGTCAATAATGTTGGCGGGATTTCTTCTGACAATGGCGTAAGGAGAATTTCAAGGAAGTAACAAAATTATTGTCAATTTTTAATGTGTTGGAATCAAAATAGTTCAGCTCTTGTGTGCGACTTGTTCAGTAATAAATCACAGTTTGTTGGTTAGTTTTAAGTAGACAAATCACTTGTGCTACATGTTCATGATCTGATCTACTTTACAACTGACCTCCAATCTGTGATTTATTACTCAACAAATCACTGCTACAGCTGAACATTCTTAATACTTACCTTTATCAGTTAGTCTATCTGATCTTGAGCTTAGGATTCCATAGCTCCAGATAAGGCACTTTTTTTCATCCGAAAAGTACAGATATTTTTCTTATTTCTGAAAGACAACTCATGTTGTTGGTACTCATTAGAAGCGCCTCAGGGAGGTGCTTCTAATGAGTACCCACCACATATGCTTTCATGTAGAAATAAGAAATATAATATGTGGATACCACCTCTTATTTCGGGCTATGGATCCGTTTCATTGACATTGTCATTATAATGAGTTTTGTCGTTATATCATGTATCGGTATAAAGAGGGTTAATGCTCTACAGTCGAAACTTTTTACCTAAACTACTTACACTTGTCTGCCTGGGTTTATGGAATGCCTGTCCACTTTTCTGTCATATTCGGTTTTGATGAAATCGAGTGCACCATCATCTCCCAGTGCTCCCCATTCTGTGTTGATGATAACTTGGTGGGGCTCGTCCGTATCTCCGTCCCACAATCCAACATTCTCAAGTTGTTCAAAATAACAGGCATTTGTCCCAGTCCCTAAAATCCAAAGAGAAAAGATGTGAATAACAGGACACTCGTTTTAACCCTTCTCTTGCTGAATATTCATTTAAGCCACACCCATTTCTGTCTATCAACCAATCAAATTACTTGATGTAATTTATTCCTACAAATTCATACATTGAATGTCAAACAGTGTAGATCCTGATCAGATGGCTTCTTCAGAAGCCATCTGATCTGGATCTACACTGTTTCCAAAGATAGGGGTTGTCGTGAACAGCATGATAAGAGTTAACATCCCTACCAACACAATTTAGGTCATTTTAGAGGCGCTGCTTCCAATTTTGTGAGACTTTTACCCGACATTGAGGTGAAATGACACCTCACACCCTGCCAACCAATGAAACCAACTCTGAAGTCCCTAGAGGGTTCTTCGCATAGATCCAGATATACATATATTAACCCTTATCCTGTTATCCTTGTTCACGATAACCTCTATTATTGCAAACAGTGTAGATCCTGATCAGATGGCTGAAGAAGCCATCTGTTCAGGATCTACACTTTTTGTTATGTGGTTGTAAAATGAATGAATGTGCCCCCGCTAAATCGGGGCCTCGAGAAATAGATTGGGCTGCACAGAGCTGTAACCGACCGAACTAGATGAGATGTCATTTCATCTCAATGTCGGGTAAAAGTCCCACAAAATCGGAAGCAACGTCTCCAAATTGACCTTAATAGTGTTGACGGGGATGTAAAACCTCAACTCAAACAAAACAAAAATGAATGAATACATTATATCAAATAATTTGATTGGTTGATAGTGAGCAATGGGAGTGGCTAAATAGACTTATTCAGCAGTATAAGGGTTATGGGGTAATTTTTTTATCAAGTCATGTCTATTATGCCTCTAGACTGGCATTATGTTTAACCCTTATCTTGCTGTTCACGACAACCCCTATCTTTGCAAACAGTGTAGATCCAGATCAGATGGCTTCTCAAACCGTGTAGATCCAGATCAGACGGCTTCTGGAGAAACCATCTGATCAGGATCTACACTGTTTGGCATTCAGTTTATGAATTTGTAGCAATAAATTACATCAAGTAATTTGATTGGTTGATAGACAGAAATGGGTGTGGCTTAGATGAATATTCAGCAAGATAAGAGTTAACCCTCAGTAGTTCCAACTATCGTACCCGAGTGTGGACCCAGATCAGACTGCAGCCTGATCTGGGTCCACACTGTTTGCAATAAATGACTTTTAAAGAAACTGGCAGACGTCAAAGCAGACGACAATTGTCGTGATTGACATGTTGTGGGTTAAGGATATAGAAACTAGAGATACTGTACTATCCAAGTAGCGAACACAAAGGTGAAGAACAGACTGCGCAAACGCGCAGTCTGATCAGCACCTTTGTTATTCGCAAATGGCAAAAACAACTTCTCATGCCATGGCTCATGCAACACTCCATGGGACTAAATAAATAAGCCGACAATAGATAAGGCTTTTATGTCTATAGATATGAGTGGTGTACATAATTTAGCATTCAGACAGAACCATCGAACTTATGTTTTGACAAATGATTTTCAACACTTAAGTACACAGGTAAGTCAATTAACACCATAAATGTAAGTACGGGAGTGCCGGAGAAATGAAGTCCTATATTTGATCACAGTGGCCAAAAGAACTTCATTGCCAAGCACAACAAATGTAATCTTTGTGAAAACAGTGACTGCTTGACATTCAGTTTGTGAATTTACAGGAGTAAATTACAATCACGTAATCTGATTGGTTCAAAGTCATCAGTAGGTGTGGCTTAATTAATTATTTAGCGTGATAAGGGTTAATAACCTATCATGACTAGGAGACATCACTTTCGAAGTATTTTTTTTTCTTTATTTTCAGAGAAATTAAGGCTTGATCTTTCATGTGAATCATCTGCAGACGCTATCTCAGAGGCGGATGGAGACGGACCGACAGTGGTAACACAATATGCACTTTCCATCATTCTTCAAATGGCGGGGCATTAACCCTTAAACTGCCGAGAAAAAAATGCATCTTAAAATGTCGTCTGCTAATGTCGTCTGCTGAATCTTTTTGCAAACTTTTAAAAAATATTTTTGCATACAGCCAAACAGTGTGGGCCCAGATCAGACTGCTCCTAGGGGCCATACTGTTTGCAAAAAAGGACTTTTTAAGTTACCATCAGACAACAAAGCAGACAACAATTGTCATGATTGGCATTTTAAAATTAGGATTAAAATTAGATTGCCGTCTGCTTCAGAATTTCTCATAGTCACCATCTAAATTTTAATACAGATGTTCATGATTTTCTAAATCTACTACATGACATTTAAACGACTTTGGTGATCACAAGATATTAAGTTCATTCCATACATGGATTATCAGATTTTATGCCAAAAGCTTCAGAAGTATGTCAAATGTTAGCAGTTCAAGCCTACGTTAACAATGCGATCCTGGACGTCTGCCCTTTGATGTTTACAAAATATGTCAATATCTTCTGATTATTTTAAGATCAGCATTACTTCATGACCTTTTGTGAGATTTTAAATTTGATGCCATTCCAAAACTTCAAGCTTGTATAAAATGTCAGTTGAATCTTGCCAAAAAAGAATACAAAAAACATTATTCTGGTCTTGTTCCAATTTCTTTGTCCAGGTCAGCGACTGGTACCACTGTTTTTTTTTTAAAATCTCACTGTCCAGCTTAGTAACTGGTACCATTGTTCTTTCCAATCTACATCTTAATTAATATGAGCAGACAATAATGTCAAATTTTGTATTTTTCATTTTTTTTTTCTTCATGTACTATTTTTTTTTCTTTCACACTAGGACTTGCAATTTCATTCAAATTGTCTCAAGAGACAATTTGAATGAAATGTCAAACCCAGTTTTCAATAAAAAAATAATATTAACCAATAAAATGCCAATCACAACTATTGTCATCTGCTTTGCCGTCTACCAGTCACCTTAAAAATAATATTTTACAAACAGTGTGCAGTCTGATCTGGGCCCAAACTGTTTGCCTGTATGCAAAAATATTTTCAAAAGTTTGCAAAAAAAAATCAGCAGACAAATCAGCAGATGACAATTTAAGATGTAGTTTTTCTCGGTGCCATAAGGGTTAAATAAAAAAAAATAAAATTATTATTAATAGTGCAGTTACCTTCTGTGTCAGAATGACAATGGTGTTAAAAGGCAAACAATACCAAAAATATTCATGGCATAGTTACAAACTACAAAATTTAATATCTACATGCTCTGGTTCACCTGAACCAAAACAAAACAAACATTTCTTGATTCAAAATGATAATATTATGCCGGATGACTATAAATTATGATAAACACTGACGTCTTTTGGAACTTTTACAATCTTTTTGTTCGTCTGACCTAGTGACCGAACTAAGCGGAAACGTATGACATGATAAAATGCATGCATGCCTTTCTTAAAATAGTCTTATTAATCTCTAAGAAGTTGACGCCCATAAGTCTGTACCAACCCAAAAATTTCATTTACATAAACAATAAAGTCAAAGGAACAAGACATAATGTGCCCTGTGCCTGAGGGGGGGAAGGTCTTTAAAGAGAGTGGAAATGTGCTTTATGTCATTCATTACAAGCAGGGTCCAGTTGTTCAAAGCACTGTTAGCTTAACGAGCTCGTTAGCAGTCAAATTGTTAACTGTTCTTGCAAGTAAACTAATATAGTGTTATTTTTGCTGAAAAAATGTGAGCAGCTTTTGCAAATGCAAAAGCTGCTCACATTTTTTCAGCAAAAATATTAGCATATTTGCCATATCAAAAGATCAAAGTTTTAACAATACATTAACGACGTTGTTAGTTTTGAACAACTGGGCCAAGGACATCTTTTGTGACTTTCAGTTTGCCGTCCTATAAACTTACTCCCTCCAAAACTGGAAGCATTCTTAACCCATTGTATACTAGTGGACTCTTCCATTGCTGTATGTTGGAGAAGTCCATTTGTCATATAATGGGTGTCAGGCCTATATTTTCATTTTTATTCTTTTTTTTTGATGGAAAATTCTGTTAGCAAATAGTGCAGGCCCTGATCAGACCCTCCATTTTGCGGCGTCTGATCAGGGCCTGCACTGTTTGTCAAGGTACCCCTTTAGGGGTTTTCTGCATACAATGGGTTAAAGGATATTATTTGTTTCTCAAGAACCCTACTAAGGGTAGGTACCTATTGTTGAGGGAGTGAAAATTAACGTAATGATCCTAAGTATTGGGACAGATAGGCCTCAGCTAACAGTGGAAACCTTGATCGGACTGCTCCTTGACAAGCAGTCTGATCTCGGTCTACATTGTTTGCCATTCTGTCTGCGCCTTTTAGACTCCTTGCTGGATCATGAAACAAACTTGTTAACCTTTATCTTGCTGTTCACGACAACCCCTATCTTTGCAAACAGTGTAGATCCAGATCAGATGGCTTCTGAAGAAGCCATCTGATCAGGATCTACACTGTTTGGCATTCAGTTTATGAATTTGTAGCAATAAATTACATCAAGTAATTTGATTGGTTGATAGACAGAAATGGGTGTGGCTTAAATGAATATTCAGCAAGATAAGGGTTAAAATTTTAGGAGAATTACAGCAAGTGCTCAAGGTGCCCGGATTTCTAGAATTTCTGTGGTACTGAAAGTTTTCTTCTCTATAAGTGTAATAATTGTTATTAACCCTTCTCTTGCTGAATATTCATTTAAGCCACACCCATTTCTGTCTATCAGCCAATCAAATTACTTGATGTAATATATTGCCACAAATTCATAAACTGAATGCCAGACAGTGTAGATCCTGATCAGATGGCTTCTTCAGAAGCCATCTGATCTGGATCTACACAGTTTGCAAAGATAGGGGTTGTCGTGAACAGCCAGATAAGGGTTAAATTTGAGAAGATGGATGGCCGTTTATATTTTTATTTTAATATTTTTCAGAGACAGTCTGGCTTGACATTTCAATGGAACGTAAAAAATTTCATTCATGCCCAACTTTCATTAGATAATAATCATGAAAAAATGGAAATTGTCATCTGCTGATTTTGTACTTGATGTTTTTGGAGCTGATCTTGCAAGATCCAGATCCAGAATCAGCAGCCACACCTGTAATGGGTGAGGACTTACCCAGGATTAACCCTATTGCACACTCCCGGTCACTGTGGGCGCAAGACATCAGTGCCCCCACGGTGTCGTTTATCACAGCTAAACAGTTCACCTTGATGTCCTGAAAATAGACAAAAACTATCTTATATGAGTTTTCACTTCATGTTGATTTTACTTCATATTGGATTTTCATTTCATATTGATTTTTCACTTCATATGCTGCATAGCTCATTATAAGGAGAAGTCGTCACACCACAACCTCTTTATAACACTATTAAAGTGGTCCAAAGCTGAACCTATGTTAGTTAAACAACTGTGTTATATCCAAACAAAAATGTATAGATTATATAGAAAAATGACCATTTATGGTCATTTTTCTACATAATCTATACATTTTTGGGATCCATCTTGAAACATTGTTAAATCCAAAACCGTGTTCTAAGTAAGCGTATTATAATGAGGTTCTTGTGAAGTGAATAATCCTTATTTTTTATTACAATCCAATGTTGTGTGTACTTGCTAGAATTGTCTCACTGAGGCGATTCTAAAAAGTACCAAAAACTTTAGATTTTATGGAGGAGGAAAACAACAAAAAGTTATTCCGAAGTTATCCTCATTTCTTAGCCATTATGAAATTTTGGAAGCACATTGCATCATTTTCTGAGTTAGGAAGTCTATGCTTATGAAATCCATTGCAAAATTTCGGAACTGTAGACACTTACTAACAAGGCATTCACAGGGAACATAAAGTTTTGAAACATTATGATATTAACTCTTATCTTGCTGAATATTCATTTAAGCCACACCCATTTCTGTCTATCAACCAATCAAATTACTTGATGTTTTTTATTGCTACACATTCATAAACTGAATGTCAAACAGTGTAGATCCTGATCAGATGGCTTCTTCAGAAGCCATCTGATCTGGATCTACACTGTTTGCAAAGATAGGGGTTGTCATGAACAGCAAGATAAAGGTTAAATATTTAATATTTGATATAAATATTGCCAATTCAAGAGGGTGTCTTATCTTATAATTTCTTTCTTCAAAAAATTCTGTATTTACAACAAACAGTGTAACACCTTATCAGATGCCACATTCTGTATCATCTGACCAGGATCTAACTCAGTTTGCTTTGACTGGGGATTGATTCACACTTGTTTGTTTGTGTGTATTGAGAAGGGAGTGGGGTGGGGTGGGGTAAGCGGTTAGCAAATCAAAATATAAATCAATCTCACGCCTTTCTTCTTTTGCAATTTCGGTATCTCAAGCTCCTTCAAAACAAAATCTTGCGAAATATTGCCAAGTCCCTTTCAAGGGAAGCCGGCTATGCATAAACAGGTTTATAAAGTATGCCTTAATATATGCATGTCGAAATGTCAACTGGTTCAAATTTTAAGCATGCCAAAATGACATATGCATCTACCGTGCAGCCACAACTAATTAATGTTTACAAATAAAAGCATGTTGCAGATTTATAACGAATACTATTAATGACTACATCCCAACCCAGATCATTAAAGTTTCCATTTTGTTGCATCATACTGACGACAACCCCAGACGTTTCGCAATACTTATTTACATATCTTTTATCTACATAAATACTTTGCATACAGTCGCATGAAGGTTATCACGTAATTAGATAATTTATTACAAAGTTTATGCATTATGCAATTAAAAGAATTGGTGCATTTCTTTTATAGTCTACAATTAACGACTCGTCAAGTTATAAACCATCACAACATTAAAATATTATAGGCCTGAAGGCATTTTCCGATTATATTCCATTCTCATAACAGATGAGCGTGCTTTAACCCTTTTTTGTACCAAATGGAATCTTCCTCCTTCTGTAAAGCAGGAGTCCACTTAAAAATTTAGGGGTGTCAGGTTGTGTTTTCTTCAAAATCCATTGGGCAACTGGCTGAACGTTTTGCAAACAGTGTAGGCCCTGATCAGACGCCGCGTTCTGCGGCGTCTGATCTGGGCCTGCACTGTTTGCCAACTACCCGTTTTGGGGTTTCCAGTACAAAAAGGGTTAATAAGGAGACTGTGTATGTTGCTTTTTTTTCTTTTTCCAAGTGGAAAATTACTTGGTAGATTTCGCAATATTTTTTTTTTTTTTTTACCTAGCTCCAGATAAAGACGAGTTATCAGAGTAATTAACCCTTATCCTGCTGCATAAATTAATTAGGCCACTCCCACTGCTGATTATCAACCAATCAAATTACTTGATATAATATATTTATTCAATTCATAATCTAGCATGAAAAACAGTGCAGATCCTGATCAGATGGCCATCTGATCTGGATCTGCACTGTTTGCAAAGGTAGGAGTTGTCATGCACAGCAGGATAAGGGTTAAGTGACAATTTTTCTGATCAGCAGTCACCTTAGCCTGCCCTTAAATTTTCGCCCTTAACCCTTGTCCTGCTGAATATTCAAATATGCCACACCCACTACTGATTATCAACCAATCAGATTACTTGATGCAAATTATTACAACAAATTCATAATCTGAATGACAAACAATGTAGATCCTGATCAGATGGCTTCTTCAGAAGCCATCTGATCGGGATCTACATTGTTTGAAAGGTAAGGCATATCCGGGCTCAGCAGGACAAGGGTTAAGACACCAAGAAAAACTGCATCTGAAAATGTTGTCCGTTTATGTTGTCTGCTGCATCTTCCTGACTTCTTTTTATTTTTATTTTTTTCGCTTACAGGCTAACAGTGTGAATCCTGATCAGACTGCTCCTAGAGAAGCAGTCTGATCTGGGTTCACAATGATTGAAACAACTAGAGCTGTCAGAGGATCTGACTATAGCCCCGCTTCAGCGCTGTCAGAGAAGAAAGTTATTTAAGCTGCAGAGAAAACAGTTATGAACAAGAAATAACTGTTGAAAATTTTACATTATCTGGAAAAACTCTAAGAGTTGTGAGCCCTTGTCCCTCATTTCAATGAGCATGATACATTACCAGAATGTCCATGTTTATACTAAATTTCATCTTCCATTTTTCAATGTTCAAAGGGTAATAACTCCTAAAGTAGGCAAATCAGAGTCAGGGTTCCTGCGCTCTGCACATTGTCTCATGGTGCTTTACACTTGTGTGAAGTGTCATGAAAATATCTCAAATGGTTTGTGAGTTTTGGAGCCGACACAGTCAAAATTGCCTTTTTAAATGTTCAAAGGGCAATAACTCCTAAAGTAGGCAAACCAGAGTTATGGTTCCTGCACTCTGCACATCATCTGAAGGTGCTTTTCATTTATTTGAAGTTTCATGAAAATATCAGAAACGGTTATGGAGCGGACATAGTTAAAATTGCCATTTTTTAATATTCAAAAGCCTATAACTGAAAAAGTAGACAATCCAGAGTTTGGGTTCCTGCGCTCTGCACACGTAATATGGTGCTTTACATTTGTGTGAAGTTTCATAGAATTATCTCAAACGGTTTTTGAGTTATCGAGCAAAGACGGCTAAAATTGATATTTTTCAATATTCAAAGGGAAATAACTCAAAAATTAGGCAATCCAGAGTTATGGTTCCTGCACTCTGCACACCATCTCATGGTGTTTAATGTTTGTGTGAAGTTTCATGAAAATATGTGAATGGGTTTTAAAGTTATGGAGCGGACACGAAAATTGTTAACAGACACAGACAGACACACAGAAAATACGAAAACCAGAGTTATGGTTCTTGCGCTCTGCACATTGTCTCATAGTGCTTAACATTTGTGTGAAGTTTCATGAAATTATCTCAAACGGTTTTCGAGTTATGAAGCGGACACTGTTAAAATTGCCATTTTTCAATGTTCAAAGGGCAATAACTCCAAAAATAAGCAATGCAGAGTTATGGTTCCTGCGCTCTGCACATCGTCTCATAGTGCTTAACATTTGTGTGAAGTTTCCTAAAAATATCTCAAACGGTTTTCGAGTTATGAAGCGGACACAATCAAAATTGCCATTTTTCAATGTTCAAAGGGCAATAACTCCAAAAGTAGGCAATCCACAGTTATAATTCCTTCGCTCTGCACATTGTCTTATGGTGTTTAACATTTGTGTGAAGTTTCATGAAAATATGTTAAGCAGATACAAAGTTATGGAGCCAACACAAATTAACGGAATCACGGAATTATGGAATGACAGAAGGACATGGCAAATCCAATATGGCCCCACTTTTTCAAAGCGGGGCTATAATGATGTTAAAAGTAACAAGCACACAACAAATCAGACAACAATTGCTGTGAATGGCATCTTAAGGTACGAAAACGTTAAGTTACCTACCCCTCTTCTCTGTATGGCTTCCTGCAGTAATTGTACAATATTATTTCCCTCCACACCCTCACACTTGAATCCTTTCGTCCACTGCGTAAGGATAGCCCTGTCGAGACCTTCTTGTCGGCATGGAAACGAGAAGGTAAAGCCCAGAGGTAGAACTTTACCCATGAGGTTGTGATCCTTCATAAACTTGAAGATACACTCTGCTATATGGTCAAACAACTGCAAAGACAGAAGTCAAAGCATCAAAGTTCATGTACAGTAAAATTCCTATATTACGACCACCTTTGGGACTGTTAATGTGTGTGTGTGTGAATTCGGGTTTAACGTCGCTTTCAACAATTTTTCAGTCATATCACGACGGTGTCTGGTTGCGACAGGGAGCTCAATGCTCACGTTTATAGTGCTGCCTCACTGAAGTATCATGTCCCAGACACATTACATGATACCACACCCAGTCACATTATCCTGACACTGGGTCGACCAGTCCTAGCTCTACCCCGTAAATCTGAGTGCCAAACGAGGAGCAGCTAGTACCATTTTTAACGACTTTGGTATGTCGCGGCCCGGGATCAAACCCGAGACCTCCCGTTCCCCGGAGCGGACACTCTACCAACTGAGCTATCGGGGCCGGTTTTGGGACTGTTAAAAAGTGGTCTTTAAGACCACTTTTGAACAGTGCCAAAGGTGTTCTCTGACCAGAGGACACTATAAGCAGAAACACAAAGGAAGACTAACCGTAGCCAACTAAATAAGTTTTTTAAAGCAGAATTAGTCCTAATTTTAGGTGGTCTTAATAGCGGAATTTCACTGTACTGGCCATAGCTCCAGATAAGGCGATTTTTTCACCGTAAAATACTGATATTTTTTCTTATTTCGGCATGAAAACATATGTTGTGGGTACTCATTAGAAGCGCCTCGGTGAGGCGCTTCTAATGAGTACCAACAACATATGTTTTCGTGCAGAAATTAGATAATATGTGGATACCCCTCTTATCTGGGGCTTTGACTGACAGCATTGGCGGGTTGATTATTTCTTGGGTGTAGGCAAGGAAAATGGCTCTGAACCTTGAGTTAAACTGTTGCATCCAAACAGTTCAATACCGAAGCCCATTTTCCAGTACTTTTGGATCCTTTGTTTTCACTGCACTGCTTAATTAACTCATATTTGTCCAGAGTTCCAAAAACAGTGAAGATCCTGATTAGACGCCACTTTCTGCATCCCCAATGAAAAAAGTGTCGAGACATCATAACACTGTCCTAAAGTACCACCAGACTCTGCTACCTTTGTATTATTTGCTGGGTACAGAATAATAAATTTAAAATGAATATCATAGATATATAAAGACACATGGTAGAAAGTTATTTCTTGCACACCAGACAAGGAAATCCGCGATTTTACCCTGGGATAGAAATTTATGTTCTGCGCCTGGTGTTCCGACCCTAAATCGAATGTTATAGCGTGTTTGATAAATGCACTGGTTGAATACGACCTTGTGTGCGCCGTCTTTAAGGTTGACGTCATGCAGGATCCGTGACGTCACTTTACATTCATGCAGTGTCAACACAATATGGCGGACGTTGGTAACCCAAGTGACTGCAGCATTGAAAGGTATGCAAGAAAAAGAATCCAATATGGATGTGAGGGGTGGATAGAAAAATCCGTCCCTCGGGATCACTGTCCGGCATCACTCGGCAAGCCTCGTGATGCTGGACAGTGACCCTTGGGACGGATTTTTCTATCCACGCCTCACACCCATATAAGATTCTTATGGTCCCTTAGAACATAGATGTATTATTACGCTTCTAATCCTTTAAATGGCAATTACAATGGAAGCAATTGACAATTTCCAGTGTTTTCTTCTTATTTTTCTGGCGAAAGGTTTGTATTTCATGTGAACATTCTGCTTTCAAACAATTCACATGACTTTCTCTAAAACTAAAAAATTCTGTTATCTGCTGCAGAATTCTTCTTGGTACTTTAACCTTTATTCTATTGAATAATCTTTTAGCCACACCCATTTCTGACTATCAGCAGGGCCTGACAAATCCGAAAATTTTCAACTTGCCCACCGGGCAAGTAAAATATTTTTGCACTTGCCCAGCTCAAAATCCTACTTGCCCAGGATTTTGGAACTCAAAGTGGGGTTGGATGTGGGGTGTGTGTGTGTGGGGGGGGGGGGTAATGGTGACGATGATGACGACCAACATTTATAAATATAATCCAAGGTTTCTGTCGTTTCAAGCACAACCACTTTCCATTAGGGGCTAGTGATTTCATGTTAGTGTTTATTTCCCTTTGGTGTCTCTGATGGGAGTTCAGGGTTAATTGTATCGATTCCGGATCATTGCATTCACTTCTATTTATCCCCCCCCCCCCCTGTGCGGTAATACGGTAGAAAATACTGTTGTTGTCACAGTCAATAACCACAGGTGCTTGTGTCAATAACGGTACCTTTCAAGTTAATTGCTGACATAATATCTTAACCGATTAGCAATTTAAGATACAGTTATATAAACTCATTTAGCTTGACACGCACGATATACACGAGCTACAGCCGATAAAGATCTACTCAAAAGATCAGAAGTGTCAAGTCAGCGAGATAAAAGATTAAAAGAATGCAGTTTATTTAGCTTGCAATTTAATGATCCAACCAGAAGACGAGAACCCACTCTATCACAAACGAACCCAAACGTTCACACCCACCCTACAAGCAAGTTCAATGCGATCATCATTTCCGCCATCCATATCGGCGTCCACAAACCACAACTCCCATTTTTCTGCACGCGATCGGTAAATGACGTCATCAGACCCCAGCAACACCACACGTGTTTAACGTCATTTTTTTTATTTTAATGGGGCGTATCTCTTTCGTAAAAAAAAATGTTTGGAACCGGTAAAAAAATATTTTCTGGATAACTAAACGGTTGTGGATAGACGCGGTTACCAACATTAAAACATTCGACTTTTTCCGCCAGCGTCTGCTATTTGGCGCCAAAACATAACCATTCACTAGATAGTAGAATAGTCCGTTTTTACTACCGTAAGATGTAGCAAATCGTCTTAGGAGCTATTAAATCATTTTCACATTGATTGTTAATTAAATTTTATGGCAGGGATAAACGCAAATTAGAGACAATCTTATTTTCACACCTTGTCACGCCTATCGATAGCGCTGGCGGTACACACTACACCAGAAATGAAAGGCACGCACCGCCGGGCAATCATGTTTAATTGGTAATTATATGACAGGGAT
Organism: Lucinisca nassula; assembly: GCA_963580285.1. NCBI lineage: Eukaryota > Metazoa > Mollusca > Bivalvia > Lucinida > Lucinidae > Lucinisca > Lucinisca nassula. The sequence goes on from OY757010.1 coordinate 174,363,576, forward strand.
TAACAATAGTGTCATAAATGAACCGTTATAAAAACATGGATGGTTTCGTCTCTGAATTGCCGACAAAGCGGGAATTATTGTGATTTACTTACTGGTCTAGTTTTACTGTATTTAAGGACTCAAAAGACTGACGATTGTAGACGATTTTTTGCACTTGCCCGACCGGGCGTCGAAAGGTCAAAGTGCACCTGCCCGGCGCGATTTCGGACTTGTCCCGGGCGGCCGGGCAATGGATTTGTCAGCCCCTGCTATCAGCCAATCAGATCACATAATATAATATTCTTATTCAAATCATGATAATGGGTAAGGGTAAAACTGTCTTGCATAAAAAGTTCACAATCAAACTTTAGTGTTACCTGTGTGCCTGAGCCCAACATTATATGTTGTGGAATAAGGTAGATTTTGCTTTCCATTTTCACATCTTGTTCTTCCAGGGAGATCAACAGGACACGGAAATTTGTACCACCCAAATCTAACGCCAGGAAATCTCCACATTCTGAAAAAGCAGAACTTGAATAAATGTGTTGCCACTTCCTACTCTATTATCACCACAGTCTCGCCAGGGTGCAAAGCAGAAACCATATTCCATATAGTAAAACATATACAAAAAAAAAAAAGATAAAGAAGATCTATTTAACCCCTTTTGTACAAATGGAATCTTCCACCTTATACATGTATATAGCAGGAGTCCATTTTGAAATTTAGGGGTGTCAGGTTGTGTTTTCTTCAAAATTGATTCGGGAAAAGGCTTAACTTTTTGCAAACAGTGTAGGCCCTGATCAGACGCCGCGTTCTGCGGTGTCTGATCTGGGCCTGCACTGTTTGCCAGGGTGCCCGCATATTTGAAACAATTAACATAATAAGCTCTGTTGAGCTTTTTTTGCAACAAACTAAGTATCCATTAACAAATACTTACTTGCCTTCATTTGGCCCCCGCCCATCGGGCTGGAAGAAATATATGGGCTGCATGATGCTTCCACGCAGAGCTGAAACCGCACACAAGTACTGGTAAACCACTTAGAGGATCTAAGCCTGCCCAGGCAAAGCGGTGCAAGTCGGCCAGTCCATGCTTATAAACCCTATTGGTTTCATTGGGTGGCAGGGCTTGAGATGTCATTTCATCTCAATGTCGGGTAAAAGTCCCACAAAATTGGAAGCAATGTCTCCAAAATGACCTTTACAGTGTTGACGGGGACGTTAAACCTCCAATCAAACAAACCATTCTTACTTATTTACCGTAATGATCCTAAGTATTGGGACAGATAGGCCTAAACAAACAGTGCAGACCCAGATCAGACTGCTCCTGAAGGAGCAGTCTGATCAGGGTCTACACTGTTTGCCATACCATCTCCATTTTTTTTGCACTCCATGCTGGACCATGAAACAAACCTATTGGAATTTTAGGAGAATTACAGCAAATTTTTAGGATTTTATGGTAGTCATAACAATGAACCAATGACCATGTTGTCCCCTTATGAGACACACCATGCTCATGGCAACAAAGTTTCTACATGTATAAGAACTGCTCAAAAATATTAACGCTTGTCCTGCTGAGCCCGTAAAAAAATGAAGACCCAGATCAGATGTCTGCTGAAGAAGCCATCTGATCAGGATCTACATTGTTTGTCATTTGGATTGTTAATTTGTTGCAATAATTTGAATCAAGTAATCTGATTGGTTGATAATCAGTAGTGGGTGTGGCATATATTAATATTCAGCAGGTCAAGGGTTAAAATGCTAACAACAGTTGCTGTTAGCATTTTAATCTGAGCAGGACAAATTTCATATCCGGTCAGGCTATGTTCTTGTAAAACTGAATTTCCCCTCACCTGTTCCATCGGGTACAGTCCTAACGTAGGTCGGGTACATCTTCACACAGGCTTTAGGTTGTGTTTCTTTTCCCAACCCCTTGTTAAAGCTGTCCAACATAACGCCCATAATTTTTCTGTAATCATCATCGGTGAGGTTGAAGGGCCGTAGTATATTTTCAACCTGGAAAGATAGAAAGATAAAAGGGTCACTCTCGGTCCAAGCATTTTGAACCACAGACCAACTTCAGCTTGTGGTTAGACTTGGTTCAATTTTTCAGGCCGGTCATCGGTTTATACAAGTAACCCCTTTGAAAACAGGGTAGATCCAGATCAGATGGCTTCTAAAGAAGAAGCCATCAGATCAGGATCTGCACTCTTTCTCATGCTGTTTCTAAATTGAACAGATTATATCAAGTAATTTGATTGGTTGAGATTCAGTGATGGGTGTGGCTAAATTAATTTATTCAGCAGGATAAGGGTTAAAACTGATGAATGAAATGACTGAAATATTTACAGCACTGTTCCCAATTATAAGGATATATTAACCCTTGTCCTGCTGAATATTTATATATGCCACACCCACTAACGATTATCAACCAATCAGATTACTTGATGCAAATTATTCCAACAAATTCACAATCTGAATGGCAAACAATGTAGATCCTGATCAGATGGCTTCTTCAGAAGCCATCTGATCTGGATCTTCATTGTTTGGAAAATAAGGCATATCCGGGCTCAGCAGGACAAGGGTTAAACCACAGACCAACTTCTGCTTGTGGTTAGACTTGGTTCAACTTTTCTGGTCGGTCATCGGTTTATACAAGTAACCAACGATCTTTTATCATATGACATCGCGTCTGAGAGTGTAATAACGCCATGTAATATTTTCGATAATCCACTAGTGGATTAAATATGCAAATTAGCTAGATACGTACCGTAACGTTACGAGTATGACGTAATTAACGACGTCACGTTTATTTACGGTGGAATATTGACATTTTTGTAAACAATTGTGAATAAAATGCGTTTTAAATGTCATATGATAAGTAGAATCTTGCATTCGTGCTCATGTATTATTGAATTTATTAAACGAGTTGAGGAAATGGGATAAAATGCTCGGCACAGCCTCGCATTTTATCCCTTTTCCTCAACTCGTTTAATAAATTCAATAATACATGACCACTCATGTAAGATCCTCTATTTAACCCCTTTGAAAACAGGGTAGATCGAGATCTGAAGGCTTCTAAAGAAGAAGCCATCAGATCAGGATCTGCACTCTTTCTCATGCTGTTTCTAAATTGAACAGATTATATCAAGTAATTTGATTGGTTGAGATTCAGTGATGGGTGTGGCTAAATTAATTTATTCAGCAGGATAAGGGTTAAAACTGATGAATGAAATGACTGAAATATTTACAGCACTGTTCCCAATTATAAGGATATATTAACCCTTGTCCTGCTGAATATTCATATCTGCCACACCATCTACCGATTATCAACCAATCAGATTACCTGTAGCAAATTATTACAACAAATTCACAATCTGAATGACAAACAATGTAGATCCTGATCAGATGGCTTCTTCAGAAGCCATCTGATCTGGATCTACATTGTTTCAAAGAAAAGGCATATCCGGGCTCGGCAGAACAAGGGTTAAAGTGGAAGCCTACTTGAAAATGGTCCTTTTTTCTGTATCATCTATATTAGCACAAATAAACATTTTTTTTTAGGCTGTGAAGTGAACCAATTTTAAGTCTCCTTGGATCCTATGAACTAACTTGTTATGTTCATTTGATTGGTCACGGCCCCCGCACATTGGGGCTTGAAGAAATATATGGGCTGCATGATGCTTCCACACAGAGCTGAAAAAGACTCGCACACGAATACTGGTAAACCGCTTAGAAGATCTAAGCCTGCCCAGGCAAAGCGGTGCCAGTCGGCCCGTCCATGCTTATAAACCCTATTGGTTTCATTGGACGGCAGGGCTTGAGATGTCATTTCATCTCAATGTCGGTTAAAATTCCCACAAAATTGGAAGCAACGTCTCCAAAATGACCTTTACAGTGTTGACGGGGACGTTAAACCTCATATCAAACAAATCATTTGATTGATCAAGGAAAACCATTATTTGCATGAAATTAATAATTCATCTTGTAAATAGATAAACTCTTCCTTAGCAGAGGGCTTGGTCTTGTCTGGCCTGGTCAAGTTTCACCATATAAATAATGGTTTAAAATAATATGTGCAACTGGTACCAACTACATGTACTTACACAAATATCCGACAAACAATGGCCACATACAACCATGCCTCTAGAGGCACATTCAAACTATAATCTAAAGAATAACTAGTGATGGGAAAGGCAAATCAAAATTTCCCCATGACCAAGTAATATAAATACAACACTCAACCAGTATTTGGACAGATCTCAAACTTTCTAAGTAACTATAACAAATTCTTCCTGGTTCAAAAAGTATTTTGTTCAAGGCAAACTGATTAATGATAAGGACTTCAGGGCCTCAGCACTATCTCACAGAGAGGCTCCTATGAGCAAGGATTGAGGGGGGCGGCAGGGGTGGGTGGCAAATGGTAAATCACAGAGACAAGGTTTATGGAGGATTCATACAAAAAAAATTATCCTAAATTATTTAAGTACATAATGTATCACAATGGACTTTCTCACTCCAATGTGACTTCAAGAAGAGAATAGACATGATGTCTATTCTCTTCTTGAAGTCACATTGGAGTGAGAAAATCCAGTCACATGAGAGGAATCTATTTGCTTGTGACCCAGCATGTGTTTATGGAGAAATAAGGAAATTTTCTCCAAAATTATTCTCATTTAACTCCTCCATATGATGGAGCTACAGTATATTATTAGAGTCATTTAAATATTACAATTGTTGCTCAGCGTATATATGCAATGTTTTTGTACGTGTTGAGGTTTTACATCCCTACCAACACTACTGAGGTTATTTTGCAGTTTTGAACACATCTGGGACTCAAGTTCACAAAACATATATTTTCAAGATAAAATTTCTCCCGAGATTATCCTATTTATCCAAAAGACATTATATTTATTTTTTGTTTGTTTAATTTGAGGTTTAACATCCCCGTCAACATTGTATAGGTCATTTTGGAGACGTTGCGTCCAATTTTGTGGGACTTTTACCCGACATCGAGATGAAATGACATCTCAAACCCTGTCGCCCAATGAAACCAATAGGGTTTACAAGCATGGACGGTCTGACTCGCACCCCTTTGCCTGGGCAGGCTTAGATCCACTAAGCGGTTTACCAGTACTCGTGTGTGGTCTGATTTCAGCTCTCCCGATGGGCAGGGGCTGGTATTGTATATTTATATCTGCAGTTTTAATACATGGAATATTTTTTAACAAGATCAAATGAGCCCATGGTGTTTGAACTACCAAAGTTTCACTCACAGTAACCCCATATACTCAGGGGAATAACCTAAGATCCCAGATGACTTGTTGCAGATGATCAAAACCCAACACATTGCTCTCTGTGAGTTTATTTTTTTTATTGTTTTAGGTTAAAGGACACATCAATCCTTGAGGGTCATTTTGTGTGTCTCCCAGAGAAAGGGAAAAAAGAGATAGAAGAGATAATAGAGGTGATAAAAGCGAGGGACAGGGGAAAAAGAGGAAAAATGAATGGAAGTGTAGAAACAGAAGAAATAACAACAATCCCCTCTACCCTTACCTGTACCTTGCCAACTAAGGCCAATATCAGTTGGATGCCTAAGTGACACAAGATAATGTCACCTTTGCCTTACCCAACCACCCCAGCTCTCTGTGAGGACAATGCCTTAAGTATAAAGTAACCAGCCATTTTTCCAACCCAAAGTATGCCTGACACTCTCCCGCTGTTCAATGTTGTAGTTACATATATATTCAGACACCTTGAGGACTTTCTGTAATTCTCCTAAAATTTACACAAATTTGTTTCCCAATCCAGCAAACAGTCCAAAAGATGCAGATGGAATGGAAAACAGTGTAGACTCTGATCAGACTGCTCCTTCAGGAGCAGTCTGATGTGAGTCTGCACTGTTTGCTAAGGCCTACCTGTCCCAAACTTGGGATTATTATGGTATGTTCATTACCAATTCCAGGAGTGGAACCAGACTAACTACAGGAAGTCACTAAAAGTGTCTTCCTTTAAAATTTGTTGAAAAAATCCATATCAAAATCTGTCAAAGAGATATTTTATTACTTTTTGGTGCATGTTGACTGAACTCTCTCCAATTAATATTTCTCAATGTGTACCCTTAGCCTATGTTAAGTTCAAATCTTTTTTCAAATGAAAAACCAAAAAAAAAAAAAAAAAAAAAAAAAGAAATCAATGCCAGCTCAGACAGCATGTAGGGACTGTCTGTGAGCAGTCTGAATATTGGAAAATAACCATGTTCTTTAACCCATTTTGTACCAAATGGAGCCTTCCACCTTATATAAAGCACAAGGTTGCGTTTTCTTCAAAATTTATTCACAACCCGTTTTTGGGGTTTCCTGTACAAAATGGGATAAAGGCCCTTTTCAAAGCCCACTGAGCGACTGTAGCAGACTACTTTAAAATTTTTAATAATTGATATTTTTTTATCATTATCATTCATTTTTAAAGTGAATCGGAACACCTTCAGGGTAGACAACTCCTGCATAGGTATTTTTGTCTCCCATGCCAATAGGGGTCAACTCTTAAAGAAAAGAATTTGCTCCTGAGGAGCAAATTCTTTCCTTTAAGAGTAGACACCTTTTTCAGTGGGACAGGGCTTATAGAAAAGCGAACAGGAAGTCCCGAAAGTTGTCTCCCTTTGAAAAATGGCAGAAAACCCATTCCTCTTAAAGAAAATCTGTCTTAATATTTCATTAATTTGTTTGTTTGATTTAAGGTTTAACGTCCCTGTCAACATTGTAAAGGTCATTTTGGAGACGTTGGTTACTTTTAGCCGACATATTGAGATGAAATGACATCTCAAGCCCTGCCTCCCATGAAACCAATAGGGTTTATATGCATGGACGGTCCAACTCGCACAGCTATGCCTGGGAAGGCTTAGATCCTCAAAGGGGTTTACAGGGTAGGTGGAAGCATTATGCAGCCCATCTATTTCTTCCAGCCCCGATGGGCAGGTGTCGTAATATTTCATTAAAATTGTCTGCTTGGCATGAAACTCATGTGAAATGTCAAGCCCAATTTTCCCACCAAATAAACAAAATAGAATATCATCTGTTGTGAATCTACTTTGCAGCTTAAGGTATAATTTAACAACTGCACATATATGGTCATGAATGCCAAGCTTTTCAACAGCTAGATGTTTTTTTTTTCTTCAAATATTCTGCAAGGGCATGCCAATGTTTGTTTTGATTTTTTTTTCTCTTTGTTTACATTTTTTTAAACCAAAAAAAGCCTTGACCTTGAATGCCCTTCAGCCATTAGTGCTGATTAATAAAAGATAACAAACGTTCTCTACCGCATTGATTTTTTACCGAGATGATGCAATATTGCGTCTTTCTCAATACCACATGTCTATGCATATTCATGAGCAAGAATTAATATTGATTAAGGGGTGGTACTGCTCGGTTAGGATTGGCAGCTGGTCAGAAAACTGGAGCAGACATGACATGTTACACATAATGTATGTATTGACACCATGACCAGGTTGCCCACCAGGTTATGCCAGTACCATATTTACCCTATTAGGGCACAGTGCACTACCACAACCCCGACCTTTGCAAACAGTGTAGATACAGATCAGATAGCTTCTTCTGAAACCATCCAATTGGGATCTACACTGTTTTTCCTTCTGCGTTTGTGTTTGAGTTTTCGTCCCACCAACATCTCAGGTCATAAGGAGACAAGACCTCAGTTTAAAAAACTCATCCAAAAGACTGGAAAAGCCCGGGATTGAACCAACGACTCCTGCTTTAAGTGGCAAGTATGCATCTAATTTTACTTCTGTTTGTGAATGGAATGTATACATTATACAGGCTTCTAATTTTACATTCTGTTTGTGAATCAGAATGGAATGTATACATTATATCAACAACCTCAGCGACGGCCCCCGCCCATTGGGGCGGGCTGCATGATGCTTCCACACAGAGCTGAAACCGACCCGCACACGAGAACTGGTAAACCGCTTAAAGGATCTAAGCTTGCCCATGCTTATAAACCCTAATGGTTTCATTAGGCGGCAGGGCTTGAGATGTCAATTTATCTCAATGTCGGGTAAAAGTCCCACAAAATTGGAAGCAAGACGACTCCAAAATGACCTTTACAGTGTTGACGGGGAAGTTAAACCTCAAATCAAACAAACAAAACAATCTCAGCATAGATTACTAAAAATAGCTCAATGGCATTTTCGGTGTATCACAGGTCTGAAAATGCCATGGAGCTATTTTTAGTACCGGTAATCTATATTGACCCAGATAAGAGGGTGTATCCATCTTTTCTTTTTTAATTTGTTATTTCTGAATGAACGTATATTTTGTGCAGAAGAGGCGCTTCTAATGAATACCCACAAGATACCTTTTCATGCAGAAATAATAAAAATATCAATACTTTTCGGAAGAAAAAAAAATGCATTATCTGGAGCAAATAGTGCTGTGGAGGAACCCCTGTATTTCCTTCCAGATCAAAGCACTGACAACCCTCAGCCAGGTTGATTGCAGGGAAAATGGTGCTGTTCAGGAACTTGGACTGTTTCATTTCACCTTTAAATTTCTGAACTCTAAGCAAACAGTGTAGACCCTGATCAGACACCACATTCTATGGCATCTGATCTGAGTCTACACTGCCAAACCCAACAAATGAGTCCAGTCCAGATTCTAGATAAGCCTCTTTACACAGCACTCACCTCACAACAATAAGAATAGCAGGTCCGTGAAATGAACACTCCTCTAAACCCCACTTTATATAAAGAAAACTGGGGTTTTCGGGGATATATATAAAATATTTTGCTTATTTCTGCTTCAAAACATAGGTTGTGGGTACTCGTTAGAACCGCCTCAACAAGGCGGTTCTAACGAGCACCGACAACCTATGCGGTTCTAACGAGCACCCACAACCTATGTTTGGAGTATAAATAAGAATAATATCACAAATTTTCATTGGAAAAGTTATTTTTTGGTGATATGAAAGAATGCACTATGCCACACGAGTGTGTTCTTGTAATGTGGCTATAAATAACTGTTACAAATCAGTGATAGTCACGCGGACATCAGCAATGTTAAGCAACTGCACTTGGTAAATAAGGGTCAACTGACAATCAAAGCAAAAGGTATGTCGGAAATTAACACTTATCCTAATTCATGACAACCTCTATTTTTGGAAACAGCGTAGAACCAGATCAGATGGCTTCTGAAGAAGCCATCTGATCAGGATCTACAATGTTTGACATTCAATTTATGAATTTGTAGGAATAAATTACATGAAGTAATCTGATTGGTTCAAAGTCAGAAATGGGGTGTGGCTCAACTGAATATTCAGCAAGAGAAGGGTTAATATTACTATACATGCTGACAGCCACATACTTCTTGAACTTCAGCCCACACAGAGTATACATGTCGAACATACTATTCAAAGTTACGTACAGTGGCAACAGCTTGTACCAAAAGGAACAGTTAATATCAATATCTGCGCAAAAATAAACCAAAATATCAATTATGACGTAGGTGACATATTATTATATGTAAGTATTTGCCACTTGGCAAGGTTTTCTTGGAACACCTGTCCTGGAATGTTTCAGTTCAAAGACCAGGCAAAGTATTTATCTAAAACAGGACACAGGCTTATAGTGAAGGTCCAGATCTGATCAGGGCCTTCACTGTTTGTGAACAAATTGTCAAGGATTTAACCCTTATCCTGTTGAATAATTTATTTAGCCACACCCATTCCTGACTTTGAACCAATCAGATTACTTGATGCAATATATTCCTACAAATTCATCAACTTAATGTCAAACACTGTAGATCCTGATTAGTAGGGATGTAACGATAGTCAGAAAATGACTATTGCGATACTATTGACATTGCAGGAAGAACCATTGCGATACTATTACTATTGCTGACTACTATTGCAATACTATTGCGATACTATTGCCTGAAAGAGATTTCTTGTTTTAGAAGAAAATAAAAACTATTCAAACCGTCAACTGTTTTTTCTGTATGTATAATCTGCATAAAAGAAATACAAGCCAATTTACACAGAGGGACAACTGCTGCATACTCCTGTTTGCTTTTCTGCCTACCCCTACAAGAGGAAACAGCTCCCCAGGAGCATCTTTTTTCTTTCAAGTGTAAATCATCTTGAAGACTCATTTCAATAGAAGTTGCCAAATACATGTATCAATTCACAGTGAGAATGTACCATCAGTTTCTTTATCAAAATAAAATATATTTGGACCCGAATTTTCCCCAACAAACATTTATAAATATAATCTAAGGTTTCTATCAAGTTTTAAGTACAATAACTTTATTTCTGTACGACTTTAAGTGCGGTAATATGGTAGAAAATACTATAGTTGTCACGGTCAATAACGGTCCTTTCTCAAGTTAATTGCAGACATGTCATAATAGCTTATCCAATTAGTAATTAAAGATACAATTATATAAACTCATTTAGCTTGACACGCATGATTAACATGAACTGCAGCCGATATACTCAAAAGATCAAAATTGTCAGCTTAGCGAGAAAAGAGAATACAGATTGCAGCTTAATTTATAATTTAATGATCTAGCCACAAGACGACTCATCCATCCAAAACGAAGCCAAACATTCACGCCCGCCCTACAAGCAAGTTCAAGGCAAACATCAAAGTTTTCCGCCATCCAAATCGCCATAAAATCCACTGTCCACAAACCACCGCTACCGTTTTTCTGCTAGCGATCGGTAAATGACGTCATCCGACCCCATCAACCCCACATGTGTTAGATGTCATTGTTTTATTTTATTGAGGCATATTTCTTTTATGAAAAAACGTTGTTTTAGAACCAGTAAAAAATATTTTCTCGATAGATAAACGGTTGTGAATAGAGGTGGATAGAAAACTGCGCCCTGCTCCCAACTTAACCCCGGAAACAATTCCTGACTTATCCCCGGAAGCTCCGTGTCAATCACCAACAACAGCATACAGATATGGTTAGACAAACTAAAGGGTTCGACTTTTCCCGCCAAGGGTCTGCTATTTGGCGCCAAAACATAACCATTCACGAAACAGTAGAATAGTCTGTTTTTATTACACATACATATACCTTTAGATATATCATATAGCTAATCGTCTTAGGAGAGATTAAATCCTTCTCACATCGATTGTGGATTATATTTTATGATTAAGGAATAAACGCAAATTAGATACATAACTTGACTTTATTTTCACTTTGTCATGCGGAACATTACATAGATTTCGATAGCGCCGGAGGCTTGCGTTTACAGTGTGATAGTAGAATAGACTGGTAAATGACAAACACAGTCGGCGTTTATAACACGATTCAATTAACTAACATGGTCCGTTTGTTGGACCGTCCAGAGTTCTGTGTTATAATGAGGTTGGAGTTGTAATTGTTTTCTAGTGCGGTATTTCCATGTGCATATTTTTTTAATACACTGTGTCCAAGATTTAAAATTAATTCCCCGGCTTTATTAACATGTCTGGATGCTCAAATTATTAACGTTCTTTGCAAGACGACACGCATTTCATTTGATGTCTGCTATTGACCAAATAAGAATCCTCTAAAACATCAACCAGAACATTTTTTGCACCTTTCAAAGCGGTAGTGACCTGTGCAGACTTCCCATGCTTCACGTGCTTATGTGGGCGGCACCCTTTGATAAGAAATACCGTTGTGTAAACACGCATTAATTAATCATCGCTTTTCTTATCACTGGCTTACAGACAGCTTGCAGATTAGTGTAATCAAAATATGCGTGGTCATCCGTGTCAATTATTTCGAAAGGAATTAACATCAAAGTGTTTACTGTTGAAATGTTCTTCAGAATGAGAAAGCTGAAAATTTACCTGTTCAGTGAAGGAATTTTCAGCGTGCTGACATTGGGTGTAAAGAGAATAATGCATAACAAATATGATGCATAAACACCGTGTACCTGTAGGCTACCGCTAAATCACGATTCCGCTGAAATTTTATTGCCCCTTTATCTCGCGACAAGCAGCCGTTGACCCCCCACTGATACGGTAGATTATTGGATTATAATTAGGAAAATATACAGTTTCACGCTTTACCGGGTACAAAAATGAAAACAACTTCGGGAATTATCTGAAAAAAAAACTTGAGATATGGAGAACTATCGAAACTATCGATAGTTCAAAACACTATCGGCAATAGTCATCGATGTTTAACTTTACCATTGATGCAGTACCATCGACCCAGTGCCTATCGCAATGCATCGATAGTCCGATGCATCGTTACACTCCTACTGATTAGATGGCTTCTACACTGTTTGCAAAGATTTATATGACTGAAAGTCTGAAACCGTTCAAATAATGCTTTCTAATTAATCTAAATTTCAGGTGGTCTTAACCCATTTAGTACTGGAAACCCAAAACGGGTACCAGGGCAAACAGTGCAGGCCCAGATCAGACATTGCAGAATGCGGCATCTGATCAGGGCCTACACTATTTGCGGAAAGTTCAGCCATTTTCCAAATTAATTTTGAAGAAAACACAGCCTGACACCCCCAAATTTTGAAATGGACTCCTGCCATATATAAGGAGGAAGATTCCATTTGGTACAAAAAGGGTTAACAGCAGCATTTCACTATGTATTTATTTAATTCAATGGTCTGCTGTTTCTGTCAATCACTTATTTGATAGACCAAAAAGTTGAATTCCACAGTTTGACAAGCGTGGATATCTGAAGGTGTAAAAATTGACAGTGATCAAACCGTATGATTTATTTGTTTGATTTGAGGTTTAACATCCCTGCCAACATTGTAAAGATCATTTTGGAGAGATTGCTTCGAATTTTGTGTGTAGATGAAATGACATCTCAAGCCCTGTCGCCCAATGAAACAAATAGGGTTTATAACCCTGGACAGTCCGACTCGCACCGCTTTGCCTGAGCAGGCTTAGATCCTCTAAGCGCTTTACCAGTACTCGTGTGCTGGTCGGCCCCAGCCCTGCGTGGAAGCATCAAACAGCCCATCTATTTCTTCAAGCCCCGATGGGCGTGGGCCATCGAACCTAATGAAGATTAGCAATTTGGATAGTCACAAAGACTGGAAATGTGGACGTGACAAAGACTGACTATGTTGACATTGCCTAAGAAAGTGACAATGACAGGTAATTTGGACATGGCCAATGAATGTGAAAAAAAACCTAAGAAAATGACAAAAACTGGTAATTTTGATATGGCCTATATAGAAAGCACCCAAGACTGGTCTCTTGGACATGGCCTAAGTGGCAAAGATTGGAAGTGCAGACATGGCAAAGACCTCAGAAAATGATCACAAAGTCTGGCAATGTGGACATGGCCTAAGAAAGTGACAAAGACAGGTAATCTGGACATGGCCAAAGAAAGTGAAAAAAACCTAAGAAAACGACAAAAACTGGTAATGTTGACATGGCCTATATAGAAAGCACCCAAGACCGGTCTCTTGGACATGGCCTAAGTGACAAAGATTGAAAGTGCAGACATGGCCTAAGAAAATGACAAACACCTAAGAATATGACAAAGACTGGTAATGTGAACATGACCTAAGAAAGTGACAAAGACTAGCAATGTAGACTAGACATGGCCTAAGAACAAAACTCTGACCTCAGAAAGTGACAAAAGGGGTAATGTGGACATGGCCTAAGAAAGTGACAGCTACTGGCAATTTTGACATGGCCTAAGAAAGTGACAAAGGCTGTCAATGGTGACATACCCTAAGAAAGTGATCACAAAGATTGTTAATGTTTAAAAGGTCTAAGAATAAGAAAGTGACAAAGACCGGCAATGTGGACATAGCCAAAGAAAGTGACAAAGACCAGAAATGTGGACATGGCCTAAGTAAGTGACAAAGACCGGCAATGTGAACATGGCTTAAGTAAGTGACAAAGACTAGAAATGTGAGCCTAAGAAAGTGACAAAGACCGGAAATGTGGATATGGCCTAAGTAAGTGACAAAAACCGGCAATGTGAACATGGCTTAAGTAAGTGACAAAGACTAGAAATGTGGACATGGCCTAAGAAAGTGACAAAGACCTAAGAATGTGACAAAAACCGGCAATGTGGCCATGGCCTGAGAAAGTAACAAATACCTAAATAACTGACAAAGACCGGAAATGTGGACATGGCCTAAGAAAGTGACAAAGACCCAAGTTACAAAGACCGGCATTGTGGACATGGCCTTAGAAAGTGACAAAGACCTAAGTAAGTGACAAAGACAGGCAATGTGGAAATGGCCTAAGAGAGTTACAAAGACCAGAAATGTGGACATGGCCTAAGTAAGTGACAAAGACCGGAAAAGTGGACATGGCCTAAGAAAGTGACAGAGACGTAAAAAAGTGACAAAGACCGGAAATGTGGACATGGCTTAAGAAAGTGACAAATACCGGCAATCTGGACATGGCCTAAGAAAATGACAAAGACCGGCAATGTGGACATGCCCTTAGCAAATGACAAAGACCGTAAATGTGGACATGGCCTAAGTAAGTGACAAAGACCGGCAATGTGAACGTGGCTTAAGTAAGTGAAAAAGACCGGAAATTTGGACATGGCTTAAGAAAGTGACAAAGGCCGGCAATGTGGACATGGCCTAAGAAAGTGACAAAGACCTTCAATGTGGACATGGCCTAAGAAAGTGACAAAGACCTAAGTAAATGACAAAGACTGGCAATGTGGACATGGCCTAAGAAAGTGACAAAGACCGGAAAGGTGGACATGGCCTTTGTAAGTGACAAAGACTGGAAATGTGGACATGGCCTAAGAAAGTGACAAAGATCTAAGAAAGTGACAAAGACCGGCAATGTGAATGTGCCTTAAGAAAGTGACAAAGACGGGCAATGTGGACATGGCCTAAGAAAATGACAAAGACTGGCAATGTGGACATGGCCTAAGAAAATGACAAAGACCAGAAATGTGGACATGGCCTAAGTAAGTGACAAAGACCGGCAATGTGAACGTGGCTTAAGTAAGTGACAAAGACCAGAAATGTGGACATGGCCTAAGAAAGTGCCAAAGACCTAAGAAAGTGACAAAGACTGGCAATGTGAACATGGCCTAAGAAAGTGACAAAAATCTGGCAATGTGGACATGGCCTTAGAAAAAGTGATCACAAAGACCTTCAATGTGGACATGGCCTAAGAAAATGACAAAGACCGGCAATGTGGACATGGCCTAAGAAAGTGATAAAGACATAAGAAAGTGTCAAAAATCTGGCAATGTGGACATGGCCTCAGAAAAAGTGATCACAAAGACCTTCAATGCTGACAGGGCCTAAGAACATGACAAGGACCTCACAAAGTGACAAAGAAAGGCTATGAGGACATGACCTAAGAAAGCGAGAGACTGGCAATGTGGACATTTGGTCTAAGAAATTAGTGATCACAGCTGACATGGCCTAAGACAGTGATTATTAACATCTAAGAAAGTGACAAAGACTGTCAATGTAGAAATGGCCTAAGAAAGTGATCACAAAGGCTAGCAATTTGGACATGACCTAGGCTAAGAAACTGATCACAATGATCGGCAATGTGGAAATGGCCTAAGAATATTAAGTGATTACAAAGTCCGGCAATGTGGATGCATGGCGTAAGAAAGTAATAAAAACGGCAATGTGGACCTGGCATAAGAACGTGACAAAGACCTCAGAAAGTGACAGAGATTGCCACTATTGACATGGCCCCAAGACTAGCAATGTGGACATGGCCAAAGAAAGCGATCACTGTGCACCGTAAAAAAAAAAATAAAAAAAAATAGCATGGTACATTAGAAAGTAATCACAAATACTGGCAAAGTGGTTATGGCTTAAAAATGTGACATTAAGAATTCAGAAACCGACAAAGAACGGAAATGTGGTCATGGCCTCAGAAGGTGACAATTAGACCTCAGACACTGCTAGGTAATGCGGACATGACCTAAGAAGGTGATCACAAAACCTAAGAAAGAGACAGACCTAAGAAAGTGACAAAAATGAAAAAGACAGGTAATGTGAACATGGCCCAAGAAGGTAATCACAAAGACTTAAGAAAGAGACAAAGACCTAAGAAAGTGACAATGACAGGTAATGTGGCCATGGACAAACAAAGTGATCACAAAGACCAGGAATGTGGACATGGCCTAAGAAAGTGACAAAGATGGGTAATGTTGCTTCATGCGACAGGTGTCTAGCCCTGTTAGTTGCCTGGTTGCTCAGATCACTTATGTATTAAGTGCCCTTTTCTAATAAGCTAGCTCATATAAAAGAAATAAGAAAATGAACTATGAGTATTCATTGTATCAATTGTCTCATTTGAAGAGACTTTTTTCAATTTATAGGTATTATAAATACATATAATTCCGACTCTATTCATCATCTTGTACACATCAGACAAATTACACAGAAATGTCTTTTGAACGAATGCTAATGAAGTTTGCATTTAAAATCCCTAATTTTTGTAACTAAAATCTTAAAAATCTTATGAATCCAAACTACCGGTATTAAGCTTCTATAAAAAAATAGCACTTAACACAATCCCACCTTTATCCATCTTTGTTCTGTATCTAAGCGCACATTTTCACTTAGGGACCTCTTCAACCTTGGACGGTTTGGTCTTTCTCTAGGACCATCAACATTGTCTTTCTTTCCTTCTGACACAGCCCCGACTGTCTCACTTTTAGTCCGATTCAGTTTATGTCGGCTCACTTTTGACATACTTTAGTAGGATGTACAACTTTCTTAATAGTAATATGAATGTAATGTAATCTGAACTATTTCAATGGTATTGTAATGTTAAACAAGTCCAATTTGAAAATTGTGCAATATCATTCAAACATGAATATTCCCAAGATACATTTTTTATTACACTGTCGAAATGTCTTGGTCACACTAGAAATTCCACCAATGTCCATCTTTAAAAAACAAATTCCATCAGATAACCTTGAGTAAGTGAAGGTTTAACTCCACCATGTGTTCCTCAAATCTACAGACTGGCACTAGTTCTTTTACCAGAAATCAATAGGAATATTCAGGGTCAAAAGATAAATTCCAGTCTATTCTTGAATTCTGGATAATTATTGATCAAAATACCAATATTCTGCAATTTCTGGTGCGTAGGCAGCTACATAAACTAACTGTTTTGGTCCAGTGCTCTGCACTGTGTGTCTCTCTAACTTTTGCACATTTATTGAAGCTAGCTTATTTTTTTAACTGTCTGTCAACAATTTGTTATTTTGTCAATTTTTCACACTCTGTTGATAGTCCATATTTTATAACCACACAATAAAAGGTCAGCTTTTCACAAAAGAACAGTACGGATTTCTGAATTGTGAAACAAATCAAACACTACAGACACCTATCAATTGCGAAACAAATCAATAATTTCATTCATAAATCAAAGTTTTTACAATAATTGGGCAATTCAAAATGCACTTGTTGATTATTATGCACCTCCTAATTCTCCTGGCGCCATTCTCCTCCCGGAACAACCAAAACTAGGTAACCGAAAACACTTAACCAGTTAACATATGACTTTACACTCCTTAGTGATGATGAACACAAGATCACAAAGATCACAAGAAAGTATATTTAGGTTATACATATTATTTAGGCTATGGGAAGACATTATGTTATTTCTTAATTATATGGGAAGCCATTTAGCTCAAACAGAAGTTGGCAAAGAGAAAATTAATAAAAGAATACGAAAACCAAAGAAATTATAGAAACACCACTCTATAGTATCGCTAACAAAATGAAGACAGCTCCTAAAGGAAGCAGATGCTTTCTTTTAACCCTTATCCTGCTGAATAAATTAATTTAGCCACACACATTGCTGACTATCAACCAATCAAATTACTTGATACAATGTACAGTGAAATTCCGCTATTAGATACAATGTACAGTGAAATTCCGCTATTAAGACCACCTAAATGCTTTTAAAATCATATTTAGAAGGTTTCATTTACATGTTCTTTGTGTTTTTTACATCCAGTATGCTCTTGTGCGAGACAACCTTTAAGACTGTTCAAAAGTGGTCTTAATATAGGAATTTTACTGTATTTGTTCAGTTCACAAACTGCATCACAGTGTAGATCCTGATCAGAGCCATCTGATCTGGTTGTATAGTGTGTGCATACGTAGGGATTATCATGTAGGTTAACCCTTATCTTGCTGAATTTTCATTTAAGCCACACCCATTTCTGTATATCAACCAATCAAATTGCTTGATGTAATTTTTTGCTACAAATTCATAAACTGAATGCCAAACAGTGTAGATCCTGATCAGATGGCTTCTTCAGAAGCCATCTGATCTGGATCTACACTGTTTGCAAAGATAGGGGTTGTCGTGAACAGCAGGATAAGGGTTAAGAGTGATCCATGTAATGAAGACGGAAAAAATATGTTAGGTGATCTACTCACTCCTAATAATGACAGTTATGTTTTTAACCCATTGTATATACCGGTACTGGTGAACTCTTCCATTGCTTTATGTTGGTCAAATCTATTTGTCATATAAGGGGTGTCCGACCTATTTTTTCGTTTCTATTCCATTATTTGAAGGAAAATTCTGTTCGCAAATAGTACAAGCCCTGATCAGACGCTGCGTTCTGCGGTGTCTGATCAGGGCCTGCACTGTTTGCCAAGGTTTCCCTGCATGCAATGGGTTGAAATACATGCATAATTATTGAGTTTGTCTTTTCTTCCTGCTCCTATTCCTTATTTTTCTTCGTTTGTAATGTGCAGCCAAATAAAGGGTGCTATGCCACCAGTCAAGAAAGAAATAATAAAAAAATAAATGGTAAGTGAACTTGTCCAATTTGTGAGATTAAAGAGTCCACTTTTTGATGCTATGATTATACATGCAGTAGACGAATGTAGGACGATTTGGCCAGCGGACGATTTGGCCCGGACGATTTGGCCTAGGACAATTCGGCCTAGGACGATTTGGCCAGCCAAAAATATTGGGTAGGACAATTTGGCCAGATGAATATAAAGACTAGTTTAAACTGAAAATTTATTTTTTTAGGTTTGTTTTTAATATACAGAAATGTTTGAATATGTGAAAGGAACATTTTAAAGAAGATTTTAAACAATAAAATATTTTTTGTTGTTTTTAAACTAAACTTTTAGCTTGAGAGATTCTTTTGAGCAAATTAATAAAAATGGTTAACTTTAATCCCAACAAACACAAAAAATACAATAAAATAACATATACTTTAATGGTTTTGTTTAAAATGGCTGGTTCATTGGCTGATTGATTTGTTTACTGGTCTTGGTTTCTTTAATTACCTTTTTTTACTTTTCTCAAACTTTATTTGTTGGTTTTGTTTGTATGTATAATTGACAACTTTAATTACTATTGAAATTTAAAAAAAAAAATCATTGTGTATCCTCACATTTTCATTAATTAGTTTGTCAACACATTAAAATATTTGGTGACATAATTACAATTACTGAAAGATCATAGAAAATCAGAAGGTTTTGTTTGTTTCTTGCACCCTAAACAAATTGCAATATAAAGTACATGTATCATGATTCCATGAAGATAGATTTCAATGATTCCATGCATGTTTAAAAATGGAGATCACTACTACTATTATGACTTAAATAGTGTTGACTGGGTTCAGATTCTATAAAAGAGCAGAAAGTATGTAATGATGTGTAAAACTACTATGAGAAATCAATTTGGCCAAATTGTCCTACCTGGTATTTTTGGCTGGCCAAATTGTCCTAGGCCGAATTGTCCTAGGCCAAATCGTCCGGGCCAAATCGTCCGCTGGCCAAATCGTCCGCCCACCGCAGTAGACACAGAAAGTCTCCAGGTCCATATCAGCAGTTAGAGTAAATGCAACAAAATTAATATTTAACCCAATATTTTGACTAAAAAGTAGAACAGTATCATATTATATCATATTAAAAATAGCAGTTTTTGAACCACCTATATTTTTCAACAAAAACATCAAAGTATATGCCAAAGTGCTGCTGACATGTCAGATTTGGTGTGTGCAACCTGATTTTCTGGATGCATGATGTTATCATTCAACAGACAACAAGAATACAGGACTTGACATCTCAGGCAAATTGTCTCAAAATGTTGTCTGCTGTGAAAAAATACCCAGCATGCAGAGCGTTAACAAGGTCAACAATTGATATCTGTTGTAGCAAACACAATATTTTTAATTCATACTCTGGTATTTTGCGGAAAAAAGGAGAGTTAAAGGTTTTGCAAATTTTTGCCGTATTAAAAACTGTAAATGATACGTTAACTATGGTTTCAACATTTTAAGTTTTGGACAACTGGGCTCTGACAGATTTAATATATGGACCAGCTCACTTGAAAATGTTAGCACTTGATGATATTTCAAACAGAATAGCTTCAAAGTCATAAGACAACCTTGCAAACTGTATTCATGTTCTTTGAAAACATGTCATTTATGTAACATTTAGCTGTTTTGATCCATACAAGAAAAATACCCTTTCATGCATTGACAAGCACAGTATGCATAAGCCCATGAATTAAAACTGATACACTTTGGGATCTTCCCACAATATTTAACCCATAAGATGCCAATCACGACAGTTGTTGTCTGCTTGTCATCTGCTGGTTACTGCAAAAGTCATTTTTGCAAATAGTGTGCTTGTCATCTGCTGGTTACTGCAAAAGTCATTTTTGCAAATAGTGTGGTCCCAAATCAGACTGCAGTCTGATTTAATTGGGTCCACACTGTTTGCCTGTACGCAAACATATTTTTTTAAACGTTGGCAAAAAATTCAGCAGACGACATAAGCAGACGACATTTTCATATGTAGTTTTTCTTAGCATCTAAGGGTTAAAAATTCTATGGAAAAGAAGATAATTAATAAAGGGATAATTATCCATTTTTCTTGTTAGAAACAATACATTGTGGACCACTCAGATGAAGATTTAACCCTTGTCCTGCTGAATATTCCTATATGCCACACCCACTGCCGATTATCTACCAATCAGATTACTTGATGCAAATTATTACAACAAATTCACAATCTGAATGGCAAACAATGTAGATCCTGATCAGATGGCTTCGTCAGAAGCCATCTGATCTGGATCTTCATTGTTTGGAAAATAAGGGATTTCCGGGCTCAGCAGGACAAGGGTTAATAGCCCAGAGAGTTGACTCATGAGCTGGAGTGATATTACGCAATTTAACCCATTTAATGCTAGTGGACTCTTATATTGCAATATGTTGGACAAGTCCATTTGTCATATATGGGGTTCAGGCCTATCATTTTTTTCTTTTTTAATCTATTTTTGACTGAAAATTCTGCTAGCAAATAGTGCAGGCCCTGATCAGGCCACGTTTTACGGCATCTGATCTGGGCCTGCACTGTTTGCCAAGGAACCCCTTTAGGGGTTTCCCGCATGCAGTGGGTTAAGTTTCCTTTCCTCATGAAGCTGACATTTAGATTTTATGATCACACAGTAGAATTTGAAGTACATGACTTGGTTTCATATTCCTTCACCTGACCACATTACGATAACACACCCGTGCGGCTTTGTGCATTTTTGTCATCTCCAAAATGGCTACTTTTCTGATGAATATCCTTGATATTTTTGTTGTAAATGTTCAAAACATAGGTTTTGGGTGCTCGTTAGAACCGCCTCAATGAGAACCCATAACCTATGTCTTGGAGCAGAAATAAGGAAAATAATGTTTACCCCCGTAAACCCCAGTTTTCTCTATATAAAGTGGGGTTTAGGGTTTTTTTATTTCACGGACTTGTTCACGTGATGATGAATGTGAATCGCCACGAAAACACGTATATATAATTTTTACCCCCTTGAACCCCACTTTCATATAGTAAAACTGGGGTTTATGGGGGTACACCTTATTTTTCATATTTCTGCACTAAAATATAGATTGTGGGTACTGAGGTGGTTCTAACAGAGGCGGTTCTAACAAGTACCCCAGAGAAAATTTAATCGAAATTTCAGTAAATTTCATTGAAATTTCACCGAAATCCTCATATTTTGGTGGATTTCACCCATTTGACCAAAATTTGATGAAATTTCAATGAAATTTCAGTGAAGTTTCAACAAATTTCACTGACATATTCGAAATTTCAGTGAAACTTAATTTCAATGAAATTTCAATGAAAATTCACTAAAATTTCAGCAGTATTCTTGCATAAATTTTGATCGTCTACAACATTTCAGTGATAGTGAAATTTCAATGAATTTTCAGTGAAATTTCAGTATTTTTTCAGTCAAATGACCAATGCATTTTCTTTAGTTAAAAAAGTTTTAATGTATATTAAAATAAAGAAAGCCTCTAAGGAAAATATTAGATAAGACTAATGCGAAGAAACAATGTAAGAATGAAGCAAGAAAACATGCAACAACATACACCACAATTTTTCCTCACAGTTTTGGATAAAATACTTTTCACAGATGGATCCTAATAATGTACAGATCATACAGAAAAATGACCATTTCTTTTCTGTATAATCTATACATTGTAATTGGACACAACACTGCCACCCATTTACTAACATATTTCATGCTTTGGACCCCTAAAACCGTGCTATAAAGTCCTCAGGTAGTGGAGTACATAAAAGTATCAGCACATCATCTTAAAAGCCTCAGAAGTTTGGACATACATATAAACTGCTGTCACAGACTTAAATTTAAAAAAGATGTGTTTGTGAAACACAAACATGTCCCCAGGCCAATGTCAATTTTTTCTTATCCTAAGCCCTTGTCACAAGGAACCTACATGCCAAATATGGAGGTTCTATCTGAAGAGGTCACAAGGAACCTGCATGCCAAATATGAAGGCTCAATCTATCTGAAACGGTTAAAAAGTTATGACCAATGTTTTTTCTTGTCACAAGGAACCTACATGCCAAATATAAACGGTTCAAAAGTTATGACCAATGTTTTTCCTTTCAAGTAGGGAATCCAGATGTTTGGGCAAGACTAGCTTGTTTCGGCCTTAAAGTTATCCAGCAAACAGACAAGCCAACAAACAGACAGGGCAAAAACAATATGTCCCCGCTCTTGCTCTTGCGTGCATGCATGAGGACATAAAAATGTGGACATAATAAAATTGCAGTTGGAACAGCAAAAAGTGAAGACCCTGATCAGAAACAGGCTGTTCTGAGTCTGCAATGTCGGCTAAGATTACTGTATACAGGTTTATATCAGAGTACCCTCTGTGTTGGGGCCGGACTCGGTAGCTCAGTCGGACGCGCGTCTGACTGTTGATCACGAGGACGCGGGTTCGATACCTGCCGGGGTTGGCAACATTCTTTCGTGGAGATTGATCATGAAATCTTTTCTATGGTCATTCCCTCCCTTCCGCTGATTCAAGAAGGGCAGTTGTCAGTTTCTGGCTAAAGAATGTGCACTGTACTGGTAAACCGCTGATGTATAAGTCTGCCCAGGAAAAGTGTGGACAGGTAAACTGACCGGCTCATAAATAGTGTTGACTGGACAGTTAAACTCAAATACAAACAAACAAAACCCTCTGTTTTGGTAGTGACTTCCTAAAATTGTGATAAATTTACAAAGGAATTGCATTTAAAAGTGAATGCATCATAATTCAAGGCAATTGTTATGCATAATATCATCAAATTCCAAGCGAGGGCAGAAACCAATGTAAATTTCCTGTACCCTGAAAGAACGCCTTTCAATAGAATTCAATTTCAATGGAAATTCACAAAAATTTAAATGAAATTTCAGTGAAATTTCAACAATTTTCTAGCATCAGTAAAATTTCAAGGATTTTAATCAAATTTAGTATTTCATTTAAATTTTAGTACAGTTTTAGAAAATTTCAGTCTTTGCAAGTAATTTGTTGTTTCTTGAGTGAAATCTAGTTTTCATAGAATGTCTTTTCAACTAGAAAGTAATTTCATTCTATGACAAAGTATAAGAATGAATAGTTCAGGAAGTGCCACAATCAAAATTTGATGCCAACCCAATTATAAGAAAGTACCATAAGCTAAGGGACAAACAGGCAAGTTAATCAGCCCCTTTCTTTCCTACGAGGATTTATACAACAACAATAACTTGATGTTTAACATGCAATGTTGTTTTGATAATAAGTGACACTGAAAATTATGAGTTTTAAAATTAAAATGAAATCTCACCAAATTTCACTGAAATTTCACTGAAATTTTGGTGAGGACGTCATTGATGATGACATCATTTCAACTGAATGATGGGAAAAACATGGCTGCCTTAGTATTGGAGGGATTTTCAAAGCAGTGCCAGAAACTAATTGTCCGGTAATATCAGGATGACAAACATCACAGAACATTAGCTGATATAGTAAGTACACTTCAGAACACAGTTTGAAAAGGTGCTGTTTGAATTGGGCAGAAATGATGGCAGACACAGGTTAGCAGGTCAGCATGCGGATTTTGAAGGTCAAAAGTTTCTGGTCATTCAATGTCTGTGTTAGATTAACAAACATGCTGAAAGGCCTTAGAAAACACAAGTTTGACAGAAAAAAGATAAATCAGACAATTATATTTAATAAATTACTTTTTTTTTCTTCTTGTCCGAAAATTAATATGGTCATTCGAATTGATATCATTATGTAACCATTTAGAGAAAAAAGTATTTGGGGGATGAATTAAGTTGTTCATTATATATATTTCTCATGCAAACTAATAGTAATTAAATCTATGTATATCAAACATAAATCAAGTACCATCAAAGGGAAACAATTTTGAAATCTCATTGATATATCTGTGAAATGCTATTGAATATTTCCTAAAATTTCATTAAAATTTCTGTGAAATACTAACACACTTTCAGGACAATTTCGCTGAGATTTCAACAAAATTTAGAGGTATTTTGCCCATTTCTTTCAATGAAATCTCTGCATTATTTTATTGAAATATTGACAAATTTTCACTGAAATTTGGTAATATTTTGCCCGATTCTTTCACTGAGATTTCAGTGTTATTTGACTGAAACAACAGTGAAATTTCACCGAAAATTAGTAATATTTTATTGAAATACTAACAAATTTTCACTGAAATTTCCATGAGATTTTACTGAAATTCGGTAATATTTTGCCCGATTCTTTCACTGAGATTTCAGTGTTATTTGACTGAAATAACAGTGAAATTTCACTGAAAATCTCAGTGTTATTTCAGTGTTATTTTGCCCGATTCTTTCACTGAAATTCCACAGTTATTTCCATGAAATAACGCTAAAATTTCAGTGAAATTCCATTGTCATTTTCACCAGGGTACCACAATCTATATTTCGAGCAGAAATAAGAAAAATATCACAATTTTTCATCTTAAAATTCTCTTTTTTTTTCGGCGGTAAGATATGCAATGTATTTGTATAAGCATGTTTTCGTAATGTGAAAAGTGAGACAATTTTTTTTGTGTCTATAGCTCAATGTAAATTGGGAGCCTGTAGCTCGATGTTTGGCTTCAACAAATAAGCACTGTTACTCAGTGTAGATTCAGGTCTGTACAGTCAAAAATGACTTTGATGTGCTGATATGGGTTCCAGATAGGTACAAAGCTTTTTCATCATTATGATTGACTATTATTCCTACAGGCAAATTTCATATATATAAAATTGTGATGAAATTGAATAACTAAATCGTGATCAAATATTGTTAGTTAATCTTTTATTCCTAATTTTCCTATCTGATCGCACTGACGTTATACTTCTGAACCTCTGCCAAGCCTCCAGCAATTAACCAATCAAATGAAAGTATTCAGACACACCTTCTATTGAAATCAATACATTCAAGTATGCATGCTAGGAGATATTTGCACTAACTTACTCAAATACAATACAATATTTACCACAAAATTCGGACACCTTAACCCATTGTATGTTTGTTTGTTTGTATTGGAGTTTAACAGCACGGTCAACACTATTTTATGTCATTTTTGTGCCGGTCAGTTTACCTTTCCACACTTTTCCTGGGCAAGCTTATACGTAAGCGGTTAACCAGTACAGTGCACATTCTTTCGCCAGAAACTGACAACTGCCCTTCTGGGAGAGAATGACCATAGAAAAGATTTCATGATCAATCTCCACGAAAGAATGTTGCCGACCTGGTAGGTATCGAACCCCCGTCCTCCTGATCACCAGCCAGACGCGCATCTGACTGAGCTTCTGAGGCCAGGATCCCATTGTATGTGGGAAACCCTTAAAGGGGTACCTTGGCAAGCAGTGCCGGCCCAGATCATGACGCCACGGAATGCGGCATCTGATCAGGATTTGCTATCAGAATTTTCTGCAAAAATAGAATAAAAATGAAAAAAAAATAGGACAGACACCCCTTATATGACAAATGGACTTGTCCAACATTTACAGCAATGGTAGAGTCCACTAGTATACAATGGCTTAAATTTCGGACACCTTAACTGTTTACCATAATTGTTCTAAAATTTGAACAATGTTGTTTCTGAGAGGCAAACAGTGCAGACCCTGATCAGATGCCACAATCTGCAGCATCTCATCTGGGTTTACACAGTTTGCTCCGGCTTATCTGTCAGAATACATATGGTAAAGTGTTAATAGTCCTTCCAAAGTGGTTCCAGGAAAGCCCAAAATGGGGCATGGCAAACAGTGCCTGCAGAAAGCAGCATATGATCAGGGCCTACACTGTCTGCAAAAAGTTCAGTCGTTTTTAAAATAAATTTCTGAAAATACTCTACCTATAACACCCTTAACCCATTCAGTACCAGAAACCCCAAAACGGGTAATTGACAAACAGTGCAGGCCCAGATCAGAAGCTGCAGAGAGCGGCGTCTGATCAGGGCCTACACTGTTTGCAAAACGTTCAATCATTTTCCAAATAAATTTTCATGAAAACACAACCTGACACCCCTAAATTTTGAAATGGACTCCTGCAATATATAAGGAGGAAGATTCCATTTGGTACAAAAAGGGTTAATAGCCAAGATATCTATTTTGGTTTTAAAGGGCTTAGATCATGTTATCCCCCAGTCAAAACTATTTAGGTTCATTTTGAGATGTTGCTTCCGATTTTATGGGACTTTTAACCTGATATCCAAATGAAATGAAATGCTAGTCTGACTCGCATCTCTTTTCTGGGCAGGCTTACTCAAAATAGCCCATTACAAGGTTGAAGAAAACTGGCTGAATATTTGCATCATGAATTCTTAAAATAAAACAAGATCAATGCTAAAAATATGAATGAATGAATGAATATTATGTATATCAAATATCAAGCTTATGTTTCAAATTAAATTAGCCAAAAACATTCCGGTTTGTAGGTCAAAATTGAAATGCAAGAACACTGGGTCATACAAAAGATCAATATGTTGTGGTATTTTATAAAGGTCCCAAGTTCGATGCCCAACAGCGCTGATAAAAGTTTGCTGTACAAAATGTTCTATTAGCAATGAATGACATAAAATGTGCCTTCCTTCTGATCAGGACATTAACTCGACAACCCCTGTGCAGGGTATCATCTTCTGGGCAGGTTAACCTATGGTATGCTAGTGGACTCTTCAATCAGTAACAATAATCACATCTTCAAATACCAGGATTGCTTTAGCAGCTGATCTAAGTTATGACTTAGACTAAAATTTATCAGTCTGTTAGTTTTGGATAGCCTTTAATTATTTATAGTAGATAAGACAAATATGTAGGTCCTGTTAGGTACAAGCACAATTATTCAAAACCTCAGTCCTTCACATTAAGTTGAATTAATGAGTAGGTAAATACAAACTAGAAGTTGAAGGTAAGGTTGAAGGTGCTCTTGATGAGAATCATGTCACAAGAAAACTTTTTTGTTTTATTTGCGAAAAAAAAGCGCAGAGCACCTTAGTTTTCGCTGCATGGATAGCGTATCTATATCTTAAACATTTGCATCAGAGCAGGCCTGTTAGTATCTTTCTTACCGTAGTTACCATATGTATTCCGACAGACAGGCTTTAGCAAACAGTGTAGACCCAGATGAGACGCCGCAGAACGCGGCGTCTCATCAGGGTCTACACTGTTTGCCACTCATCCGGCTATTCTTAGACACAACATGGGGTAGTAAATTGTACTTGTTCAAATTTTAGGACAAGTATGGTAA
Source organism: Lucinisca nassula (assembly GCA_963580285.1). Taxonomy (NCBI): domain Eukaryota; kingdom Metazoa; phylum Mollusca; class Bivalvia; order Lucinida; family Lucinidae; genus Lucinisca; species Lucinisca nassula. The sequence continues at coordinate 174,391,604 of OY757010.1, forward strand.
GGAGTTGAGGTGTCCGAATATTTAGGGTAAATATGGTACCTTAGGTCACAAACACGGAAGACAGTTTTTCCTGTGCTGGGGCTCACGTCGACAGAAAACTCTGGGAATGGATACACTTTCAGGGGAAGCAACTTGTCCAAAAACTGATTCCCAAAATATGCAAAGGGAGACTACCTTAAAAATCCAAAAAATTTGGACACCTTGAGGACTTACTGTAATTCTACTAAAATTTTAACAAATTTGTTTCACAATCCAGCAAATGCAGACTGGCAAATAGTGTAGACCCAGTGGTCAGGACCAGTCTGACCTAGGTCTGCACCGTTTGCTTAGGCCTGTCTGTCCCTATACTTGGGATCATTATGATATATTCTTGCACAAATTCTCCAAAGGGCTGTTCTGAAAGAAAGGAATTTGCTCCATTAAGGATAAAGCATAGCAGCACACCCTCCCCCACCCTCCCTAGAAAAAAAATGATTCGGAAGGTTTTGGCTTATTCTGAGGTACCGTATTTCCTGTATGTATTTTTGGGGGGGACAGACAGGCTTATGGAGAGTCTTCAGTACTTACTTCCTTACTTACTAACAAACAGTGTAGACCCATATGAAATGCCAAAGAATGCAGCATCTACACTGGGTCTACACTGTTTGCTACAAAAGAAAAATGCTTTAAGACAATGAAGGGAGATCTATATTCTTGCAATACCATAATGATCCTAAGTATTGGGGCAGACAGGTCTAAGCAAACAGTGTAGACCCAGATCAGACTGTCTGATCAGAGTCTACACTGTTTGCCATTCCATCTCCACGTTTTGGAGTCCTTGCGAGAAACAAACCTGTTAAAATTATAGGAGAATTACAGCAAATCCTCAAGGTGTCTGAATTTTTAGGATTTTTACAGTATACAACAGAATTTTGACGGTTCAAACTTTTATGACACAATTACACTGTCTTACTAGAACTACAGTCGTTTTATGTATAGAAATTAACCCAAGATGAAAAGAACTCCACCAGCTTCATGGACCCGCACTTGTTCAAATATCATAATTCAAATATCAGGAATCTGCTAAGAGGTCTTTCTTTGTTAACCCTTATATCTTTCTGAATATTCATTTAAGCCACACCCATTTCTGTCTATCAACCAATCAGAATACTTGATGTAATTTATTCCTACAAATTCATAAATTGAATGTCAAACAATGTAGATCCTGATCAGATGGCTTCTTCGGAAGCCATCTGATCTGGATCTACACTGTTTCCAAAGATAGGGCTTGTCCGTGAACAGCATGATAAGAGTTAAGCAAACTAGCAGATGACATTTTTCAAGTATTTCTATTTCTTATTTTTTTTCAGAGAAAATAAGGCTTGACATTACATGTGAATTGTCTGCGGAGCAGACTATTCACGTGGAATGCCAAGCTCTTTTCCTATGAATATTAAGAAAAAGAATAAAACACAAACGTGAACATGTCCCCAGGCCTAGGTCAATTTTTTTTTAAAGAAGGTCACAGGTCATGGTCCAGGTCACAAGTCAATTTTTTTTGTATGAGTGGGAAGCACCAACATGCCAAACATGAACTGTTGATCTGAAACGGTTCAAAAGTTAATGACCAATGTTAAAGTTGTCAACCAACAAACAAACAAACAGATAGGGCAAAAAACAAAATGTCCCCACTATCGCTATCTAGGACATAAAAAAACAACAAAAAAACAAGATTGTTGTCTGCTCTAGAATTTTCCGTAGCACTTGAAAGATTAAAATAAATTCTATTCTCTATTATAAGTTTCATGCGGAGATGCACGTAACCAGTACTTCATTGATCCAGTAACAGATATGGCGGCTAAAAATCAATGGTTAGTGTGTGTATTTTTTTATGATAATGAGAAATGACTAATTTCTTAAAATCTTAAGCACCTGAAACACATTTTCAAAGTAATTTTTCATGTTTTTCAGAGGAAATAGGACTTGACATTAAATGAACATGCCAATTATTTTTTCTCATTCTCAGAGACCAAGCTTGACATTACATGATGCATGGGCAGACAAAATGTCAAGCCTTAAAACAGGGGGAAAATATTCGAAAAAAATGCCAGCTCCTCTAGAATTTTCAATGGTGCTTAACCCTTTTTGTACCAAATGGAATCTTCCTCCTTATATATAGCAGGAGTCCATTCAAATTTAAGGGGCGTCAGGTTGTTTTTTCTTCAAATTTTATTTGGAAAATGGCTTAACTTTTCACAAACAGTGTAGGCCCTGAGCAGACGCTGTGTTCTGCGGTGTCTGATCTTGGCCTGCACTGTTTGCCCGGGGACCCGTTTTGGGGTTTCCGTAACAAAATGGGTTAAAGCACCATCAAGCAAAAGGGAGCATATTTTCAAACATATTTTTCTTCTCATTTTTCAGACAACTTAAAGCTTGACATTTCATGTGTGTTGTTTTTCCTGGCTTGATTACAAGTCTTAAGAGAATTTCATCTGCTTCCATTTTACTTTTACTTGGTGCTTAAAGGTATAATTAAAACATTATATGAGCTGTCGAGACAGTGTTTTCTTTGACAGTTATTAATTTTCCTGATGAAAACATGTGATGTCAGTCTTATTTGTAATTCAAACATACTTTGTGGGTGTTGGTCAGAACAAACACATTGAGGCAGGTCTAACGAGTACCAACAACCTATGTCTGGAAGATAATGTATATACCACTCATAATAAACCCCAGTGTGTTCTGTTCTTTGGATTTCAGGCATCATGTCTGCTTCTTGGACTATTTTCTGTGACACTTGTTCTGTTCTTTGGATTCTCTGCAAATATATTTATCTGTTTCTGGGACTTTTTTTATACTTGTCCTTTCTTTAGATCCCCTGCAATTTTTGGTATGCTTCTTGGACTTTTTTTTTATACATGTTCTGTTTTTAGATCAGGTCTGCCTCTTGGAAATTTTTATACTTGTCCTGTTCTTTGGACTTAACCCATTTAATACCGGAAACCCCAAAATGGGTAGTTGGCAAACAGTCCAAACCCAGATGCGACGCTGCAGAACGCGGCGTCTCAACAAGGCCTACACTATTTGCAGAACATTCAGCCATTTTCCAAATCAATTTTGAAGATACCATAACCTGTGGTTTAACAATTGTTGGTCTGCTTCTTGGACTTCTTGATTTTTTTGTTCTGTTCCTCAGATCCCCTGCAATCAGGTATGATGCTTGCATTTTTTTTCTACTTGTTCTAGATCGATCCCCTAAAATTATTGCTTTTTTCTGTTCAATTATTGGTATACCTCTGGGACATTTTTTGTACTTCTGTTCTTAAAATCCCCTGCCATTACTGGTATGCTTGTCAGAATTTCTTACACTTATATATCTACTTCTTGGACTGTTTTCATATTTCTTTGTTTTTGAGATCCCATGCAATTCTTGGTATGCTTCTGGAACATTTTATTTTTTTACTTGTTCCCTTTTTAGGATTTTCTCAAGTACTAATCTGGGTTTTGGACTTTTTTAAACTTAAATTATTCTGTTCTCAATATCTCCTGTAATTATTGGTCTTCTTCTTGGACATTTTATACTTGTTCTAGTGTTCTTGAGATCCCATGCAATTATAATGGTAAAAATGAACTGGCCTTTTATTGGTCTGTTTTGGACTTTTTTAGACTTGTTGACTGTCTTGTTCTGTTCTTTGGATCCTCTGCAATTATTGGCCTAGCTGCTTCCTGGACTTTTTCCAATAATTGTTCTGCTCTATAATCCTCTATAATTATTGGTCTGCTTCTTAGACTTTTTGATACTTATCCTGTTCAAATAAGATTCCAGGAAATTATAGCACTGCTTCTATGACTTTTTTATCGCACTTGTTCTATTCTTTGGATTCTCTGCAACAACTGGGTGTGTTTCTTGGATTGCCTTTAATAACTGGTCACTCTGTTCTTCAGATAATGGTTGAAATATTTTGGGAAATCAAATTGTCAGCTGCTCCAAGAATTTACATCACGAAAACTAGGAGTGTAACGATGCATCGGACCATCGATGCATTGCGATAGGCACTGGGCCGATAGTACTGCATCGATGGTAAAGTTAAACATCGATGACTATCGCCGATAGTGTTTTGAACTATCGATAGTTTCGATAGTTTTCTATATCACAAGTTTTTCAGATAATTCCCGAAGTTGTTTTCATTCTAATATAATTTATATACTTTATTACCACCTACGTCTTGTACCCGGTCAAGCGTCAAACTGTACATTGTCCTAATTATAATCCAGTAATCTCCTGTGTCAGTGGGAGACAACGGCTGCTTGTCGCCAGATGAAGGCAATAAAATTACAGCCGAATCATGATTTGGCGGTCGTGATTTTTGGCGGTAGCCTGCAGGTACACTGTGTTTATGCATCCTATTTTGTTACACATTATCCACTTCACACCCGATGTCGGTATAAGGTCAGAACGCTGAATATTCCTTCATTGAACTGGTAAATTTACAACTTTCTGAAGCATATTTCAACAACACTTTGATGTTGATTTCGAAATAATTGACATGGACGACCGCGCATATTAAGATTACGCTAATCTGCAAGCTGTCTGTAAGCCAGTGATAAGAAAAGCGATAATTAATGCGTGTTTACACAGTGGTATTTATTTTCAAAGGGTGCCGTCCGCATTAATTAGCACATGAAGCATGAAAAGTCCGCACGTGTCACTACCGCTTCAAAAGATGCAAAAAATGTTCTGGTTGATGTTTTAGAGGATTCTTATTTTGTCAATAACAGACATCAAAGGAAATGAAATGCGTGTCGTCCTGCAAAAAAACGTTTATTATCTGGGCATCCAGACATGTTTATACAGCCGAGGAATTAATTTTGAATCTTGGACACCGTGTAAGGGAAATACCGCACTAGAAAACAATTAAAGAAAATAAAAACGTGGTACGATTTTCTGTTTATTTGTACTGCTAAAATATTTTAAAAGATTTTACCAAACAACAAAAGGAAAATACAAATGATGTTTGGAAAAAAACAATTGCACAATGAAAATGATGGAAAACTAGATAAGTTGGCATATGCAAGAATGTCGGGCTGACATTGAAAGGCATGTTCGGCATGTTACTGATGACGTCATCGGTCGACCGGGGCCGATTTGGATATAAAAATTCTTTAGCCCTGATCTCAAAGGTGTTTCTTTTAACAAACGCATGCGATCGATTGTGTACCGAAACACTGAGACTTATATTAAAAATTTACTCAGATTTTCGGTCTTAAGATTCAAATCTAACTTCCCAAGACACAGGTTCTGGTGTATGGATTTGTTTGACGTGTCATCGGTAACAATTCTGATTCTGAATCGTATGCATTGCTGACATAGTTTTTCAGCTATCTACTATTTATTTTAATGAAGTGTATTTCTTTCGTTACCGGTAAAACATATTTTCTCAATAGCTAAACGGTTGTGGATAGAGGTGGATAGAAAACAGCGCCCTGCACAATTCCAGATTTATACCCAGAAGCTCGATCCGTGTCACCAACAACAGTATACAGATGTGTTTACACAAATTAAAGCGTTCGACTTTTCCCCACAGCGTCTGCTATTTTGGCGCCAAAATATAGCCATGCACAAGGCAGTAGAATAGTCTGTTTATATTAATATGTATACGTACATCTACCGATAGATGAAGCTAATCGTCTTAGGAGCGATGTGATTGTGGATTAAATTTTATGATTGAAGGATAAATGCAAATTAGAGACATAACTTGATCTTATTTTCACACCTTGTCACGCGTAACATCATAGGCTTATCGGTAGCGCCAGAGGCTTGTGTTTACAGTGTAATTATAGAATAGACTGCGTATCCGGCGTTTATTACACGATTCGGTTAAATAACAGGGTCGGTTTGGTTGGACCCAAAGTTCAGTGTTATAATGAGGTTGAGGTGTATTTAGTCACTTTGTCATGTCTGAAGTGTTTTTGAAGACAAGCAAAGACTTCATTGCCTTCGTGAAGAGCTTACATTTATTTTGATTAAGAAACTGATTTCACATTCTCACTATGAATTGATACATTTTACTTGGCTACTTCTATTACAATGAGTTTCTCGGCTCTTCCAGAAGGATTTACACTAAAAGGAAAAAAAGATGCTCTGGGGAGCTGTTTCCTCTTCATGTAGGGCAGACAGAAAAGCAAACAGGAGTTTACAACAGGTGTCCCTCTTGTGTAAATTATCTTGTTTATTTCTTGTATGCAGATAAAGCATACAGAAAACAGTTTGAAGGATTGAATAGTTTTTATTCCCTTCTCAAACAAGAAAATATGTTTCAGGCAATAGTATCGCAATAGTATTGCAATAGTAGTCAGCAATAGTAATAGTATCGCAATGGTTCTTCCTGCAATGCCAATACTATCGCAATAGTCATTTTCTGACTATCGTTACATCCCTAACGAAAACACGCCTATATGATTTTGAACCCCTCAAACCCCACTTGTATATAGTAAAACTGGGCTTTGCAGGGGTATACATTACTTTTCTTGTTTCTGCTTAAAAACATAGATTGTGGGTACTCGTTAGAACCGCCTTGTTGAGGCGGTTCTAACGAGTACCCACAATCTATGTTTAAAGCAGAAATAAGAAAAATATCAAATTTTTCATCTGAAAATTTTCATTTTTTGGTGAAAAAATTCATAATGTATTTGTATTGGGAGTTTTCATAATGATGGAGCAGTTGAAGGGTTCAGATTATTTTTTCAGTGAACATGTTACAAAGGAGCAGTCTCTATAAGGCTGTTTTCATGGCCACAACCGATTTCCTTTAAACTTTGTAGCTTCAAATTGGTACATATTGACTGTCTAATGGTGAATTTTTAGACTCTTTGGTTCACTGGTTTTTGCTGTATACACTATTAAAGTGGGTGGGGTAATGTCACCCCATCAAGGGTATACCAACAAAAATGCTATTATTTTTGTTCAAAGTGCATGACTGGAGGCGATGTTTGCCGTATGCTTACTACCATTTTAGGCATAACAGCCGGTGATAACAGTCTTATAAATATCAAACAAGAGAAGAGTTTATACGCACTTGTAAGTTGTACCCAGATATTAGTAATTTTTATTCCCCAACTTTACGAAAAACCACAACACCTTTACAGTTTTCAACTTATTTCAAAGATCTTTCATAAATATAATGTTGATGTAATAGTCATTCTAGGTATATGTCAGAATTATTGTTAGTTCATAAAACTTAAGAGTTACCTGCCCCTGAAATTGGATTTTACCCATTTCTTTTAAATCGGAGTGCATTTATCCGTTTGTAGTACTCACAACTTCATTTGAAAGTGAATAAACCGATTCCATGCAAATATAATTAAATAGATGTGGACAAGGAAGTCATTTGATTTAATAGTGCATGCTAGTATTTCGTTTTTTTTTTTTTTTTGTTATATATGAACTCTTAATTTCCAGTGCAAATGGAACATTTGTCAACTGTCAAACATTTTTGACCACCAAAGCAGGCTTTGCTCATGTTGTGGAACCTCATTTTAGACTGATACTGTGCTTAAATATTAACCTGTATGGTCTCACGACATGTTTAAGAATTTGTTAATTTACTGATCTTCCTCTGAATCGCTAGATGTACTCCATGTGTCAACAGCAGCATCATAAACAAAATCAATATGTTCCCGGCTTGGTTTTGCTTCACTATTTTCTGTTATGTTCCGGTAATATCCCAAATACCAGAGAACAGAAGCCACATGTGCGCAACATCCCACGGTACTAGCTCCACTTCTGCACCCACAATACCATCCAGTGATTGGGTTCAGTCCTTGTGTATATTCAACCCACATGTTATATGTTTTATTAGACGTGTGGCAAGAACGTATCTGTGCTTTGAGAACACCATCTTCTTGTTTGTGTGCCATTATCTCATATGATCCATTGTCGTCAAAATGTTCATCTGTGTAGGATTTGGCTTGTTTCAGCTGGTAAATACCCAGTTTCAAATCCCTGAGTTCATCCTCAGTCATCTCTGGGAAATTCTCAAGTTTCTCATCATAGATCCTTATCCAAATAACCCGTTTTTATCCCAGCCATTTTTTGTCGCGCCTGCTATTAGCATGGCGCAAAATAGGCGCCCGGTTTTCCGTCCGTTCGTTCGTCCGTTCGTTCGTTCATCCGTTCGTCAAGGCTTCAACATTTGCGACGACCCTAGCGTTCACCCTAATGGTCAAGTTTATTTCTCAAGAACTATAAGAGCTTCATTAATGATACTTGGTACAAACTTGTATCTGGGGATGACAACTTACATGCAAGCATCCATATTTGACCTTGACCTACATTTCATGGTTCACTGACTTTGTAAAATATTGCGACCACCCTAGCGTTCACCCTAATGGTCAAGTTTATTTCTCAAGAACTTTAAGAGCTTCATTAATGATATGTGGTACAAACTTGTATCTGTGGATGGCAACTTGAAGGCAAGCATCCATATTTAACCTTGACCTACATTTCATGGTTCACTGACTTTGTAAAATATTGCGACCACCCTAGCGTTCACCCTAATGGTCAAGTTTATTTCTGAAGATTTATAAGAGCTTCATTAATGATATTTGGTGCAAACTTGAATCTGGGGATGACAACTTAAATGCAAGCATCCATATTTGACTTTGACCTAAATTTCATGGTTCACTGACTTTGTAAAATATTGTGACCACCCTAGCGTTCACCCTAATGGTTAAGTTAATTTCTCAAGAATTATTAGAGCTTCATTAATGATACTTAGTACAAGCTTGCATATGAGAATGGGATCTTTTGAGCAAGCATCTATGTTTGACCTTGACCTACATATCATGGTTCGATGACTTTGCGCGCCACATGCGCGACATAGCCTTCGGCGGAATTCTTGTTACGACCTTATCCTGCAGCTTATTTGGAGCTATTGCTAGGGCCATCATTCTTCTAGCAATTACTTTGCCTGAATCTTTGCTTGTTACCAAAGGTAGTCTAAATGCATTGCACAATGAGTAAAAAATCCTTACATAGTCGCCAACATATTGTATTTGACTATTGGGCATTGTGTTGCTAAGGGCTTTCCACTTTTTAATTCTCCCATTAGCTGATTCGACAACCCATCTAACCTTTGTAATTAGCCTTGACTCATTCGCCTCTTCAGTCGTATGTTGCTTTTGAGATTTGTTTAGGAAGTAAGGCATATGAGAATTGATTCCAAAATCCTTTAGTATATCTATAGCATCCCTGAAGCCGCGGTCTACAACGAGAACATCATCTTTTTCAAACCAGTCAGTAATATTTTCTGCATTAGTCTTTAACATGTGTTCGGTAATCTTAGCATCTGTGTTTTCCCATCTGCAAGATATGGTCCCATCACAGTCAAAATGTAACCATCAGTGGCCACAAGCATCATAGGTTTCAGCAAAGGCTGTCCTTTACGTACGGAATAAGATCTTCTCTGAAATGAGTAGTTTCCACTCTTCTTAATATATATGTATGTTCCATCAGCCACTGCGATTGCAACATCAGAATTTTAATCCCCAAATAGGACATTTGCAAAAGTTGATGTATGATTCAGGGATGTTAGAGAAATACTAAAGGGTTATGAAATCAATTCTCATATGCTTCACTTCCTAATCAAATCTCAGAAGCAATATACCACTGAAGAGGCGAATGATTCAAGGCTAGGTACAAAGTGAGATAGGTTGTCGAATCAGCTAATGGGAGAATTACAAAGTGGAAAGCCTTAGCAACAAAATATCCAATAGTAAAATACCATATGTTGGCGACTATGTAAGAATTGTTTGCTCGTTTTGCAATGTGTTTAGACCACAAGGACTGAACCAAATCACTGGATGGTACTGTTGGTGAAGAAGTGGTGCTCGTACCGTGGGATGTTGTGGTCATGTGCTTGCTAGCATGCACTATTAAATCAAATGACTTCTTTGTCCACATCTATTTAATTATATTTGCATGGAATCGGTTTATTCACTTCCAAATGAAGTTGTGAGTACTACAAACGGATAAATGCACTCTGATTTAAAAAAATGGGTAAAATTCAATTTCAGGGGCAGGTAACGCTTCAGTTTTATGAACTAACAATAATTCTGACATATACCTAGAATGACTATTACATCAACATTATATTTATGAAAGATCTTTGAAATAAGTTGAAAACTGTAAAGGTGTTGTGGTTTTTCGTAAAGTTGGGGAATAAAAATTACTAATATTTGGGTACAACTTACAAGCGCGTATAAACTATTCTCTTGTTTGATATTTATAAGACTGTTATCACCGGCTGTTATGCCTAAAAGGGTAGTAAGCATACGGCAAACATCGCCTCCAGTCATGCACTTTGAACAAAAATAATAGCATTTTTGTTGGTATACACTTGATGGGGTGACATTACCCCACCCACTTTAATAGTGTATACAGCAAAAACCAGTGGACCAAAGAGTCTAAAAATTCACCATTAGACAGCCAACATGTACCAATTTGAAGCTACAAAGTTTAAAGGAAATCGGTTGTGGCCATGAAAACAGCCTTATAGAGACTGCTCCTTTATGATTATCTAAGACAAGTTGCAGATTACAATGCACCCCTACCCCCACCCAAACATTAGCAGATGAAAACTGCATTTTGTGATTTCTGTTTTTGCAGCTGGCATTTTCAAATGTCATTTTCTTATTTTTCAGGCTGTAAGGCTTCATTAATTTTGTCTTAGTGTCTGAAGAATAAGACAAAAATATATGAAAAAAAGATTAAGCCTAATGTCCCTCGAAAAAAAAAAATAATCTTGAGTGTGGTGCCATACATTTCTTGGTGCAATAAAATGTGTTTAAAAAGTTTGTTTGATCCGAGGTTTAACATCCCCATCAACACTATATGGGTCATTTTGGAGATGTTGCTTCCAATTTTGTGGGACTTTTACCAGGAAGTGAAACAAAATGACATCTCAGGCTCTGCAGTCCAATGAAACCAATAGGGTTTATATGCATGCATGGACAGTCCAACTTGTACCAATTTACCTGGGCAGGCTTAGATCTTCTAAGCAGTTTACCTGTTCTTGTGCAGTCGGTTTCAGCTCTGCTCATTCTTTTTCTCCAAGCCCCAGTGGGCAGACGTCCGTGTTTAAAAAGAGCAGGTCCACACACAGTATGTAACTCCAACTAACAGAGGACATTCATAAAGTACCAAAGAGAATTCCATAGAAACTGATGATAATCTAATCATTTTTTATTTTTTATTAATTTTCAGAAAATAAGGCATGGGATTTTATATGACACTCTGCACTCAGAAAATATAACACCATTCATCAAAACATTGTTAACAAGGGATCCTAAAAATTTATAGATTAAATAGGAATTTTTCTATATCATCTATACATTTTTGTGTTGTTTAGCTAGCACGGTTTCAGCTCTATGATCCCATGAACCACTACAGTAGTGTTACAAAGGGGCTGTGGTTTACTTTAACCCATTGTATGAGGGAAACCCATAAATGGGTACCTTGGCAAATAGTGCAGGCCCTGATCAGGGTTTGAACTATTTGCTAACAGAATTTTCCGTCAAAAATAGAATAAAAATGAAAAAACACGATGACACCCCTTATATGACAAATGGCTTGGCCAACATATAGCACTAACATAGTCTGTCTGCTTAGTGCAATAACGGTGTAACAATGGCAGTTACACCCTTATTCCACTAAGCAGATAACCATGGGTAAAACTGCCCCCGCCCATAGGGGCTTGAAGAAATATATGAGCTGCATGATGCTTCCAGGCAGAGCTGAATCTTACCCGCACACTAGTACTGATAAAGCGCTTAGAGGATCTAAGCCTGTCCAGGAACCGCCTTGTGAGGCGGACAGTCCATGCTAATAAACCCTATTGGTTTCATTGGGCGACAGAGCTTGAGATGTCATTTCATCTCAATGTCGGGTAAAGTCCCAAAACATTGGAAGCAACGTCTCCAAAATGACCTTTACAGTGTTGACGGGGACGTTAAACCTCAAATCAAACAAAACCATGGGTTAAAATGCTGTCTGCCTGTCATGATTGGTGTTTTAACCCTTTTTATACCAAATGGAATCTTCCTCCTTATATGGCAGGAGTCTATTATAAAATTTAGGGGTGTCAGGCTGTGTTTTCTTCAAAACTGATTTGGAAAATGGCTGAACTTTTTGCAAATAGTGTAGGCCCTGATCAGACGCCACATTCTGCTGCGTCTAATCTGGGCCTGCACTGTTTGCCAGGGTACCCATTTTGGGGCTTCCGGTACATAATGGGTTATGAGTTGATACCTACTTACAGTAGGGTTTCAATGGCTCAAACACGGATGACTCGTTTACCATGGTTAATTCAAACTCAATCTTAAGCCCCAAGAAAATAACATTTATTTCCACAGCTCCGGGTATCCATATATTTTGGATAATTAAGGAATGTTTTTCATCATGTTTTATCTTGAAAAGATATGTTGTGTGTACTCATTAGAATCGCCTCAATGAGGCGATTCTAATGAGTACACACAACATACCTTTATGTTATGGTAAAAAACATAAATATTCTTCCCATTATGCCTCCTGAACTGGTGCTATTATTAACAATCAGTGCCTCGTACCACAGCTATCTCGAAAAAAAAAATTCATGGTCCCTAAGGTGTAGCATACAAGTTTGACTGTATTATGACGTAGTGTTCCCTAAAGACACATTGCTAAGATGCTTCCATGCAGAGTAGAAACAGACCCGCACACGAGTACTGGTAATCCGCTTAGAGGATCTAAGCCTGCCCATACAAAGCGGTGCGAGTCGGCCCGTCCATGCTTATAAACCCTATCGGTTTCATTGGGCGGCAGTGCTTGAGATGTCATTTCATCTCAAGGTTGGGTAAAAGTCCCACAAAATTGGAAGCAACGTCTCCAAAATGACCTTTACAGTGTTGACGGGGATGGTAAACCTCAACTTAAACAAACAAACAAACAAACAGTTTTGACCAGGATCAAAAGCAGCAAAACTAGCAGTACAGATTCAACCCCCACCCCACCCCTCTCCACGCTCATCTAAAAATACTGTAAATGATACATGTACCGGCTCCTTGTGAGCACAGGCTCCCTGCTCCCAACCTCTCACACAAAACAATCATGGTTACACTCTTATTACAAAAACATAAACTTCTAACTCACCAGGTCCTCCTCATAGTTTGGCATCAAATGTACCATCGCACGTAGGATCTGTTCGATCCCCACCCTCATGTTCTTGTCTTTCAAGCTCGCCTTGATCACTTGCATCTCTGGGGACAGCATGTCCAAAATCTCACTATCAACTTCAACAGCACAAGACGCCATTATCTTAGTTTTTTTCTGTTTTAACTGTTTAATAGTGTAAAAGTCTTGAAATTATTTGTTTTGTTGTTAAGAAATGACAAAGTCTTTCTGTTAACTTAAATCTCTTTCTCTTTTCTCTAAGCAAAGCTATAGCGATATTTTCAATATCTATAAAGTACACAAGCCACCGTTATTATTATATAGAGAGTAGGAGGAGCCAAGCAAGATAACTGACAAGCACAAGTGCAGTATATTGGTTTATTTTTGTCTGACGTACATCATGAATGGGTCATGTAAATACTGGAAATATTTCAACACACAATATTGTGGGATAGACAGGCCAAAGTGACAGTGCAGATCCAGATCAGACTGTTCCTGGGGACCTGATCAGGGCCTACATTGTTTGCCATTCAGTCTGCACCTTTTAGACGCCTTGCAGAAACAGGAAAAGGAATTGTTAAAATTTTAGAAGAATTACAACAAGTCCTCAAGGTGTCCAAAATATTAGGATTTTTACAGTATAACTAGAGTTAATAATAGCATTATTTTGATTTTTTTTTGTACACATATGGTATGCCATTAAGTCAAGAAAAATGTCTTTCACCTTTTGACCTGGTTCATGAGTGACCCCTGGATACAAAGACAATAGTATACAGCATCCTTGACATAAATGCTTTAAGCCTTAACCCTTTTTGTACCATATGGAATCTTCCTCCTTATATATACCAGGAGTCCATTCCAAAATTAAGGGATGTCAGGTTGTGTTTTCTTAAACATTTACTTGGAAGGTGGCTTAACTTTTTGCAAACAGTGTAGGCCCTGATCAGACGCCGCGATCTGGGACTGCACTGTTTGCCCATTACCCGTTTTGGGGTTCTGGTACTAAATGGGTTAATTAAGGTGGATGGTTACACCTGACAAATTGTCTGCCGGGGCGGGGGTGGGGGGGGAGGGGTTGTTTAACAGGGAAACAACTTATTCCAATTATAAGCAGTGCTGTAAAAATCTAAAAAATTCGGGCACCTGTAATTCTCTTAAAATTTTAACAAATTTGTTTCATGATCCAGCAATGAGTTCAAAAGGTGCAGATTGAATGGCAAACAGTATAGACCCCGATCAGACTAATCCTTCAGGAGCAGTCTTATCTGGGTCTCCACTGTTTGCTCAGGCCTGTCTGTCTCATTACGGTACACTGAGTCCTTACTCCTAACCGTTAAAGTGCTACAGAAAATGCTATGGGACACAACAATCTATAAAAAAACAAGGCTTGATATTTCATGTGAATCATCTGCCCTGCATGATGAGTAACATGCAAATGTTAAGCCTTATAATTTCTCTGAAAAATACAGAAAACAAGATTTGTTTGTGAAAAACAAACATGTCCCCGGGCATGGTCATTTTTTTTCCAAAACTGGTCACAGTTCAAAGTCAAGGTCACAGGTCAAGATTCTTGGTTTAAGTGGGAAGCCCTTGGCCCAAGGAATTTACATGCCAAATATGAAGGCTCTATCTTAAACGGTTCGAAGTATGAACAATAACATTTTTTTCTTTAAAGTAGGTCATAGGTCAAGGTCACAGGTCAAAAAATTTGGCAGCTCTTGTCACAAGGAAACCTACATGCCAAATATGAAGGCTCTATCTTAAAGGATTCAAAAGTTATGAACACTTTTATTAGCTCTTTTAAGTATATCAAAGGTCAAGGTCATGGCAAAATTTTTTTGCATGAATGTAAAGCTCTTATCATAAGGAACCTACATGTCAAATATAAAGGCCCTATCCCAAATGGTTTGAAAGTTATGACCAAAATAATAATTTTTTCTTTTAAGTAGGTCAAAGTTCAATGTCAGAGGTCAAAATTATTTGCATGCATGTGAAGCTCTTATTACAAGAAACCTACATGCCAAATATGAAAGCTATATCTCATACGGTTCAAAAGTTATGACCAATTTTAACTTTTTCTTTTATGTAGGTCAAAGGTCAAGGTCACAGGTCAAAATTTTTTGTGTGAATGTAAAGCTCTTGTCACAAGGAACCTACATGCAAAATATGAAGGCTGTATCACAAATGGTTCAAAAGTTATGACCAAAATTTTATTTTTTTATTTTAAGTAGGTCAAAGGTCATGATCACGGGTCCAAATTTTTTGCATGAATGTAAAGCTTTTGTCACAAGGAACATACATGCCAAATATGAAGGCTGTATCTCAAGAGGTTCAAAAGTTATGACCAATGTTATTTTTTTTCTTTTAAGTAGGTCAAGGTCAAGGTCACAAGTCAAATTTTTTTTGCATGAATGTGAAGCTCTTGTCACAAGGAACATTCATGCCAAATATGAACACTCTCTCTCCAACGGTTCAAAAGTTATGACCAACATTTAAGTTGTCCATGTACAAACCAACAAACAAACAGACAGGGCAAAAACAATATGTCCCCGCTATCGCTATCGGGGCCATAAAAACAACAAAAACCTGTGCAAATGCCATCCACCAGACGTGTTTTCAGTACTGTAAGGGTAAAAAGAAATGCCCTACTGATATGGGAGACAAAAATGTATTGAACAGAGTTGCCTCCCCTGAAGTTCATTTAAAGTGTGTCCAATTGTTCTATCTCTTTAACCCATTTATGTGGGAACCCTGTTGAGAATCTGTTCATGAACTGATGAACCATTGATGAGTGAGTGAGTGTTTGAGTTTTACGTCCCACCAACAGCTAAGGTCATACGGAGATGGGACCATGGTTTAAAACCATTGATGAACATTAATTAATTAACTGTTAATGAGTGTGTGTGTATGTGTGTGTGTGAATTCGGGTTTAACGTCGCTTTCAACAATTTTTCAGTCATATCACGACGGTGTCTGGTTGCGACAGGGAGCTCAATTCTCACTTTTATAATGCTGCCTCACTGAAGTATCATGTCCCAGACACATTACATGATACCACACCTAGTCATATTATCCTGACACTGGGTCGACCAGTCCTAGCTCTACCCCGTAAATCTGAGTGTCAAGCGAGGAGCAGCTAGTACCATTTTTAATGATTTTGGTATGTCGCGGCCCGGGATCGAACCTGTGACCTTCTGTTCCCCGGAGAGGACACTCTACCAACTGAGCTATCGGGGCCGGTAAACTGTACATGAACAGTCCATCAATGTTCATCAGCATATTCATGAACATAGTTCATAAGTAGTTCATGAACCTATTTTGAGAATTCTTTCCTTGACTCCCCAATCATAATTCATCATAAACATTCATGATTCAACTGTCATTTAATTTTTCTTGCACCTTATTGAGAATCTGTTCTTTAATTGGTGAACTGTTGGTGAATATTCTTGAACTGTTCATGGAAGTTCATGAACTGTCCATTAATGTTCATTAACATAATTCATGAAACTGATGAACTGTTGATGAAAATCCACTAACTGTTTATGAAAACTAATGAACTGTCCATTAATGTTCATCAGCATATTAACAAAAGTAGATGTAGTTCATCTATCTAAAGCCATGCCTACTTTATGAACTCTTTGATCATAATTCATCAAAAATGTTCATGAACCAACTCTTATTTAATTATTATTGCACACTCTGTCAAGAATCTGTTCAAGAAATGTCGATGAACATTCATTAACTGTCCATGGAAGTTCATGAACTGTCCATCAACAGTCCACAGTGAGACCTGACAGATTGGGAAATGTCCATGGATACAGTGGACATTGTCCATGGACTATGGACATTGTCCATGGACTGTGGACAAGTCTGGACATTGCTGATTGATTGCCTGGGTTTTTCCAGGGCATCCAGACAGACTGAACAATATCCAATGAGTCCAGGGACAATGTCCAGTCTGATTTTGTTCAAGTTGGAAGCAAAGTATCCCCCCTTGATATTTGTTTATGTTAGTAAAGATTCTAGGCCCACAAAATGGGGCAGCTGATCTGGGCCATCACTGTTAGCCAGTGTCCCATTTTGGTGTTTCCTTTTTAGTAATACAACATGAATAGCTCATGAATATTAAGGTCATGATTAAAGTGCACGAACCATTCATGAATTATTTGTGTGAACTACAAATTCATGAATTATTATAGTTCATGAACAGAAAAAGCATTCATGAATAAGGAAAGTTAATGGACTTGGAAAGTTCATATTTTTTTAATCAAACCTCACGAATTGGAACATTCATGTACTTTAAATCCTTAAACAAAAGTTCATGAACTTTGAAATAGTTCTAGGTCTCTACTGTATGCATAAAGCTCATACATTTTAAAATTAACCCTTATCTTGCTGTTCACGACAACCCCTATCTTTGGAAACAGTGTAGATCCAGATCGGATGGCTCATCTGATCAGGATCTACACTGTTTGACATTCAGTTTATGAATTTGCAGGAATAAATTACATCAAGTAATTTGATTGGTTCAAAGTCAGAAATGGGTGTGGCTAAACTGAATATTCAGCAGGATAAGGGTTAACTCCACCTGACAGCCCTAAAATCCTGTGAGATTCTATTCAGTTCAAAATGGATATGGGTTAAACTGAAATGCCTTCAAAGCAGACCACTCCTGAGCCGGTGCTGTCAGCAGGGGTCATGGCTTAACCCTTCTCTTGCTGAATATTCAATTTAGCCACACCCATTTCTGTCTGTCAACCAATCAAATTACTTGATGTAATTTATTGCTACAAATTCACAAACAGAATGCCAAACAGTGTAGATCCTGATCAGATGGCTTCTTCAGAAGCCATCTGATCTGGATCTACACTGTTTGCAAAGATAGGGGTTGTCGTGAACAGCATGATAAGGGTTAAACTGAAATGCCTTCAAAGCAGACCACTCCTGAGCCGGTGCTGTCAGCAGGGGTCATGTTTGTTTGATTTGAGGTTTAACGTCCCTGTCAACACTGTAAAGGTCATTTTGGAGATGTTGCTTCCAATTTTGTGGGACTTTTACCCAACATTGAGATGAAATGACATCTCAAGCCCTGTTGCCCAATGAAACCAATAGGGTTTATAAGCATGAACGGGCTGACTCACACTGCTTTGCCTGGGCAGGCTTGGATCCTCTAAGCTGTTTACCAGTACTCGTGTACGTGTCGGTTTCAGCTCTGCGTGGAAGCATCATGCAGCCAATATATTTCTTCAAGCCCTGAAGGGCGGGGGCCGAAGGGTCATGTCTTAAAGGAAAGCCAGAGTAATTGATAAGGGTCGTATCGTCGTAAATACGACTCTAAAATCGAGCAAATACGACTAGAAATGAAGAAACAGTCGTACCAAATACGACCGTCAAATTGGCGATACGCCAAGGTCGTTCCATTGCAGTCGTATCACAAAAGTATTGCAGTTATGGCCATCACAAGATTATACTTCAGGAGAGATAACTAGAAAAACAGGGTACTCAGAACTGTGGTTCTTGCGCATGACATGCCTGCTTAAGCTCATGCATTTCTGTACAAAGTACCCTCAATATGTCTCAAAGGGTGTTGGAGATCACAAGCTGGTCATACTGTTATATTGGAAGGGTAGATAACTCAAATATTTATCATAGCACCCAGAATTGTGGTTCTTAGGCATGAAGCGCCGTCTCAACCTTGTATACAATTGTGCCAAGTACCATCAATATATCTCAAAGGGTATTGGAGTTATGGCCATCAAAAAGATATATTGTCAGGGGAGATAATTAAAAAACCAGGGCATCCAGAGTTGTGGTTCTTGCATGTGACACACCTGCTTAAACTCATGTACAACTGTACCAAGTACCATCAATATATCTCAAAGAGTATTGGAGATGTGGCCATCACAAGGTAGTGATTCTATATTATTGGAAGGGGAGATAACGCAAAAACCATGGCACCCAGAGTTGTGGTTCTTGAACATGACACACCGTCTCGGCCTTGTGAACAACTGTGCCAGGTATCATCAATATATCTTAAAGGGTATTGGAGTTATGGCCATCACAAGGTAGTCACTCTATTTTATTGGAAGGGGAGATAACTCAAAAACATGGCAGCCCGAGTTGTGGTTCTTGTGCATGACACACCGTCTCGGCCTTGTGAACAACTGTGCCAGGCATCATCAATATATCTTAAAGGGTATTGGAGTTATGGCCATCACAAGGTAGTCACTCTATTTTATTGGAAGGGGAGATAACTCATAAACCATGGCAGCCAGAGTTGTGGTTCTTGTGCATGACACACCGTCTCGGCCTTGTGAACAAATGTGCCAGGTATCATCAATATATCTTAAATGGTATTGGAGTTATTGCCATCACAAAGTAGTCATTCTATTTTATTAAAAGGGGAGATAACTAAAAAAGTATGGCAACCAGAGTTCTGGTTCTTGCGCATGACACGCCGTCTCAGCCTTGTGAACAATTGTGCCAAGAACTATCAATGAATCTCAGTGGGTATAGGAGTTAAGGCCATCACACGGTTGCGTCTACGGACGGACGGACGGACAGACGGGCGCCAGGCTGATCGCTATATCCCCGGAACCTATTCGGTCGGGGGATAAAAATTGGGTTCGACAGATCTACAGATTCACATTGTCATGTAGTTAGGAATTAAATATCAAAACAGACGCGCAGACGATAAAAAGTTAAGTTTGTGGAGAACCTGACAAAGTTTCTCCGGAAAAACGCAAGAAAATAAATCAAATGCATGGCTATTTCTTCTTTATACCACAAGCTCAGCAAACCTCCTTGGGCCAAGGTTACTAAAAATAGCTCAATGGAATATATTCAGTGTTAGAGAGCTACCTGTGGTGCCTCATTCTGCCGGTCAGTGTAGCTTGTGCTAACATTGTCATCAATGCACGTCTGAGATAGAACCACCGCGGCACAGACTGATCTCTTTGTCCACCGTGTTCCGTATACATTTGACCAAAATTATATTTATTGAGTCACAATAGCAGGATTAATCTGTAATAGTTGGGTACTCATATATCTAATTGTGAATCACAGGTGGTCAGGCCAGCATGCAGTGCATGCTTATTTACCGCTATCTATCAAGTAGCCGATTAAATTAACACCCTAAGATGTCTCGCCGGAGTCTTTGAACATTAAGCAGAATGACTGGCAGCGCATCATAAAAGAACGCAAACACAGTAACTGGGGCAGACTGAATAGCTTTCACAGATGCGCTTACTGATCTGAGTCTTCACTGGTCGCACGTTTTATTTTATTTTTGCTGAGCGCTGAATTTCTCGCCTTTTACCAATCGCATGCAGTTGCTACAATTAGTGGAGATTTTCCCTCGCCTTTGAACGCGTAGCACTTAAAGCCGCTGCAGACACAAAACATGGGTTTAGGTTTCCATTATTGTCTGGTCGCTTAATGTTTGTATTTCTTTCCCTTTGGTGTCTTTTATGGGTGGAGTAAGTTAATTGTATCAATTCCTGATCTTTGTTTTACTTCTACTTTGAAAACGTTTTGGTGACAGTATGATCTGTGTGACGGCTGAAGACTCCGACCAGCCTGCACAGTCTGATCAAAACGAGCCTTCAATAGCGTCTGGGAAATTCCCAAAACATATGCGGAGAATACGACCACATTGGCTGGATTTACATTCTTTAGAAGAAAAAGTAATTTTTCATTTTGCTGTCCGCCAGCTTATTAACATGAAAATGTATATCGGTATGTTACGATGATAGAATATGTGTTTAACGTATTTTACATATGGCCATTGCCACGTCTGAAATTAATATAAGTGCACTTAGCAGCCATCCTGTGATGACAGACGAAGATACGACCCTAGTTTTGAATTTAGGAGTACCGATACTCTCAAAGAATCACAGGATACGCCTATAGTCTTTGGTTGAAGGAGTAACAGTACTCCTCGGGCAAAAGCTTATCAATAACACTGAAAGCATTTGCTCCCAAGAGATGTCTCTTTTGCATGGGATACTGGTAGCAAAACACAAACAGTCCAAGCATAGTGATTCACCTTAAAATCTTCATTAATTCAAACATGAAACCTGGCCAGTAAGAAGTTCAAAACCTCAAGTAGACTTGCCCAAGTCCCTACATTTACATTTTTTATTTTTAAATGAAAGCCCCTTTAAACCCAAAAATATGTAAAAGTCACAATTTTCATAAAAGACGGTATTGCTATTTCATTTACAATGTATTTATTTTTTATTTTTGTAAACAATTATTTTTACAATGGACACCTAATTAACAGACTCGGGCAAGTCTAAACCTCAAGCTGTGCTATCTTCAGCATAATTGATTTTACAGCTCTCTTCACCTTTTATGGGAGGTAGCCAATCATAATGTATGCCTACACTAACTTACCACTGGTCAAAACATCTGACCATATCTACTGGTTGACCGAAAATGCTCTAATTAACAAATCAACATTTGACTTTTTATTCCAATAATAAAACAGCCATGTGAATAAAGGTATTTCAAAAGAAAATTAAGGATAGTGTCCTTATTTCTGCTATATAAACATAGATTTGGGTGCTCATTAGAACCACCTCATTGAGGCAGTTCTTACAAGTACCCACAATCTATGTTTTTGAGCAAAACAAAAGAAAATATTGACCAAAGTTTCAAACACGTGACCTTCACCTGTGACCTTGACCTTAAGGCATGGTTTATTTATGGGTTATGCACATCAGCTCACTGAGGGGGAAGTTTAACCAAAGTTTAATGAAAATCCTTCCAGGGATAAAGGAGATATGGAACAGACACAAAATTCAAACACGTGACCTTCACCTGTGACCTTGATCTTGAGTCGGAATGGTTTATTTATGGGTTCTGCACATCAGCTCACTGAGGGGGATATTTGAGGGAAGTTAAATGAAAACCCTTCCAGGGGTAATAAGAGATATGGAACGGGCATAAAATTCAAAGTTTCAAACTCATGACCTTCAAATGTGACCTTGTGTCGGCATGGTTCATTTATGGGTTGTGCACATCAGCTCACTGAGGGGGATATTGGACCAAAGTTTAGTGAAAATCCTTTACAGGATAAAAGAGAAATGGAACGGACTCAAAATTCAAAGTTTCAAACTCGTGACCTTCAAATGTGACCTTGAACTGGAGTAGGTATGATTCATTTATGGGATCTGCATATCAGAACACTGAGGGGATTGAGCAAAGTTAAAGAAAATCCTTTGAGGGGTAAGGAAGATATGGAACAGACACAAAATTCAAAGTTTTAAACTTGTAAAATTCAAGCCACTTTTGGCCTAAAATGGACAGTTTCCAGGATCCTATGATTGTATAAAAAATGAGGTCAGGTCACCAAAATGAAATGAAGTATTTGATAGGTTGTAATGATATAATGTACCAAGTTGACCAAATGTCATCAATTCCTTCATGAGATATGGTGCTGAAAAGCAATTTCTAGTCCAAATTTGTGTTTTGAGAGCCTCTGACCTAGAAAAGAATGTCAAGGTCACAAAAATCATTTCATATCTTTGGCACAGTGTAATGATATATTCAATTCATACAGAGGGGGTGCAGACATACAAACAGCAAAACCCAGCATCAGTAATAATAATCAATATAACCCATTGTATACTAGTGGACTCTTCCATTGCTATATGTTGGACAAGTCCATTTGTCATATAAGGGGGTCAGGCCTATTTTTCGTTTTTATTCCATTTTTGATGGAAAATTCTGTAAGCAAACAGTGCAGACCCTGAACAGATGCCGCGTTCTGCGGCGAGGCGTATGAAGTTTGCCAAGGTACCCTAGACTTGCCCAAGTCTGTTAATTAGGTGTCCATTGTAAAAATAACTGTTTACAAAAATAAATATACATTGTAAATGAAATAGCAATACCATCTTTTATGAAAATTGTGAAATTACATTCACAGATGAAGACTAAAGAGACTTTTACATATTTTTTGTTTAAAGGGGCTTTCATTTAAAAATAAAAAATGTAAATGTAGGGACTTGGGCAAGTCTAAAGGTACCCCTTTAGGGCATGCAATGGGTTAAAAATAGCTACAGATGACTGGGACCCAATTCAATGAGATGATGTTTTCAGAGTTTTCGCCTACTTTTCATGCTTCCATGGCTTCAATACTTTTTCTGTGTCACTGTTAGTTGTCTCCCTTTAAAAATGGTGACAAAAATGGTCCAAGTTTAGTGATTCACTTGAATGCACTAAGGACAACCTTCTTCAGCATAAAATAATTTTTATGGCTCTCTTCACCTTTAATGGACACACCGGGTCATATTTTATAATACCGTAATGATCCTAAGTATTGGGACAGATAGGCCAGAGCAAACAGTGCAGGCCCAGATCGGAGGTCTGATCAGGGTCTACACAGTTTGCTGTTCTGCCTGCACCTTTTAGACTCCTTGCTGGATCATGAAACAAAGGGGTTGGTTCATTAAGTGCCAAAAATGGCCCACCTTCAGAAATATTTGAAACTTTGGCTACATCACATTTCAAGCATGATATATAGTAAAATAAAATTGTTTTACTATATTGGGGTCTGAGTGACGTCAAAATTTTGACGCAAAGGTTGTAAGTATCGAAATATCTATAACCCCTTTTGAATATATAACATACATTGTTTTTTTGGCTAAATGTGAAATTAGGACTTCGTATACATTTGAAAACCAATAATTATTTAATAACTCCAGTCTGACTCTTATCATTGCCAGAGCCATGTAGAATGAACATGTAATCCAATTTTTAATTTTCAGAACCAAATGACATGCTGATTTACCCCACCCACATAGTATATAAGTGACCTACAACACTGGCAATTTTGAACATACACCTAAAAGTGAATACTTTGTATCAGTTCAGAAGTTTGTGAATTAAGGACAATTCAGTTATGCACTTATGTTTAACTAATACATTCATTACAGGGTGGAATCTCAGACAATCACCATTACCATAGCAACTATTATATACGCAAAAGCTACAGATATAGTTCAATGATCACAGAAGTCTATATAGAGTTTCAAGTTGTACATAATAAGATGGCCAATAAAACTGATTCAAACAAATACATTGTGTTCATTAATTGCAAACCATAGATAAATATACAAGATCGGTTGCCATGGCAACAGTAAGTGAACATACTAGGGTCATTTGGAGTATTAATAGTAGTTTGGGTAGAAGAAACTGTGAAACACCTTAAATCACGCGGAGAAATGACTTAGAGACATGTCATGAACGCTCTATTTTTGACTGTGATGGAGTTGTGGCCCGAGTACCAGTACCTGAGTACAAGAGTGTCACAGGATTATTTAAAGAAAACATATTTCTGCTATGGTGGATCACTATATTGCAAAGCGCCCACGTACAGGGGTGGGGGTCTTCATATTGTTCATGACAACGGCAATGCACACAGGTCAACCGTGGGAGGAGTTGAACATTAAAACATTACCAGACCTTTCTCCCTGTGATTTCTTGCTCAACCCATATAGTAAAACGTGTAATACTGCAAAGGAGTTTTCAGGCTTTTGATTGGACAGCGCCAGGGCAATTATTTTCCATTTACCCCGTCAGCAAAAATATGTACCCCTCTCGCGCTTGCCTTCGCTGAATTGCGATGTCCACCTTCTTGGATTTACTGCAGTTGATAAATACATTGTATAAGCAAAATAATTTTTAAAAACCACTTTTGATTGTTTTTCATTCATTCGGTGCTTAATTTATTTTTTTTTTCTGTAATAAAAATTTCATTGTGACATGACGTAAACACGTTCCTACTGAGCGCTGTGATCAGCATAGTGGCATATAAACATCGACTTCTCACGACGTCCGCTTCTAAAGAAAACATTAGAACGATGCACAAAATGTCATGAAAAAACTTTGCAGTATAACAAATATTCGTTAATCGTTATTTTGATTCTTGATGGGGAACATGGGCTCGTAACTTTCCCCGCCTAAAAGCTTCGCTCTCGGGGGGGGGGGGGGGGTATGATCCCATGCTCCCCGTCAAGAATCAAAATAACTTATAATGTCAGCCAGGATGTCCTTTTGAAAGCTGTCATGCCCAGGGCAGTACGTTGTTCCAGTGTACAGACAGTTTACCCAAAAAGGACATCTGAATGGATCAAAAGACTGGAAAGCATGTACAGGTTAAGGAAAAATACTTTGAGGGACTCCACTAGCTAGTTTTGGCCAGGTAACCTGTATATTTACAAGCCACATCAACAACTAATATTTTCCAAACGCCCTCGTACACAACAACTATTTGTTTAGATTTTATGTTATGTACATTCCGTGTAATGAACAACCAAGTAAAAACCACAAACATTTATAAATGTGCAAAAAAAAAAAAAAAAAAGCGGATCTTACACAAGTGGTCATTTCATATGAAATTTATAAAACGAGCCTATGGCGAGTATCATAAACTTCATGAGTGTGAGGTTCTGTTTATAATATAAAAAATAGAAGTGGAGGCAATGATCAGGAATCGATACAATTATCTTACAGCTCCCATCAGAGACACCAAGGGAAAAGAAACACAAATATGAAATAACAGACCCTAATGGTAACATCAATAGCGAAAAGCCAAAAGGACAGTTCCTTTCCCACAAAATGGCCAATAGGCTATCCAAAATAAAATAATATAAGCGACACAAACACCCAAAGACAACCCATAACAAAAATAAACCGCGGCAGACATATTTATTTTGGACTTCGAGAAGGCTTTCGACAATGGACTCCAAATTATTTGGTTATGGAATTGGGAAGAAGGCTCTCAAATGGATAGATTCCTTTCTTTGCTATAGAAAACAGCGCAATGCTGTTAATCATCGTGGTTAATCTTCAGAGTGGGCTCCAGTAGTTTTGTCTGGGATCCCACAAGGCACTGTTCTTGGTCCATTGTTATTCTCCCTGTATACATTAATAATATTCCACTGTCATTAACTCAGATATAAACTGTTCGTAGCTGACTGCGTTTGCTACTGGGAAATTAGAGGTACAGAGAACTCACTGAAACGTCTGAATGATATAGATAATTATGCTGGGCACAAAAATGGGGCATGAGATTTCAGTCCGTTAAATGCAGTATTATGTAGATAACTAGGAAGAGAACCAATAAAATTGAGGCTTCTTACACTTTAGAGGAAGCGGTCCTCGAGAATGAATACCTTTGGTGTGACAATCACACGCGATTTGAGATAGAATGCACACATTAGCAACACGATAGAACGTCTGGTTTCCTGAGGCGAACAGCAAACATAAAAACTAACATGCTGTTTGAAAACACGGATTTCGAACTTTTGATATCACAAGACGGGCATTTCTTTGTTTATGTTACGTTGAGCGACGTAACGTTATCGCACTGAACATAGCATTTTAGAATGTTATGATGATGTCAGAACAGGCGTCATTGTAGACAAGATTCTGAACAAGCCGCCATGTTGGTTTGTGGTCACATTGGAACAGTTTATATAGAGTTTCTATGGAGCTTTGGGTCGTTTTCGTCACCATTGCCGTTGGAATCGAAAGTTATGCAAGAAAAAAAAAACTAACAATCATCCATGGGTAGATCTATTTCATTGCAATTACATTTGCTGAGTCCCTCGGAAGATATCAGAACACTCGGCCTAGCTGCCTAATGTTTAAACGTATTTAGCTGTCACGTGTGTGAAAAAAAACAACACATGGGTTTTACATTTATATAATGAAACATTTTCAACGTTGTTCAAATATGGATTTAACGGTGAGTGGCTGCTGGGAATTCCACTACACTGCTAGCCTGGGAATCTGTATCCGAGCTGTCAATTGTCTCAGGCATGATGCGAACTTGACCGTACTTTAAAGCTTAGTGGTTTCTTTCGGTCATAGGGCTTGAGACGTCATTTCTTTCGATAAAAGTCCCTCAAAATTGGAAGCAACGTCTCTAAAATGAACTAGAGTAAGCGAGTCTAGTGTCGACCTATGTGCATTATCGACACGCTGTCTGGCTTAATTTGTTTTATGAGAAAACTAATTGACTCCTGGAAGAAGTTGTACCTGGCATACATAATTCTTCATAATAACGATAATACCCGACTTTACTCTAAATTGTTTTGATGAGGACGTCAAACCTGAAATAAAACCTGATGTTAAGCAAACTCTGGTCACTAAACCCTTTTTTGCTCGTGAAAAGTTGACAAAAAGTCAAGAAAAAAGACGTCTGTCAGCTTATGTAAACATATATTGCAGATTGATAAGAATTAGAAAGCAATAAACAAAAAAAAAGAGTAAAAAAAAAACAACAAAAAAAAGACTATTGGGATTCGAACTCGGGTCGGCGGCGTGAGAGTAGACGGCGTTGCTAATCGCGCTATTACGTCATTTACAGCAACGCAGCGTTTCGTTTATTAATATAATTAAAATCTATGTCCTGATCGTGATTTTTACAATAAAAATACTCTAGATGTTACTTATTTGCCTGGAGATAAAATTAAACATTGAAACAATTACGTGCTTGTAGTCTGGTCAAAATTCTGGTAAATACCGGGATTAAATAATCGAGGCAGCTTCATTGTTTATGTAGCAGACATGGCAACGGTGTCATAGTAGATTTTAACCGGGCCGTTTTATTGTCCAGAAAACTTTTGCTCCAGTGTTTGAGAAGTGGCAGAACTGACCTTACCTACTTTGTTCACAGTTTGATGTCAGTCAAATGAAATTTCAAGGTCCAGCTTTCGCAAATAAAATCGTTTCTATGATTTTTTTTTGACATGACTTCCATTGCGTGGCATGCAAGATCGCGTCTACATCAAATCATACTTTTTAAGATTTCATCACCAGCACAGCTGTCGACAATCATCAGATTTTTCTGACTTAACATAAACAAGTTTAGGGACAACATTTTGTAATTTTATGGTTGTCGAGGCCTGTGCTGGTATTTAATTTTATATTTCAAACACCAAAAGAACTCGCAAAATGGACAATTTGCGTTACAGAGGGTGTTTTCAGGAACCTTTCCTGCCTTTACTAAACAAAGAAACGAATTTCAAAACGCAAAGTTATAAAGTTTAATACTTGGTTTGCAAATATAGACACCATACATATTTCATTTATGCACTTGAAAAATCAGAAAAATGTTGGGCCAATTATGACACTTAGTGAACCAACCCCTTTGTTAAAATCTTAGGAGAATTACAGCAAGTCCTCAAGGTGTCTGAATTTTTAGGATTTTTAGGGATGAGCCATCTGCAGATGAGAAAAACTGGTTTATTCTCCTGTGTTTTAGTACCCCGAAAATCCAGGTATGGACATTTTAGTCTCTCCAGAACAACAGCTCTGTTTATTTTCATTTGTCAAACTGAACTTCAATAAATCTCAGGTTCACACTGATAAGCCTCACTAATTGCCTTAAATATTCATTTATGAAAATTTCAGTTTTGCAAACAGTGCAGGCCCAGATCAGACGCTGCAGAACGCGGCGTCTGATCAGGGCCTCCACTGTTTGCTAAAAGTTCAGTCATTCCCCAAATAAACCTTGATGAAAACACACCCCAACACCACTAAACCCCTGGTACATATAAGGAGGAAGATTCCATTTGGTACAATAAGGGTTCCTACATGTACCAAATGAATCTTCCTCCCTACATATAGCCGGAGTCCACCTAAAAGTTCAGGGGTGACAGGTTGTGCCCCCCTCAAACTCCATTCGGAAAATGGCTTAACTTTTTGCAAACAGTGTAGGCCCTGATCAGATGCCCCTTTCTGTTGCGTCTGATCTGGGCCTGCGCTGTTTGCCAAATGCCCATTTTGATGTTTCTGGTATAAAATGAATGGATGCGAATACCTTTACTAGGATAAACATTTCAGTCTGGTACTGCACTGTCTTATTTTAAACCTCTAGCATGCTTGGCTGTAAAATTCTCTGAATAAATTAGAATTAATTACAACTTTCATGCCATTATTTCTATTCCAGCAAGGCAACAGCTGTCATATATTTGATAAATTGGTCTGCTCAATATGAGCAACTATTTGGGAGTTATAAGCAGGGGTATTTATGCCATTTGTGAACAACCAAAGTGCAGATAAGCCTGGGCATCTGCACAGTCTCATCAACACCTCAGTGTTCTTTGCCTGGATAATTTCAAGACTTTTTCTGGCCTCTGACAGCTTGTGTCTTATACCGTAAAAATCCTAAAAATTCAAACACCTTGAGGACTTTTTAACAACTTTGTTTCATGATCCTGCAAGGACTCCAAAAAGTGCAGACAGAATGGCAAACAGTGTAGACACTGATCAGACTGCTCCTTCAGGAGCAGTCTGATCTGGGCCTGCACTGTTTGCTTAGGCCTGTCTGTCCCAATACATAGGATCAATACTGTAATTGTATACCCAGGATTATAATTATCAACCAAGCTATCCTTGAAAATTGGAGAGATAGGACTTCAGAAGTGTTAACCCTTATCCCACTGTTTATCACAACTCCTACCTTAATGCAAACAGGATCAAATGGCTTCTGGATCTACTCTGTCATGCAGTTTGTGAATTGAACAAATACATTAGTATATCAAGCAGTTTGACTGGTGGCTAGTCAGAAATGGGCGTGGCAAATTTAGTTATGCAGCAGGATAAGGGTTTAAGGGAGACTACCATATTTACTCTAAGAAAAAGTAACAGATGCCTCAGCTCCCTACTATGCTTATTCTACAACTTGCACAAGTACAACTAAAATACTACCAAATATAATGGTGGATCAGTGATATCTCATATGGGTCTACCCTGTCTGTCCAAAACATACGGTAACTACAGTAATCATAAAAGTCCTAGTAGCTATAATCATGCTCTTGGTTAACCCTTTTTGTACCAAATGGAATCTTCCTCCTTATATAGAGCAGGGGTCCACTTTAAAATTTAGGGGTGTCAGGTTGTGTTTTCTTCAAAATTTATTTGGAAAATAGCTGAACTTTTTGCAAACAGTGTAGGCCCTGATCAGACGCCGCGTTCTGCGGCGTCTGATCTGGGCCTGCGCTGTTTGCCAGGGTACCCATTTTGGGTTTTCGGTACCAAATGGGTAAATGATTACATAGAAGAGCAAACAGTGTTGACCCTGCCAAGGAGCTGTCCTATCTGGATGAACTTATGGTTGCACTAGCATTATGACATTCTTATTTCCTTGCCAGACAATTAACCCATTTTGTACCGGAAACCCCAAAATGGGTACCCTGGCAAACAGTGCAGGCCCAGATTAGACGCCACAGAATGCGATGTCTGATCAGGGCCTACACTATTTGCAAAACGTTCCACTATTTTCCAAAATTTTTTTAAAGATAACACAACTTGACACCCCTAAATTTTGAAATGAACTCCTACAATTTATAAGGTGGATGAGTCCAAAAAAAAAACAATTCTGATTCCATTTGGTACAAAGAGGGTTAAAATCTGCACAACCACAAACAACAATAATCCTTGGCAAGAATAGGATGCAGGTTCTCTGAAATGTGCACAAGTTATTTATAGGTAGTAAACAATGCCATAGAAATTCTAATTATACCAATACTAGAATGCCAGGAACGAAACATACGTAAGGGCTATAAAAATGTACTGCTCATAATTTCCTAGAATGCAAAATCCTGTCTAAGAATTCTGATTGGTTCATGCAGAAAATCATGTCAACAATTGTTACTACGTAATTCCAAGAAATAATAGCGAAAGAAATAAATTATAGCAATGACTTGTTTGTACATGTATGTACCTTGTGGGGCAATACAACACTGTGAAACAGTGTAGTGGGCTTGAACTATTTGTTCTGCTCTGTTCTGTCAATCTTTCCAATACAAACTAGAGCTGTCAGAGGATCTGACTATAGCCCCGCTTCAGCGCTGTCAGAGAAGAAAGTTATTTAAGCTGCAGAGAAAACAGTTATGAACAAGAAATAACTGTTGAAAATTTTACATTATCTGGAAAAACTCTAAGAGTTGTGAGCCCTTGTCCCTCATTTCAATGAGCATGATACATTACCAGAATGTCCATGTTTATACTAAATTTCATCTTCCATTTTTCAATGTTCAAAGGGTAATAACTCCTAAAGTAGGCAAATCAGAGTCAGGGTTCCTGCGCTCTGCACATTGTCTCATGGTGCTTTACACTTGTGTGAAGTGTCATGAAAATATCTCAAATGGTTTGTGAGTTATGGAGCCGACACAGTCAAAATTGCCTTTTTAAATGTTCAAAGGGCAATAACTCCTAAAGTAGGCAAACCAGAGTTATGGTTCCTGCACTCTGCACATCATCTCAAGGTGCTTTTCATTTATTTGAAGTTTCATGAAAATATCAGAAACGGTTATGGAGCGGACATAGTTAAAATTGCCATTTTTTAATATTCAAAAGCCTATAACTGAAAAAGTAGACAATCCAGAGTTTGGGTTCCTGCGCTCTGCACACATAATATGGTGCTTTACATTTGTGTGAAGTTTCATAAAATTATCTCAAACGGTTTTTGAGTTATCGAGCAAAGACGGCTAAAATTGATATTTTTCAATATTCAAAGGGAAATAACTCAAAAATTAGGCAATCCAGAGTTATGGTTCCTGCACTCTGCACACCATCTCATGGTGTTTAATGTTTGTTTGAAGTTTCATGAAAATATGTGAATGGGTTTTAAAGTTATGGAGCGGACACGAAAATTGTTAACAGACACAGACAGACACACAGACAGACACACAGAAAATACGAAAACCAGAGTTATGGTTCTTGCGCTCTGCACATTGTCTCATAGTGCTTAACATTTGTGTGAAGTTTCATGAAATTATCTCAAACGGTTTTCGAGTTATGAAGCGGACACTGTTAAAATTGCCATTTTTCAATGTTCAAAGGGCAATAACTCCAAAAATAAGCAATGCAGAGTTATGGTTCCTGCGCTCTGCACATCGTCTCATAGTGCTTAACATTTGTGTGAAGTTTCCTAAAAATATCTCAAACGGTTTTCGAGTTATGAAGCGGACACAATTAAAATTGCCATTTTTCAATGTTCAAAGGGCAATAACTCCAAAAGTAGGCAATCCACAGTTATAATTCCTTCGCTCTGCACATTGTCTTATGGTGTTTAACATTTGTGTGAAGTTTCATGAAAATATGTTAAGCAGATACAAAGTTATGGAGCCAACACAAATTAACGGAATCACGGAATTACGGAATTACGGAAAATGTTCAAAGGGCAATAACTCCAAAAGTAGGCAATCCACAGTTATAATTCCTTCGCTCTGCACATTGTCTTATGGTGTTTAACATTTGTGTGAAGTTTCATGAAAATATGTTAAGCAGATACAAAGTTATGGAGCCAACACAAATTAACGGAATCACGGAATGACAGAAGGACATGGCAAATCCAATATAGCCCCACTTTTTCAAAGCGGGGCTATAAAGATATCAAACTGACATGTTCAAATATTTTTTCCTTATGTTTTTGAGAAAATAAGGCTTTTCCTTACACCTGAAAAATGATTGAGTGAGTGAGTGAGATTTAGTTTTACGTCCCACCAGCAGCTAAGGTCATACTGAGACGGGAACTCGGTTTAAAGACTCATCTGAAAGTCTGTAGAAGCCCGGGATCGATCCTGCGATCCCTGGTTTACAAGGCGAGTAGCGTAACCACTGCACCACGGAGGCTTCTGAAAAATGATTGAAGAAATACAATTGCCAATCTAATCTAAAAATGTTTTTGTGCTTAGAACATCATGTTTAACCCTTTTTGTACCAAATAGAATATTCCTCCTTATATAAAAGCAGGAGTCCATTTCAAAATTTAGGGGTGTCAGGCTGTGTTTTCTTAAACATTAATTTGGAAAAAGGCTGATTTTTTTGCAAACAGTGTAGGAATTTGTTGTGTTTTCATATACAGTCGAACTTCGATGGCTGGAACTCGCCGGGACCGCCGTAAAAAGTTCGAGCCATCGGTAGTTCGAGCCATTGGAGTCCAACTCGGCAAGATCCATCTTTGTGTACTATGATTTTTTATCATAGCTGCAGCGATTTTGGGGACTTCCGGTAAATATATCGGTCATAATTTAAGCCACGTTGTATACCTTTCGCACTTTCACGTAGTATACCTTTCTTATGATACAGATCACGCGCCTGCGTGACTTGATCGATAAAATTGGAATTTTTAAAAAGGTAATTAGTGCGAGCCATCGGTGGGATTTTACATAGAAAATGCACTCTAGGGACCAGGCTTAGAGTTCGAGGGTTCGAGCCATCGTGGTTCGAGCCAAGGGTGGCATGTTTAGTTAAAATGAATAGGGATTTTGCCGGGACTGGAAAGTCAGTTCGACCCAAACGTGGTGTTCGAGCCTACCGAGTTCGACCCATCGAAGTTTGACTGTACATGTATAATGTCCTTATGTGAACAGTCAAATGTTTGGGTCAACCAATTATGACCAAAGTGGACATAGTTGCCCCTCAGGACATGCATTTAACCCATTTTGTACTGGAAACCCCAAAATGAGTAACGGGCAAACAGTGCAGGCCCAGATCAGATGCCGCAGAATGCGGCATCTGATCAGGGCCTACACTATTTGCAAAAAGTAGAGCCGTTTTCCAAATAGGTTTTTTTGAAGAAAACACAACCTGACACCCCTTAATTTCGAAATGGACTCCTGCTTTGAATAAGGAGGAAGATTCAATTTGGTTCAAAATGGGTTAAATCAAAATGGGTTAACCCATTTAGTACCAGAAACCCCGAAACGGGTACCCTGGCAAACAGTGCAGGCCCAGATTAGACGCCACAGAACGTGGCATCTGATCAGTGCCTACACTGTTTGCAAAACGTTCCGCCAGTTTCCAAATAGATTTTGAAGAAAACACAACCAGACACCCCTAAATTATGAAATGGACTCCTGCCTTTATATAAGGAGGAAGATTCCATTTGGTTCAAAATGGGTTAATGAAAAGACTTTCAAGGGCTTGTATTTATGATTAAAATGGAATTTGTCTGTTATAAGTTATAATGGCCAAGTCAACACTATTAAGGTTATATCAAGCCAGTCATTACAGGCTTATACTTAATCCATTGTATGCTAGTGGACTCTTCCATTGCTATATGTTGGTCAAGTCCATTTGCCATATAAGGTGTGTTAGGCCTTTTTTTTTTTTTTTTTTTCGTTTTTATTCTTTTTTGACAGAAAATCCTGTTAGCAAACAGTGCAGGCCCTGATCAGAAGCAGCGTTCTGTGGCGTCTGATCTGGGCCTGCACTGTTTGCCAAGGTACCCCTTTAGGGGTTTCCCGCATGCAATTGGATAAAGCAGTTAACCAGCTGTGTACAGTACACATTCTTTCATCAAGGGGATTCTCTCACTTCCACTCAGATTCAAGAAGGACAGTTGTAAGTTTCTGATATATGCAATATGAAGGCTCTATCTCAAATGGTTCAACAGTTAGCCCTAGTCAAAAGGAACCTACATGCCAAATATGGACACTCTATCTCAAATGGTTCAAAAGTTATGATGAAGTAGGTCACAGGTCAAGGTCACAGGTCAATTTTTTTGGGGGGGAATTGGTGGGAAGCCCTTATTACAAGGAACCTTCATGCCAAATATGAAGGCTCTATCTCAAACGGTTCAAATGTTATAACCAATCTAATTTTTTCTATAAAGTAGGTCACAGGTCAAAATATTTTGTATGTGTGAAAAGCCCTTGTCAAAATGAACCTGCATGCCAAATATGAAGCCTCTATCTCAAACGGTTCAAATGTTATTACCAGTGTAAATTGTTTTCTTTAATGTAGGTCACAGCTCAAGGTCAATGTCACAAATCATTTTTTATATGAATTGGAAGCGCTTTTCACAAGGAACCTATATGCCAAATATTAAGGCTCTAGTTCTCATTGTTTGTTCAACAGATATGACCAATGTCAATTTTTTCTTTAGGTCGAGGTCACAGGTCAAGGTCACAGGTCAAAATATTTTTGCATGACTGGAAAGCCCTTAATTGTCACAGGCCTACATGCCAAATATCATTGTTCAAAAGCTATGTTCAATGTTAATATTTTCTTTAAAGTAGGTCAAGGTCAAGGGTCAAAATTTTTTATGTCTGGAAAGCCCTTGCCAAAAGGAACCTTAACACGCCATATATGAAGGCTCTATCTCAAATGGTTCAAAAGTTATGTGTGTGTGAAATCGGGTTTAACATCGCTTTCAACAATTTTTCAGTCATATCATGATGGTGTCTGGTTGTGACAGGGAGCTCAATGCTGACTTTTATAGTGCTGCCTCAATGAAGTATCATGTCCCAGACACATTACATGATACCACACCCAGTCACATTATCCTGACACTGGGTCGACCAGTCCTAGCTCTACCCCGTAAATCTGAGTGCCAAGCGAGGAGCAGCTAGTACCATTCTTAATGACTTTGGTATGTCGCGGCCCGGGATCGAACCCATGATCTCCCGTTCCCCGGAGCGGACACTCAACCAACTGAGCTATCGGGGCCGGTCAAAAGTTATGACCAATGTAAAATAGCAATGGACGAGTCCACCAGTATGCAATGATTGTCCCTTTCTGCACAAGTAGTTTCCCTTTAATAAATGGCTGTCAAGTCTTCTGTTTGTCTTACAACTATCGATAAACCCTTAAGGTTCCAAGATAAATTGCCATGTTAAAATGTCATCTGTTTATGCCGTGAGCTGCATCTTATTGCAACATATTTATGTATGCAGGGAAACAGTGTCAACCCTGTTCAGACTGTTCCTGGAGGAGTAGCCTGATCATTTGCAACAATGACTTTTAAAGAAACCAGCAGACAACAAAGCAGACATCAACTGTTACAATTAATTCTTAATGCACCAAGAAAAACTGCAGAGCAGATTGAATTTGATTTTCTTACTTTTCAGAGAACATCAGACCTGACATTTCATGTGAATCATCTGCTTGCCATTCACATGAAATGTCATGCCTGAATTTCTCTGAAAAGAAAGAAAAAATGGTTTTAAAATGATGCCTGCAACAGATGTGACCTGCAGTTTAACACATATGAACACATCTGTTAATATGTAGTCTACTGCATCTTCTTGAAAACTTTTCAAAGTTTTACATATAGGCAAACAGTGTGGATCCTGATCAGCCTGCTCTTAGTCTGCTCTGGGTCCACACTGTTTGCAAAAATGACTTTTAAAGTTACCAGCATGACAATTGTAGTGATTAGCATGTATAAATTAAATCTTTTCAAATCTAGTAATACTTGTTTGTAAATAATGTAATGGTCAACCACAAATTTTTTCAAACAAAGCATTTTAAGGGGAATGGGAACACCTTCAGGGGAGGTGACTCCTGCAAAAGTATTTTTGACTCCCATGTCAATAGGGGGTCAACTCTTTAAGGAAAGAATTTGCTCCTAAGGAGAAAATTCTTTCCTTTAAGAGTAGACCCCTTTTTCAGTGGAGCAGGGCTTATAGAAAAGCAAACAGGAAGTCCCAAAATTTGTCTCCCTTTGAAAAATGGCAGACAATCTGCCAGGTGTTCCCATTCCCCTTAAATCATTTTCACAAGTAAATGCAATGTTTATTAACCCCAAACCCTATAGAACTACTGATCTTTAATAATCTTGATAAGTAAAAAGCTTTGATCTATATTCTCTTAGATTATGAAATTTGCCAAGTTAAAAGGTTAAATAACAGATAAAACAGATTTGCATTCTCTTTGGTTTAATATATCCTAAATTTTTTTTTTATTATTATTTTGGCTTTACAGTCCTTTTATATACTCAGTCAAAAAAATTCCTATACCTAAAATTGCTTCAGATAATCAAAGCACTGAAAGTACTTTCTAACTTTTTTATTTTCTGATAAATATTGGAAAAGAGAGGTCTTGTTTCTCATGTTTCTGGTTTAAATGACTTACTTGTTCTAATTTCAGCTTTTAATTTCCATTCTGTTTTTATTGTCTTGAAAATATTGGAAAGGAAATGTCCCTTATGAGGTTGAATCTGTATGTAGCTTTGTTCTCCATATAATTTAGTGTGGGGTCCCTCAATGTGGATTAACCCATTTCAGGCCAGAAACCCCTAAAGGGGTATCCTGGCAAACAGTGCAGGCCCAGATCAGACGCCGCAGAACGCGGCGTCTGATCAGGGCCTCCACTGTTTTCTAAAAGTTCCATCATTTTCCAAATAAATTTTGAAGAAAACACAACCTGACACCCCTAAATTTGAAAATGGACTCCTGTTATATATATGGAGGAAGATTCCATTTGGTACAAAAAGGGTTAACATGATGTCAAAAGAATGACCAATCACATAACCTTACCTTAGAACATTTATACTGTGTCCCCTTATTAAACATGTTCAACGAATCAACACAAATTGTGTCTTCTCAATCAATACAAGAATGCTTTAAAAGATAATGGATACAGTATCGGGGGAGGGAACTCTTTTGAAATAGTTTTGTGTCCCTTATCAATAGGGGTCTAATTCTTTCCTCTGAAGAGCAGACCCCATTTTCAGAGGGGATCAATCAGTTTATTTGCAGGAAAACAGGAAGTCCCAAAAGTTGTTTCCCTTGTAAAAAATGGTTGAAATATGCCAGGTGTATCCTTTTTCCTTAAGTTTGAAATTGGAAATTGATACCTCTAGAGTGCACAATTAAAAACTGCAACAATGCTACCTGCATTGGCAGGAAACCAAGCAAAAATATACGTATGTACAGTGCCAGCTGTCACATGGCCCTTATAACTCTATAACTCGCCATATTATATTGTCATGGATATCCATGAGTTGTGTCACAAAAAAATTTTGGTCAAAACTGTTCGAGTGCCGTAAGACATGTCTACCATTATTTTTGGTGAAATACCAGTAGATTATTGCTATCCTGTAGTTTTCTATGACAATGGTACCAGTTCTGTGACATGTGTACAAGATTCAGGCAACATTGTTTCAACATTATTCTTACAACAGACCTTGAAGAAATAGATGGGTTGCATGATGCTTCTACGCAGAACTGAAACCAACCGCAAACAAGTACAGGTAAACCGCTTAGAGCATCTAAGCCTGCCCAGGCAAAGTGGTGTGAGTCTGACCATCCATGCTTATAAACCCTATTGGTTTCATTGTGCGACAGGTCTTGAGATGTCATTTCATCTCAATGCCAGGTAAAAGTCCCCCAAAATTGGAAGCAACCTCTCCAAAATGACCTATACAGTGTTGACAGGAACGTAAAACTTCAAATCAAACAAACAAACAAAACAGGGTTAGTGTTGAGACAATGACTATATTATATATATGTCTTGCTTGACTTGCTATATTTTCTGTATGACTTCTGAAGCATTTGCAAATAAAAACAAGATTTGTTTGTGAAACACGAATATGTCCCCGGGCATGGTCATTTTTTTTAAAGTTGGTCATAGTTCAAGGTCAAGGTCACAGGTGGGAAGCCCTTGACACAAGGAACTTACATGCCAAATATGAAGGCGTTGTCTTAAATGGTTCAAAAGTTATGAACAATAATATTTTTTTTCTTTAATAAGGTCATAGGTCAAGGCTACAGGTCAAAAAAAATTTTGCATAAATGAAAAGCTCTTGCCACAAGGAAACTACATGCCAAATATGAATGCTCTATATTAAACGGTTCAAAAGTTATGAACAATTTTATTTTTACTTTTAAGTAGGTCAAAGGTCAAGGTCAAAATTTTTTCAATGAATGTAAAGCTCTTGTCACAAGGAACCTACATGCCAAATATGATGGCTGTATCTCAAATGGTTCAAAGTTATGACTAATGTTAACTTTTTCTTTTATGTAGATCAAAGGTCAAGATCAAGGTCACAGGTCAAAATTTTTTGTGTAAATGAAAAGATCCTGTCACAAGGAACCTACATGCAAAAATATGAAGGCTCTATCACAAACGGTTCAAAAGTTATGACCAAAATGTTATTTGTTTAAGTAGGTCAAAGGTCAAGGTCACAGGTAAAAAGTTTTTTGCAAAAAATTTAGAGCTTTTGTCACAAGGAACATGCCACATATGAAGGTTGTATCTGAGGCGGTTCAAAAGTTATGACCAAATTTTTTTTTCTTTTAAGTAGTTCAAAGGTCAAGGTCACAGGTCAAATTTTTTTGCATGAATGTGAAGCCGTTGTCACAAGGATCCTTCATGCCAAATATGAATGTTCTATCTCAAATGGTTCAAAAGTTATGACCAATGTTAAAGATGTCCACGAACAAACCAACAAACAAACAAACAAACAAACCAACAAACAGACAGGGCAAAAACAATGTGTCCCCGCTATCGCTACCAGGGACATAAAAAACTACTCATGCAGGTCATATCAGAGAGAAACAAATGACACTACAACCATCACGACAAAGACTGCAAATTCTATTGCAAAAGATGACCGAAAATTAAAGTGAATTGAATGGTATTCTGTCAATACTGACTACTGGAAAAAGATGAGACCTGTTCAGCGATGTCTCGTTTCCTCGTGCAAACTCACAGACAGCTTGTTTAGAGCTGTACAGTTAGCGCGGATACTGGTAGAGATTTGTAGTAAACAGGTTAAATTAATTTCAGAAATGTTCCAGTATGTAGTAACTTGTGCTAATTGTTGGCCTGTTTGTTGCCTTGGCCAAGGAAAAGTGGGTTAGGAAAACTGACCGGATTAACCCATAAAATGCCAATCACAACAATTGTCATCTGCTTTGTTGTCTGCCAGTTATTTTTAAAAGTCATTTTTTGCAAACAGTGTGGACCCAGATCAGACTGCTCTAGGAGCAGTCTGATCTGCGTCCACACTGTTTGCCTATATGAAAAAATATTTTTAAAAAGGTTGCAAGAAGATTCAGCAGATGACATAAACAGACAACATTTTCAGATGCAGTTTTTCTTGGCATCTTAAGGGTTAATAGTACTGACTGGGCTGTTAAACTCTAAAACTAAAACCAAATCCCTAAAAAAACCCACTTTTTTCTCTGGATATTAAGCAATGTTACGGTATACTACTAAATGATAAAATGCAGGTAAATCAAAAGATAAATGGTATCTTAATGAATGTCCTACTTGGAAAATGTTCAGACTGTCAAACACATGCAACTGTATGTATTTCAGCTGCACTTTAGATCAAATCAAAAGATAACATGACCTAGGATATTAACCCATTTTTGTACCGGAAACCCCAAAACGGGTAGCCTGGCAAACAGTGCAGGCCCAGATCAGGCGCTGCAGAACACAGCGTCTGATCAGGGCCTACACTATTTGCAATAAAAGTGCTCCAAGCACTGTATCATGCTCCATCACTACATTTACATCAAGGCCCCCACCCATCGAGGCATGAAAAATAGATAGGCTGCATGATGCTTCCACGCAGTGCTGAAACCGACCGCACACAAGTACTGGTAAACCACTTAGAGAAGCTAAGCCTGCCCAGGCAAAGCGGTGCCAGTCGGACCCTCCATGCTTATAAACCATACTGGTTTCATTGGGCGTCAGGACTTGAGATGTCATTTCATCTCAATGTCTGGTGAAAGTCCCACAAAATTGGAAGCCAACTCCAAAATGACCTATACAGTGTTGACGGGGAGGTTAAACATCAATCAAACAAACAAAATTTAATACATTTACATCTAGCATTGTCTCCCATAACACTGTCAAATGAAGGTGCAGTAGTCTTTACCAGAATAAAGTTGACATGCTCAATAACCATTTTAAATGCTCAAAACAAATTACATTTCTCATTTTCTGCAGAACCTCTTATGGTGTTTTACCTTTGTGTGAAGTTTATGGAAAATATCTCCTGTTTACAGAGAAGATACAATTATCATGATTCATTCATGAGAAAGGGCGCATGTTCTGGGCCAAAAATTGACAGTTATGATGCACGTTGTCTCATAGAGTTCTACATGTCCATGAATTTTGAAAATAAGGTCACCAAAAGCACATCAAATCTTTGGTAGGTTGCAAAGATATATTGTACAAAGTTTAACCAAATGTCATCAATTTATGCAGACAAGCCACAAATGACAGTTTTGGGGGCCTGTGTCCTTGGAAATAGGTCAAACTCACCAAAATCTAATCAAATTTTTGGTCAGTTGCAATGATATATTGTACCAGGTTTGACCAAATTCCATTGATTCGTTCATGAGGGTGCCATTTCTTGTCTGTGCTCTTGAAAATAAGGTCAAGGTCATCAAAACCTAATGAATGTTTTCCCCTATCATAGCGATGTCACCTTGAAAGTTTAGTAAGAATCGGTGAATAGGTTCAGGAGATATAGTGCTTCAAAATGACCACATGCTGGAAATGGCTATATAAGTTCCATGTTCAATAACTCTAGAAGTAGGAAAATCAAAGTTATGGCTGATAATTATGTTCTGCACGACACCTCATGGTCCTCTACATATGCCATATCTATGAAGTTTCATGAAAATATCTCAAATGGTATCAGAGTTATGGTGCGGACACAAAAATATGACAGAAATGACTGTTCAAAGGGCAATAACTCCAAAAAAAGAAAATAAGAGTTACGGGTCATATGTTCTGCACCTCATCTCATGATGCTCTATATATCTATAAATTTTCTTGAAAATATCTCAAATGGTATCAGTTATGGAGCGGACACCAAACCCAAAAGTCTCATGGTGCATGAAGTTTCGTGAAAAATCTCAAATGGTATCAAAGTTATGGAGCGGACACAAACTATGTGGCGCTGACAGACAAATGGACAGACAGACCCTCAAACTGTTGGAGGGTATAACATAAGACCCCGCCACAGAATAAGAAGTCAAGCTATTTTCGGAATAAATTTTAAAGATAACACAACCTGTCACCCCTAAATTTCAAAATGGACTCCTGCAAGATTCCATTTAGAACAAAAAGGGTTAATCCATTCTTAAAGGGTCATAGACAGAAGTTCATCTTGAAATTTAGGGGTACCAGGTTGAATTGAATATGAAAATTGAGTTACAGTGGAAGATGACGAACGGATGAACAGCAGAAATCAGGAGGAACCATAAAAACCATGAAGAATGACAAATTAGTAAGGGGCTTTTCAACATAAGCCTCATCTGCATGTGAAAAGAAAACAGAACATGTTAAATTGTGGTATTTTTTTATCTCCAAGCCACTGAGCATTAATTACTGTGA
This sequence comes from Lucinisca nassula, assembly GCA_963580285.1. Classification (NCBI taxonomy): domain Eukaryota; kingdom Metazoa; phylum Mollusca; class Bivalvia; order Lucinida; family Lucinidae; genus Lucinisca; species Lucinisca nassula. The sequence continues at coordinate 174,433,896 of OY757010.1, forward strand.
TCAATGTGAATACATGTTTACGTAGTTTCACCAGTATAATGACCAATTCTCTAATGTTAACCCTTGTCCTGCTGAGCCCAGATATGTCTTAACTTTCAAACAATGCAGATCCAGATCAGATGGCTTCTGATCAGGATCTACATTGTTTGTCATTCAGATTGTGAATTTGCTGCAATAATTTGCATCAAGTAATCTGATTGGTTGATAACTGGTAGTGGGTGTGGCATATTTAAATATTCAGCAGGTTAAGGGTTAAATAAATAAACTGCAAGGGGAAGTTGGAAAATGACAAATTTCATAAAAATCTAGTGTTATTCCTGTTATTGAAGAGAAAATGTGATCTCTGACAATACCCATGAAACTGCACCTGCAAATATAAAGCTTCTCTTAAACTGGACATGCTTCTAATAAACTCCCAGGGGATTAATTATAATTTTTAGGGAATAGGGTAAGGAAACCATGAAGGTTGAAATCCTGGTTCAAGATGGCCTTTATCCCCGTTTGATAGTATCATTTCCTGTTACATGTATATTGCTAAACCGTTTTTGTACCAAATGGAATCTTCCCCCTTCATATATAGCAGGAGTCCATTTCAAAATTTAGGGATGACAGGTTGTAATAATATCTTCAAAATCTATTTGGAAAATGGCTGAACTTTTTGCAAACAGTGTAGGCCCTGATCAGACGCCACATACTGTGGCGTCTGTTCTGGGCCTGCATTGTTTGCCAGCGTACCCGTTTTGGGGTTTCTGGTACAAAATGGATTAATAAACAATTTGCCAATTCTAGGAAGCTCTTTCCTGGAGGGACTTTTTGCTAATAACCAGTTTCCTGGTATAACAATGTCTTTTAACCGTTACCACTCTTTTGGCTAATTCTGTTGATATTTTCTTATTTTTCCACGGAGACAATTTGCATGAGATGTCAAATCCTATTTTCTGGGAAAAAGTTAGAAAAATATTTCTGAACAAGAGCTCCGCAAGCGGGGCATTATACGCCCGTGGCAAATTCGTATTTGGTAGACTGAAATCTGAAAACAGTATTCATTGCTTATTCATGGTGGAACTATTTTTCAAGTTTCAATGGGTGACAGCAATGGGCGACGTTTTTTATCAAAATGTCCGGAAACGAAAATGTTTACAAAAAACTGACAGAGGCGTTATCCTGAAAAGAAGAAGATTTTGGGCGGATGGGCGGAAAGGCGGACGGAAGCGGTCCTAACGGACACGAAGTCAATAACATAATGCGACGTTTTTTATCAAAATGTCCGGAAACGAAAATGTTTACAAAAATTTCAAAGGGATATAACTGTTAATATTTGGCGGACGTTAATACTCGAAACTTTACGAACATCTATACATCAAGGTTTATCTACCTACCAAGTTTCAGCTTGATCTGATGAAAACTCTAGGAGTAATCCGGAAATGAAAATACTTACAAAAATTTCAAAGGGGCATAACTCTTTTAATATTTGAAGGATGTTAATTCTCGAAACTTTACCCACATCTACACATCATGGTCTTACTACCTCCCAAGTTTCAGCTTGATCGGATGAAAACTGTAGGAGGAGTTATCCGGAAACGAAAATGTTTACAAAAATTTCAAAGGGGCATAACTCTGTTAATATTTGGCGGATGTTAATTCTCGAAACTTTACGCACATCTACACATCATGGTCTTACTACCTACCAAGTTTCAGCTTGATCGGATGAAAACTGTAGGAGGAGTTATATGGAAACGAAAATGTTTACAAAAATTTCAAAGGGACATAACTCTGTTAATATTTGGCGAACGTTAATTCTCGAAACTTTACGCACATCTACACATCATGGTCTTACTACCTACCAAGTTTCAGCTTGATCGGATGAAAACTGTAGGAGGAGTTATCCGGAAACGAAAATGTTTACAAAAATTTCAAAGGGGCATAACTCTGTTAATATTTGGCGGATGTTAATTCTCGAAACTTTACGCACATCTACACATCATGGTCTTACCACCTACCAAGTTTCAGCTTGATCGGATGAAAACTGTAGGAGGAGTTATCCGGAAACGAAAATGTTTACAAAAATTTCAAAGGGACATAACTCTGTTAATATTTGGCGAACGTTAATTCTCGAAACTTTACGCACATCTACACATCATGGTCTTACTACCTACCAAGTTTCAGCTTGATCGGATGAAAACTGTAGGAGGAGTTATCCGGAAACGAAAATGTTTACAAAATTTTCAAAGGGGCATAACTCTGTTAATATTTGGCGAACGTTAATTCTCGAAACTTTACGCACATCTACACATCATGGTCTTACTACCTACCAAGTTTCAACTTGATCGGATGAAAACTGTAGGAGGAGTTATCCGGAAACGAAAAGTTTACGGACGGACGGACGGACGGACGGACGGACAGACGCGGACCCCATAACATGATACGTCCCGTTTTTTCAAAACGGGCGTATAAAAAATACCCAGGATGCGCACATCATTAACCCAGTTCAGACAGGAAACCACAAAATGGGGACACTGGCAAATATTGCTGCGGCCAAGATCAAGCACCACAGAATGTGCTGTCTAATCAGGACCTTCATTGTTTGCTAACAACAGGACTCAATCTGACACCCCTCAATTTTCGAATGCACTCCTGTTTTATATAGCCAGGAAGATTCCATCTAGTTAAAATGGGTTAATGAATCAGAATTACGAAACAGGATTTCATGAAAAGGAAGCTGCACAGTAACCCTGACGTAGTGCTTTGCCAATACCGTAATGATCCTAAGTATTGGGGCACAGAGGCTTGATCAAACAGTGTAGACCCAGATCAGACTGCTCCTGAAGGAGCAGTCTGATCAGGGTCTGCACTGTTTGCCATTGCCCCTGCATGTTTTTAACTCCTTGCTGGATCGTTAAACAAGTCGGTTAAATTTTAGGCGAATTACAGCAAGTTGTCAAGGTGTCCAAATTTTTAGGATTTTTAAGGTAAATCAATTTTTACTTGATGACTACTTGTTTCAGGCAAATGAGAACATAATTCATAAGCACTCACAAATTTCAATGATCTATCACTTTTTTTTGTCTTACACATTATACTCTTACAATACTTTTCTGTTAGTAGGATCCAAAGATATTTTATGTTGATTTCAAAACAAATACATGTATTATTAAATAGCTTATTTGACCCTTATCATGCTGTTCACGACAACCCCTATCTTTGCAAACAGTGTAGATCCAGATCAGATGGCTTCTGAAGAACAAGCCATCTGATCAGGATCTATACTGTTTGACATTCAGTTTATGAATTTGAAGGAATAAATTACATCAAGTAATCTGATTGGTTCAAAGTCAGAAAAGGGTGTGGCTAAACTGAATATTCAGCAGGATAAGGGTTAAATATAAAAAAATGTTGGTCACTGAATATATCATAGGGCGATTCCAACTGAATTTTGAAGTACTTTATGAAATAAATTTCTTGTCTGTTGGAAAATTATGATTAAATCTTATTATATTCTTATGACACTTCAGAACAATCACAGTCACATTTTAACCCTTTTAGAAACGGACCTCCGTGGCCTAGTGGTTAAGAGCGCTGACTCTTGATCATTAGGCCTCTCACCGCTGTGGTGCAAGCCTCGCTCGGGTCATATGTGAGACGCAAAGTTCTGCAACGGAAGGTCAGGTGGTTTTTCTCCGGGTACTCTGGTTTTCGCCCACCTCTGATTAACGATCGGCCCGATATGAGTGAAATAATCTTGAAAGGGCTGTAAACCAAAACCACAAAAAAAAACAAAAAACCTTTTAGTGCTCTCATCACTGAGGGATAACTGAACAAACTAGAAATGTGTCAATACAACACAAATGCCCCCGCCCAGGGGCCTATCTCATCCCCTGTCATTTTCCACTCGCATGGAAAAGTGTCCTTAGGTCATTAGACCATTGGATTTGTGTATTGCTGATTAAACCTTTGAAAAAAAAAAACAAATAGGGACTCAATACATCAACTGGTTTGGAAAATATGAGCTCTTACAAACATTAAAATTAAACATTTCTAAATCTGCAACCTTGACCTTAAGGTCATGGGGCAGGGGCGGGGTTATGGCTGAATGAAACTTTTGATCTGTATCTATCATCATTCCAAATATGAAGCAAATCCATCAAATGGTTCAGGAAATATGAACTCTGAAAATACATAATATAAAAAAATTCTATGTCTTTGACCTTCACCTTGAGGTCAGGGGTGGGGGTATGGCTCAATGAAAGTTTGGACCTGCAACTATTGTCATACCAAATATGAAGCAAATCCATTGTAAAGTTTGGAAAATGTAAGCTATTAACATACTTAAATTTGAAAATTTCTATGTCTGTGGCCTTGACCTTGAAGTCATAGGCATGGGTGGGGGTATTACTGAATAAAACTTTGGACCTGTATCTATCATCAAACCAAATATGAACCAATGAATCATAAAAGTTCAACGTGGTACAAATACCTTAACCCGAGTCTTAAACATTAAAATTAGTGTAAGTCTGTGACCTTGACCTTGAGGTCATGGGTATGGGTGAGGGTATTGCTGAATAAACCTTTGGACCTATATGTATCATCATACCGAATATAAACCAAATTCAACGCACAGTTTGGAAAATATGAGCTCAAGTTCTACCTGGTACAAATACCTTAACCTGGGTCTTAAACATTCAAAATTTTTAAGTCCATGACCTTGACCTTGAGGTCATGGGTATGGATGGGGGTACTGCTGAATAAAACATTAGACCTATATCTATCATCATACTAAATATGAACCAAATCCATCATATGGTTTTGAAAGTATGAGCTCAAGTTCTACCTGGTACAAATACCTTAACCTGGGTCTTAAACCTTATAAATTTCTAAGTCCGTGACCTTGACCTTGAGGTCACGGGTATGGGTGGGGGTATTGCTGAATAAAACTTTGGACCAATATCTATCATCATACTAAATATAAACCACATCCATTGCATGGTTTGAAAACTATGAGCTCAAGTTCTACCTGGACCAAAAACCTTAACCTGAGTCTAACAGGATTACGTACGTACACACTTTCGCACATTCGGACGCACGTACGCACATCGTACGCATGTACCCACGTACGGAAAACCGAAAAACTATATGCCCCCGGCATCATACGATGCGGGGGCATAAAAAGAATAAATTTGTACACAGAAGACTGCCTAGTGTCTCCAACATGGCGGATCAAGGGAGATTAATCTTACAATACTGCTCTGTCTGCATTTAACCCTTGTCCTGCTGAATATTTATATATGCCACACCCACTACCAATTATCAACCAATCAGATTACTTGATGCAAATTATTGCAACAAATTCACAATCTGAATGGCAATCAATGTAGATCCTGATCAGATGGCTTCGTCAGAAGCCATCTGATCTGGATCTACATTGTTTCAAAGATAAGGCATATCCGGGATTAGCAGGACAAGGGTTAATATATACAAAACCATATATGTAATAAGGAACAATGTTACCATATTTACCATACATACAGACTTCTGCAAAATGATTTGACCATGGCTGACCATGATTAACCATGCTTTTGACCAGTCACCATGACCAACCATGGTTCAACCATGGCTGGCAATGGTGACCAAGCTTGGGACCTAGTTTACCTGCATGCTTGTGATGATAGTAAACCATGGTTTTATTGAATGACCATGGTAAACCATGCATTTGACCAGGGCCAACACTGCCATCCATGGTTTGCAAAGATCAGACTCAGAATTGACACATCAAAGCAGGAAAACTATGGTTAACAAAACATTTGACCATGATCAAAATCATAACCATGGTTAGCAACCATTTAGCATTGTTAATCAAATTATGACCAAGAAGCTCTTGGTCCTGGTGAAGAAATATATGCATGAGTGACCATGGTTAGCATTTTTTTTCCTTTTATTTTTGGAAGGAAAAAGAACTATATAATTTGTCAGCTTGTTTGATTTGGATTTTACAATTAGGATCACATCAATTGAGTCCAGTCAGTTAAACTAACCACACTGCTGTTAACATTTTAACCCATTTTGTACCAGAAACCACAAAACGGGTAGTTGGCAAACAGTGCAGGCCCAGATCAGATGCCGCAGAATGCGGCATCTGATCAGGGCCTACACTGTTTGCAAAAAGTTCAACCATTTTCCAAATCAATTTTAAAAATAACATTACCTAACACCCCCAAATTTTGAAATGGACTCATGCTATATATAAGGAGGGAGATTCCATTTGGTACAAAAAGAGTTAATATATGACCATGGTTAACAGTGGCAAGCAATGGAGGATACTCTAAATTCACTTTATACAAGGGACTCTGAGAGTACTTCCTCTTCCTGTGGCCATATTACTTTCAAAGCAAAGAAAAGGTTTGGCTCTGTTTAAATATGAACAAATCTCTGATATCAGAAGAATGCCAGACCAGGAAAAGACAGAATCAGATGCTTGGATGGTCAGAAGTGCTGAAAGGCTGGCTATTAGTGTAAGTTTCTGCAGAAGTTGATTCAAAAAGCGGAGACAGACTATAAACTATGTTGTGGGCTATGAGGAAACCATCTCTACAGGTGGAAATAATGCTGTTGATGAACCCTGAATACCACCACCACCACCAACAATTAACAAACCCAAGTTCACTTTGCAGGTCTGCCAAAACTTGATATGCATCCATAGGACACAGATGCCCCTGCCTGAAAATATGTTAAAGTTTCGGGCGCACCCAAGCACTTCAACCTCTAAGTGTGACTTTGATCACAGAGGTACCAGCCTGAGTCTTGCACAAGACACATTGTCTCATGATGAATAACATTTCTACCAAGTAATTTCAAAATCCATCCAGAAATAAGGAAGTTATTGACCCTGTTTAAGTTTTGGACCCTTTCTTTGACCTTTGATCTCCAAGTACAACCTTGACCTTTGCAGTAGGACCTGGGTTTTGCATAAGACAGATCATCTCATGACGGTTAAAATTTCTGTGTATTAATTTCAATATCCATCCAGAAATAAGAAAGTAATTGACCTTCTTTAAGTTTAAGACCTTTTCTTGACCTTGGACCTCAAAGTAGAGCATTGACCTTGGATGTACGGACCTGGGTTTTGCAAGCCACACATCAGCTCATGATGTTTTATTTCTGCAAAGAAATTTCAAAATCCATCCAGAAATATGACAGTTATTGCCCCTGTTAAAGTTTCAGACCCTTCTTTTGACGTTTGACCTCTAAGTACGACCTTGACCTCTACAGGGCTCTACACTTAAAGGGAAGAATGAGCAAATTTGTCACTTTAAGAGAAGACCACCTTTTTGTCATGCCTGCTTTAAACATGGCACAACACAGGAGTTGAACTTTCCGTTCGTTCGTCAAGCTGTCAACATCTGCGACCACCCTAACTTTCACCCTAATGTAAGAGTCCCCCCACAGGTGCGACATAGCCTTCGGTGGAATTCTTGTTTATAACAGGACAGCAAACAGGAAGTCGTAAAAATTGTCTCTCTTGTTTAAATGTCACCCTCTTTGTACCAAATGGAATCTTCCTCCTTATATATAGCAGGAGTCCATTTCAGAATGTATTTTCGTCAAAATTTATTTGGAAAATGGCTGAACTTTTTGCAAATAGTGAAGGCCTTGATATGATGCCACATTCTGCGGCGTCTGATCTGGGCCTGCACTGTTTGCCGGGGTACCCGTTCTGGGGCTTCCGGTACCAAATGGGTTAAATGTCAGAAAATGGCAGGAATTTCCATTAACCTTATTTCAATCTGAGAACAAAACAAGTATCTTGGCAGAAAAAGTTTTTGCTCATGGTCTCTGTGTCAACACTTGCTTAAGATTTGGGACCAAAACAAAAGCAAGAATTCAATCTGATTATCAGCCATATATTTCGGTCCCCGCCCATCGGGGCTTGAAGAAATAGATGGGCTGCATGATGCTTCCACGCAGAGCTGAATCCGACCGCACATGAGTACTGGTAAACCATTTAGCTCAGGCAAAGCGGTGCGAGTCGGACCGTCCATGCTTATAAACCCTATTGGTTTCGCTTGAGATGTCATTTCATCCCAATGTCGGGTAAAAGGTCCACAAAATTGGAAGCAACGTCTCCAAAATGATTTACACAGTGTTGACGGGGACTTAAACCTCAAATCAAACAAACAAACAGCCATATATTTCAGACAGTGCAAAGGGCAGTAACAATGCTACTTTTTCCAGTATAAGCATATCCTGCTTTGTTCCCCTGACATGTGAAAATTACAACAAGGCTAACACAGTTTCTTCCCCTTGTTGAGTTAACTGGAGTACACAAACTAATCCGGAACACTAGAGACACAAAGACACCAAAATGATGAACTTTTCAATCCCCAAGGCTATGGTAAATGCATGTGATTATCCCAACGTTTTTTGTTTTTTTTTTTCAAAGAAAAGTGAGGATACTGTTTGTTATCATATCTGTCTGTACAGCTATCTTCTCCTAAACCGTTAGTCGGAATCAAGCTAAATTTGGTGTGTAGGTTGCTTACATGAGTGAGGTATGCAACAGTATATTTAATTTTGGCCCCTTCCCCAGGGGGCCTGGCGAGGGATCAAAAGGTCAAATATTAATAAAATTCAATTACAAAAGCATTTTTTTTTTATTTTGATACAAAACTTTGCACATGTACTTAGTAATGGAGATGCAAAACATAGTTAACAGGATTTTGGCTGTGACCCCTGGGTCATGTTTTAGGGGTTGGACTTTTGGGTTTGGGGGAAGGTTAAAAAGTAAGTTTTTCAGAACACTTAGATAAATCATAGGAACTTAAGACTGTTTTAACCCTTAAATTGCTGTCTTTCAACCCTTTTTGTACCAAAAGGAATCTTCCTCCCTATCTAGAAACTGGGAGCATGACTGGAATACTAGGAAAATTAAAATGGGAGTCTCTCAAGAAAAGGAGAAAAGACAGTAGGCTAATCCTTTTATACAAAGGTCTAAAGGGTGCTGACAGCATTCCAACAGATGACCTTGTTCCCCCAGCTAGACACTGTAGAAATCACCATTCGTTGGCATTTCAGACCCTTAGCGCAAGAACTGACATTTATAAAGAGTCGTTCTTCCCCAGAACCATTAGACATTGGAATGCCCTTCCCGATTCGATTATTTCGACAGCTGAAGGTGCTGATGATTGTGTAGCTAAATTTACCTCTTTGGTTAGAGCTAGGGACTAACTTCCCACATCACAGGTCATGGTGTATGAATGTCATTTGACGTGTCACCAGTAACAATTCTGATTCTGATTCTGATTCTATAGCAGGAGTCCATTTGAAAATTTAGGGGTGTCAGATTGTGTTTTCTTCAAATTTTATTTGGAAAATGGCTGAACTTTATGCAAACAGTGTAGGCCCTGATCAGATGCCGCATTCTGCGGCGTCTGATCTGGGCCTGCACTGTTTGCCAGGGTACCCGTTTTGGGGTTTCCAGTACAAAATGGGTTAAGCAAACAAAATGGTAATGAGGATAATTAACTCTTATCCTGCTGAATAAATTAATTTAGACACGCCCATTTACGTTTCAACAAATCAAATCACCTGATCGAATTTATTCATTCAAATTCACAAACTGAGGGACAAGCAGTGTAGATCCAGATCAGATGGCTTCTTCAGAAGCCATCTGATCAGGATCGACACTGTTTGCAAAGGTAGGTTTTTTTTTTGTGAACAGCAGGATAGGAGTTAGAAACATAAGTCATGTACATGTATGTTGTGATGCTGTGGGTACCTGTTACTTGATATTGCCTTGATGATGTGATACTATCAATTAAGTTACAACAACATTATGTTTTTATGAAGAAACAAGAATTCCGCGGAAGGCGGCGTCGCACCTGCTAGGGGCAAAAGTCACAGGAGCCACAATCAGAATGTTGTTATTAAATAAGTAAATTTCATTCTTAGCAGTTGGTGGTTGAAGGCCTTTTATTTAAGAAGATATGGAATGTCGACCTAAAATGTGTTAAAGTCAATGGAGTGCAAAAAATAGGTCAAGGTCACCAATTCAAGGTACCTGCATAGCCAATACATCTAGGAGAACCACTATGCAAGATTTGGTGGTTGCAGGCCTTTTATTCGAGAAGATCTGGAACATTGACGCAAATTGTGTTAAAGTCAATGGAGCGTAAAATATAGGTCAAGGTCACCAGGTCAAGGTACCTGCAGAATCAGTACATCCAGGAGCAGCATTATGCAAGCTTTGATGGTTGTAGGCCTTTCATTTGCAGAGATCTGGAACTTCGACAAATAAATTTGTCAAAGTCGCTGGAGCGTAAAATATAGGTCAAGGTCACCGGGTCAAGGTACCTGCAGAGTCAGTACATCTAGGAGAAGCACTATGCAAAATTAGATGGTTGGAGGCCTTCTATTTGAGGAGATCTGGAACTTCGACATAAAATGTGTCAAAGTCAGTGGAGCTAAAGTATAGGTCAAGGTCACCATGTCAAGGTACCTGCAGAGTCAATACATCTAAGAGAAACGCTATTCAAGATTTTATTGGTGTAGGCCTTTTATTTGAGAAGATCTAGAACATTGACTTAATTTGTGTCAAACTCAATGAAGCATAAAATACAGGTCAAGGTCACCGGGTCAAGGTGCTTGCCTAGTCAGGAGCTCAGGGTGATGTTGCATGAAAGGTTTGATGGTTGTGTAGTCTTATAGTTGATTACAATACAAACTTCGACGTAAATGTCGAACTTCAACATAATGGTAAAAGTCACTGGAGCGCAAAATATAGGTCAAATTCACCAGGTCAAGGTGCTTACAAAGTGAGAAGGTCTAGGAGATGTTTCATGTAAAGTTTGATGGTAGCTGAGGTTTGTAAAATAAAAACTTTGACGTAAATGTCGAACTTTGACGTAAATGTCGAACTTCGACGTAAATGTCGAACTTCGACGTAATGGTCAAAGTCACTGGAGCGCAAAATAAAGGTCAAAGTCACCAGGTCAAGGTGCTTACAAAGTGAGCAGGTCTATGAGATGTTTCATGTAAGTTTTGATGGAAGCTGAGGTCTGTAAATAAAAACTTTGACATAAATGTCGAACTTTGACTTAAATGTCGAACTTCGACGTAATGGTCAAAGTCACTGGAGCGCAAAATATAGGTCAAAATCACCAGGTCAAGGTGCTTACAAAGTGAGAAGGTCTATGAGATGTTTCATGTAAGCTTTGATGGTAGCTAAGGTTTGTAAAATAAAAACTTTGACGTAAATGTCGAACTTCGACGTAAATGTTAACAGACGGACTGACAAACGGACGGATGCACGGACGGAAAATCGGACGCCTATGTCGCACCCTGCTACAAGCAGGTGCGACAAAAAAGAAATATAATTCCAAAATTAAACTCATTACTTCTCCATATCCAGGCCCTGCCCATCACGGGGCTTGAAGAAATAGATTGGGCTGCATGTTGCTTCCATGCAGAGCTGACATCGATCGCACGCGAGTACTGGTAATTTGTTTGTTTGATTTAAGGTTTAACGTCCCCGTCAACACTGTAAAGGTCATTTTGGAGACGTTGCTTCCAATTTTTTGGGACTTTTACCCAACACTGAGATGAAATGACATCTCATGCCCTGTCGCCAAATGAAACCAATACGGTTTGTAAGCATGGACGGTCAAACACTCGCATGGCTTTGCCTGGGCAAGCTTGGATCCTCTAAGCGGTTTACCAGTAATTGTGTGAGGGTTGGATTCAGCTCTGCGTGGAAGCATCATGCAGCTTATCTATTTCTTCAAGCCCCGACGGGCGGGGGCCGCGAGTACTGGTAAATCGCTTTGAGGTTCTAAGCCTGCCCAGGAAAGGTGGTGCAAATCAGACAGCCCATGCATATAAACCCTATTGGTTTCATTGGGTGGCAGGGCTTGAGATGTCATTTCATCTCAATGTCGGGTAAAAGTCCCACAAAATTGGAAGCAACGTCTCCAAAATGACCTTTACAGTGTTGAAGCGGACATTAAACTAACTTCAATTCAAACTAACAAAACTTCTCCATATCTAAACCTATGGCTGATGGGCAAGGTCAAATGTTTTGGTTTGGTTTAGGAGTTACGGTCACATCAACACCATAAAGTTATGTCCATCTGGTCAGTTTACCTAGCTACACTTTATATAGTTGAACTTCAATGGCACAAACACCTTTGGGACCATGAAAATCTGTTTCGAGACAGGGGTAGTTCGAGCCACTGAGGGTTACTGACAGGAGGCATAGCGGGGTTAATTTTGGGACATCTTTTCGATGTTCTATGAAAAACACGTATGCTGTGTGTACTCATTAGAATAGATACTAATGAGTACATACAGCATACATTGGCAAGATAAAAGCAAAAATCTCCTTAGTTATAAGGCACTATGTCCTATGTAGGGGAATTCCTTAGCGACTCAAAAACGGATTCAACTCAGCCATGGTGAACGAGCCATCGGTAGTCGAGCCACTGAAATTCTATAATACTGTACCATATAGTGCACATTCTTTTGCCAGAAACTGACAACTGCCCTTCTTGAAGCAGCAGAAGTGAGAGAATGACCTTAAAAAATCTTAACAAAGGATTGATGCCAAGTCCTTATATACATGTTTAAATGCACTGCAGCAGGTCCCTTTAATTCTGAGATCACTCACATCAAATCCAAGACATCTCTGTATCAGACCATAATGATCCTTAGTCTTGGGACAGATAGGCCTATGCAAACAGTGCAGACCCATATCAGACTGCTGCTGAAGGAGCAGTCTGATCAGTGATCAGTGTCTATACTGTTTGCCTTTCAGTCTGCTCCTTTTGGACTCCTTGCTGGATTGTGAAAAAACAAATTTGTTAAAAATTTTGGAGACTTACAGCAAGTTCTCAAGGTGTCCAAACTTTTAGGATTTTTACGGTACATGATGACATGATAACATTTCTATAAGATGCTGTACTGATTTTGTCTTGATATACACCTCTCTGTTCCCCCATTTTGTACCAAATGGAATCTTCCAACTTATAAATAGCAAGGGTCCATTTCGAAATTTAGGGGAGTCAGGCTGCGTTTTCTTCAAAATTGATTTGGAAAATAGCAAAATGTTTTGGAATCAGTGTTCTGCAGCGTCTGATCTGGCCCTCAGTACTGTTTGCCAATTACCTGTTTTGGAGGTTTCCAGTACAAAATGGGTTAAGCCTACACTTCTCCGAATTAACTAAGAGCTAATCTATTAAACCCATTCTATATGGGGAAATCCTTGCAGAAAGTTCAACCATTTTTAAGCCTTCTCCTGCTGAATATTCAGTTTAGCCACACCCATTTCTGACTTCGAACCAATCAGATTACTTGATGTAATTTATTCCTACAAATTCATAAACTGAATGTCAAACAGTGCAGATCCTGATCAGATGGCTTCTTCAGAAGCCATCTGATCTGGATCTACACTGTTTCCAAAGAAAAGGGTTGTCGTGAACAGCATGATAAGAGTTAAATCAAGTACAATTAACTTCCTATAAAGCTGGAAGTGTGAGTGTAGACCATGAGGAGATCCCACTTTTTTCAGCTTCTCATCTGGATCTACATTGGTTGCTCAGGCCTGTCTGTCCAATTAACATGAGGTAAATTATACGTTTGTTAATGTTTTGACCATTAACAGGTTAGTTCAGCCACCATGTGCTCTAATTTTAGCAAATATGGTACCAAAGCTTTTTATTTGTTTGTTGTTAGGTTGTGCTTCGAAAATTCAGTGAGTATATTCTAAGCCCTGTATTTCCATTGCTTCTGCCATGACTAATCAATCAACATTAGTGAAACTGTATTACAGAATGTATAAATCTTTTATGAAACAGGTAACAAGAAATCCAACATACTACTGATACGAGTGAGTGAGTGAGTTTTAATTTTATGTCCCACCAACAGCTAAGGTCATACGGAGACGGGACCTCGGTTTAAAGACTCATCCGAAAGTCTGGAGAAGCCCGGGATTGATCCTGCGATCCCTGGTTTACAAGGCGAGTAGCGTAACCACTGCACCACGGAGGCTTCTATTACTGATACGAGTCTTCTTGTGAAAGGGTAGACTTGTTCAAGTCTTCTGCTCTTATTTCTGTTCAGAGTGGCATCTGATCTGAGTCTACAGTGTTTGCCAATGTTTGTCGTGGATTCTCCACGATAACAACTTTTCCATGCAATCATTTATTTCATTTTTGTTAATTATATAATATTCACAGTACAATTAGGTTCATTAATTATACATTAGGTTTTATGAACAATAAGTGACATAACGTAATGACGTTGACGTCGTTACTAAGGGGACAAGAGTAACAGAATAGTAATGGAAGAACATTAGACAAAGGATTTACAGAACATAGGATTCATAGAACAGAACAGTGAAGGAAATAACAGAACAGAGGAATTACAGACCATAGGATTCATAGACCAGAAAAGTGAAGGAAATAACAGAACTGAGTTATTATAGAACATTGGATTTATAGAACCACAAATAATGTGGCAAAACACAGTAAACAAGCGAATTGAAAACAATTAATCAATATTATTTTAATGGAAGTGTCTCCTGACAACCGGTTGTCAGGAGCATTTTCGCCATGTAAAATGCTCCTGACAACCGGTTGTCAGGAGCATTTTTGCTATCGAAAATGCTCCTGACAACCAGCAATATTTTTCCAATAAAAACCTATGATATTAGTATTATTTTAGTTACCCTTTTAGTATTTCATGGTTATTGATACATGTTTAATGCTTTTTTTTTGTCATTTTTTAGTATTCAAACGAACTTAATTCATGTAATTTTTTTTTTTTTTTGTTTTTGGAATAAATTCCAAGAATTGAATCAATCAAATTCTGGCCTATTGTTTTTGTAATTGCAATTCTGTTGAACTTCAGACCAGGGTATGTCAGTCTGAATTTACAATGTAGACCTGGATAACTAGGTTTTATTTAACATGATTTGAAAAAAGATTTTAAAGTTATATTTGCTATCCTATCACAAACTGGGGCTGATTCTAGATGATTGAGAACAGGTTCAAACCTTGAGACATGGAAAACATACTTTCTGTTCTGAAGGATATGGTCTTCAGTCTGCTGGTTTTTGTTTATTTGACATTTATTTCTGAATGGCCTCTTGTGTCAAACAAGGTTTTGGATGGAAAAATACATAGATATATATGCCAGTAACCATAAAAACCAACAGTTAGTCAAACTACCAGTATGTGTAGCTATCAGTGAATCTGGAAAAAATATCTTACATGGCCAGTGGTGGAATGTTTATACATGTATCTGGGTGAAGACTGAAAAAATGGTTCTGGACTATGACTTAAGACCTTAAGACTGTTTCATTATATTATCTGCAATACTGAATAATGGGCTCAGTCCAATATTTGACCACCCTGGTACTCGAAAAGAAGTTCACTGATAACAACCCCAGGACTTGGGGTTGGTTGGGTGGGTGGGGTGGGGGGCGGGTATGCCCCCTCAGAAAGCAAGACATGGAAAAATTAGCCCAAAATTTTGTCAAAAAGGGGCACACAGTAAAGTTCTATTAGATGACTTAATTTGAAATTTGGGGATATGATAAAATATGGATATAAAATTTTGTAAGTGGGTTTCAAAGGGTCCCCTTGCCTGGACATGCACCCCATTCCACATCCACTTAAGCTTAATACATGTATCACAGAAACCGTTCAGATCCCTGCCCCTAAACTATGTTTATTCTGTGAAACTGACATCTCAAGCTAAGCCACCAAATGAAACCAATGTAGGATTTATATGCATGAAATGACATCTCAAGCCCAGCCGCCAAATGAAACCAATGTAGGATTTATATGCATGGTCGGTCCGACTCATATCACTTTGCCTGTCAGGCCTACTAAGCAGTTTACCAGTAATCATGTGCGGTCGATTACTTCTGTACTAGTTTGATTTTTATGTTCTTGGAGATGTTGCACTAATGAGTATGAGCTTACACCTCAGAAACTGTTAAGGTCCCCATCCAAACCCTTAAGATACCGATCACAACAGTTGTCATCTGTTTTGACATCTGGTAGCTTTAAAAGTCATTTTTGTAAACAGTGTGAACCCAGATCTGTAGTGCAGTCTGATCAGAGTTCACATTGCCTGTATACAAAAAAGATGCAGAAGACAATATGAACAGATGACATTTTGGATGCATGTTTTCGTGGCATCTTAAGGACTGAATCAAATATGTTCATTGATGCTGTTCCTTATGATGAAACACATTTAATGGTATCAACCTCGTATCCTCTTTGGGTATGCTTCGATCACCGACCTCAGTTCACTGTTGACAGAATATCTTTGAAACTGTTCAGATCCCAAATACTAAACGATATACATGTACATTGTTGTTCCTTATGATAAGATGCATCCATTTGTATTTATAAGAGAATCCCCAGGGGGGCATGCCTCACCTCTCCAGTTCACATAAAGCTTAATATCTTGGAAAACATTTGGAAAATGTTCAGATCCCTATGCCTAAATCATAAATATTATTTCTCCTTATGACGCCACATTTACTGGCACTGACTGGGTCCCTAGAGGCTACGTCCCACCCACTCCAGTTTAAAAAAGGCTTAATAACTCAGAAACTGTTCCAATCTTCACCCCTGAACCATATACATGTATATCATTATTCCTAATGATAAGATGCATCCTTTGACACTAACCAGGGCATGTGCTACTCCCTCCAGTTTGTATAAGGCTGAATATCGCAGAAACCGCTTAGATCCCCACTCCTAAACTGCATGTATGCATACATTTTGTTGCTTACATTTGGTGACAACAACTATGGGTCACCTAGGGTTATGCCCACCCTCTTCAGTACAAATAAGGCTTACTATCTTTGAAACTGTTCAGATCCCCAGCCCTTAACCATCTCTGTTATTATACCTGCTTTTTCAAAGAAAAATCAGGTATATTGTTTTCGTACCAGAGTTGAGTGGGCGTCAGTCTGTCCGTCTGTCTATCCATCCGTCACGTTTCTTGTAAATGGATCTCCTCTGCAACCACTGAAGTTACACTTTTGAAACTTTGCATGTGGATAGTACATGGTATGTAGATGGCAGTGGGCTACTTTTTGTAACCTTGACCCCAACATGGCCCCAAGAAGAAAGGTCAAAAAGTATGATTTTGCCATATCTCCTATACTAATGGAGTTACACTTCTGAAACTTTGCTTATTGGATGGCCCTTGGAATATAGAATAAATTGGGCTACTTTTGGGATGACCTTGACCTCAACATGACCCCAAGGTCAAGGTCAAAAAGTATGATTTTGCCATATCTTCTAAACTATTGGAGTTACACTTCTGAAACTTTGTTTATTGGATGGCCCTTGGATTATAGAACAAATTGGGCTACTTTTGTTGTGACCTTGACCTCAACATGCCCCAAGATCAAAGGTAAAAAAATATGACTTTGTCATATCTCCTAAACAATTGGAGTTACACTTCTGAAACTTTGCTTATTGGATGGCCCTTGAAATATAGAATGTATTAGCCTACTTTTGGTGTGACCTCAACCTCAACATGACCCTAAGGTCAAAGGTCAAAAAGTATTATATTGCCATATCTTCTAAACTATTGGAGCTACACTTCAGAAACTATGGTTATTGGATGGCCCTTGGATTATGGAATAAACTGGGCTACTTTTGGTGTAACCTTGACCTCAACCTGACCCCAAAGTCAAAGGTAAAAAAGTATGACTTTGCCATATCTTCTAAACTATTGAAGTTACACTTCTGAAACTTTGGTTAATGGATGGTGGTTGGAATAAAGAAAAAATTGGAATACTTTTGGTGGACCTTAACATAACCCCAAGGTCAAAGGTCAAAAGTATGACTTTGTCATATCTTCTAAACTATAGGAGTTACACTTCTGAAACTTTGCTTATCAGTTAGAATGTTCTTTGCAACTTTTTTTTAACTTACATGTAGTTTTGCCTAGCTAATACATAGTCGTAAGTGTTATTCATAGAAAAAGCGGGTATTTGTGACCATCGACTACGCAATCTAGTTGTTTCTTATAATGATAAAATGCATTTATTTGTGATGTTGACTGGAGGTGCCTCCCCATAGAAACGGAGTCCACACTGGAGCTCATTTGAGCATTGGGGGTTCATCTGGGAGACCATAATGTACATGTAATTGTATCTTGTCTACACCAAATTTGAGATTATTTGGTTCGAAGATATGCTAGAGCATACAGTGCAAAATTTGAGTCTATGTACTTGTGTGACCTTGAAAACTAGCAGTAGGTTAAGGTCAGCACACCCTATTCATGTTTTTGGTACATTGCAGTGATAGATTGTAGTCATTGTACCAAGTATGACCATGCATGTACATGTAATTCAAACATTCAATCTGGAGGCAAAGTATTTCTGATAAAAAAATGACAGTGACCTTGAAAATAAAGTCAAGGTCAAAAGACCTTAGTCACTGCTTTCCAGGTCTTAATCATTAAGTTAATGATGCACATACTGATGCAAGTGGATGTACATACTGATGCAAGTGTGGTAAGAATTCACTAAATTGGTTCTAGAGATACACTGCAATCAGTTTCCCAAAGCCAGCAAAAACACACCAAAAACATCAGGCCCCCTTCTCTATATTGGGGTACATGCCTCCTAGCCTCACAGGCTGGTTGCCACTCATACAGCTATTTTAGGCACAACTTTGGGTAATTGATTGTACTTATCAAATAATCGATTGCAAGCAAATCAGTAATGATGATCTTTTTTGTGGAATCAACCGATTGATCAATTATCCGATTAAGCGTGCCAGCCTCAGTAATAATCTGATATTTTTCTAATAATTCTAAAAGGGAATTAATGACATGTTTTTTTTTCCATAGCACTCAAGTAAAATGGCCCCTATATTTATTTGGTATTTATTTTCAGTAATAAATGAAACGTTAAATTCTGCAAAAACCACATTTTTTTTCTCTTTTATTTTCAATCCAGTAGTTCTGTTAAAATACCAAAGAAGACAAAAAATATTAAACATGTATCAAGAAACTTAAAATACTGGGTTAAGTAACCAAAATAATGCTAATATAGCAGGCTTTTATTGGAAAAATATTGCTGGTTGTCAGGAGCATTTTTGCTATGTAAAATGCTCCTGACAACCGGTTGTCAGGAGACGCAGCCTATTTTAATACCACAGTGGAATTAAAGAACACAAGAATTATAGAACATAATATTGAACAGAATACCAGAACAGTGGAATTGCAGAACAGAAGATGGTTAATGTGTTCTCTAATGTGGCATTAAAATAATATTGATTAATTGTTTTCAATTCGCTTGTTTACTGTGTTTTGCCACAATGTTCAGCACAAGAGCCAGTATATTCAATGTTTGTTTTTTTTTGTTTGACATCCACATCAACACTGTATAGGTCATTTTGGAGACGTTGCTCCCAAATTTGTGGGACTTTTACCCGACATTGAGATGAATTAACATCTCAATCCCTGTCATCCAATGAAACCAATAGGGTTTATAAGCATGGACATTATGAGTTGCACAGCTTTGCCTGGGCAGGCTTTGATCCTCTACACACTTACCTGTGATACCTCCCTCATCAGGAGGGAAACTCCCTCATTTTGATATTTTTGCCCAATTTATGCTAAATTTTAGTAAAATTTTGGAGTCATATGAACTGAGAATTTCGCTATATATTCCCTCATCGCCATGGCCAATCTCCCTGTTACAGTTCAAAAAATTATCACAGGTATGTATGCGGTTTACCAGAACTCGGTTTCAGCTCTGCGTGGAAGCATCATGCAGCCCATCTACAGTAGAACTTTGATGGCTCAAGCACCGATGACTCGTTTACCATGGATGAGTCAAACACATTCTTGAGTCCCAAGCAAAATCTTCTACATAAGAAATAATGGGGAATAATTAAGAAGATTTTAGTCTTTTATCTTGCAAATGTATGCTGTGTGTACTCATTAGAATGAGGCGATTCTAATGAGTTCACACAGCATACATATTCATTATAGAACACCGAAAAGATGTCAAAAAGTATCTCGTTATGCCTCCTGACAGTAACCTCAGTGGCTCCAACTACCCCTGTCTCAAACAGATTTTCGAGGTCCCAAAGGTGTTTGAGCCAAAGTTCGACTGTATTTCGACTGGGTGGGGCAGAAGTCAGTCAATGATTTACAGGCAGCTCTGCGCTCTTTCTGATACAACACTCAGACATCACAATGACAAGAATTGTATGGCTATAAATTATAAACTGCTACCTCAGGATTTCGTAACAGACCGGTGAAAGTCAATTGGTTATCAACAACGAAAAGCTACTGTACTTTGTAACTATATCATTCCATCAGCACTGCCCTTTTTGTCATTCAGCCCATAATATGGGTTGAATGACAAAAAGGACAGTGCTGATGGATGAATGTACAGACAGATGGACTAAGAGACCTTGGAGTGCCACCAATTAACTCTTAAAACACCAAAGAAAATTCTACAGCAGACAATCAATTTTCATTATTAAGAGAAAACAAGGCTTGACATTTCATGTGAATCATCTGCTCAGCAGATGATTCACATGAAATGTCAAGCCTGATTTTCTCTGAATACTAGGGGAAAAAACATGAAAAAGCCTGCAACGCATGCATCTTGATATCCATGTTTCCCCACAAAAGATGGGTGGGTAGTTGCCAGTTTCTGGCGAAAGAATATGCATTGTACTGGTAAAACACTTATATATACATAAGTCTGCCCAGGAAAAGTGTGGTCAGGTGAATTGACAGGCTCAATATGACCTAAACAGTGTTGACTGGGGCTGTCAAACTCTAAATAAACAAACTATTCACAGTCTGCTGGTCAGTTGTAAGGAGCTTTGTTTTGTTTGTTTGATTTGATATTTAACGTCCCCGTCAACACTGTATAGGTCATATTGGAAACGTTGCTTCCAATGTTGTGGGACATTTACCCGACATTGAGATGAAATGATATCTCAAGCCCTGTCGCCTAATGAAACCATAAAGGTTTATAAGCATGGACGGTCCGACTCGCACCACTTTGCCTGGGCAGGCTACCAGTACTCATGTGCGGTCGGATTCAGCAGTTGTAACTTGTAAGCAGGTATGCGTTCCTGATTCAATCTACATTTCAAATGACATCAAATCAACAGTTCACTGTTTTTGATTTTGTTTGTTTGAATCAAGGTTTAACATCCCCCAAACACTACTTTGGCCATTTTAGAAAAGTTGCTTCCAATTAAGTGGGACTTAAACCCTACACTTAGATTAAATGATATCTCAAGCCCTACCGTTCGAACAAATCAATAGGGTTTATATACAGGGATGGTCTGACTTGCACCACTTTGCCTGGGCAGGCTTAGACCTTCTAAGTGGTTTAACAGTACTCATGTGCAGTCGGTTTCAGATCTGCGTGGAGGCATCATGCAGCCCAATCTATTTTTCCAAGCCCAGATTGGCAGGGCCACAACAGTTAGAGCTGATCTATTTCTTAATTCATTTAGTACCTGAAACCCCAAAAGGGGTACCTTGGCAAACAGTGCAGGCCCAGATGAGACGCCGCAGAATGCGGTGTCTCATCAGAGCCTACACTATTTGCAGGAAGTTCAGCCATTTTCCAAATCAATTTTAAAGATACCACAACCTGTCAACCCTAAATTTAGAAATGAACTCTGGCTATATATAAGGAGGAAGATTCCATTTGGTACAAAAAGGGTTAAACACAAAAATTATAAAGTGACAGAAATAACCAAAACAAGAAGTGAAACATAAAATTATAATGCAACTATTCACAAAAAGATCACATACCCTCCGACTATGATGGAACATAATGGTGACAAAGCAACAAATACTTTCACTGGAAACAATAAAAGAATAATTTGGTAATTGGTATTGCAGCGATTTGTATTCAAGGTAATAGGGAATTTATGGGTTTCTTACAGTGCTTACTTTTGAACCAAATAAGACACAGGCATCGTTCAGATACATGTGTTGGGAATGGAAGACAATGAACATAATTTTTATGGCAGTTGGTAATCGAACCATCTAATTTGCATAAAACAGCGCCTGCAAAAATTTGAAGAAGTTTGTTACCATAGTTACACTCTTATTCCTGTAGGATAATGTCTACGGCCCCTGCCCATCGGGGCTTCAAGAAATAAATGGTCTGCAAGACGCTTCCATGCAGAGCTGAAACCAACCCGCACACGAGTACTGGTAATCCGCTTAGAGGATCTAAGCCTGCCCAGACAAAGCGGTGCGAGTCGGCCCATCCATGCTTATAAACCCTATTGGTTTCATTGGGCGGCAGGGCTTGGGATGTCATTTTATCTCAATGTCGGGTAAAAGTCCCACAAAATTGGAAGCAACTTCTCCAAAATGACCTTTACAGTGTTGACGGGGATGTTAAACCTCAAATCAAACAAACAAATTGGTATTGCAGTGATTTGTACACAGTAAATATACATATATATATGTATGTGATCCTTCAAGGAAATTGGGAACTAATGGGTGTCTGAAAGTGCTTACTTTTCAACCAAACAAGACCCAGGCATTGTTCAGATACATGTGTCATTTTGTAGGGAATGTAAGACAATGAACTTAGTTTTATGGCAGTTGGTTATCCAACCATCTAATTTGCATAAAACAGCACCTGCACAAATTTGATGAAGTTTGTTACCTTAGTTACACTCTTATACCTGCAGGATATTGTCTATGGCCCCCGCCCGTCGGGGCTTGAAGAAATAAATGGTCTGCATGATGCTTCGTCACAGAGCTGACACCGACTCGCACAAGAGTACTGGTAAACCACTTAGAGGATCTAAGCCTGCCCAAGTCGGTGCAAGTCGGACTGGGTCCATGCTTATAAACCCTATCGGTTTCATTGGGCGACAGGGCTTGAAATGTCATTTCATCTCAATGCTGAGTAAAAGTCCCACAAATTTGGAAGCAACGTCTCCAAATTGACCTATACAGTATTGACGGGGACGCCAAGCCTCAAATCAAACAAACAAAACTAGAGCTGTCAGTGAAACTGACTAGGGCCCTGGCAGCGCTATCAGAGGAGTAGGAAAATTTGTGGACGGACAGATGGACAGACAGACAGACAGACGGACGGACAGAGTGATTACTATAGGGCACCCACACTTTCAGTGCGGGGCCCTAACAAAGGATATTGTCTCTAGATGTACAAGCTACAACCATGTATTTGTTTCTGAAGAAAAAGTCACCGGCCCCGATAGCTCAGTTGGTAGAGTGTCCGCTTCGGGGAAGGGGAGGTCAGGGGTTCCATCCCGGGCCGCGACATACCAAAGTCGTTAAGAATGGTACTAGCTGCTCCTCGCTTGGCACTCAGATTTACGGGGAAGAGTTAGGACTTGTCGACCCAGTGTCAGGATAATGTGACTGGGTGTGGTATCATGTAATGTGTCTGGGACATGATACTTCAGTGAGGCAGCACTATACTATATGATACTTCAGTGAGGTGAGCATTGAGCTCCCTGTCGCAACCAGACACCGTCGTGATATGACTGAAAAATTGTTGACAGCAAGGTTAAACCCGAATTCACACAAACACTGAAGAAAAAGTTAAGTACAATGTGAGATAATTCATATTAACCCTTATCTTGCTGTTCAGGACAACCCCTATTTTTGCAAATAGTGTAGATCCAGATCAGATGGCTTCTGAACAAGATCTATGCTGTTTGGCATTCAGTTTATGAATTTGTAGCAATAAATTACATCAAGTAATTTGATTGGTTGATGGACAGAAATGGGTCTGGCTTAAATGAATATTCAGCAAGATAAGGGTTAAAACAGGGGAACAGATAAGCTTTTGAATGGAATTGGGTAATACCCACTATGTTCAACTTGAATTGGGTATCGGAAGAGATGACTGGGTATCTCATGTTTGGTTACCCACTTTAGTGAAAATAATTGGGTATAATGTACAGTTGTGCTGATTTATTGTAGCTAATACCATACAACTTGACAGAGGCCTAAATGCATCTCCACAATGTTTTTGCTTAACCTTTGACCTGCTGAATACATGTATTTAAATATGCCACACCCACTACTGATTTTCAACCAATCAGATTATCTGATGCAAATTATTGCAACAAATTAATAAACTGAATGGCAAACAATGAAGATCCTGATCAGATGGCTTCTTCCGAAGCCATCTGATCTGAATCTACATTGTTTGAAAGATAAGGCATATCCGGGCTCAGCAGGACAAGAGTTAAACTATTGCGTACATCACTTGTGCATTTGTAAAATGCAAGCATCTCAAAAGCAAAACCAGAGATTCAACTTCGGTGAAGTTGATGTCGCACCTGCTCCCCACCTGCCCCACACAAAAATAAGGCAGAAGAAATGAATATAGGGCTTTGAGAAGAATCCATAGTCTATATATGTGAGGTAAAAAACTGACTAAGTTCACAATGTGGAAAAAGTGATAAAAATTGATCCCAAGATAAAGTCCAAACCACATGCACATCCTCATACCACAACAAAAACACACACAAAGTTTCAAAATGATCAAAATAAAACTGTAAGAGGAGTTGCGATGACAAGAGGTACCTATTGTAAATCAACTGAAGCTTAAAATTGGCTAAGTTTACAATGTGCAAAAAGTGAAAAAAAAAAATATTCTGAGAATTATGTCGAAAGCACATGCACAACCTCATACCATGGCAAAAGCACACGCAAAGTTTCAAAATGATCAATATAAAACTGCAAGAGGAGTTGTGATGACAAGAGGTACCTATCATATATCAATTGAAGGTTAAAAAAGACTAAGTTCACAATGTGGAAAAAGTGACAAAAATTTATCCAAAGATAAAGTCCAAACCACATGCGCATCATCATACCATGGCAAAAACACATAAAGTTTCAAAATAATCGGTATGAAACTAGGAGGAGTTGCGATGACAAGAGGTACATGTAAATAAAAGGGCTTCAAATGACTCCTATGCGGTACAGATATTGGACCAAATTATTCCCATGATATCTGCTTTCTAATATATGGGACCAATATGGGCTTGATGTGGGTTATAAGGGGAACAGCTGTGCAAATATTTAAGCTTAATATAAAAACGTAGATTTCTGGATATAAATGCAGATACTGACGACAATAATAAAATAAAATAAATGGTTTTACACATCACAAAATGATGTCATGTTTTTATTAGGACTCATTGTATGTCCCAGTTACTTTTAAAATTGAGAGCGATATATAACCACGCAAGAATTTACCAATTCTAATTCTTGAAAAGAATGCCTTAGTCTTTAAGGCATCTTAACTGTATACACGAGGGTCTCTCTCTCTCTCTCTTGGGACCGAACCAATGAGGACTTGTCATTATTTGTGTAAACCTACTCTTGATTATAAATCCCACATAGAACCCATATGGGCATCATAAGCTACCCATATGGACAGGCCCATGTTGGTCCCAGGTGGAACCGTGTTGCAAATCCCGTATGGGCCCTATATCAGAATCAGAATTGTTACTGTTGACACGTCAAATGACATTCATACATCATACATACATATGGCATGCCCTTTAGGACCCACATTGAATCCCATATGGGACCCAGATGTGCCCCATATATTTTGTTTGCTGGGTTGACATTATTTTTTCTAACAATTATGAAAGGCAATGATAAAATGTGTCCTAAGATACAAGGCTTTGGTTTTGAACTTTGAAGCAAAACAAATATTTGATAAATCCCAAACTCCAGAATATAGAACAGAGAACAGTGCCCCAGCTAGCTACTTTCAGAGGGGCGGGCCGCCCCTCGTGCCCTCCTGGGCCGCCCCTTGTGCCCTCCCTGGCCGCCCCTCATGCCCTCTGGGCCGCCCCTCGTGCCCGGCCCTCCCACCCCCGTGTCCTCTCCAATCTCCCCGCTGCCTTTTCTTATGACATTCCCTGTTTCAAATACATTCATAAATGCCACTTAGCATCCTCGTATGTGTAATTTAAGACGTTAAAAAGACAGATGGGTAGATGTAATTATTTTATAATACTGGATTAATTATGCGACACGCGCCGAAGTAATCATGCTGTTAACGGATGGTAAACGCCACAGGGTACAGTATGACTCGATGAGTGGTATTGTCGGTATTTTTATGACTGCCAGAAATACTGGCTAGAACCTGCATCAGTTTACTTTTAATGCATGGGCGTAGCTGTTGGTGAGATTGGTGCGATTTGGTCGCACCGGTATTTTGTATTGGTGCGACTAGTCTCACCAATAACTTTGACACAGATATTCTAGGTAAAAAGTGCAAAATTGTTGCTATCATTTAAGAAGAAAAACCCTTCCCAAAATACGTCAGAAGCCACCATTTTTTCTAAATTTTCCGTGGACAACGCCCCCCACCCCAGCCCACCCTAGGAGGGCTTCACGCCTTAGGCGTTGTATAAGTTTTGGTCGCACCAATGTCAAATTCATGGCTACGCCTCTGTAATGGGTGTCTTTAAATCTTATTGCAAAAATAAAATGTGCAATAATTTGTAGGCCCTATCATTATCAAAACGGCCATGATCGGTAAATCAAAATTATTCTCAACTGACTCATCACTCGTTACGGTTAAAATGCCGACAAAGAGAAAGTTAAAAAGAGAGAGTTAAGATTAAAAAAAAAAAAAAAAATCTTCGTTTGTCGGTGGTTGGTCAGCGCGATCATGTTCGAAAAAAAACAACAAAAAAAAAAAAAAACATTCCGGTGAAGATTCTGAATAATTATGACTTATTAGCCCTTGCCATGTTCGGGCACATGCAACAGTCGCTCGGCCTCCAATATTTGGAAAAACGTGAAATTTTCATAACAGTGCAGCGACTGAACGCACGTGAAATAAATGACGTGTGTAATAAAAGGTGGGAAATTCTCTAACGGGGAAAATTATGCATTCATATTTCAAGGGAATCAAGTTTTTTGGGGGTTGGGGTTACGGTCCTTTCAAGATTCTATCACATATAGAGCTGATCCGATCGTTAATCAAGAGGGCGTAAACCGGAGTAATCTGAACTACATTAAGACGAGCGAGCAAGTGAAGTCTCGGACCAGTCAGCGCATGCGTGCATGCCTTCATTAGCCGTATTGATTGGATGAGCAGGTCATTGCTCAACAGTTTCGTCTTGCATCAGTCTGCGCATCGCTGATTTTACAAGCTGGGTTATCCAAACAGACTTGCATAGTTGTTGCACATGTTGTTCTGACTTAGCCTAGTGGTTGCGCATGCTGGTCTGAGTCTTTGACTATCGTGCGACCAGTGAAGACTCGGAGTAGCCTGCGCATCCTTACAAACTGCTCTGTCTTCGCTGACCCCAAGAGCCTTTAGAGAAAGGTGAGAAAAAAGGTTGCCCGGGTTGCGCATGTTGATCTGGGTCTTAGCAAGGTGTTGTGCGACGAAGCTAGGTATACACGCTGTTTACTGTGTAATAGGCCTACTGTCGCAGAGTGATCAAGCAGCGTGGATATTGCAAACACTAGATGTACATTTTGATCAGAGTCTTTGAAGATCAGTGAAGACGGAGATCAGCCTTCGCACCCGTTCAGTCTGAGTTCTGCAGCCTGAGTATGACATTCATTCACCAGGAAGGATAATTATTGAGTAATTTCCCTTGAACAGATTACTTATTCAGTCATGGGTTATTTTTTGTATTGCTTTAATAACACGCTTTCAGATGAATCAAACATTTTTTTTTTTTTTAAATATTATAAATCTATATTAAAAGATAGCTAGAAGTTAAATGTTCAAATGTTCTTTAAATAATAAAAGTTGCTATTGCTGCGACCCAGTACACCACTTACTTGTGAAATGCATGTAAATATATAGAATTCAGTAGAGACATCAGTATCAGTAGCTATCCTATTCCAGATCATAACGATCTTGATGGCATATCACTGACCAACTAGAAATGTGTCAATACAACACAAATGCCCCCGCCCACCCCCCCTCTTAAGTCACGGGGCGGGGTTATGGCTGAATGAAATTTTTTACCTGTATCTATCATCATTCCAAATATGTAGCAAATCCATCACATGATTCAGGAAATATGAACTCTCAAAAAATGTAAGATTAAAAATTTCTCTGTCTGTGACCTTGACCTTGTGGTAAGGGGTTGGGGTATGGCTCAATGAAACTTTGGACCTGCAACTATTGTCATACCAACTGTGAAGCAAATCTATTATAAAGGTTGGAAAATATAAGCTATTAACATAAGTATTAATATAAGCTAAATTTGAAAATTTCTATGTCTGCGACCTTGACCTTGAAGTCATAGGCATGGGTGGGGGTATTACTGAATAACACTTTGGAAGTGTATCTATCATCAAACCAAAAATATGAACCAAATGAATTATAAAAGTTCAGGTTGTATCTGGTACAAATACCTTAACCTGAGTGTTAAACATTAAAATTTTTTAAGTATGTGACCTTAACCTTGACGCCATGGGTATGGGTGGGGGCATTGCAGAATAAAACGTTGAACCTATATCTATCATCATACCAAACATGAACCAAATTCATTACATGGTTTGGAAAATATGAGCTCAAATTCTACCTGGTTCTTAAACATTAAAAATTTCTAAGTATGTGACCTTGACCTTGAGGTCATGGGTATGGGTGGGGGTATTGCTGAATTAAACTATGAACCTTTATCTATCATCATACCAAATATGAACCAAATTCATAATATGGTTGTGAAAATATGAGCTGAAGTTCTACCTGGTACAAATACTTTAACCTGGGTCTTAAACATTAAAAATTTTTAAGTCCATGACCTTGACCTTGAGGCCATGGGTATGTGTGGGGGTATTGCTGGATAAAACTTTGGACCTATATCTATCATCATACTAAATATAAACCAAATCCATTGCATGATTTGAAAAATATGAGCTCAAGTTCTACCTGGTACAAAAACCTTAACCTGAGTCTAACAGGATTACGTACACACGTACGAAAAACCTGAAAACTATATGCCCCCGGCATCATTCGATGCGGGGGCATAAAAATGGTGCCCTATTTCTGGCATGCAAAAGTGCCCTACCTAGCTCAGCGCCCCTCTGCCCTGAAATCCTAGCTGGAGCACTGGAGAATACCAGTTAATCTCTATAACTTCTTAGTACATCATCATCATCATCGTCTCATCATCTTCAGTAATGGCATTCCTCAAAAAGAGCATCCTCACGATGTGGTTAAAAACTGAGCATGCGCAGCTGATTGGGTGGATTTGTACAGGTTAAAAACTGTTAAAAACAGGCGTCAGAGTTAAGGGGTGTAGATGCCGGCAACCGAAGTCTTGAAGGCATCAAGCGAGGGCTGGCAGGCTAGTATTGTGCTGGTTTTAACTTTTCATGCTATAAATGTCTTAGAGGGTATGGCAATTAACAACAAAGGTCAAAGATAAGTGTCTTGGGGTGTTTATTACATTGCCAAATTGCCTTCGATGAAAGCTACAAGAGTATATACAGTGCATGGAGTAACTGTTTAGGAGGTAAACAGCTTCTTAATTTTGTTTATTAAATACTTTTAGGTATTGAAAAGCCTTCTTACACCATTGTGGAAAGAAATAAATAATAAATTTTGGTGTCTTGGGGCTTTCAGACTGACCGCTTTTTCTACAATTGACTTGACTGTTTTATGAATAGCTATATGACCTGCATGTAACATCGATTGACTTTTTTTATTAATAACCGTAATATTGGTTTTCCCAAATCAGTAATGGTCACGTGGACAACAGCATGATTTAGGATTTTGCCATTTAGTAAATTAGGATTGATTGTAAACTTTGTTTTGTTTGATTTGAGGTTTAACGTCCCCGTCAACACTTTATAGGTCATTTTGGAGACATTGCTTCCAATTTTGTGGGACTTTTAGTTACCTGACACCGATATGAAATGACATCTCAAGCCCTGTCGCCCAATGAAACCAAAAGGGGTGCTATTATAAGCATGGACGGGCCGACTCGCATCGCTTTGCCTGGGCAGGCTTAGATCCTCTAAGCGGTTTACCAGTACTCGTGTGCGGTCTGTTTCAGCTCTGCGTGGAAGCATCATGCAGCCCATTTTTTTTCAAGCCCCGGGGGCCGATCGGACTGCCAATTGTAAACAATGGACCCAAAAAGTGTCAGGCCTTTCCCTCATTCTTCTGCATTTATAGAATTCCTTGTAAGAACAAGCTGGAAAATGTTTTGCCTGTTTTATAAATATTGTAATATCCAACCGAACACTGATGAAACAGTTATTCAACCGGAAATGTTATAGGGTGCATTTCACTTCGTAGCGAAAACTAATGACAAACTAAATTATAGACATACGCTTACCGAAGATCTGTCTACTGGAGCCGGAAAAGGGTCTATCCGAATTATAGGTCTCGTTCGTCTTTCCACTTGAACAACAGACATTCTTTAAGTCATCAGTAAAGTTAGTTTCACTTTTCAAGGCCGGTCACTCAGCAAAAATCAATCAAAGTCACCTTTTTCCGATTGATCGATTCCAGACTATGCTAAAAAGGTCGATATTTATTCAAAAATATCTGTTACCCAGTCACGGTATGTATCTCGTTTCATTCGGTCTTGCATTTGAAGGCTGGGCTCAAATGGGTGTATTCGACGTGCCACACCAATTTAGCACAAATCGTTTGTGAACCGAACCCAAATGAACGTGGTTTTTGTGCGCAATAATCGTAAGAAATTAACAGCGATGGGTGTCAAATCTGTTGGTTTGTTTGGGGTCATATCTGTCTCAGCGAAATCAGATTGTCCATGTAAACAAATCATAGTGCGCCTTGGATCGACAATGCGATCAAACATCTCACCAGAAGACGCAACCGAATGTACTTTCGTGGTCGTAAGTCTAGCACCCTGACGTTAAGAGCCATTACAAACGGTTCAGAGCACACGTACAAAAGGTAATAAGAGATGCATATTGGAAGCATGTTTGCAGCATCTTTACCTTTGAGGATGATAATACAGATCCCGATAGTCCCCAGAAGAATGGTTAAGTTAAAAAGTTTTGGTCATTCGTAAAGTCCCTGAAAAAGGAAGCGTTTGGGATCACTTCGTTAAGGGAAAATGGAATTCTAAAAACAGATTCGCGCAATAAGGCCGACATATGTAACAAACAGTTTCAATCTGCATTTATGCGTGGAACTGATGGTGATCTACCATCCAAAGGTAATAGTCCTTTCCCCTCAATGGGTGACTTAACAGTTGACCCAAATGGGATCGCTAAACTGTTAGGTAAGCTCAAGATACATACGGCATCTGGGCCAGATGAATGTGGTGCTGAAATTTCTCCCGTGCTGGCCTTTATCTTCAATAAATCACTTGCCCAGGGCACTGTACCAGATGACTGTCGACAATCATTTTTTACTCCGGTCTTTAAAAAAAGGAAAAAATATGACACAGCAATTTATAGACCAGTGTCGCTAACATGCATCTGTTGCAACACCCTGGAGCATATAATAGTTAGCAACATCAACAAGCAACTAGCCTTTGAGAGCATTCTTGCTGACTGTCAACATGGTTTCCGAAGCCAATGGTCTTGCGAAACTCAATTATTTCAATTTTACCATGACATTGTGAGCAACCTGGATGGGGCCATAAACCGTGGCCACAAACAGACTGACTTGATTAGCATGGACTTCGCTAAGGCCATAGGTACCTCACAGAAGGCTATTGTATAAATAAGGTAATCTGTCCGTTTGTTTGCTGATGATTGTGTCCTTTATAGGAATATATATTCTCCTTCTGACTGTCTCATTTTACAAGGTGACCTGAATCAACTAGCACAGTGGGAGGCCGATTGGCAGATGAAGTTCAATGTGGCCAAATGTCATTCAATGAGGGTGTCACGACACCCTCCGGACAAACAAATTAAAGTAGAAGTAAAACAAAGATACAATTAACTTACTCCACCCATAAAAGACACCAAAGGGAAAGAAATACAAACATTAAGCGACAAGACCATCATGGAAACCTAAACAAAGGAAGGCCATAAGGACAGTTACTTTCCCACAAAATGGCCATATGGCCATCCAAAATAAAAAGACAAAAGTGATACACACAGTAAGTAACAAACAACAACATAAATAAATCGCCACAGAAGAGCCGCCTTGGAACGGTCAGTGGAAGATTTCCACTGGGGGGCTTAAATCGATTTTACGTGGCCACAATCCTCGCCCTTACTTCCGTCGCGATTTAGACAAATAATTTGTTCAGTCCGCATGAAGGCCTCCTAACTCATCAGTGCAACATCTCCGTGAACACAAAAATCAAAGAACCACAGAGGTGAGACAACGGTGAGGACTCGACAGCAAGAAACCACTGAAATGCTAGAGCAAAAGAAAACCAACAGTTAGACTCCGATGAGCCCGACCAGTTAAGTTTGATTATACACTACACCAGCAAATTGTGGAGCAGGTTCAATCCGCCAAATTCCTTGGTATCACAATCACTGATGATCTTGATTGGGGTCAAAACATTTCAGAGATAGCATCAAAAGCAACAAGGACTTTAGGATTTCTTAGACGTAACTTGGCTTTTGCACCTAGGCAGACAAAGGATGTTGCATATACAACATTGGTTCGCCCTCATCTTGAATATGCATAATCAATTTGGCACCCCTATGTTAAACCTCAGATTCAGCAGATGGTGAAGGTGCAGAGGACAGCTGCTCGATGGACCTGCCGACGATGGCGCAATAGAAAAAAAGAACTGGAGGCAATGATCAGGAATCGATACAATTAACCCACAGCTCTCATCAGAGACACCACAGGGGAAAAAAACACACACACAAACATGAAACAACAGACCCTAATGGAAACATCAATAGCGGAAAGCCAAAATGACAGTTACTTTCCCAGAAAATGGCTAATAGGCTATCCAAAATAATATAATATAAGCGACACAAACACCCAAAGACAAACCATAACAAAAATAAACCGAGACAGAAGAACCGCCTTGGAACGGTCAGCGGAAACGAATTCCACTGGGGGGGGGGGGGGGGGGGGGCTTAAATAGAAGTTGCGTCGGTGACATGCTTAACGAGCTAGAATGGCCACCCCTAGATGCCCGTCGTGAGCAGTCCTCTTTAACCTTCATCTATAAGATACATTCAGGTAAAGTGGTCATTAATAAAGACAAATACTTGATCCCTGCGACAGTTTCAACCAAAACAAGGGCATCAAAAGTAAACCACTGACAATATCATAGGTACCAGTCCTATAGTGATGTCCTGAAAAATTCTTATTTTTTCCTGGAACTATTCCCAAGTGGAATAGTCTTCCCTCTTCTGTGGTGAATGCTAAGACTGCAGAGGAGTTCAAAGCCCGTACAGTGTAAGATTGAGATTCAGAGGTATGTGTTTTAGTATACCTCTGTTATTCAGATTGTAAATAGTTTTAAGGACTCATCCAGTGACTTCTTTTTTTTAGCTAAATTCTAAATTTAGCTACGCACCCAACCGAGGTAATGGCCAAATATGACCTACTCAGTATTAGAAGATAGATAAACTGAATGGGTTGTCGCGGGTTCGATCCCCGGCCGCGCCATACCAAAGGCGTAAAAATGGTACAAGGCGCTCCCTTGGCTAACGCTCGCATTATCAGGGGTAGTCATATGACGATAAATGAAGGCAGGTAAGTATTTGTTAAAGGATACCTTGTTTGTCGCAATGAAAGCTCTAAAAGTATTTGTTAAAGGATACTTTGTTTGTCGCAATAAAAGCTCTAAAGAGCTTATGTTATTTGTTTCGGATATGCGACGTTAAATAAAGCTTCTTTAATTCTATAATTTCTAAAGGACCGAAATATCGGTTTCCTTCTAAAATTGATTTCAGTAAATGTAGAGATGAAATCGCTGCTTCCTTGAATGAATTCGGTAATCGATGGTGTAAGCGAGAGTATGTTGAGCATAAAGCCCTTAAGGACTGTAAACTTAGCATTTTAAAACTAGTGAATAAACGCATTTCTTTCTATTCTCAAAATACTAACTTATTACCTCCTAAGCCCAAGACGTCTTTACGTCATCTTAAACTAGGTATTCAAGAATTTCATAAGAAGTTTGTTTTGGTCCCTGCAGACAAGGCCGCTAACAACGTCGTCGTTGTGTGACGGCTCCACTATGTTAACACGCTTAAGCAGGAGCTTGGTGGTACTAAGGCCTATGAACTTCAGCCTTTAGCTGAAGAGAGAGCTATAGTAGATAAACATGTTTGTCTTTCAGCCACCAAGTTTGCTGTGTGTGTTAACGAAGGCCAAGACAAGCTTCCTACGCTATACTGGTTACCAAAACTTCATAAAAAACCTTACAAAGCACGGTTTATTGCAAATTCTAGCTCTTGCACTACCACTGAACTTTCTAAATTATTAACTTCCTGTCTTACTGCTATTAAAACGCATGTAATTAAATATTGTGATAAAGTCTTTGAAAGATCAGGAAGAAATCTGTTTTGGTCTATAAAAAATTCGAATGAGGTTTTAAATAAATTGCAATCTAGACATTTTCGTGCTTCTAGTCTGTCTACCTACGATTTTTCCACTCTTTACACTACACTTCCTCATATTCTTATAAAAGAAAAGCTTAATGATTTAATTGAATGGGCTTTTCACAGAGAAGATTCTCTCTATCTTGCATGTAATGTTAGCAATGCATTTTTCACTTCTAAAGAGCATAAGAATTATACACTTTGGTCATGTCAGAAAGTGTGTGATGCCCTCACCTTTCTACTTGACAATATTTATATTAGATTCGGTACTAAGTTATTTAGACAAATTGTGGGTATTCCGATGGGTACTAATTGCGCACCTCTTGTGGCTGATCTGTTCTTGTATTGTTATGAAAGAGACTTCATTTTGTCGCTTTCCATTGATAACCAATCTGAAATTATTGAAGCTTTTAGCTCTACTTCTAGATATTTAGAGGATTTATTAAATATTGATAATACCTATTTTGATGGTTTGATCAGCCAGATTTACCCCCTAGAACTTCAGTTAAATAAAGCAAATTCTTCTGATACCGAGGCCCCGTTTTTAGATTTACATCTATCTATTGTAGACGGATTTGTTTCGTGCAAAATTTATGATAAACGCGATGACTTTCCAAGGCGGCTCTTCTGTGGCGATTTATTTATGTTGTTGTTTGTTACTTACTGTGTGTATCACTTGTGTCTTTTAATTTTGGATGGCCATATGGCCATTTTGTGGGAAAGTAACTGTCCATATGGCCTTCCTTTGTTTAGGTTTCCATTATGGTCTGGTCGCTTAATGTTTGTATTTCTTTCCCTTTGGTGTCTTTTATGGATGGAGTAAGTTAATTGTATCAATTCCTGATCTTTGTTTTACTTCTACTTTGATTTTGAGATTGTAAATTTTCCTTTTTTGGATGGTGATGTTCCTCGTGCGCCATCCTATGGCGTTTATATTTCGCAATTAATTCGATTTGCTAGAGTGTGTAGTCATGTAACTGACTTCAACACTCGTAATAAATTATTAACGGCTAAACTCCTTAATCAGGGTTATCGGTACCATAAACTACGAAAAGCCTTTTCAAAATTTTATAGACGCCATTCTGATTTAATTTCAAAATTCAATATTGGACTTAAATCTCTTCTGCAACAAGGTCTATCGGAACCCGAATTTTATGGTGACTTAGTATATAAATTCAGAAAAATATATAACCGCAATGACTTCAGCACCCAATTTCGTAAAATCATTCTTCGATATAAAAAGATTGGGTACAACATGGATGTTATACGACAGACTGCATGCACGGTAGTTAACCCAATCACGGTTGGCAACTTTGCTTCCCTCTTTAATTGCACGCTGGTGGGTCAGGCCTCAGATTCTATGACGGCTCCAACGTAAAGGCTTATTGAGAATTAGAGAGATAATGTTGGTTGGTGCCTGATGCTCTGTCTCTGGTCGGGCTCATCGGAGTCTAACTGTTGGTTTTCTTTTGCTCCAGCATTTCAGTGGTTTCTTGCTGTCGAGTCCTCACCGTTGTCTCACCTCTGTGGTTCTTTGATTTTTGTGTTCACGGAGATGTTGCACTGATGAGTTAGGAGGCCTTCATGCGGACTGAACAAATTATTTGTCTAAATCGCGACGGAAGTAAGGGCGAGGATTGTGGCCACGTAAAATCGATTTAAGCCCCCCAGTGGAAATCTTCCACTGACCGTTCCAAGGCGGCTCTTCTGTGGCGATTTATTTATGTTGTTGTTTGTTACTTACTGTGTGTATCACTTGTGTCTTTTAATTTTGGATGGCCATATGGCCATTTTGTGGGAAAGTAACTGTCCTTATGGCCTTTCTTTGTTTAGGTTTCCATTATGGTCTGGTCGCTTGATGTTTGTATTTCTTTCCCTTTGGTGTCTTTTATGGGTGGAGTAAGTTAATTGTATCAATTCCTGATCTTTGTTTTACTTCTACTTTATCTTTATCTGTAAACGACACAGGGTCTGACCCTTCATCTGTAATTTACGGTGTTTCTCAAGGAAGTATACTAGGGCATCTTCTCTTCTTGTGTTATGTAAATGATATGGGACTAAGCATTAGTGCTGACAGTAAATTATTACTCTATGCAGACGAGAGTGCTATCTTGTATTCACACAAGGATCCTAAGGTAATATCTGAAATGATTGGCTCTGAAATTGAGATGTGTAACAAATGGTTAATTGATAATAAACTTTCTTTGCATATGGGGAAAACAGAATGCATACTTTGTGGCTCTAAGAGGAAACTCAGAAAAATTGATAATTTTGCGACTGAATGCAGCGGTCATACAAAAAAGCTCAAAAACCCGTAAAATATCTTGGACTCAGCTCGGATGATCAGTTAACAGGGATGGCGATTGTCAACAATATTGTTCAAAAAGTAAATGGAAGGCTTGAATTTCTTTACAGACAGTGTTGCTTTTTGAAGGAAAAACTCAGCAAGTCAATTTGTTCTGCACTTATTCAATGTCACCTGGATTATCCATGCTCGTCGTGGTACTCTGGACTGAACAAAATCTTATAGAAGAAACTTCAGTGTTTTCAAAATAAAACTGTGCGATTTTGATGCCCTTGTCTGAGTTGAACTAGTCACAAGGGTCAAGTATTTATCTTCATTAAGAGACACTGTATCAGAGTGTATCTTTTAAAAAACAAAAGAAGGTTAAAGAAGACTGCTCACGAAAGGCCTCCAACAATGGCCATTCCAGTAATTGCCATCCGAATAACGAGATAGTAAGTGGCCTTTTCTTGCTGTTATGTCGACTAACAATGTTTGACCTCATGATATATCGACTTACGCTCATTATGATTATCGCGTCTGTATATCGTAATATTGGCCAGCTGTGCCATCAACATTGTCAGCATCATGAAACATGTTTTGCAACTGTATGTCGACATAATAATTATCTCGACTTCCGTCCATTTTATATAGTAGAATTTCTTGTGAAGTATGGTGGCATATAACTGCCACCAAATTATTGAGATACTGAGTCGATTTACGATGCTTCTATGGTGATTTATAAAACTTGCTTAGATACTATCTGAGCTTTTGCTTTTAACAGTAAACTTGGCTGATTGTAGTGATATCGCTTTGTACTGCCGTCAAGTTAACAAAACCCGTCAACTTTGTATGCCGACTTATTTTCTATAATCTCGACATCCGGTTATTATACATGTCATGATTTGCGGCTGGCCCTTATTTCCGTCGCGATTTAGACAAATAATTTGTTCAGTCCACATGAAGGCCTCCTAACTCATCAGTGCAACATCTCCATGAACACAAAAATCAAAGAACCACAGAGATGAAACAATGGTAAGGACTCAACAGCTTGAAACCACTGAAATGCTGGAGCAAAAGAAGACCAACAGTTAGACTCCGATGGCCCCGACCAGAGACAGAACATCAGGCCCGAACCAACATTACCTAAAATTAGATACTCTCTTATTCCCCGTAAGCCTTTACGCTGAAACCGTAATAGAATCTGAGGCCTGACCCACCGGCGTGCAATTAAAGAGGGAAGCACAGTTGTCAACTGTGTTTGGGTTAACTACCATGCATGCAGTCCGTCGTATAACATTTATGTTGTACCCTATCTTTTTATATCGAAGAATAATTTTTAATAAATTGGGTGCTGAAGTCATTGCATTTATATATTTTTCTGAATTTATATACAAGTTATGTCACCTTAAAATTCGGGTTCCGATAGACCTTGTTGCAGAAGAGATTTAAGTCCAACATTGAATTTTGAAATTAAATCCGAATGACGTCTATAAAATTTTGAAAAGGCTTTGCGTAGTTTATGATACCGATAACACTGATAAAGAAGTTTAGACGTTAACAATTTATTGCGAGTGTTGAAGTCAGTTACATGACTAGACAGTCAGACAAATCGAATTAATTGCGAAATATAAACGCCATAGGATGCCGCATGAGGAACATCACCATCCAAGAAAGGAAAATTTACAATCTCAAATCAAAATCATCGCGTTTATCATAAATTTTGTAGCAAACGAACCAATCTACAATAGATGGATGTAAATCCAAAACGGGGCCTGGGTATCAGAAGAATTTGCTTTATTTAACTCAAGTTCTGGGGATAAATTTGACTGATCAAACCATCGAAATGGGTATTATCTATATTTAATAAATCATCCAAATATCTGGAAGTCGAGTTTCAATGATTTCAGATTGGTTTTCAACGGAAAGGGACATCATGAAGTCTCTTTCATGACAAAACAAGGGGTACCCATCTGAATACCCATAATATGTCTAAATAACTTAGTACCAAATCTAATGTAAATATTGGCAAGTAGAAAGGCGGAGCTTCACACACTTTCTGACATGATCATAAAGTATAGTTTATGCTCTTCAGAAGCGAAAGAAATCATTTCTTACATTGCATGCAAGGTATAGGAAATCTTTCCTATGAAATGTTCATTCAATCAAATCATTAAGTTTTTCTTTTTTAAGATTATGAGGAAGTGTAGTGTAAAGGGTGGAAAATCATAAGTAGACAGACACGAGGTACGAAAACGTCAGAATTTCAATTTATTTAAAACTTCATAGACCAAAGAAGATTACTCCCTGATCTTTCAAAGACTTTGCCGCAATATTTAATCGCATGTTTTTTGATGGCAGCAAAACATGAAATTAATAATTCGGAAAGTTCAAGTGGTGGTACAAAAGCTTGTAAACTATTTATAGTCTGTTTAGAGAGGTATGTTGTTGTTGTTGTTTGGTAGGTGTCCATACTTTGCAGGCTCAACAACTTTCTCAAGCTGACAATTTCTTTGGACAAAAATAAATAAAGCACCTTGGAAATATAAGCTATTATAAAAGTTCAGCGCATAATCACAATGGCCATATATACAGGATGTACACTGGTCTAAAATTCCAGCACTGTCCAAACAATTTTAAGTTCCCCACAGAGTTATAATATCACTAAAACTCATACCTCTGTGGCCCAGTATACCATACGGGCTTTAAACTCCTCTGCCGTAATGGGTATTACTACAGAGTAGGGGAGACTATTTTGTTGAGGATTAGTTCTAGGGAAGAAGTATTTTTTTTTTTTCAGGGCATCTCTATAGGCCTGGTACTTACGACACTGGGTGCTGCTTAATTTCGAAGCCCTTGTTTGAGATGAACTGGTCACAGGGGTCGAGTATTTATCTTCATCAGACGGTTAAAGAGGAATGCTCACGGCGAGTCTCCAGGGATGGCCATTCCAGCTCATCAAGCATCAGGGTGGCTGTGAATCACAAATGATAATCTCACTATTTGTTTGGATATTTGTGTTCGATTCAGGGTATTTTTTATTTACTTTTTCATTTTTTTAGGTAAACAGTCACGTCATTTTGTTAACAAAACGAATGGTTTTCTTAAAATGTCTCTCATTAATGTTTGCTGCGTCGTGGTAGGACCCACACTTTTGTCAGAGCACATGCGTTTGTATGATGTTTTTGCAAAAATACTCACTCTGTAACAGTTTTATGCGACTATGTTGATAGCACTATCATATTTATGAACACTGTAAACTGTTTCTAGTTAAATTTTAACGGCACTCGCACAAAAGAACGAAAATCACTAAATGATAGGAATCACTATGTATGATAGGACTCACAGTAAATACTTTTAGATAGTTTGTTCGAGGATAGGAATCACACGGGGAATTCTAAATGCAGGCGAGAATGAGCTTGTATACTACTAAGCTCAGTTTTCAATGTTTGTTTTGGTATTTGTGCTTTGATCAATCTATGTGGGTGTATATAATACACCGACCCTGTTTGCACGTGTTTTCTTGTGTTCTTTGCTCGTTTCTACAGAATGTAACAATACATATTTCGCATTAATTGTACATACATTGTAGTTGTATGTCTCACTGCTGTTTTAGCTCACCTGAGCATGTAGTGCTCATGGTGAGCTATTGTGATCAGTGAATGTCCGTCATCCGTCGTCCGTCGTGCGGTTTGCGTCGTCCGTCCTCAACAATTTGCTTTAAATGCGAACATCTATTAAACTCCACAGGAATGTTGCCTGGGTGGTTCCCTACCAAAATAGCTAAAATTGTTCCGCTCTGATAAACAAGATGGCCACCAGAGCTAAAAATAGGAAAATTTTAATCTACAATCCTCCTGTCCCGTTGGCCAGTTTCATTCAAACTTCATAGGAATGTTGCGTAGGTGACCCTCTACCAAAATTGCTAAAACGGTTCCGCTCCGATGAGCAAAACGGCCGCCAGAGCTAAAAATAAAAAATATAAATTTGCTTCAAACGCAAACTCCTCCTTAACCCTTGTGCCAATTGATTCAAACTTCACAGGTATGTTGTCTAGGTGGCTCGCTACCAAAATAGCTAAAATCATTCCCTCCGATAAACAAGATGGCCACCAGAAGCTAAAACGCCAAATTAATTCAAGCTTCTTAGGAATGTTGCTAAGGTGTCCCTCTACCAAAGAAGCTTACACGGTTCCGCCCTGATGAGCAAAATGTCCACCAGAGCTAAGAAGGAAAAAAGTAAATTTGCTTCAAACGCGAACCCCTCGTAAACCCTTAGGCCAATTTGATTCAAAACTTAACATGAATGTTGCCTAAGTGACTCTCTGCAAGAATAGCTAAAATCGTTCCGCTCTGATGAACAAGATGGCAGGCATAGCTAAATAAAGAAAAACAAATACATCTTTTTACCCTTGTGCCAATTTGATTTAAACTTCATAGGAATGTGGCTTAGGTGACTCTCTACCAAAATATCTAAAACAGTTTCGCTCCGATGAGCAATTTGGCCGCCAGAGATAAAAATAGAAAAAAAAAAAAAAAACATCGTAAATTTGCTTCAAACGCGAACTCCTCCTAAACGCTTGGGCCAAATTGATTCAAACTTCAAAGGAATGTTGCCTAGGTGACTCCCTACCAATATAGCTCTGATGAACAAGATATCCCCAGAGCCAAAAGATAGAAAATCATCAAACGTCAACTCCTCCTAAATCCTTGAGCCAATTAGATTCAAATACACAAGAATGTTGCCTAGGTGACTCCCTACCAAATAAAGCCGACTCTCGTTATCTCAAACTCCAAGGGATTGGAATATTTGGTTTGGATAACGTAGATCACGAGAGTCTTCTAAACCTATAATCGTTCCGCTCTGGTGAACAAGATGGCCATTAGAGCCAAAAATAGAAAAAAAGAAAATTCTGTGCCCCTGGACCAATTGCATTCAAACTTTCTGTGAATGTTGCTTAGGTGACCCTCTATCAAAGCGGCTAAACCGGTTCCGATCCGATGAGCAAAATGGTCGCCACAGAGCTGAAAATATATAAAAAAAAAAAACATCATACATTTGCTTCAAATGTGATCTCCGCGTAAACCCTTGGGTCAATTTGATTCAAACTTCACAGGAGTGTTGCCTGTGTGGCTTCCTACCTATATAGCACTGATGAGCAAGATATCCCTAGAGCTAGAAGATAGAAAAATCATCAAACGTCAACTCCTCCTAAACCCTTGGGCCAATTAGATTCAAATACACAAGAATGTTGCCTAGGTGACTCCCTACCAAATAAAGCCGACCCTCGTTGTCTCAAACTCCAAGGGGGCTGGAATATTTGGTTTGAGATTACAGTAGATAACGAGAGCCATCTAAACCTATAATCTGTCCGCTCTGATGAACAAGATGGCTACAAGAGCTGAAAATAGAAAATCTTTAAACAACAACTCTTCCTGTACCCTTAGGCCGATTCCATTAAAATTTCATAGGAATGATGCTTAAGTGACCCTCTACCAAAATAGCTAAAAGGGTTCCATTCCGATGAGCAAAATGGCCACCAGAGCTAAACACAGGAAAACATATGGGGCCTCCGTGGCCTAGTGGATAAGAGCGCTGACTCTTAGTCATTAGGTCTCTCACCGCCGTAGGTTCGAGCCTAGCTCGGGCCACGTGTGAGACGCCAAGTTCTGCAACGGAAGGTCAGGTGGTTTTTCTCCGGGTACTCCGGTTTTCGCCCACCTCTGATTAACGATCGGCTCGATATGAGTGAAATAATCTTGAAAGGGCCGTAAAACCCAAAACCAAAAAAAAAAAAAAATCAGGAAAACATAAATTTGCTTCAGATTTGAACTTCTCCTAAACCCTTGGGTCAGTTTGATTCAAACTTCACAGGAATGTTGCCTATGTGGTTCCCTACCAAAATAGCTAATACAGTTCCGCTCTGATAAACACGATGGACACCAGAGCTAAAAAAAA
This sequence comes from Lucinisca nassula, assembly GCA_963580285.1. Classification (NCBI taxonomy): domain Eukaryota; kingdom Metazoa; phylum Mollusca; class Bivalvia; order Lucinida; family Lucinidae; genus Lucinisca; species Lucinisca nassula. The sequence goes on from OY757010.1 coordinate 174,476,644, forward strand.
AAAATAGAAAAAAAAATCTTCAAACGTCAACTACTCCTATATCATTGGGCAAATTTCATTCGAACTTCGTAGGAATGTTGCATAGGAGACGTTTAGAAAATTAGCTAAAATGTTCCACTCCGATGAGTAAAATGGCCACCAGAGTTAAAAATAGAAAAATATAAACCATTTGCTTTAAATGCGAACTCCTTCTAAATCCATGTGTCAGTTAGATTCAAACTTCACTGGAATGTTGCTTAGGTGGCCCTCTACCAAATTAGCTAAACGGTTCTGCTGTGGTGAGCAAAATAGTCGCCAGAGATAAAAAATAGAAAAACATAAATTTGCTTCTGATGTGAACTCTTCCTAAATGATTCAAACTTCACAGGAATGTGGCCTAGGTGGCTCCCTAACAAAAAGCTAACTTGTTCAGCTCCGATGAACAAGTTGGCCACAAGAGCTAAATAGGTGATCATCTCTCTAAGTGCAACAGTTATGCTTCATGGAATGGTTGTCGCCCACATGACTTTCAGAAGCTGTGTGGCATCTTGATATCAGGTGAGCGAGTCAGGGACATCTTGGCCCTCTTGTTGTTAAATGTTTTCAGAGAATGGCCTTTACATGTTTATGTGCGGTATGTGCGGGGCGACACTTAAGTAGTTTAGTTTAATCATATGTTATTGCATATAATAGCAAACAATGGGGTTGAGCCACAAGTTCTCACAACATTAGTTACGGCCCTTCCCCTACAGTTATACACACAAGGCATTTATGCACTTTGTAATGGCTAAATATAATACATGAAAATGAATAAAAATGAAGTAAATAAATAAATAAATGACCATGTCGGGAAACTATGTGAGTCAAGGCAGCCACTTTTAAGAAGTAAATAATAGACAGATACACGATCTGTCAACTGAGATGCATGCTCATACATGTAATATTTTTAATTATTGAAACGTTTAGTATCTTTGATAAATTTTTGGAGAACACAGAAAAGAAGCAGATTATCTTGATCAGTCAAGAAAGGATCCCCAAATAAAATTTTGTTCAAAGACAGAGGGTGAAAAGATCTGGTAGTCTGGAACAAAGTGACACGTTCTGTGAGGAAATTGGGACATCTAAAAAAGAAGTGTTCAGCGTCTTCGAAAACTTCTGAACAACTGCAGTATGGCGAAAGACAAATATTAGAATATAAGTCTCCTTTGAGATTGCTACATTTGTTCCTAATTCTTGCATGTATAACAGAGAAGAACCTTTCTCCACTGGTATAATAAACAGGAATTTTAAAATGTTGTTTAAAGGCTGATATACTTACTGTTGCACGAACATCGTTATCAAGAGAGTTCCATAAAGAGATAGAAGAGGGTATACAGGACCGTGTAGTAATTTCTGTGCGAGTATATGAAACTGTGATATTGTTGCTGTTTCTCAGAGGATAGTTTGTGACTTCTCTAACTAGCAGAGGAATAAGATTAGTTATATATGAGGGATACCTTGTACATAAAAGCCAATTTCTGATAATTTCGTCTGTCAGATAAGGGTGCCAAACCACATTCTCTATATAGATTTTCAAGAGAAACTGACCTTGTAAGACCCGTGACTATTCAAGCCGCCTCGTTTTGAAGCTTTTCAAGGCTTGCTTATCATAAGCAGAACAGCCGTCCCATACTGTTGAAGAATACTCAAGGATAGGTATTACGTATGAAATATACAGTAGAACTTCGATGGCTCGAACACCGATGGCTCGTTTACCATGGATGAGTCGAACCAATTCTTGAGCCCCTAGCGAAATCCTCTACATAAGAAATAGTGGGGCATAATTAAGGAGATTTTAGTCTTTTATCTTGCAAATGTATGCTGTGTGTACGCATTAGAATCGCCTCGATGAGGCGATTTTAATGAGTATACACAGCATACATATTCATTATAGAACACCGAAAAGATGTCTAAAAGTATCTCCTTATGCCTCCTGACAGTAACCTCAGTGGCTCGAACTATCCCTGTCTCGAACAGATTTTCGAGGTCCCAAAGGTGTTCGAGCCATTGAAGTTCGACTGTATATCTGGTTTAAAGCAGTTCTATTAAATGTAAACTTTAGTTTTCGCATTATCCCTATGACCTTAGATGCGCTGGTTATTATATTTTCTATATGTCTATGCCATTGGCCATTATTACTGAAAGTTAAACCTAGATGCTTTTGAGCCTCTACAAATTGTATCGGGGTATTATCGAAAATAATCTGAGGATAATTTCCAAAATGTTTAAGGGTGAAAAACACTGCCTCGGTTTTTAAAGGATTAAAGGTAATTAACCATTGCTTAGTCCAACCAGAAAGAATATGTAACTCATGCTTTATTATCCCTTCTATATCAGCAATTGAGGATGCTGCATAATACAAAGAGTTGTCATCGGCAAAAAGTCGAGTCAAGCTTGGCAGTGAGTCAGAAATATCATTTACGAGGGGTGATCAATAAATTCGAGAACTTTGCTATAACTTAATAATGAAAAACGAATACTGTTTATTATTTCTCGACATAGGATTCCTTGACCTTGATAAGCTTTTGAAATCTGTTCATCCACGTGCCAAACGCGTGACGTAAGCCGTCACGTGACATCCCCCTAAGCGCCACCGTTATAGCAGCCCCTAGTGCATCTCGCGTCTCATATTTTACTCCACGCAGCTGATCCTTCACATTTCGAAACAGGAAAGTGTCACAGATAACCAAGTCTGGGCTATACGGTGGATGCGGTAGAGTTTCGATACCCAGTTCCTTGAGGATGGACGTCACAAGATGACTCACATGCAGTGGAGCGTTGTCTTGGTGCAAAATGAACCCAGACCTTACAAGTTCAGGACGTTTATCTCGAATAGCTCTCTGCAACTGGAATTTAATTAGATGTGCGTAGTATTCACTATTGACTGTAGTTTTAGCTGGCACCATGTGATTCAACAATTCCTTTTGTGTCACAGAATATGATGGACATAACTTTACCCACTGACTTGGAAAGTCGGACTTTTACAGGCGATGGTGACGATGCATGCTTCCACACGGAACTCTGTTGCTTGCTTTCCGGCTCAAAGAAGTGGAACCATGTTTCATCACATGTTATTATTTTATTCAGGAACCCATTACCTTCCTCTGCATATCGGTTGAGAATATCTCGACAGATCTGTTTCCTTACTCTCTTCTGGTCAGGCTGAAGTAGACGGGGTACCCACCTTGCACAGACGCGGCTTAATTCAAGCTTTTCCGTCAGAATCTCTTGGGCTGTGCATTAACTTAAGTTAAAGTCCTCCGCTACATTTCTAACAGTCACTCGCCTGTCTTCCATTACGTATTGTTCAATGGCAGCACTGTTTTCCTCTGTAGTAAACTTCACAATGCGACCAGATCGGGCGTCATCTTTGGTCGATGTTCTTCCGTCACTGAAGCGATGCCACCATTTATGAATACAAGATTTCGAAAATGCTGCTTCTCCATATACTTTTTGGAGACCCTCTTTGATTTCGATCATAGTCTTCCCTAATTTTACGTAGAATTTAATGATAGTCCTCGGTTCTGCAACAACGTCGTCAGCCATTTCTGAACGGTGAACGTGAAGTATGACGTCGAAAATATGACTTCATTGAAAAACTAGTGAAGTCACGAACGTAATACCTTGATGACGTTGTCCGTAACGTGCTATTCTATCGACCATATAAATTTTATTGCGATTGGTTGTATATTAAAAAAGTTATAGCAAAAGTTCTCGAATTTATTGATCACCCCACGTACATATATGAGAAATAGAAACGGCCCGAGCACAGAACCTTGAGGGACCCCAGCATCTTGAAGTGCAGGACCTTATAACAACTTTTTGTCTTCTATTGCTTAAATAGTCGTTTATCAAATTAAAAAGAGAACCATTTATACCCTGTTGTTTTAATTTGAAAAGGAGCCCTTTATGCCATTCTCTATCGAAAGCTTTTGACACATCACAAAATATTATACAGGAAAACTGGTTGTAATCAAAGGTCTGACATATATGCTGAAAGATGTATATTAATTGGAAAGTAGTACAATGTTGTGGTAAAAATCCAGACTGATATTTATATAAAAGGTTATTTTCATGGAAGAAATTATACATAGTTTTATGTGCCATTCTTTCCTGGAGCTTTCCAACACCACTTAGAAGTGAAATTGGTCTATAAATGGATAAAATCGACTTGTCCCCTTTCTTATATAGAGGCAACACATTGGATGTTTTCTATATATCCGCAAAACAATCTTCGCGAAAAGATCTGTTAAATATAATTGACAGAGGGATAGATACTTCCCTAGCAACAGCCTTGAGCATCCTATTGCCATGGCATCTATTAGGATTCAGAATTAATATCAGCTCTGTTATTTCTTCAGAAGTACAAAAAATATTAGAAAGAGAATTATCAGTTATGGATTGAAATGCAGGCAGTTGTGCGTTATTATCACTTAGATCACAAATTGAACTAAAATAGGAATTAAGACATTCAGCCTTTTCACTGTCAGTAAAACAATAGACACTATTTAATCCAGAGACTTACTGTGGCAGTATGAACTGCGCCACAAGAACATATGAAAGTACAAGCGTGGGAAAGTGACAGTCAGCGAAGCTAATGCCGGGATGCATGCTGCAAAGCACAATGAAGATAAAGCGTACACCTGCAAGCAGGGCGGCAAGAAATTTGCAAGCAAATGATATCTGAATCGTCACATAAGAAAAGGAATGGGAATATGCAAGTCGTTTATTTGTGATACCTGCAACCAGGCATTTTACAAGAAAGCAAGCGCCAGGTCAGTCTCAGACATCCAGGCTCAGGTGTACTGTCCGTGGCCAAGTGTTTCGATATAGTCCCGGTCTCTCCAGACACAAGACGTCGAAACATCAAGATTGAACTTCCCAGAGAGCGAATCCAGACTCATGATCATTCGTTTTTGTCATCCTGGTGTTGGTTTTTGATTGAACTGTGATTTTACCCTAGCTTAAAACACGCCTATTCAAACACAGTGTAATTTTTCAGCAGAAAAAAGAGAACATGTTTAGTTGATTTTTTTTTCTTATTTCTACTCAAAACATTGATTGTGGGTACACGTTTGAACCGCCTGAAAGCGGTTCGATCAATTACCCGCAACCATGTTTTAGAGCAGAAATAATGGATACCCCTATACCCCTCACTTATTCCTATATAAAGTTGGGCTTTCCGGGGTATTCATTGCATAGACTTTTTATATTGATGGAAGAAATACAGTCATCAAGATAACAAGCCTATGAAATGAATAGTACGATAAACCGCACTTTTTAGGAAAAGGTGGGGATTGCAGGATTATTAATTATTTCTTTATTTCTGCTCTAAAACATGTGGGTATTCGGTCAACTCGCTTCAAGGCGCTTTGAATGTGTACCCACAATCAATGTTTTGATTAGAAATATGAAAAATATCATTTTTTTTTATCTGAAAGTTTTCAGTTTTTCAGTGAAAAAAAAAAAAATGAGTAGGCGTGATTATGTTATGATATTGACCTTTCACTGTATGAAGCAATCAACATGTATATTTTCTTCTGTTAAGCCAATGTCAATGCAATTTTATTCCGTATATGTTATAGACACAGATATGCCTGAGTAGTGTTATATTCTGTTTGTTAATTTTACATGATTCTATTTTTACATGATCATTTTTTTATTTTGAATGAATCAGGCCTAAACAATAGCCGTGTTTCAGTTAACCCGATCGACCCTGCTTCAGAACCCCCGACTCTACTATTTTTTTCAATAAAAGAACAAAATAAAAAATTAAAACACCGACCCTACCACTTTCAATTTCCGACCCTACCAGTGTCGCCTTTGCATTTTCCCATAGCAAATTCGCGTTTTAAGTACATTTTTGTAGTTTGTGTTATTTAGTACCTTCCAAATTACAAGGCTGACTTTTTTAGCATCTAAAATAATTTATGATATACAGTGCAAGTCTCAACATCCCTTACACTGCACAATTGTTGTCGTGATGTTCATAATGGAGATCACTGCTACTACTACTGTCATGTTCATAATGGAGATGACAACATTTGAAGAAGAAGAAGATGATGATGACGATGATGATAATGATGATGTTGATGATGATGATGATGGATGTTGATGTTCATAATGGAGATCACTGCTTTTACTTCTGTCATGTTCATAATGGAGATGACAACATTTGAAGAAGATGATGATGATGATGATGATGATGATGATGGATGTTGAAGAAGAAGATGATGATGATGATGATGATGATGATGTTCACAATGAAGGTCACTGCTACTACTACTGTCATGTTCATAATGGAGATGACAACATTTGAAGAAGATGACGATGATGACGATGATGATGATGATGATGATGGATGTTGGTGTTCATAATGGAGATCACTGCTATTACTATTGACATGTTCATAATGGAGATGACAACATTTGATGAAGAAGAAGAAGAAGAAGAAGATGATGATGATGATGATGATGATGATGATGATGATGATGATGATAATGATGGATGTTGATGTTCATAATGGAGATCACTTCTACTACTGTCATGTTCATATTGGAGATGACAACATTTGAAGGAGAAGATAATGATGATGATGATGATGATGATGATGATGATGATGATGATGATGATGATGATAATGATGGATGTTGATGTTCATAATGGAGATCACTGCTACTACTGCTGTCATGTTAATCCCCCGCCCATAGGGGCTTGAAGAAATATATGGGCTGCATGATGCTTCCATGCAGAGCTGAATCCGGCCCGCACACCAGTACTGGTAAACCGCTTAGAGGATCTAAGCCTGTCCAGGAACTGCGTTGCAAGGGGGACAGTCCATGCTAATAAACCCTATTGGTTTCATTGGGCGACAGGGCTTGAGATGTCATTTCATCTCAATGTCGGGTAAAAGTCCCACAAAATTGGAAGCGACGTCTCCAAAATGCCCTTTACAGTGTTGACGGGGACGTTAAACCTCAAATCAAACAAACAAACAAAACTACTGTCATGTTCATAATGGAGATGACAACATTTGAAGAAGAAGATGATGATGATGATGACGATAATGATGATGATGATGATGATGATGATGATGATGATGATGATGATGAAGATGATGATGGATGTTGATGTTCATAATGAAGATCATTGTTACTACTAATGTCATTTTCATAATGGAGATGACAACATTTGATGAAGAAGAAGGAGATGATGATGATGATGATGATGGATGTTGATGTTCATAATGGAGATAACTGCTACTACTACTGTCATGCTCGTAATGGAGATGACAACATGTGAAGGAGATGACGATAATGACGATGATGAAAATGATGATGATGATGATGGATGTTGATGTTCATAATGATGATCACTGCTACTACTAATGTCATGTTCATAATTGAGATGACAACATTTGATGATAAAGAAGAAGAAGATGATGATGATGATGATGATGATGATGATGATGCTGGATGTTGATGTTCATAATGGAGATCACTGCTATTACTACTGCCATGTTCATAAGAAAGATGACAACATTTGAAGAGGATGACGATGATGATAATGATAATGATAATGGTGATGCTGATGATGGATGTTGATGTTCATAATGAAGATCACTGCTACTACTACTGTCATGTTCATAATGGAGATGACAACATTTGAAACAGAAGATGATGATGATGACGATGATGATAATGATAATGATGATGGATGTCGATGTTCATAATGGAGATCATTGCTACTACTACTGTTATGTTCATAATTGAGATGACAACATTTGAAGAAGATGATGATGATGATGACGATGATGATAATGATGGTGATGATGATGATGATGGATGCTGATGTTCATAATGGAGATCACTGCTATTACTACAGTCATGTTCATAATGGAGTTGACAACATTTGAAGAAGAAGAAGAAGAAGAAGAAGAAGAAGAAGAAGAAGAAGAAGAAGAAGAAGAAGATGATGATGATGATGATGATGATGATGATGATGGATGTTGATGTTCATAATAGAGATCACTACTACTACTACTACTGTCATGTTCATTGAGGAGATGACAACATTTGATGAAGAACATGAAGATGATAATGATGATGATGATGATGATGATGATGATGATGATGATGATGATGATGGATGTTAATGTTAATAATGGAGATCACTGCTACTACTACTGTCAGGAAAAAGAAGCTGATGATGATGATGATGATGATGACGATGATGATGATGGATGTTGATGTTCATAATGGAGATCACTGCTACTACTACTGTCATGTTCATAATGGAGATGACAATGATGAAGAAGAAGACGATGATGATGATTATCACGGTGATGATGACGACGGCGACGACGATGATGATGATGGTGATGATATGATGATGATGATGATGATGATGATGGTGATGATGATGATGATGATGATGATGATGATGATGATGATGATGATGATGATGATGATGATGATGGATGTTATAGGGATTTAGTGGATGTGATCAGCTAGCTTCCACAGTAGGGATGGGCTGCTGGATTCAGTTCTTTTATCTATCTATCTACTGATACTGCGTCGGTCACATTTGAACATTACCGCAGGTTTCCAGCGAAATGCGGTTCGGTTCGGTATTCTCACTCTATCCACAACAAACTCCAAATCGAAAGCACCATCAAAATGGCGGTTCACATCTCTGGAACAGTACTCGCTTCCTTGTTTTATGACCACTCAGTCAGCATTTGTGATCAGGTATCACTGCATCATTTATCAAAGATTAAAGAAATCCTTTACAGATATTTTCGTTTTTTAAACGTTCGGATCCGAACGGTTTGAGAAGCTTAATAGATGAGACCCGACCTACTCAGTGTCAGATGAAAATCACTACCTTAGCCTCCCTAGGTCCCTGGACAATAGACGCATCCAAACACTACGTCATCACTCAATAATACTATTTGACGGGACTAAACGGTGGTGGGCAAAAAGCATCTTTCGCCGTTTGTTGCCATTGTTGTTGTTGTTGTTGTTGTATCTTATAGCTCCCCCGCATATTTCTTCGAGGCACACGTCTATGACGTTAAAAATTTGGCTGGCGTTCTAATAAAAAGTTTAGTAAAAGGATAAATAAAAGTTCATAAGCTGGTGATATGTACAGTTATGTGCTGGTAACTTATGTACAATGTTAAAACTTCACTGTGCTGTCTCTGTATCCACTTCATGGAGGTTCTGCAGCCCGCTTTAAGGCAATCACTCTCCTTACATGTATCTTATTGATAAACTCCCTTGTATACAATTCTAACGACCCCAACTTTTCCTGGTCTATAGTCTCATAATTCACCAATTTAGAGGCGTCTAAAGTCAATTGTGTTAAGAATGCCGGATTTTGGAGTTGTTGGCTAGCTTCTGGTAACAGAATATTACTTGTTGTGAGTTTCTGTATGTATGCGTTCCTCTCTGCTTCCAGGAAGGTACATTCTCCCAGGAAATGTTGTCTCGTTTCTGGAGCAACCATACATAGTTTACAAGTAGAGTTCACAGCATATTGATTAAAAGCTGCTCTGTTAGCTTGAAGTATATAAGTACCAGTTAAAAGTTTACACTTAATCTGTGCTCTTCTGCTGTCATGAATATTAGTTCTAACAGTAGACCAAATGTAATGACAAGAACCAATTTTTAAGGCGTTAGAATTTAAGTATTTTGTTGAAGATTTGTTTTCAATATCAGCCTGCCAGCTAGATACCACCATATCATGTATTTTGTGGTTAACAGTAGTTTTCCATTCATTCTTAGTAGGGGGTTCCTTTATGAGCCCAAAAATGGATGGGAGGTCATAGTGCTCTAGAATACTTTTGATATAAGTGAAAATACTCTCTTGAGGGTAAATGCGATGCGGTGTATGAATGTCATTTGACTTGTCACCAGTAACAATTCTGAACAACAATTCTGATGTTATTTTCTGTAAAATTGTATTTTGTTTGGAATCAAAACGACAAAATTGACCTTTAAACTTTTAGTTTATACTAATTTATTTTAGTTCGATTGCGATGAAAGCAGCAAGCTTATTGAATCACTCTCGAACACTCATTCCGGGTGTTTTCATGCGCACGCGAGAGAGGCAATGGCTTTTACACCACTGCTACCCATTTACACCTGGGTGGAGTGGAGCAGTGTCATTACGTGTCTTGCCCAAGGACACACCTCGATACCGGTGGCCGGTTCGAACGCACAACCTCTCGATCATAAGTTGAACGCGTTAACCACTGCGCTATCGAGGCTGACGAGGCTAACTTTTAAAATAGACATGTCTTAGCTAGTAATTATTGTTTGTTTGTATGTTTGATTTGAGGTTTAACGTCCCTGTCAACACTGTAAAGGTCATTTTGGATAGGTTGCTTTCAATTTTGTGGGACTTTTACCCGACATTGAGATGAAATGACATCTCAAGCCCTGCCGCCCAATGAAACCAATAGGGTTTATTAGCATGGACGGTCCGACACTCGCACCCCTTTGCCTGGGCAGGCTTAGATCCTCTAAGCTGTTTACCAGTACTTGTGTGCGGGTCGGTTTCAGCTCTGCGTGGAAGCATCATGCAGCCCATATATTTCTTCAAGCCCCAATGGGCGGGGGCCGAGCTAGCTAGTAATTATTGGTTTCTAGAACATTTGAGGATGTTTTTATGATAATTACCTGTTAAACTTAGGCAGGTAACGAGGCGGGATGGTCTTAATTATTTGTGATGAGTGAGTGTTTGAGTTTTACATCCCTACAACAGCTAAGGTCATACGGAGACGTGACCTCGGTTTAAAGACTCATCCGAAAGTCTGGAGAAGCCCGGGATTGATCCTGCGACCCCTGGTTTACAAGGCGAGTAGCGTAACCACTACACTACGGAGGCTTCTAATTATTTGTGATAAAAATGTGCAAAACAAATGACTAAAAATGCTGAAGATGCAGGAATGAAGTCTAGAATATATTTATCTACACATTTAAAGTGTAATTCGATCGATTCTCTGTAACAGTCATCTAAAATATGCCAGTAATATTAAACCTATTTACAATGTGTTTATATGGAACCAGCGGCTTTTTTTGCCAACCACGAAAGATCGTTATCAAAAGGAAAAGTAGTTTTGTGCATGCGCAGTGACAAGTAAACAAGGTCACGTGTCAAAACATTGGATCCGTCTATTCGGCCCATAACAAAATTGGCCCGTGACAAAATAGGCGCATAACAAAATCGGCCCATAGCAATTTCGATCAACATTTTAATGATGGTTTAATTATTGGTATGTTTGCAGCTAATTGGTTTGCTTGCACGGCCAAATCAGTAGCATTTTCTTAAAACGAAACCGAAAGCAAGAAATAAAGAAAGAAATGAAGACATGCATTAGAAGACATAAACTTATGGCTGATTGGCACGTGCCCTAATAATGACTGAGGTTTGAGTAATATGATAATCGTTCTGTTTGTTACTTTAAGGCACGTCGCTAAAGGTAACAGCGTAAAGTGATTGTTGATCATTTTGCATACCGACATGTGCCAACAATATAATCAAATAAACAATGACCCCAGAACTACAATTTCCAGGTTCATAAATATACATTTATCTTAATAAACACACCCTCTTTTATATCATTTTTATTTCTTCTGCGAGAAGACTCACATCTGAGGGAGGTAATTATTGAAAATAATGATGCGAATGCCAAGCGGTGGAAGGGGGTAAAATATAAAGTGTATGTACATGTATTTTATCATAATTAACTATATCTTTCATTTTTTTTAATATTGGCTGATAATTGACCCCTATAACAGCATTGAAATCATTTATGGGTCGAAATTGCTATGGGCCGATTTTGACATGGGCCGATTTTGTAATGGGCCGAAATGACACGGAACCCCTCCCTACAGTCGGCACGCCCAAAAGATCAAAAGTGTCAGCTCAGCAATTTAAAGAACTAAATGACACAACTAAGGAGAAAAAAGATTTATCACTTTCTGTCTTGGGACACATGATATGCATCAGAATCAGAATTGTTTACTGGTGACACGACCTTAGACAATCCTTCACCAGACACTGAAGTCACTGCTCATCACCTAGAAAATGTTGATGGTCCTGGAGCATCAAAAGTGTGGTAAAACTGATTTTCTAGAGCCACATGTAGGAGAAGTAAGGTTTTATTCCAGGTATGAGCACAAAGGATAAAAACATTTGATTTTTTTTTGCGGTAAAAATCATTCAAACAGCGTGTAGAAGCCTCCGTGGTGTAGTGGTCACGCTACTCGCCTTGTAAACCAGGGGTCGCAGGATCGATCCTGGGCTTCTCCAGACTTTCGGATGAGTCTATAAACTGAGGTCCCGTCTCCGTATGACCTTAGCTATTGGTGGGACGTAAAACTCAAACACTCACTCAAACACCATTTGCAGAATGCTGCATCTGATTAGGGCCTGCACTAAATTTGCTAACAGAATTTTCCATCAAAAATACAATAAAAATGAAAAAAAGAGGCCAGACACCCCTAATATGACAAATGGACTTGTCCAACATATAGCAATGGAAGAGTCCACTTGCATAAAATGGGTTAATTCCAATATTGACAAAATCAGTGCACACTTATCGTTGTAACTTTACAAAATAGGAGCTTTTTCATGACGTACTTCTGGTTCTAAAAATAGAACGGGAAAAGCCCTGGCCGTCAACTGTCGTATTGCTTCCAGGCAGTGGGACAGATAAAGTGTTAATTACAGCGTAAAACCGTGGAATTCTGGATTCTAATGTAAGATTATGGGAGAAATTCATGTACTGATATGCTGTTAGGTGTGAAATTTCGCGGCAAATCCCAGGTGTTATTTTTAAGTTAACTGCTCTTAATGATATATTGCACATACGACCCAACAGGGTCCTCTCTCTCTCTCTCTCTCTCTCTCTCTCTGAGTGTGTCATGGCCTACATGTTGCTCTCTCCCTTTCTCTCTCTCCCTCTTAGTGTACCAGCAATTATCAAGCGTAGGTAAATGTAGATTACAGTTTGTTGTTCAACCGACATGTAATGTGTCAAAAACGCTCTGTCTACATTAAACCAACATCAAACCCATGCATTAAAGTGCATGAAAATGAAACACTCCTTCGCAAGTGAAAGATTTTACAGTAAAATCTGGTAGATCTGTTCAACCTGCCCAGCCCTTACATTAACCCATTTGGTACCAGAAACCCCAAAACGAGTACCCTGGCAAACGGTGTTTAATGGCTTATTAGCTTAGCTCTACAATAGCTTCTTGGATACAGGGATCAGTCAAACCTCTCTCATGTCAACGGTCACATGACATTGATGTGAGTTGTAGTGAGTGTCGACCGCATGACATGGAGCCAACGTTGACTTGACGCCCGTCTGTCAGTCCACTCATTAGTTTTTAGCTCACCAGAGCCGAAGGCTCCGGGGGAGCTTATAGGATAGGCAGTTGTCCGTCGTCGTCGTCGTCGTCGTCGTCGTTGTCGTCGTCGTTGTCGTCGTCGTCGTCTGACGTCAACACTTTCAAACATCTTCTTCTCTGAAGCCACTAGACCGATTCAGCCCAAATTTTATCTGTAGCATCCTTGGGCAGGGGGATTGAAAGTTTGTGTTTTTTATGAAAATCGGCCCATTAGTTTGGTTGCTATGGCAACTTAGAGTTTCCATAGACTTATAATGGGGAAAATTGAAAAATGGCATTTACTGCCAAGTCATTGCAGATATTTGGACAAAACTTTTATAGAAATGTTTCTTGAGTAAAATTCTTTCAGCCATATGCTTTTATGCCAACCTGAGGGTCCCCCAGGTTGTGCCGGGGCCATGCCCCACCCCCTCCACTTCATAAAAGGCCATATATCTCAGAAACCATTCAGATCCCGACCCCTAAACCATATATATTCTTGTTCCTATTGATAAGACGCATTTAGTAACACCAACCTTGGGGTCCTCAGGGATGCGCCGAGGTCATGCCCCACCCCCTCCACTTAATAAAAGGCCCAATATCTCGGAAACCATTCAGATCCCCACCCCTAAACCATATATATTCTTGTTCCTTATGATAAGACCCATTCGGTGACATCAACCTGGGAGTCCCCTGGATGCGCCGGGGCCATGCCCCACCCCCTCCATTTCATAAAAGGCCCAATATCTCGGAAACCTTACAGATCCCCGCCCCTAAACCATATATATGCGTGCTTCTTATGATAAGACACATTCATTGACACCAACCTGGGGGTCCTCAGAGATGCGCTGGGGCCTTGCCCCACCCCTCTACTTCACAAAAGGCCATATATCTCAGAAACTGTTCAGATCCCCACCCCTAAACCATATATATTCTTGTTCCTATTGATAAGACGCATTCAGTAACACCAACCTGGGGGTCGTCAGGAATGCGCACAGGTCAGGCCCCACCCCCTCAACTTTATAAAAGGCCCAATATCTTGGAAACCATTCAGATTCCCACCCCTAAACCATATATATTCTTGTTCCTTTTGATAAGACCCATTCAGTGACATCAACCTGGGAGTCCCCTGGATGCACCGGGGCCATGCCCCACCCCCTCCATTTGATAAAAGGCCCAATATCTCGGAAACCTTACAGATCCCCGCCCATAAACCATATATATGCTTGCTTCTTATGATAAGACACATTCATTGACACCAACCTGGGGGTCCTCAAAGACGCGCTGGGGCCTTGCCCCACCCCTCCACTTCAAAAAAGGCCATATATTTCAGAAACTGTTCAGATCCCCACCCCTAAACCATATATATTCTTGTTCATTATGATAAGACGCATTCAGTAACACCAACCTGGGGGTTCCCAGGGATATGCTGGGGCCATGCCCCACCCCCTCCATTTCACAATATCTCGGAAACCCTACAGATGGCCACCCCTTAACCATATATAGTCTTGTTCCTTATGATAAGACACATTCATTGACACCAACCTGGGAGTCTCCCTGGGCCTTGCCCCACCCCTCCACTTCACATAAGGCCTTATATCTCAAAGAATGTTCTTAGCCCCACCCTAAACCATATATATTCATCTTTCTTATGATAAGACGCATTCAGTGACACCAGCTTGGGAGTCCCCGGGGCACGCCCAGGCCATGCCACAGCGCTTTACTTCATTAAAAGCCATATATATCAGAAATAGTTCAGATCCCCACCCCTAAACCATATACTTGTTCCTTATGATAAGACTCGTTCAATCACACCAACCTGGAGGTCTCTTTGTGCTGAGGCAATGTGCCCCGCCCTTCCATTTCATAAAAGGCTTTATATTTCAGAAACCATTCAAATCCCCACCCCATAATCATATATGTTCTTGTTCCTTATTATTAGCACACCTACTGTAGCGGGGTCCGCAGGGGCCATTCCTATTTCATAAAAGGGCCTCAAATCTCTGAAACCGGTCAGATTCCCAGCACTGAACCATATATATACTTGGTCCTTATGATAAGACACATTTAGGGACAACAGTTTGGGCTTTCCTGGGATCAACAGGGCATGCCCCAACCCCTCAACTGTTAAAGAGGCCTTACAGATCCCCGCTGCTAAACCATATATATTTATTTTGGTTGCTATGGCAACTTAGGGTTTCCATTGACTTTTAATGGGGAAAATTGAAAAATGGCACTAACTGCCAAGCCTTTGCAAATATTTAGACAGTTTTTAGCTCACCAGAGCCGAAGGCTCCGGGGGAGCTTATAGGATAGGCATTTGTCCGTCGTCGTCGGCGTCGGCGTCGTCGGCGTCGTCGTCGTCGGCGTCTGCGTCGTCGTCAACACTTTCAAACGACATCTCCTCTGAAGCCACTGGGCCGATTGAGTCCAAATTTCATCTATAGCATCCTTGGGCTGGGGGATTGAAAGTTTGTGTTTTTTATGAAAATTGGCCCATTAGTTTGGTTGCTATAGCAACTTAGAGCTCCCATAGACTTATAATGGGGAAAATTGAAAAATGGCATTAACTGCCAAGCCTTTGCAGATATTGGAACAAAACTTTCATAGAAATGTTCCTTAAGCAATCTAGTATCTACCATATGATTTTAGGCCTACTGCTCAATTTTAATGGTTGCCATGGAAACCAAAATGCAAAAAATAGAAAAAAAAATACTTAAAAAATCATCTCCTCAGAAACCGTATGCTCTATGAGGCTGAAAGTTTATGGAAATATTCACCATATTTGCCTTTACAGGTTTTGTGTTTTTTATGAAATTCGGCTCTTTAGTTTGGTTGCTATGGCAACTTAGATTTTCCATAGACTTATAATGGGGAAAATTGAAAAATGGCATTAACTACAAAGCCTTTGCAGATATTTTGACAAAACTTTCATAGAAATGTTCCTTTAGTAAACTTCTCTCAGCCATATGCTTTTATGTCAACCTGGGGGTCCAGTAGGTTGTGCCTGGGCCATGCCCCGCCCCCAGTACCTCATAAAATGACTTATATCTCAGAAACCTTACAGATCCCCACCCCTAAACCATATATATTCTTGTTCCTATTGATAAGACGCATTCAGTGATACCAACCTGGAGGTCCTCCGAGATGTGCCGAGGCCATGCCCCACCCCCTCCACTCAATTAAAGGCCCAATATCTCGGAAACCATTCAGATCCCCACCCCTGAACCCTATATACTCTTGTTCCTTATGATAAGACGCATTCAGTGACATCAAACTGGGGGTCCCCCGGGATGCGCCGGGGCCATGTCCCGCCCTTGCATTTCATAAAAGGCCCAATATCTCGGAAACCTTACAGATCCCCACCCCTAAACCATATATATTCTTGCTCCTTATGATAAGACGCATTCATTGACCCCAAATTGGGGGTCTTCCGGGGTGCGCTGGAGCCATGCCCCACCCCTTCACTTCACAAAAAGCCATATATCTCAGAAACTGTTCAGATCCCCACCCCTAAACCATATATGTTCTTGTTCATTATGATGAGACACATTCAGTGACACCAACCTGGGGGTTCCCAGGGATGTGCTGGGGCCATGCCCCACCCCTCCATATCATAATATCACAATATCTCGGAAACCTTACAGATCCCCACCCCTAAACCATATATATTCTTGTACCTTATGATAAGACACTTTCATTGACACCAACCTGGGGGTCTCCCTGGGCCTTGCCCCACCCCTGCACTTCACAAAAGGCCTTATATCTCAGAAACTGTTCAGAGCCCCACACCTAAACCATATATATTCATCTTCCTTATGATAAGGCACATTCATTGACACCAGCTTGTGAGTCCCCGGGGCATGCCCGGGCCTTGTTCCACCGCTTGACTTCATTAAAAGCCACATATCTCAGAAATAGTTCAAATCCCCACCCCTAAACTATATATATTCTTGTTCCTTATGATAAGACTCATTCAGTCACACCAACTTGGGGGTCTCTTTATGCTGAGGCAATGTGCCTCGCCCTTCCACTTCATAAAAGGCCATATATTTCAGAAACCATTCAAATCCCCACCCCATATTCATATATGTTCTTGTTCCTTATTATTAGCACACCTACTGTAGGGGTGTCCACAGGGGCCAGTCCTCTCCTTTCCACTTCATGAAAGGATATCTTGGAAACCGTTCAGATTCCCACCCCTAAACCATATATATACTTGGTCCTTATGATGAGACACATTTAGGGACAACAATCTTGGGCTTTCCTGGGAACGACAGGGCATGCTCCAATCCCTCCACTTATATCTCCAGCCATGCAGATCCCCACTGCTAAACCATATATATTCTTGTTCTTTGTGATAAGATACATTTAGTGATACCAACCAGGGCTCCATTGGGTCCATGCCCCACCCACTCTACTTCATAAAAGGCCTAATGTTTCATATACTGAGTCCATATTGATGCTCATTTGGATATGGGGGTTCATTTGGCAGATTAGTTAAAATGATATCATGTTAAAATACATGGCTGCAATTTGGCAGTGCCCACCTGAGCTCTGGTGAGCATAGTGGCCCATGGGCCTCTTGTTGCTCATCTTTTCCAACAATCTCTCGATACGGGTGAAATTCCCAAAGAATGGCTCCTAGCGAACATCTGTCCACTTTTCAAAAAAGGGGACAGGGCTCTTGCTCGTAATTATCGCCCGGTGTCACTGACCTGTGTTCTGTGTAAATTGCTTGAACACATAGTCTGCTCAAACATCATGGCCCACTTGGATGAACATAAACTTTTGTCAGACAGACAACATGCATTTAGGAAAAGGCATAGTTGCGAAACTCAGTTGAGCACGGTTATTAATGATTGGGCAAAAATCCTGGACAAAGGGGGGCAGGTGGACACATTTATTCTGGACTTTGAGAAGGCTTTTGACACCCCTCCTCATGAACTACTTAAATCCAAATTATTTGGTTATGGAATTGGTGGGAAGACTCTTAAATGGATAGATTCCTTCCTTTGCTACAGAAAACAGCGTGTTGTTGTTAATGGTGAATCTTCAGTATGGGCGCCAGTTTTGTCTGGCGTCCCACAAGGGACCGTTCTTGGTCCTCTATTGTTCTCCCTGTACATCAATGATATTTCCACTGATATTGACTCAGAAATAAGACTGTTCGCAGATGACTGTGTTTGTTACCGGGAAATTAGAGATACAGATGACTCACTGAAACTTCAGGCTGACATAGATAGATTAGGATGTTGGGCCAGAAAATGGGGCATGAGATTTCAACCAGTTAAATGCAATATTATGCAGATAACAAGGAAGAGATCTAATAAAGTTGAAGCTTCTTACACCTTAGAGGGAACGGTCCTCGAAAATGTGAATTCCATTAAATACCTTGGTGTGACAATCACTCACGATTTGAGATGGAATACACACATTAGCAATATGTGTACAAAGGCGAATAGAACACTTGGTTTCCTGAGGCGAAATCTTCATCAGTGTCCTCAGGATGTGAAAGAAACAGCATACAGGGGACTTGTTCGCCCAATCTTGGAATATGGTAGTTGCATCTGGGACCCAAGCGGAGTGGTCCTAAATGAAGAAATCGAAAAAGTTCAGAATAGAGCTGCTAGATTTGTAACTGGAAATTATTGCTTTGAAACTGGGAGCATGACTGGAATTCTAGGAAAATTAAGATGGGAGTCTCTAAAGAAAAGGAGAAGAGACAGTAGGCTCATACTCTTATACAAAGGTCTAAAGGGTGCTGCCAGCATTCCAACAGATGACCTTGTTCCCCCAGCTAGGCATTGTAGAAAACACCATTCAATGACGTTTCAGACCCTTACTGCAAGAACGGATATTTATAAAGAATCGTTTTTCCCCCGAACCATTAGAGATTGGAATGCCCTTCCGGATTCTATTATTTTGACGGCTGAAGGTGCTGAGGATTGTGTAGCTAAGTTTACATCTTTGGTTAGAGCTAGGGACTAACTTCCCATATCACAGGTCCTGGTGTATGAATGTCATTTGACGTGTCACCAGTAACAATTCTGATTCTGATTCTGATATATGATGGATTGTACATTCAAGAATCAAATGTACGCCTTCAAAAGTAATAGGCACATTTCTAAACTGAGTTTCACAGAATTTAACAATGGGAAAAAGTATTAACAAAAACCCAGCAAACACACAGCGTCGCCAAAACGTCGTTACAAAGTCGCTGCAACGACACGAATTTGCAGTGACGTTTTAACGACGTTGTTATGACGTTGTGTGATAACGACGTATTGTTTAGAAATCAAATGTATGGTTTCAACAGTAACAGGCACATTTGTGAGCATTGGGAAAAAGTAAAAATCACACCCAGCGAACACAAAGTCATAACGTCGTTGCAACGTCGCTGCAACGTCACGAATTTGCAGCGACGTTGTTATGATGTTTTGTGTTACTGGGAAGTGTATAAAAATGTTAACAAGTGAATATTAAAAACATTAAATATAGCTATTTTGTAATTTAATACTTTCTTTCTGCCAAAGCTTTTCCAAAGATTGTGGGTACTCGTTTTGTTCGTTTGTTTGATTTGAGGTTTAACGTCCCCTTCAACATTATAAAGGTCATTTTGGAGACGTTCCTTCCAATTTTGTGGGACTTTTACCGACATTTAGATGAAATGACATCTAAAGCCCTGTCGCCCAATGAAACCAATAGGGTTTATTAGCATGGACAGTCCGCCTCGCACCGCTTTGCCTGGGCAGGCTTAGATCCTCTAAGCGGTTTACCAGTACTAGTGTGCGGGCCGGATTCAGCTCTGCGTGGAAGCATCATGCAGCCCATATATTTCTTCAAGCCCCTATGGGCGGGGGCCCTGTGGGTACTCGTTAAAATAGCCTCTGATGGGCAGTTCTAATGAGCGCCCACAATCTACGTTTGTCGAAAAAAAAATATTTTCTTATTATTAATGCATGTCTTGGATTGTGAGTAGACATTAAAAACTACATCACAAAAATAAACATATAGCATGAAGGCAATGCGTAACCTACGAAGTTCTAGCACGACAAGGAAATTGCCACACTGTAATCCGCATGTCTTTCTGCCTCTGTGGGGCCGTTCTAACGAGAGCCCGCAATCTATGTTTGTCATTCATTGCTATAAAAAATTCGTCAGAAAAATAACAATTTTAGCATGAAGGCAATGCGTATTCCTACGAGGTTCTAGCATGACAAGGAAATTGTCACACTGTAATCCGCATGTCTTTCTGCCAAAGCCGATCCATTAATGAAATAAAGTGTGCGTACTCGTTAAAACAGCCTCTGAGGGGCAGTTCTAACGAGAACCCACAACCTATGTTATATATCATCACGTGGACATGTCCGTGATATGAACACCCTCTAAACCCATTTTATATAGAGAGAACTGGCATGAAGACAATGCGTAACCTACAACAGGGAGATTGCCACATGTCATATATGGTTTACATTATTTTCTCATTTTTTCTCCAAGACATAGGTTTTGGGTACTCGTTAGAGCCGCCTCAATGAGGCGGTTCTAACGAGCACCCACAACCTATTTTTGTAGTAAAACTAAGAAAACTATCACGAGTTTTCATCAGAAAAGTAGCCAATCTGATGTGAAAAATTGCACTATATCGCACGGGTGTGTTAACGTGATGCTTATTATTACTGCATGTCGTGGGTTGTGAGTAAACGACTTCTAACAACAGCCAAGACCTTAGGAAAATGTCAGTGCCAAAGCCGTTTCATAAATGAAATAGATTATGGATAGTTCAAGCAATTAATTTCACTAATTTACCATCCTAAACAAATTGATAATTGATAATACTATTAAACAATTAAATCTTTTCTGTTGACATGTATATACCACCGATATTAATATTTAAAATACTTATAAGTATCATACATATATAATATAATTCTGTTTCATACTGCCCAATGCACATTTAATATTCGCGATATATATTTCAACCTATTCCTTGGTACCGAATTATAGCCGTACGATTAGCCAATATAGCATATATTGGCTAAACGTATGGGGCCGTACGATTAGCCACTACAGGCTAATCGAACGGGGCCGTACGATTAGCCAATGCAGGCTATTCGTACGGGGCGATATATATTTCAACCTATTCCTTGGTACCGAATTATAGCCGTACGATTAGCCAATATAGCATATATTGGCTAAACGTACGGGGCCGTACGATTAGCCAATACAGGCTAATCGTACGGGGCCGTACGATTAGCCAATGCAGGCTATTCGTACGGGGCCGTACGAATAGCCACTGCCAATTTTTAATGCTGCAGTCACTTCGTTTACCAAAGTCCACCGTATTGTGTTGACACTGCAGGAATGTTTAGTGAAGTCACATAACGTGCTGTGACATCAACCTTAACGACGGCTCATACGGGGTCGTATTCAACCAGTGCATTTATCAAACACGCGATTACATTCGACTTTGGGTCGGAACACCAGGGTCAGAACATAAATTTCTATCCCAGGGTAAAATCACGGATTTCCTTGTCTGGTGTGCAAGAATGGCCCATCTTTGGAATATTGCTCCACAGTCTGGTATCAGATTCATAAGCTAGAAATGGTCCAGCGCAGAGCTGTAATATACATAACAGTGCAAGAAGTTCCCTTTAACCCTTGTTCTGCTGAATATTCATATATGCCACACCCACCATCGATTATCAACCAATCAGATTACTTGATGCAAATTATTGCAACAAATTCACAATCTGAATGGCAAACAATGTAGATCCTGATCAGATGGCTTCGTCAGAAGCCATCTGATCTGGATCTACATTGTTTCAAAGATAAGGCATATCCGGGATTAGCAGGACAAGGGTTAAGAAAACATGCATTGTTAACTTAACCACCAAAAAAATCAAAGTTTTAAAATGTAAAATTGTGATATTTTTCTTATTCCTGCTCAAAATATAGATTGTGAGTGCTCGTTAGTTCTAACGGGTACCCACAATCTGTATTTTAGAGCAGAAATAAGAAAAATAAGGTTTACCCCTGTATACCCCAGTTTTAATGTATAAAAGTGGGATTCTAGGGGGTCAAAATTATATAAGTGTGTTTTCGTGATGAACTGAAATGCTTGACCACCTGCAGTGGGAATCACTTGACTCCAGATGAACGAAGACCCAGCTCACCTTGATGTTTAAAATTGTAAACAACTAAGTTGACATTCCGGCACAGCAGTATCTCACACCAGCTTAAGGTCGAAGAATATCAGCCGATTCCCAGAAGTTCTGTCAGATATCAACATCCACAGCTTACTATCAAAACAGCTTTCCTCCTTGTATGGTTACAACTTTGAACTCACTGCCTTCATCCATTGCTGATGTCCCTGACTGTTAAAGACACATTTTTTGATTACATAACATCCTAATGACCGTTTATTAAAGAAACCAGCATTGAGACAAAATACACTTGGGGTATTCAGGCTGTCATACAGGTAGGGGACCAAGAGAGGGTAATAAATTACCTAGGGATCTGACTTTGACAAATGACATCAATTCATTTACACCTAAGTCCATTATTTATTTGCATGGAAGAAACAACAGCACTTTTTCCGATTTTATATTTAGTAGCCATTATTTATAATCATTACAGAAAATGCCAATTCAATATATTGGTAATTTTTTTCGGTGAAGCGCTCTGACGAGTACCCACAATTTGGTTTTACAGTGTGACTGCTCGTTAGAACTGCTTCAATGAGGCGGTTCTAACGAAGATACACAATATATGTTTTGAGGAAAAAGGAACATACCATAAACCCCACTTTCTATAGAGAAAATGGGGGTTTAAGGGGGTATAGAGTATTTTTCCTTATTTCTGCTCCAAGTCATAGGTTGTGGGTGCTTGTTAGAATCATGTCAGTGAGGCGGTTCTAACGAGCACCCACAACATATGTTTGCATTATAATTAAGAAAAATAAAATTACTTGTGTTATTTTTGTTTTAAACTTGAAAAGGTGAAAAAATAAAATCTATTTTTTTTCTCTTTTCTGATATGACTTTGTCTAAAACAAAGAACATTTTATAGTTCCATCTTGACTGAAACTATAAAATGCTAATGGTTAAGACATTATATGATTTGTGTGTCACATACTTTCAACCAAAATAAATAAATAATTAAATATATAAATAAATAAAAAAATAAAGTTAAATTGATTGATTAAATTTGGAGGTTAATCAATTCATTTACTTTGTTTGTTTACTTCTTTGCACTTTTGAGTAAAGGAAACAATGGATATCAGTGCTTTTCTTTACTTTATTTTAAAATAAAAAAAAGTAATTTAAAACAATATTTTGTTGGAAACAGTAAATTATACTATCACTCAAGTACCCTTATTGAGCCCCCTATTAAACAAGATATCTGCTCCTAATCACCTCATAATCACTTAGATAAGATAAGCCTTTGATGTGCACTATGGTCCGAAGGAAATGTTTATTGGAAATCATTAGACAGGCCACCCCTTTTATATAAGGAAAAAAATGTGTCTTTAAGGCTGACACGATTAATCGTATAATCGATTAATCGATCGATAAATCCCACACAAATGATTATCATTTCTGATTTGATGATAATCGATTACTTGTTAAGTACAATTTACTACCCAAATTTATGCCTAAAATAGCTGGATGAGTGGCAAACAGTGCAGACCCTGATGAGACGCCGCAGTCTGCGGCGTCTCATCTGGGTCTACATTGTTTGCTCAGGTCTGTCTGTTCAATTATACATATGGTAAAGTGCAACATAAGGTAAGAGTCATGCTCAGACAGAAAGCCAGACAGGTAAAATAATGACAAAAACCTTAGCGATTACTGATCGATTATCGATCACAATGACAGGACTGATAATCGATTATCTTTTCAGCTCCGATTAGCCAGCCCTACTGACTGTGTTGTCTAAGCAGAGCCTGTCCTCCCCAAAGTTCTGATTTTGTAATCGGCGCCAGCTGTAAGTAATTCTTAGTGATGCTCAAATCAGTGCCGGCTGGCTAATCGGTGCTGAAATGATAATCGATTATCAGTCTTGCCATATCGATAAATAATCGATTAGTAATCACTGGAGATTTGGTCATTATTTTACCTGTCTGGCTTTCTGTCTGAATATGACTCTTACCATATGTTGTACTTAACTCTAGGTATTTGCACAGACAGGCTGGAGCAAACAGTGTAGACCCAGATGAGACGCCGCAGAACGCGGCGTCTCATCAGGGTCTGCACTGTTTGCCACTCATCTAGCTATTTAAGAAATTTCTTTGGCTGGTAAATTCTACTAAGAAAATAATCGATTACGAAAAATCAGTATCGATAATCATATTTCTGGAATCTATCGATCAATTAATCGATTATCCGATTAATCGTGGCAGCCTTACAAATCAGTGCTGGTGCGGTGACAATACCCTGTTGCAACCTCTGTAGCCGGATTGGTCTGAGTTGAAGGGATGAACATGCAGCCATCATGATAACATGCCTATATAATTTTGACCCCATTAAACCCCACTTTTATATAGTAAAACGGGGGTTTACGCAGGTATACATTATTTTTCTTATATCTGCTCTAAAATATAGATTTTGGGTACTCAATAGAACCGTCTTGACGAGACAAGTACTCACAATTTATATTTTGAGCAGAAATAAGAAAAATATCACAATTTTTCATCTTAAAATATTCACTTTTTCGGCGGTAAAGTTTACAATGTATTTTTATAGGCATGTTTCCGTAATTCATGCAAAACTTTCTGCCAGCTTCTTCTGTTGATTTTGTCATTTTGGTCTCCTCTACCTTTTTCACTGTCTCTTTGACCAGCACCACCTGTCGCATAATAGTCAAGTGTGACTGCATCGTTGTACATGTATTGATGTAGATGTACCATCTTTCATGGTTAGCAAAAAGCGCCTGGTTCCATATAAACACATTGTAAATAGGGGTTCCATTACAGGTTTATTTTAGTTGACTATCACAGAATTGTCAATTTTATTGTTTCAAATCCAAATGAAAGACTTTAAAGTTCCCAGAAGATAACATAGTATTTACAATGACAATAAATGGGGATAGACGTTTTTAACCAACCAGTGGTAAAATCCCAACAAACAGTGAGACTTAGTGATGACATATTGCTTGTACGTGTCTGTAGGTTAGTGTGAATGTGTGTGTGTGTGTGTGTGTGTGAATTCGGGTTTAACGTCGCTTTCAACAATTTTTCAGTCATATCATGATGGTGTCTTGTTGCGACAGGGAGCTCAATGCTCACTTTTATAGTGCTGCCTCACTGAAGTATCATGTCCCAGACACATTACATGATACCACACCCAGTCACATTATCCTGACACTGGGTCGACCAGTCCTAGCTCTACCCCGTAAATCTGAGTGCCAAGCGAGGAGCAGCTAGTACCATTTTTAACAACTTTGGTATGTCCCGGCCTGGGATCCAACCCGTGACCTCCCATTCCCCGGAGCGGACACTCTACCAACTGAGCTATCAGGGCCGGACGGCCGGTGTCTGTAGGATAGTCAATTTTTTGCTATTTTGGCACGTATTTCTGTATTGACTTAAATCTCCTGCGACAACAAGGAAATAAAAACAATGATCCTCAGCTAGGTCAGGTAAAATGTCTATCTGGCAATTGAGTATAACATCACAATAACATGCCTACATAATTTTGAATGCCTTTAACCCCACTTTTATATAATAAAACTGGGGTTTTCAGGGGTACACATTATTTTTCTTGTTTCTATTCAAAAACATAGATTGTGGGTACTCGATAGAAAGTTTGCCTTCTTGAGGCGGTTCTATTGAGTCCCCACAATCTATGTTTTGAGCAAAAATAAGAAAAATATCTGATTTTTTATTTGGAAATTTTCCTTTTTTGGTTGTAAAATTTTCCAATACATTTGTATAGGCATGTTTTCGTAATGTGTATGGTTGCTCAGAATTCATCACGAAAACACGCCTATATACTTTTGACCCCCTCGAACCCCACTTTTATATAGTAAAACTGGGGTTTGCAGGGGTATACATTATTTTTCTTATTTCTGCTCAAAAACATAGATTGTGGGTAGTTGTTAGAACCGCCTCGTCGAGGCGGTTCTAACGAGTATCCACAATCTATGTTTTGAGCAGAAATAAGAAAAATGTCACAATTTTTCATCAGAAAATTTCCATTTTTTACTGGTAAAATTTACAATGTATTTGTATAGGCGTGTTTTCGTAATGAATATCCGATTTTTATCTGGAAATTTTCCTTTTTTGGTTGTAAAATTTTCCAATACATTTGTATAGGCATGTTTTCGTGATGTGTATGGTTGCTCAGAATTAATATACCAGTAGTTGCATTTCTACAAAAATAAACTTTAATTTTCCCACATCCCAAATTAAAAGAATAATCGTAAAACATGTATATGAAGACTCGGATGCCGAGCATGTTGTTTTGCCAAAATGTTTGAAATATGTCATTTGACCCAAACTAGCAAAAAATCAGCAATTTTTGAAATTTTCTCAATATAGGGGTCTAAGAGCTATACCGTATTGACCCTGTTTACTGCAGATGCACCTATATGTGCACACCCAAGCTATTTTTGGAAAGAAAATGCACAAGCACACACTTTTCAGTAACCTTCCAATGGTTTCATATTGAGGTTTGGTGCAGTTTTTACCCAGACAATCATATGCATATACATGTATGGTGCAGCCTGCTCAATCTGTAATGTGTACAACTTTTTTTTTTTTTTTACGTATCAAGTGTGAGCTTATTAGGTAGATTTTTCACCACATTTTTTTATACAATTTTGAAAAAACCTAGCACACAGTGCGGTAAATAGGGTGAATATGGTATATTGTGAAAATTTCTAAAATTGCTGATTTTAGCTCACCAGAGCCGAAGGCTCTCGGGGAGCTTATAGGATAGGCAGTTGTCCATCATCATCTGCATTGTCTGGCGTCAACACTTTCAAACGACATCTCCTCTAAAGCCACTGGGCCGATTCAGCCCAAATTTCATCTGTAGCATCCTTGGGCTGGGGGATTGAAAGTTTGTGTTTTTAATGAAAATCGGCTCATTAGTTTGGTTGCTATGGCAACTTAGAGTTTCCATAGACTTATAATGGGGAAAATAGAAAAATGGCATTTACTGCCAAACCGTTGCAGATATTTTGACAAAACTTTTATAGAAATATTTCTTGAGTGAACTTCTTTTACCCACATGCTTTTATGCCAACCTGGGGGTCCCCCAGGGTGTGCCGGGGCCATGCCCCACCCCCTCAGGTGCATAAAAGGCCATATATCTAAGAAACCATTCAGATCCCCACCCCTAAACCATATATATTTTTTTTCTTATGATAAGACGCATTCAGTGACACCAACCTGGGGGTCCCCTGGGATGTGCCCGGCCCATGCCACACGTCCTCCACTTCCTAAAAGGCCCAATAAGTCAGAAACCGTTTAGATCACCACCCCAAAACCATATATATTCTTGTTTCTTATGATAATACGCAGTCAGTGACACGAACCTGGGGGTCCCCTAAGATGTGCCCGAGCCATGCCTCACCCCTTCTACTTTGAAAAAGACCCAATATCTCAGAAACCGCTGAGATCCCCACCCCTAAACAATATATATCCTTGTTCCTGATGATAAGACGCATTCAGTGATACCAACTTGGGCTCTGTTGGATCCATGTTCCACCCCTCTACTTCATAAAAGGCCTAATATTTCAGATACAGAGTCCACATGGATTGGTGGTTCATTTGGGAGACTTTATAATCGATAACTTGAAACCATACATGGCTGCCAGTGGGCAGTGCCCGCCTGAACTCTGGTGAGCATTGTGGCCCATGGGCCTCTTGTTTCGACTGTCAGTATGTTTATTTTTCTGTCTAACTGTCCGTCCGTTTGATAGATAGATAGATGCAGGAATAGATAGATAGATAGATAGATAGATAGATAGATAGATAGATAGATAGATAGATAGATAGATAGATAGATAGATAGAAGTTCTGTCCGTATATGATCAGTGATTTTTTTACCCCTGCATCCTGCGTCCAGGACGCACAAATATGACTGAGGACGCACGATCATAAAATATGTGCGTCCATCGGACGCAGATATTTCATGGGCGAAAAATCCAACTTTCGTTTTCACTGCTGTGAATATCGGCGGAAGTGATAAAATACCGCACTTTTACTGAACCTTCAACCAAGTCACCGAAAAATCGATACAGGTACAATTTAATGATCCAACCACAAGACTAGAATCCCCTCCATCCAATATGAGCCCAAACTTTCACACAAGCAAGTTCAATGCGAACATCAAAGTTTTCTGCCATCCAAGTCGCCACCCACAAACCAACTCTACCATTTTTCTGCATGTGATCGGTAAATGTGTCAAATGACGTCATCCAATGCCAGCAACCCCGCACACACTAAATGCCATTGTTTTATTTCAATGGTCTGTATCCCGTTCTTAAAAAATTGTTTGGAACCGGTAAAAAATATTTTCTCGATAGCTAAACGGTTGTGAATGGAGGTGGATAGAAAACAGCGCTTTGCACAGCCCCTGAATTATCCCCAGCAGCTCCAACAACAGCGTTCGTCTTTTCCCGCCAAGCCGAGCATCTGCTATTTGGCGCCAAAACATAACCATTCACGATCCGTTTTTATAATGCATACATCTGTTAGATGTAGCTAATTGTCTGAGGTGCGAGTAAATCATTTTCACATTGATTGTGGATTAAATTATATGATTGGGGAATAAACGCAAATTAGAGACATAACTTGACTATATTTTCACACCTCGTTCAAGTTGGCTTATCGCCAGAAATGAAAGACACGCACCGCAGGGCAATCACGTTTACTTGGCAATTATGACAGGGATTAACAATAGTGTCATAATTGAACTGTTATAAATACACAGACGGTTTGTCTCTGAATTGTCGACAAAGCAGGACAGTGCAGCACAATTATTGTGATTTACTTACTCTAGTTTTACTGTACTTAAGGACTCAAAAGACTGACAGCTGTAGACGATTTTTTGCACTTGCCCAACCAGGCGTCCTAAGGTCAAAGTGCACCTGCCTGGCGCGATTTCGGACTTGTACGGGGCGGCCGGGCAATGGATTTGTCAGCCCCTGAACCTAGATTGCTGGTGTCCCAATCAGCATGATCAGGGGAGGAAATGTTTGTCGATAATGGTTCGGAATATTATCTGCATTGTGAAGTAAATTTCACGCACATGTTGCGGTGCGCATTTATCGAAAACGAAATTAGAAAACATTACGGAAAATAGACTAAAAAACATACACTTTAGCGGGATTTCTTTGGGCTAGTAAACAACACAAGTTGATGATTGATTCTGTTCATTGCAAATAATTGATTATAGACCGCATTATTTTTAACTATGAATAATGGCATTTTATACTGAACCGATCTTATTTGTACTTCCTTTTTTTCCCTCCAAATATTGGGACTCCTACTTTCAGATTTGGGACGCACAGTTTTTTGGTTGAGCGAGTCCCAGGACGCATAGTTGAAAGTTTGTAAAAAAATCACTGTATGATAGCTATACTTGGATAGCGAATAAAAC
Organism: Lucinisca nassula; assembly: GCA_963580285.1. Lineage (NCBI taxonomy): Eukaryota > Metazoa > Mollusca > Bivalvia > Lucinida > Lucinidae > Lucinisca > Lucinisca nassula. The sequence goes on from OY757010.1 coordinate 174,506,678, forward strand.
GAAAAGTTACGTAAAACCTTATTTTGTAAGTAAGCTTTCATGAATAACGGTTTTGTTTGATTTGATGTTTAACGTCCTTGTCAACACTATAAAGGTCATTTTGGAGACGTTGCTTCCAATTTTGTGGGACTTTTACCCGACATTGAGATAAAATGACATCTGTCGCCCAATGAAACCAATAGGGTTTATAAGCATGGACGGTCCAACTCAGCCCGCTTTGCCTGGGCAGGCTTGGATCCTCTTTAAGCAGTTTACCAGTACTTGTGTGCGGTCGGATTCAGCTCTGCGTGGAAGCATCGTGGAGGACATTTATTTCTTCAAGCGGCAGCCCCAATGGGCAGGGGTCAAGCATGAATAACGCTATCTCAAGCCATTGACATGGATCATTCACGAAGAGATTTTCTTCAACTAAAAACGGATCCAGGATAAATGAATTTCATTAATGAAAGCAAACTATCATTCTTTCCTTCTTGAGGCATTGTTTCAATGTAAACGGGTATTTTTTCTCTCAAAATGTCTGAATATTGTGAGCATGTTAAGTTCCACCAATTCATTTGAATAGCGATGGCCGTTTCAGTTGACGGCCAGTGCTTTGCGCATGCGCAAGAATGACGTCATAAACGGAATTCCTAAAACCTCCTATACATGTAATCCCAGAAAGGATCACAAAAAGGTATATTGTACCATAAAAATCTTAATTCTTCAGACACCTTTAGGACTTGCTGTAATTCTCCTAAAATTTTAACAAGTTTGTTTTACATCCTGAAAGGAGTCCAAAAGGTGCAGTCATAATGGAAACCGTGTAGACCCTGATCAGACTGCTCCTTAAGGCTGTCTGATCTGGGTTTCAGTCTGCACTGTTTGCTCAGGCCTGTCTGTCCCAATACTCAGGATAATTACGAGACTTTGTAGCTCACTGTCACGTAGTGACGATGTGAGCTTTTGGGATCACTTTTTGTCCGTCGTGCGTGCATCCGTCCGTGCGTGCGTAAACAATTTCTTTAAACGACATCTCCTCCTAAACCACTGATCGGATTTTGACCAAACTTCACAGGAATGATCCTTAGGTGGTCCCCATTCAAAGTTGTTGAAATGGTTCCGGTCCTTTGCACATCTAGGTCACAGGAGCAAAACATAGATTTTTTTTCACCAAAAACTTAAAAAATCTTCTTCTCTGAAACCACAAGGCCCAGGTCTTTGATATTTGGTATGAAGCTTCATCTAGTGGACCCCTACCAAGATTGTTCAAATTATAATGCTTGGGCCAAAAATGTCCCCGCCCTGGGGCCCTTTGGTTTTACATAGGCTTATATAGGGAAAATCTTTAAAAATCTTCTTCTCTGAAACCACAAGGCCCTGGTCTTTGATATTTGGTATGAAGCTTCATCTAGTGGACCCCTACCAAGATTGTTCAAATTATAGTGCTGGGGCCAAAAATGCCCCCGCCCCGGGGCCCTTTGGTTTTACATGGGCTTATATAGGGAAAATCTTTAAAAATCTTCTTCTCTGAAACCACAAGGCCAAGAACTTTGATATTTGGTATGAAGCTTCATCTAGTGGACCGCTACCAAGATTGTTCCAATTTTAGTGCTGGGACAAAAAATGCCCCCGCCACGGGGCCCTTTGGTTTTACATTGGCTTATATAGGGAAAATCTTTAAAAATCTTCTTCTGAAACCACATGGCCCAGGTCTTTGATACTATGAAGCTTCATCTAGTGGACCCCTACCAAGATTGTTCAAATTATAGTGCTGGGGCCAAAAATGCCCCCGCCACGGGGCCCTTTGGTTTTACATAGGCTTATATAGGGAAAATCTTTAAAACTTTTCTTCTCTGAAACCACAAGGCCCAGGACTTTGATATTTGGTATGAAGCTTCATCTAGTGGACCCCTACCAAGATTGTTCAAATTTTAGTGCTGGGACAAAAAATGCCCCCGCCACGGGGCCCTTTGGTTTTACATTGGCTTATATAGGGAAAATCTTGTCAAATCTTCTTCTCTGAAACCACACGGCCCAGGTCTTTGATATTTGGTATGAAGCTTCATCTAGTGGACCCCTACCAAGATTGTTCAAATTATAGTGCTGGGGCCAAAAATGCCCCCGCCCCGGGGCCCTTTGGTTTTACATAGGCGTATATAGGGAAAATCTTATCTTCTTCTCTGAAACCACAAGGCCCAGGACTTTGATATTTGGTATGAAGCTTCATCTAGTGGACCCCTACCAAGATTGTTCAAATCATAGTGCTGGGACAAAAAATGCCCCCGCCACGGGGCCCTTTGGTTTTACATAGGCTTATATAGGGAAAATCTTTAAAAATCTTCTTCTCTGAAACCACAAAGCCCAGGACTTTGATATTTGGTATGAAGCTTCATCTAGTGGACCCCTACCAAGATTATTCAAATTATAGTGCTGGGGCAAAAAATGCCCCTGTCCCGGGACCCTTTGATTTTACATAGGCTTATATAGGCAAAATCTTTAAAAGTCTTCTTCTCTGAAACCGCCAGGCCCAGGTCTTTGATATTTGATGTGTAGCTTCATCTAGTGGACCTTTTCCAAGATTGTTCAAATTTTAGCCTTTGTTGATGTTTGGTATGAAGCTTCACCTTTAAGACCTCCCTCAACATTATGCACATTAAAGCCCTGGGGCCAATAATGGCCCTCTCTGGGGCTCACTTGTTACACTATGGATCAGGTGAGCGATCCAGGGCCATCATGGCCCTCTTGTGTTTTATATTAGGATCACTTTTTGTCTGTCATCCGTGCGTAAACAATTTCTTCAAACAACATCTACTCCTAAACCACTGTTTGGATTTTGACCAAACTTCACAGGAATGATCCTTATGTGGTCCCCTTTCAAAGTTGTTCAAATGGTTCCGGTCCGTTGCACATATAGGCCACAGGAGCCAAAAATAGATTTTTTGCATCGAAAACTTAAAAAATCTTCTTCTCTGAAACTGCAAGGCCCAGGTCTTTGATATTTAGTATGAAGCTTCATCTAGTTGACCCCTACCAAGATTGTTCAAATTATAGTGCTGGGGCCAAAAATGCCCCCCCCCCCCCCCCCCCCAGGGCCCTTTCGTTTAAATGGCCTTATATAGGAAAATCTTCAAAAATCTTCTTCTCTAAAACCACAAAGCCCAGGTCTTTGATTTTTCGTATGAAGCTTCATCTAGTGGACCCCTACCAAGATTGTTCAAAATTATAGTGCTGGGGCCAGAAATGCCCCCGCCCTGGGGTCCTTTGGTTTTACATGGGCTTATATAGAGAAAATCTGTAAAAATCTTCTTCTCTAAAACCGCAAGGCCCAGGTCTTTGATATTTGATATGAAGCTTCATCTACTGGACCCTACCAAGATTGTTCAAATTATAGTGATGGGGCCAAAAATGCCCCCACCCTGGGGCCCTTTGGTTTTACATGGGCTTATATAGGGAAAATCTTGAAAAATCTTCTCTGAAACTGCAAGGCCCAGGTCTTTGCTATTTGGTATGAAGCTTCATCTAGTGGACCTCTACCAAGGTTGTTCAAATTATAGTGCTGGGGCCAAAAATGCCCTTGTCTTGTGACCCTTTGGTTTTATATAGGCTTATGTAGGGATAGTCTTGAAAAATCATCTTCTCTGAAACTGCATGGCCCAGGTCTTTGATATTTGGTATGAAGCTTCATCTTGTGGACCCCTACCAAGATTGTTCAAATTATAGCACTGGGGCCAAAAATACCCCCGCTCCGGGGCCCTTTGGTTTTACATAGACTTATATAGGGAAAATCTTGTCAAATCTTCTTCTCTGAAACTGCAAGGCCCAGGTCTTTGATATTTGGTATGAAGCTTCATCTAGTGGACCTCTACAAAGATTGTTCCAATTTTAGTGCTGGGACAAAAAATGCCCCCGCCACGGGGCCCTTTGGTTTTACATTGGCTTATATAGGGAAAATCTTTAAAAATCTCCTTCTGAAACCACATGGCCCAGGTCTTTGATACTATGAAGCTTCATCTAGTGGACCCCTACCAAGATTGTTCAAATTATAGTGCTGGGGCCAGAAATGCCCCCGCCCTGGGGTCCTTTGGTTTTACATGGGCTTATATAGAGAAAATCTGTAAAAATCTTCTTCTCTAAAACCGCAAGGCCCAGGTCTTTGATATTTGATATGAAGCTTCATCTACTGGACCCTACCAAGATTGTTCAAATTATAGTGATGGGGCCAAAAATGCCCCCACCCTGGGGCCCTTTGGTTTTACATGGGCTTATATAGGGAAAATCTTGAAAAATCTTCTCTGAAACTGCAAGGCCCAGGTCTTTGCTATTTGGTATGAAGCTTCATCTAGTGGACCTCTACCAAGGTTGTTCAAATTATAGTGCTGGGGCCAAAAATGCCCTTGTCTTGTGACCCTTTGGTTTTATATAGGCTTATGTAGGGATAATCTTGAAAAATCATCTTCTCTGAAACTGCATGGCCCAGGTCTTTGATATTTGGTATGAAGCTTCATCTTGTGGACCTCTACCAAGATTGTTCAAATTATAGCACTGGGGCCAAAAATACCCCCGCTCCGGGGCCCTTTGGTTTTACATAGACTTATATAGGGAAAATCTTGTCAAATCTTCTTCTCTGAAACTGCAAGGCCCAGGTCTTTGATATTTGGTATGAAGCTTCATCTAGTGGACCCCTACCAAGATTGTTCCAATTTTAGTGCTGGGACAAAAAATGCCCCCGCCACGGGGCCCTTTGGTTTTACATTGGCTTATATAGGGAAAATCTTTAAAAATCTTCTTCTGAAACCACATGGCCCAGGTCTTTGATCCTATGAAGCTTCATCTAGGGGACCCCTACCAAGATTGTTCAAATTATAGTGCTGGGGCCAGAAATGCCCCCGCCCTGGGGTCCTTTGGTGTTACATGGGCTTATATAGAGAAAATCTGTAAAAATCTTCTTCTCTAAAACCGCAAGGCCCAGGTCTTTGATATTTGATATGAAGCTTCATCTACTGGACCCTACAAGATTGTTCAAATTATAGTGATGGGGCCAAAAATGCCCCCACCCTGGGGCCCTTTGGTTTTACATGGGCTTATATAGGGAAAATCTTGAAAAATCTTCTCTGAAACTGCAAGGCCCAGGTCTTTGCTATTTGGTATGAAGCTTCATCTGGTTGTTCAAATTATAGTGCTGGGACCAAAAATGCCCTTGTCTTGTGACCCTTTGGTTTTATATAGGCTTATGTAGGGATAATCTTGAAAAATCATCTTCTCTGAAACTGCATGGCCCAGGTCTTTGATATTTGGTATGAAGCTTCATCTTGTGGACCTCTACCAAGATTGTTCAAATTATAGTGCTGGGGCCAAAAATGCCCCCCCCCCCCCCGGGCCCTTTCGTTTAAATGGCCTTATATAGGAAAATCTTCAAAAATCTTCTTCTCTAAAACCACAAAGCCCAGGTCTTTGATTTTTCGTATGAAGCTTCATCTAGTGGACCCCTACCAAGATTGTTCAAAATTATAGTGCTGGGGCCAGAAATGCCCCCGCCCTGGGGTCCTTTGGTTTTACATGGGCTTATATAGAGAAAATCTGTAAAAATCTTCTTCTCTAAAACCGCAAGGCCCAGGTCTTTGATATTTGATATGAAGCTTCATCTACTGGACCCTACCAAGATTGTTCAAATTATAGTGATGGGGCCAAAAATGCCCCCACCCTGGGGCCCTTTGGTTTTACATGGGCTTATATAGGGAAAATCTTGAAAAATCTTCTCTGAAACTGCAAGGCCCAGGTCTTTGCTATTTGGTATGAAGCTTCATCTAGTGGACCTCTACCAAGGTTGTTCAAATTATAGTGCTGGGGCCAAAAATGCCCTTGTCTTGTGACCCTTTGGTTTTATATAGGCTTATGTAGGGATAGTCTTGAAAAATCATCTTCTCTGAAACTGCATGGCCCAGGTCTTTGATATTTGGTATGAAGCTTCATCTTGTGGACCCCTACCAAGATTGTTCAAATTATAGCACTGGGGCCAAAAATACCCCCGCTCCGGGGCCCTTTGGTTTTACATAGACTTATATAGGGAAAATCTTGTCAAATCTTCTTCTCTGAAACTGCAAGGCCCAGGTCTTTGATATTTGGTATGAAGCTTCATCTAGTGGACCTCTACAAAGATTGTTCCAATTTTAGTGCTGGGACAAAAAATGCCCCCGCCACGGGGCCCTTTGGTTTTACATTGGCTTATATAGGGAAAATCTTTAAAAATCTCCTTCTGAAACCACATGGCCCAGGTCTTTGATACTATGAAGTTTCATCTAGTGGACCCCTACCAAGATTGTTCAAATTATAGTGCTGGGGCCAGAAATGCCCCCGCCCTGGGGTCCTTCGGTTTTACATGGGCTTATATAGAGAAAATCTGTAAAAATCTTCTTCTCTAAAACCGCAAGGCCCAGGTCTTTGATATTTGATATGAAGCTTCATCTACTGGACCCTACCAAGATTGTTCAAATTATAGTGATGGGGCCAAAAATGCCCCCACCCTGGGGCCCTTTGGTTTTACATGGGCTTATATAGGGAAAATCTTGAAAAATCTTCTCTGAAACTGCAAGGCCCAGGTCTTTGCTATTTGGTATGAAGCTTCATCTAGTGGACCTCTACCAAGGTTGTTCAAATTATAGTGCTGGGGCCAAAAATGCCCTTGTCTTGTGACCCTTTGGTTTTATATAGGCTTATGTAGGGATAGTCTTGAAAAATCATCTTCTCTGAAACTGCATGGCCCAGGTCTTTGATATTTGGTATGAAGCTTCATCTTGTGGACCTCTACCAAGATTGTTCAAATTATAGCACTGGGGCCAAAAATACCCCCGCTCCGGGGCCCTTTGGTTTTACATAGACTTATATAGGGAAAATCTTGTCAAATCTTCTTCTCTGAAACTGCAAGGCCCAGGTCTTTGATATTTGGTATGAAGCTTCATCTAGTGGACCCCTACCAAGATTGTTCCAATTTTAGTGCTGGGACAAAAAATGCCCCCGCCACGGGGCCCTTTGGTTTTACATTGGCTTATATAGGGAAAATCTTTAAAAATCTTCTTCTGAAACCACATGGCCCAGGTCTTTGATCCTATGAAGCTTCATCTAGTGGACCCCTACCAAGATTGTTCAAATTATAGTGCTGGGGCCAGAAATGCCCCCGCCCTGGGGTCCTTTGGTTTTACATGGGCTTATATAGAGAAAATCTGTAAAAATCTTCTTCTCTAAAACCGCAAGGCCCAGGTCTTTGATATTTGATATGAAGCTTCATCTACTGGACCCTACAAGATTGTTCAAATTATAGTGATGGGGCCAAAAATGCCCCCACCCTGGGGCCCTTTGGTTTTACATGGGCTTATATAGGGAAAATCTTGAAAAATCTTCTCTGAAACTGCAAGGCCCAGGTCTTTGCTATTTGGTATGAAGCTTCATCTGGTTGTTCAAATTATAGTGCTGGGGCCAAAAATGCCCTTGTCTTGTGACCCTTTGGTTTTATATAGGCTTATGTAGGGATAATCTTGAAAAATCATCTTCTCTGAAACTGCATGGCCCAGGTCTTTGATATTTGGTATGAAGCTTCATCTTGTGGACCTCTACCAAGATTGTTCAAATTATAGCACTGGGGCCAAAAATACCCCCGCTCCAGGGCCCTTTGGTTTTACATAGACTTATATAGGGAAAATCTTGTCAAATCTTCTTCTCTGAAACCACAAGGCCCAGGTCTTTGATATTTGGTATGAAGCTTCAGCTAGTGGACCTCTACCAAGATTGTTCAAATTATAGCCCTGAGGCCAAAAATGCCTCGCCCCCTGACCATTTGGTTTTACATAGGCTTATGTACTGCTGGGGCCAAAAATGCCCCCGCCCCAGGGCCCTTTGGTTTTACATAGGCTTATATAGGGAAAATCTTTAAAAAAATCTTCTTCTCTGAAACTGCAAGGCCAGGGTCTTTGATATTTGGTATGTAGCTTCATCTAGTGGACCTTTGCCAAGATTGTTCAAGTTATAGCCTTTGTTGATATTTGGTATGAAGCTTCACCTTTTTAGACCTCCCTCAACATTATGCACATTATAACCCTAGGGTCAATAATGGCCCTCCCCGAGGCCCACTTGTTACTCTATGGATCAGGTGAGCGATCCAGGGCCATCATGGCCCTCTTGTTTCTTTTTTAGCAACATCACTGTCAATGTCTGATACATTGTATGTGACAAATATTATAAGTACCTGTTCATAACTTTGTTCAGTTTACTTGTACGGTCCCTTGGTTGGACCTGCCAGGAGTAAACTGTTATAATGAGGAATCCCATCCACTGATTCAAGAGATACAGTTGATATTTTCTGGCACAAGCGTTTGCACTATACAGCACTATACCGCTGATATATAATGCTTCCCAGGAAAAGTTTGATTATATAAACTGATCATCTGCACATGAACTAAATAATGTTGACTGGACTGTTAAGTTCCAGGCCAAATCTAATATTCTATGGACTCTAAAAACAAGTTCAAAACAATCCTGGCAAATGAACCATCAGTGTTGAACCCTTAACCTGCTGAACACAATAAGCCCTAACTTTGCAAAAATTGGAGATCCAGGTCAGATGGTTTCTTTGAAACAGTGTTGATCCAGATCAGATGGCTTCTTCAGAAGCCATCTGATCAGGATCTCCACTGTTTGTCATTCAGTTTGTGAATGTGAGCAAATACATTATATCGAGTAATTTGATTGGTTGATAGTCAGAAATGGGCGTGTCTTAATTTATTCAGGAGGATATGGGTTGAGTTTTGCTGTATCGTCTTATTGTATTTTTCCAGATTGGTTTTCTTGTGGGAGATGTTGTAAGCCATGTAAAAGACACAATAAGTGACTCACAGATGAACAGTTCAGAAGTGGAAACCAGAATATGTATGAAAACTTGAATCTTTCTCATGTGACATGTTTTGTTATACCCCCGCAAACGAAGTTTGAAGGGGGTATATAGGAGTCAGCTTGTCGTCTGTCGTCTGTCGTCGGTCCGTTACAAAAATGTCTGTTACAAAAAACTTTAACATTGCTCATAACTTCCTTATTCTTTGACCGATTTCTTTAATATTCACACACCACACACCTTGCCACTAGTACTTAAGATTGATATACACAAACCTGACCTTGACCTTTACGTTGACCTTCCTCAAGGTCGTCTGTCGTCGGTCCGTTACAAAAATGTCCGTTACAAAAAAACTTTAACATTGCTCATAACTTCCTTATTCTTTGACCGATTTCTTTAATATTCACACACCACACACCTTGCCACTAGTACTTAAGATTGATATACACAAACCTGACCTTGACCTTTACGTTGACCTTCCTCAAGGTCAAATACTTGTAAAAATTTGTCCGTAGCGGGGGTATAATTGGCGCCCGTTAGGCGGCAGCTCTAGTTTTGTTTGTTTGAGGTTTTACATCCCCGTCGACACTATATAGGTCATTTTGGAGATGTTGCTTCGATTTTGTGGGACTTTTACCCGGCATTGAGATGAAATGATATCTCAAGTCCTACCACCCAAAGTTTCCTGGGCAGGCAGCAGTTTACCAGCACTCAAGTTCGGTCGGTTTCAGCTCATGCAGCCCAATCTATTTCTCCAAGCCCCTATGGGTAGGGGCGCTGTGACATGTTTTATATGGTTTTGCAAGAGAGACAGCTTTCATGAATTCTACTTTACTTTTCTATTAGCTGAGTTCTGAGAATGGGCCCAGGGGTCTGCTCATAGGAGGAAATTCTTTTTCTCAGAGTATACCATGTTGATAAGGAAGACAAGAATAGTATCGATGGTTGCCCGACATTGAGATGAAATGATATCTCAAGTCCTATCGCCCAAAGAGATCACAGCACTTTTCCTGAGCAGGCAGCAGTTTACCAGCACTCAAGTTCGGTCAGCCGGCCTAGTTAGCTCAGTCGGTTGCGCGTCTGACTGGTGATCAGGAGGACGCAGGTTCGATACCTTGCAGGGTTGGCAACATTCTTTCGTGCGTGACGATTGATCATGAAATCTTTTCTACGGTCATTCTCCCCCTCCCGCTGATTCAAGAAGGGCAGTTGTCCGAAAGAATGTGCACTATACTGGTGAACTGCTTACGTATAACCCTGTCCAGGAAAAGTGTGGATAAGTAAATTGACGGGCTTAAAAATGACTTAAATAGTGTTGACTGGGCCGTTAAACCCCAATACAAACAAACAAACAAGTTTGGTCAGTTTCATCTCCTGCAGTACAATCTATTTCTCCAAGCCCCTGTGGGCAGGGACGCGTTGACATGTTTTATATGGTCTTTCATGAATTCTACTTTACTTTTCTATTAGCTGAGTCCTGAAAATGGGCCTAGGGGTCTGCTATTAGGAGGAAATTCTTTTTTCTCACAGTATACCCTGTTGATGAGGAAGACAAAAATAGTTTAGACAGAAGCTGCCTTCCCTGAAAGTGTTACATCCCCCTTAACCCATTGTATACTAGTGGACTCTCCCATTGCCATATGTTGGACAAGTCCATTTGTCATATATGGGGTGTCGGGCCTATTGTTTTGTTTTTATTCTATTTTTGACAGAAAATTCTGTTAGCAAATAGCGCAGACCCTGATCAGATGCAGCGTTCTAAGACGTCTGATCTGGGCCTGCAGTGTTTGTCAAGGTACTCCTTTAGGGGTTTCCCACATACAGTGGGTTAACAAAATTTGTACTGATAGAGAATATTTGATTTTTTTCAGTGTCAAATCGATTTTTATTTTACCAAATGAACACCAAAAATGCATTTTCACAAATGCATTTTGCAGTTACGTTATTGATTTCACTTAGAAATGTTTATATTTCATTGAAAAGCATGTATTAAAGAAAATGGAATCTTCCACTGGGTGACCTTATATAAAGCAGGAGTCTGTATCAAAATTTAGGGTGTCAGGTTGTGTTTGAATTTATCTGGAAAATGGCTGAACTTGGTGCAAATGCAAAAGCTACTCACGTTTTTTTTTTCAGCAAAAATATTGGCGTATTTGCCATATTAAATGAGGTAATTTTAACGATATGTTAACTAACAGCATTGTTAGTTTTGCATAAATGGGTCCAGCTTGATGTAGCCTTTATAGTGTTCACTGGGTCTTTAACCCTTCTCTTGCTGAATATTCAGTTAAGCCACACCCATATCTGTCTATCAACCAATCAAATTACTTGATATAATTTATTCCTACAAATTCATCAACTGAATGTCAAACATTGTAGATCCTGATCAGATGGCTTCTTCAGAAGCCATCTGATCTGGATCTACACTGTTTCCAAAGATATGGGTTGTCGTGAACAGCATGATAAGAGTTAAACTACCCAGCAAACACTCTTATTACCGTAATGATCCTAAGTACTGGGACATACAGGCTTAAGCAAACAGTGCAGACCCAGATCAGACTGCTTCTGAAAGAGCAATCTGATCAAGGTCTACACTGTTTACCTTTCCATCTGCACTTTTTGGACTCATTGCTTGATTATGAAACAAATTTGTTAAAATTTTAGAAGGATTACAGCAAGTCCTCAAGGTATTCCAATTTTTATGGCATTCTAAGTGAAGTGTGTTATAAAGAGAATTATGTCTACTATGTTTAGGACTTACTTATCTGGGGCCAGTTGTTCAAAGCATTGTTAGCTTAACGAGCTCCTTAGTGGTCATATTGTTAACTCTTCTAGCAAGTACAATATTGTGAATTTTGGTATTTTTGCTGAAAAAATGTGAGCAGCTTTTGCATCCGCAAAAGCTGTTCACATTTTTTCAGCAAAAATATCAGCATATTTACCATATTTAATGATCAAAGTTTTAACGATACGTTAACTAACGACGTCGTTAGTTTTGAACAACTGGCCCCAGATCGTTATTGTGATTGATAATCGATTAGTAATCACTGAAAATTGGCCATAAGTTTACCTTTCTGACTTTGTGACGAAGCACGACTCCTACCATATGTTAGATTTTGTCCTATGTATTTGCACAAACAGGCTTGAGCAGACAGTGTAGATCCAGATGTGATGCCACAGACTGCGGTGTCTCATCAGTGTCTGCACTGTTGGGCACTCATCCTGCTATTTTAGATGCAACATTAGGTTGTGAATTGTACTTAAAAGAATTCTTAGCTCAAGGCTTAGCCTCGATTCCGAGCGACGTGGGCTTCCCTCAGGTTGGAAATGCCCAAAACGAATCCATAGTCATGAAAGATTCTTGAAATTTAATACTCGAAGAAACAAATGCTATAGATATTTGTTAGAATTGCCTCACCGAGGCGATTCTAACAAATGTCTATAACATTTGTTTCTTGGAGTAATGGTGTGGAAAAGACCCTTTATAATCTATCATACGCCTATCTGGGATTCTTTATAACGGCAAATTCATTTTTACGGCACAATAATAGGGAACAAATATTGTCGTTATAACGAGGACCCTCTGTACTTAACTAATTTTGCAGATGTCTACGACAGTGTTCCGTGTTCACCAGACAGGAGAGTATTTGATGCCCAGGGAAATATCGTAGAAGAACAAATACATGATTTATTGCAAGGAAAACACAAGGTAAGCATGAAAAGCCATGCATAAACTGTATTTTCTGGATTAACCCATTGCATGTGGGAAACCCCTAAATGGGGTACCTTGGCAAACAGTGCACTTACAAAACCAAGTCCAAGGTTCTTTCTAGAATTGCCCCAATGTTATGAGGTGAAATAAAGATAATATCTGAAAAGGCCATAAAATGTTGTATTAGGTTGATGGCTTCAGTCACTCTATTTGTGACTCATCTTTTGCAACCTGCAATGTTACTTGGTATCGGCTTTTCCGTTATGATTTTTAAACGAGTTGGTAGTTGGCCGTGGTAAAGTTAGTTATGGTTTCAGTCTATTACGCTAAATTGTAAATGCTGGGCGGCTTACACTAAAATGGCGTATACGACAACAACAGGTGCGCAATTCACCGAAATCTTAGCTCGGCCTACGCTATGACCGGCTTATACATAAAGAGTGGGAATCGATTAATATGAAAAACTTTAGCCGTGGGAATGATTCTGTATTCACAGAGCTGTATTTACCGATCAGTGAAAGAAAATATGAAAAATGTTTGAAAAGAGAAAATATCGGTATTGGCCGACCGTATTGTGAAATGATTTTTTTTCTGAACTGTATTAGGATATACCCATATACCGATAATACCGCACATCACTATTGCTTCAGTGACTTTGGCGCCCCCACAGGCGTGACATAGCCTTCAGCTGAATTCTTGTAGGTAAGTAGGTGTGTGGGGGCCTGTGGGGGCAGGGTTATTTCTCCTGTTTCTTCATTTTCACTCATATTTCTTTTCCTTTTTTACTAACAAGTACCTCCATTATACAATGAAATCCCGCTATGAAGACCACCTAAAATTAAGACTAATTCTGTTTTATAAAGCTTATTTAGTAAGTTGTTATTCTTCCTTAGTGTTTTCTGCTTGAAGAGTCCCAAAGGTGGTCTTAATTTAGGAATTTTACTGTACTTTTCTGGCAAAGAATGAGGAAAATTATCCCATTGTTATCATCATTTCTTCTTAACTTGATACCTCTTAATTACTTTCAGAGTATAGTTGGTTGGTACAGTTTCCGCCGGGGTTCAGCTATGAGACCATCATTTAGAGAGCGACTTATACATCGGAATCTCTCGCAGCGTGTTTCTAGTGATCATCCTTCAGACTTTGTATTCATGCTCTGTACATCAAAATTTACAACAAATTTATCCACACACTCTTTTGACCATGGCTTTTTAAAACTTTCAAGCAAGTAAGTATGAAAATTTTAAACATAGATGTATGTTACTAAGGACATTGTTAGATTTGAACAATGGGCCCATTTGTAGAAAGTGCACTAGCTGATACAGTGGTGTTTTTGCTGAAAAAAAAAATGAGTAGCTTTTCATATTTTTTCTGCAAAAATATTAGTATATATATCATATTCAGTAATCAAAGTTTAACAGCCAGTTTAACAGCCAGCCTCGGTAGCTCAGTCGGATGCGTGTCTGACTGGTGATCAGGAGGACGCGGGTTTGATACCTGCCGGGGTTGGCAACACTCTTTCGTGGAGATTGATCATGAAATCTTTTCCATAGTCATTCTCTCCCTTCCACTGATCCAAAAAGGGCAGTTGTCAGTTTCTGTCGAAAGAATGTGCACTGTACTATGCTTACATATAAGCCTGCCCAGGAAAAGTGTGGATAGGTAAGCTGACCGGCTCAAAAATGACCAAAAATAGTGTTGACTGGGCCGTAAAACTTCAATACAAACAAACAAACAAAGTTTAGATATGTTAACTAATGACATTATTAGTTTTGAAGAACTGGGTCCAGATGTTCAAAGCAAAAGCAAAAGCTACTCACATTTTTTTCAGCAAAAATATTAGTGTATTATGCTTTATGAAATGATCACATAGTTTTAATAATGTGTTAAAAACTATGATTTGAACAACATTGTCCAGATGTTCAAAGCAAATGCAAAAGTTACTCAAATATTTATTTTTCTTCCTCCTTATGTATAGCATGAGTCCATTTAAAAATTAAGGGGTGTCAGGTTGTTTTTTTCTTCAAAATTTATTTGGAAAATGGCTGAAATTTTTGCAGACAGTGGAGGCCCTGATCAGATGCTGCAATATTGCACTGTTTGCACTGATTCTTTGAGAGTATTGCTACTCCTAAATTCAAAACTAGGGTCGTATCTTCATCTGTCATCACAGGATGGCTGCTAAGTGCACTTATATTAATTTCAGACGTGGCAACGGCCATATGTAAAAAACGTTAAACACATATTCTATCATCGTAACATACTGATATACATTTTCATGTTAATAAGCTGGCGGACTGCAAAACGAAAAATTACTTTTTCTTCTAAAGAATGTAAATCCAGCCAATGTGTTTGTATTCTTCGCATATGTTTTTGGAATTTCTCAGACGCCATTGAAGGCTTGTTTTGATCAGACTGTGCAGGCTGGTCGGAGTCTTCAGCCCTCACACAGATCATACTGTCATCAAAACGTTTTCAAACCAATGGTTTGTGTCTGCAACGGCCTTATGTGCTACTCGTTCAAAGGCGGGGGGAAATCTCATCTAATTGTAGCAACTGCATGCGATTGGTAAAAGGCGAGAAATTCAGCGCTCAGCAAAAATACAATAAAACGTGCGACCAGTGAAGACTCAGATCAGCAAGCGCATCTGTGAAAGCTAATCAGTCTGTCCCCGTTGCTGTGTTTGCCTTCTTTTATGATGCGCTGCCAGTATTTCTGCTTAATGTTCAAAGACGCTGGCGAGACATCTCAGGGTGTTAATTTAACAGGCTACTTGATAGAAAGCGGTAAATAAGCATGCACTGCATGCTAACCTGACCACCTGTGATTCACAATTAGATATATGAGTACCCAAATATAACAGGTTAATCCTGCCATTGTGACACAATAAATATAATTTTGGTCAAATGTATATGGAACACGGCGGACAAAGAGATCAGTCTGTGCAGCAGTGGTTCTATCTGACATGCATTGACGACACTGTTGCGAGAAAAAAAAAAAAACGTTGGGATGATAAAAGTATGAAAAATAGAAGTGGAGTCAAAGGTAAACAACCACCATGATGCAATAATCAAAGGAGCCGACATACACGTGTCAGAAAAAGGCAATAAACAAGGTTTTTAAGCCAATGGCCAAAGGACGAGAAAAAATGGAGGCAAATTTTCTTGCATCTGCGGCCTGCGGACGCTAAGCAGGACACTGCCTGGTCTGATATATATTCGCTGTTACATTAATAATAACTTTCTGCGCCCAGTTGTTGTTGCTCTGTTTTGTTTTTCCACAAAATACAGAGTAATCCATTTCAACATGAATTTCTGCGATTTGGGAGAAATAGCCGCCAGAAATTTCTCATGCATTTGATTTTTTTTCTTGCGTTTTTCCGGAGAAACTTTGTCAGGTCCTCCACAAACTTAACTTTTTATCGTCTGCACGTCTGTTTTGTTATTTAATTCCTAACTACATGACAATGTGAATCTGTAGATCTGTCGAACCCATTTTTTCTCGAAGATGACAATCCGTAGAAGTCAATGTGGTTGCCTAACAATAATCAGGATAAAGTTACTGTTTATGCTTCAGGCGTTGTTAATAAAGTTAATAATGTGGGCGGCTTTCCCTTAGATAATAAATACCGTTATGTAATCATGCATTAATAATCGGTTTCCTAATCATGTTGATAGTTGTCATAACTTGAGGCTGATTAAATATAAGCTCAATATAGACACATCCAAACACTACGTCATCACTCAATAATACTATTTGCCGGGACTTACCGGTGGTGGGCAAAAAACCTCTTTGGCCGTTTGTCGCCATTGTAAATGCGATGTTATTTTCTGTAAACTTGTATTTTGTTTGGAATCGAAACGACAAAATTGACCTTTAAACTTTTAAAATAGACATGTCTTAGCTAGTAATTATTGGTTTCTAGAATATTTGAGGATGTTTTGATGATAATTACCTGTTAAACTTAGGCAGGTAACGAGGCGGGATGGTCTTAATTATTTGTAATAAAAATGCGCAAAATGAATGACTAAAAATGCGGAAGATGCAGGAATTAAGTCTAGAATATATTTATCTACTCATTTAAAGTGTAAATCGATCGATTTTCTGTAACAGTCAACTAAAATATTCCCGTAATATTAAACCTATTTACAATGTGTTTATATGGAACCAGTGGCGTTTTGCCAACCACGGAAGATCGTTATCAAAAGGAAAAGTAGTATTGCGCATGGGCAGTGACAAGTAAACAAGGTCACGTGTCAAAACATTGGATCCGTCTATATGATCGTCAAAAGGTAAGGTTGAAGTGTTTCTGCGTAATTAAAACAAATGCCATAATTCATGAATGGATGAATTTTGAATCGTTCTTGAAGATTGGAACAGTTTTTGTTGGAGACTATTACCGCGATTTCGATTGCTTTTTGTCAGGCGACACGTTTTTTTTTTTCCATTGCCGATACGACTGCAATGGAACCACCTTTGGCGTATCGCCAATTTGACGGTCGTATAGTGGTACGACTTTTTCTTCATTTCTAGGAGTATTTGCTCGATTTTAGAGTCGTATTTACGACGATACGACCCTTATCAATTACTCTGTGGTACAAAATGTGTTAATAACATGCCGTTTTAACAATACGTTAGCTAATGATTTTCAAAGCAAATGCGAAGGTTACATATTTTTAGCAAGAATATTATTAATAGCATACATGCCATATTATCACCGTTTTAACAATATGTTAACTAATGACATCGTTAGTTTTGAGCAACGGGACCCAGATGTTCAAAACAAATACAAAAGCTGCTCACATTTTTTCAGCAAAAATATTAATAGCATTTGTGCCATGTTATGAGATAAAAGTTTTAACAATACATTAACTAATGGCATTGTTACTTTTGAACAGGCCGACCCTGAACTCTGGTTTCTTAGTGTTTGAGATACAGAGGACCCGCGTTATAACGGCAGTATTTTTTCCCTATTATTGTGCCGTTATAATGAATTTGCCATTATAAAGAATCCCAGTTAGGAGGATGATAGGTTATAAAAGGTCTTTTCCACAGCATTACTCCAAGAAACAAATGTTATAGACATTTGTTAGAATTGCCTAACATTTGTTTCTTGGAGTACATGTATTAAATTACAAGAATCTTTCCTGACTATGGATTCGATTTGGGCATTTCCAACCTGAGGGAAGCCCACGTCACTTGGAATCGAGGCTAAGCCTTGAGCTAAGAATTCTTTCCATTGAAATTGTCGTTATAACATGTTTTGCTGTTATAACAAATGTCGGTATAAAGAGGGTTGACTGTACATGGGTCTGTTATGTTGTATTTCAGCATATTTAAGAAGGTCCCAATGACCGTAGTGAATCTTGGAGACACCACACACACAGAATACTTACAGATACCTAGTCACACAGTGTCACACTCTAGAGGAATCTATAGCCTTATTGTTAGACAACATGAGTATGTATACTATTGGCTGTACTTGGTGCAAATTTATTGTCCATAAATAGTTCATTCAAAGAGTCGAGGATCGATTAAACATTGATTGATGAAACTCATACAAATCAGTAAAATTCCTATATTAAGACCACCATTGAGACTGTTCAAAAGTGGTCTTTTTGAACAGTCCCAAAGGTGATCTATGACCAGAGGACACTGATTGAAGAAAACACAAAGAACTACTGAAACCTTCTCAATAAGCTTTTAAAGCTGGATAAGTCTTAATTTTAGGTGGTCTTATTAGCAGAATTTCACTGTATTAACAATTTTTTTTTTGTACACATAGAACTGAAATCATGCTCAAAATGTGTAGATTATAAAGAAAAATGACCATTTATGGACATTTTTCTATATACCGGTAATCACATTTTCAGATGGATATGAGTAATTAATCCCCTGCCGGGAAGCGGAGCGGGGAATATAGGAATGGCCTTCGTTTGTCCATCCGTCTTTCTGTCTGTGCGTAACAGTTTCTCGTCCGCTCCTTATCTCCTGAACCTTTTGATAGATTTTCGTTAAACTTTGGTCAAATATTCCTTTCAGTGAGCTGATGTGCGGAACCCATAAATGAACAATGCCGACTCAAGGTCAAGGTCACAGTTGAAGGTCACGAGTTTGAATCTTTGAATTTTGTGTCCATTTACAGCTGTTGGCTGACAACATTAACCCATTGCAGGCGGGAAACCCCAAAAGGGGTACCTTGGCAAACAGTGCAGGCCCAGATCAGACGCTGCAGAACGTGGCGTCTGATCAGGGCCTGCACTATTTGCTAACAGAATTTTCCATAAAAAAAAATAGAATAAAAACGAAAATATAAGCCTACCACCCTTTATATGACAAATGGACTTGTCCAGCATATATCAATGGAAGAGTCTGCTAGTTAACAATGGGTTAAAAAAAAAATACTTTTCATAGAAAATAAGGCTTGCCATTTCATGCATACCTCTTGCACATAGCTCCGCTTGGTGTGTGTCAGACTATTGATCAGGAGGTTGTGCATTGTATAAAGTCTGTTTGAAGCTATTCTTTGATGGGCCAAAAGCCATGTTCAAACAACAAAACCTATGTTCAAATCATCAAATTCATGTTTGAACATGGGTTTTGAACTTTTGATATCACAAGATAGGTCTTGCTTTGTTTATGTTACATTAACCATTTTTGTACCAAATGGAATCTTCCTCTTTATATATAGCTGGAGTCCACTTCAAAATTTAGAGGTGTCAGGTTGTGTTTTCTTCAAAATTTATTTGGAAAAATGGCTGAACTTTTAGCAAACAGTGGAGGCCCTGATCAGACGCCACATTCTGTGGCGTCTGATCTGGGCCTGCACTGTTTGCCAGGTTACCCGTTTTGGGGTTTCTGGTACTAAATGGGTTAAGCAACGTATCGTTGTTCCCTGGACATAGCATTTTAAAATTTTATGATGATGTCAGAACATTGCCACCATGTTGGTTTTGTGGTCGCATTTGTAGAGTTTATATGGAGTTTTGGGGCTTTTTCTTCACAATATGCCATGGTTATTTCATTGCAGTAACATTTGCCGGATCCCTCGTAAGATATTTGAACACTCAGCCTAGCACCCTCGTGTTCAGACAGCTTTCTCGGGATCCAGCAAATGTTATTGCATGAAAAACCATGGGTGTTCCCTATGTTCTTTCATGAAGATTAATCATCAAAGAGATTCTATGGTCATTTTGTTATGCTGATTCAAGAAGACTGGCTAAAATATGCAACCTTGTACTGGTTGAAAAGGGAGGCCCTCCAGTCAAGTATCACATTTGATAGCTTGATAAGAAAGGAAGCATTTGATTAATATATCACTCTTGATTGGAAGGGAGGCATTCCATTTACACATCACACTTGATACCATTCAAGTAATCCGACCCTACCCATTGGGACTTGAAGAAATAGATGGGCTGCATGATGCTTCCACGCAGAGCTGAAGCCGTCCGCATACTAGTACTGGTAAACCGCTTAGAGGATCTAAGCCGGTCCAGGAACTGCGGTGCGAGGTGGACCGTCCATTCTTATAAACCCTATTGGTTTGATTGGGTGACAGGGCTTGAGGTTTCATTTCATCTCAATGTCGGGTAAAAGTCCCACAAATTTGGAAGGGACGTCTCCAAAATGACCTATACTGTGTTTACGGGGATGTTTAACCTCAAATCAAACAAACAAACAAGCCATTCAAGTATCTTTTTTGTTGAGAAGGAGGGCAATTTACAATACATCTAGAGATACAGATATAACAGTAAAGTCTTCCGATTTCTTCTGATCCCTTTTGTATAATACTTGTTTATATGTAACAGTTGTTACTATATTTGAGTTAGATGTACATGTATGTGCAAAGAAATAAGTTGTAAAAGAAGAATGGTTTCTTGGAAAGGGTCCACTTTGTTAGCCCAGTCCTATAGACTGAAACATATACCTTTGGAAAAAGTGTAGAACCAGATTTTGAGCCATCTTATCATTTTCTGCACTTTTTGCCATTCTGTTTATGATGAGTTGTGACTAATAACCCTATTTCGAACAATGATTTTGTTCAAAATACAGAACAGAAAAGTCCACTGCAGAAACCCAGGGGTGAAAGGGTTAAGACCTTAGGCAGTTGTCCTCCATTTTCTTTCAATATTTATGGTAACTACAAAAGTATTTCTCATGATGTTCATTTCAGACAAGACTTTCTGAACTCACAGGGCCAGGTTGAAATAAACAGAATAACAGCCTTAAGTAATACTCTACATCGACAACTAGAGGTAATGGTTATTCATTTAACCTATAATATTTTATTTGTTTGTTTTATTTGAGGTTTAACGTCCCCGTCAACACTGTAAAGGTCATTTGGGAGACGTTGCTTCCAATTTTGTGGGACTTTTACCCGACATTGAGATGAAATGACATCTCAAGCCCTGTCGCCAAATGAAACCAATAGGGTTTATTAGCATGGACTGTCCGCCTCGCACTGCGATTCCTGGACAGGCTTAGATCCTCTAATTTACCAGTACTAGTGTGCGGGCCGGATTCAGCTCTGCGTGGAAGCAGCCCGTATATTTCTTCAAGCCAACCTATAATATTACTAACAGGATGGTGGAGCAGATGATCTTAACCCTTGTTCTGCTGAATATTCAAATATGCCACACCCACTACCGATTATCAACCAATCACATTACTTGATGCGAATTATTGCAACAAATTCACAATCTGAATGACAAACAATGTAGATCCTGATCAGATGGCTTCTTCAGAAGCCATCTGATCTGGATCTACATTGTTTGAAAGTCCGATGGCAGAAGCCATCTGATCTGGATCTACATTGTTTGAAAGGTAAGGCATATCCGGGCTCAGCAGGACAAGGGTTTAAACGTTTTTTTCATTGTTTTTCAGAGAAAATCAAGCTTGACAGTTCATGTTGAGACATATTTTCTCTGACACATAAGAAAAACATGTCTCATATCTTAGCCCCAGATAAGAGGTGATATACAAATATTATTTTTCTTATTTCTGCATGAAAACATACGTTGTGGGTACTCATTAGAAGCGCCTCGCTGAGGCACTTCTAATGAATACCCACAAAATATGTTTTTTGTGCAGAAATAAGAAAAATATCAGTAGTTTTTGACTGAAAAAGCTCCTTATCTGGAGCTATGCTCAAATGCACCTTAACCCATTTTGTACCAGAACCCCCAAAAAGGGTACCCTGGCAAACAGTGCAGGCCCAGATCAGACGCCACATTCTGCGGCATCTGATCAGGGCCTCCACTGTTTGCAAAAAGTTCAGTCATTTTCCAAATACATTTTGATGAAAAAACAACCTGACACCCCTAAATTTTGAAATGGACTCCTGCTATATATAAGGTGGAAGATTCCAATTGGTACAAAAAGGGTTAAAGGTTAAGTGTATTGCTATTGAATATATGCTATCTATACATGCATTCAGCCATAGCGAAGATATGCAGGCCGGTGATGATGATTTCGTGTTTAACGACACATCAACCCTCTTTGTGGGTCATAAGCGTCAACTATATTCAGGCTGGTCTGAGTCTTATCTGGTTACACTGTTCTGCTGTTAGTAGGAAAACTGTGCATAATAGGAAACTGAGTGCAATTGTTTTCTTGTTTAAATTTCAGCCCTCAAACCTGATTTTTTTCCTCTAATAATGGATGGAAAATTATGTAAATACATGTATTAGTAATAAAGGTAAATTTTCAAAGTTTATTGAAGTATGAACAACATTGGGTCATGAGCAAACTTTTAATTCTCCATTATAAACACATGTGGGTACTTGTTAGAATCATAGAAGCCTCAGTGGTGTAGTGGTTATGCTACTCGCCTTGTAAACCGGGGTCCCAGGATCGATCCCAGGCTTCTTCAGACTTTCGGAGGAGTCTTTAAACTATGGTCCCGTCTCGGTATGACCTTAGCTGTTGGTGAGACGTAAAACTCAAACACTCACTCACTTGTTATCCCCCGCCGAAGGCGGAGGGATATAGTTTTGGCGTTGTCCGTCCGTCCGTCCGTCCTTCCGTGTTTACGAATGGACACTTATTGGGTATTTTGTAAGTTCAATGGGCACTTGTTGGGTAATTTCGCTTGTTGGGTATACCCAACAGTCAGATCTATCTAAACGTGTTCAATGATACCATATTGGTTATTTGGTACAAGGTACCCAACAAATATTTGGACACTGAAGTCCGTAAAATCTGTCCATTAGATGGACAGCCCGTTACCTGTTGGGTATACCCAATACTTTTGGATATTCACATGTTGGGTATACCCAATAGTCCTTGCGGATGGACATACAATGGACTATTGGGTATACCCAACAGGGATCAGATGGTTGTTAGGTAGAAAGTATGCACATAAGGCACATATTGGGTACTAATTTACAGTTGGTTATACGAAATACTGAAGGTACCTGCTGGGTATACCCAATACTGTTGGGTATTCACCTGTTGGGTATACCCAATAGTCCATGCGGACAGACATACAATGGACTATTGGGTATACCCAACAGGGATCAGATGGTTATTGGGTAGAAAGTATGCATAGAAGGCACATATTGGGTACTTATTTACTGTTGGGTAAGAAGGCAGCAATATGTAATGAGGTATTGTGGACCTGGAAATTCATTACCTAACGGACCACCCGTAAACCAGTTAGATGCCATTTGTATGGAGCATGATTATTGCTATGCTCAAAATGTGAATGAATATGATTGTGACGTTCAAATGTTGAGAAACTTAAGGGCTCATTCAGGACTTACTTTGATGGAAAGACTTACCAAGCAATTCTTAATCAGACCACTGATCAGTCTAAAGGCAGCCACTAGGATTCGTTTGTATTAAGGGGACAACCGGTTGGACTCCGAGAACACCCCCAGGGGCGTTCCCGGAGCCCAATCGATTGCCCCCCTTGTTGTATATAGTTGTTATTATTGGTTATAGTTGTAGTTGACACTTTAGCTCAGTTGGTAGAGCACCGGTCTGATAAGCCGGAGGTCATAGGTTCGATTCCTATTCGTGTCATATATTTTTTTTGGACGGGTTTTTAAAAAAAATCCGTCCTTTAAAATAGCGATGTCCGGGCGGGCGGGCGGGCGGGCGTCCTGCGGGCGGGCGGGCGTCGTCCCAGGTTTACCTTTTGGTTAACCTTTTTTTCAAAGTGATATTTTTCATCTATTCTGTAGCAGATTGTTTTAATATCAGGACTGATGCAAAAGTGGAGGTACCGCTTTCATGTATTATCCATAAATGGCGCAAAAGACTAAAATTTTGGCGGAAATTGTCATTTTTCAAACTTGTGTTTTTTCAGGTTTACCTTTTGGTTAACCTTTTTTCAAATGCCAGTGTAGTGGCTAGAGTGCTGGACTACGAATCCTATTGTTGACTATGAATCTGAGGGGCGTGAGTTCAAACCCCGGTGGAGACATTTTTTTTTTTTTTTTGTATTTTTTTTTTTCTTTTTTTTTTTCTTTCTTTTTTCATTCTTTTTTTTCTTTATTTTTCTTTTCTTCTCCATAAACACATATGAACAATTATTATCTTCCTCCCCTGATAGTTGCTTGTAATAATACATACATGCATGCACAGGCATGGAATTTTCTTTTTTTTTTTTTTTTTTTTTTTTTTTCGTTCTTTTTTTAACTCACCTGAGCACGAAGTGCTCAAGGTGAGTTGATGTCCGTCGTCCGTCAACAATTTCTTTAAACGACATCTCCTCCTGGGATAATGGCCCGATTTCAAAATTATTTTACAGAAATGTTCATTAGGTGACCCTTTTTCAAAATTGCTAAAATCAGTGGCCACTAGAGCTAGAGCTAAAAATAGAAAAAAACTTTATTTTTTTTTTCTTCTTAAAACACATAAACAGATCATACATATCCCCCCCCCCCCCCCCACGCCCCCTCCACAAGAAGTTGTTACTGGGTTAGGATATTGCATTTGTTCTGTACATACATGCATACTTAGTTTTACATACATACCCTACCCACCCCACCCTACCCTAGCATACCCTACCGCACAACCCCACCCCACCCTACCCTAGCATACCCTACCGCACAACCCCACCCCACCCCCATCCCAAAACAACCCCAATCCACCCCCAACCCCACCCCATCCCACCACTCCCCACCTTACCCGACCTCACCCCATCCCACCCACCCAAGCCCACCCCACCCCACAACCCCACCACACCCCATCCTACCCCACACCCCACCCCACCACAAATTCCACCCCGTCCCACCAGTCTCCTAGCCCATCCCATCCCACCCCACCCCATGCTACACCACACCAGCACACCCCACCCTACCCCACCCATGCCACCACCATCCTAACCGTACTGAAAAAAAAACCCGTCCATAATGCCATTAGGCATTTTTCTTGTTTTTTTATAAAAGAGCTCTTTTATAAGACAACAATGAACACAATGAACTGTTTCTAATTCTATTTTATTGTCTTGTTGTATTTTGTTAAAGTTGAAATGAACACAAACTGTCTTGTATTTTCTTGAACAATTAAACATTAAATTCAGGATGTATTATCAGGTTTCCATTCCTTATTCCCCCCATATCTACCTCGTCTGAAATTCTGAAGACAAACCACCTGTCAAGTGACAACAACTCCTTCATAGGAAACGAATTGGAGAATACAATTACTATTGGGCTCTTAAATATCTTTTTCTGCACTTGATACTTTGTGCTGACAATGTATCCGTTTTTCAAATCTTCTATAAGACGCAGATTGTCTGGTATTGTGGACCTTGGGAGGTCGAACAGTACCAGACCTTCTGAGTTATATAGGTAACTATTGTTACGATAGTCTATCTCTTGGAACAAGAGAGTTTCTCCATATTTCTTGCTAGCCAGAAACCACTGACACATCACAGATTTACCTGCTCCTCCAGGCTCATCCACAACCCATATGACAGCTCTGTCATTGTCCTTCAGATCATCTATATGCTTCAGCAGATCGATCTGCCAGGGCAATAATGTCAGAGCCTTCACACGTTCCTGGATGATCCTGGATTCACGTCGGGTATTTTCCTGATTTATGATGGATTCAAAGACCTTTCGGTCACAAGGAGCCACGGTCGAGGGCAGATAGTCTGCATAGGAAACAGAGGCAGATTGAATTTCATCAGAGTATAGACCTGCTCTGTATTGCGTTGATGTAAATTTGGTAGGGATATTCAGGAGCACTGCCTGTCTGTCTTCCTTCGTGATATACCTAACGCATTCACGAAAATTAACTGGCCGCTTCAGATCCTGAATAGCCAAACCAAATTTCTTCTTAAAGACTTTTTTGAATTTCTGGAAAGTATACTTTTCATTGGTTTGTATGTACATATGGGAATGACTGTTCTTATAGACGACAGAAGAAGCACCAAACTCATTACATACTGCTGCCTTATTAATAAAATTTTGATCTTTGATCATTCGCCTCTTTAAGATTCTTCTTCGAGATATGAATCTTAAGGAGGGATATCTGTGCCAGATTTTTTCGGCAATGGCACCGTAGATGGTCTGCCCACCACCTACTGGCTTCTTCCATAGTCGACGTCGACTTTTCATGGCCTTGACAGCAGCGATATGCTCTTTGGTGCTTCTGTGTCTTCTAAGAAGTCCTTGTGACCGGAAATGTTTTAGGCACAATGCACAAGAACATGCGTATTTCATCAAACGATGAGCAATCCTATATTTAACAGGTTTGGTAAATTCCAATAGGAAATGTGTCCCAGGTCTGGGTTCACTTTTTTCTGGTGCCCTTGCAAAAGTGATCTCATTGAGCTCACCCGTTCCCTCCACATTCTCATCAGTAACGGCAACTCTGTTTTTTGCATTCTGATTGTGCCTTTTAGACTTTAGATGTGGTGCTACGTTTCTCTTGAAATTAATTGCCAGTTCACAAATAGTACAGGTATAGATCCCGTCATCACCTAGGGTGATGCTGGGATCCATATCAGAATCTGATTTGTGATCCTTTTTCTGACGAGGACGAGGAGAAATTACTTTTCCCTGATTAGTTGGTACACTTTCTGTATTTGAGGGTGAAGAAGTTGCTTGTGGTTTGCCTTTGCTAGCCATATTTGAGGAAGAAGAAGTTGCTGGTGGTTTGCCTTTGTTAGCCATATTTGAGGAAGAAGAAGTTGCTGGTGGTTTGCCTTTGTTAGCCATTGTCATTTTATGACTCTTGCCAGTCAAATGCTTCAAATAGAAATCTTTGGAAAGATTAACTTTGCCACAGGGCACACAGCTGTACCCTGTGGTAAAGTTTTCAAGTGCATTATTTCTTTCTATAAACTCTAGATATTCGGGATCATTCCCCATTTTATACGCACTCACATCATGTAAGAGATTGATGTCCGGACAAGTCTTGACCTCTTCTATCCTGCGTCTACATTCTTTGCAATCAGCAGGTAAATGGGGACGGATATACTTATTGCCATACCAACAAGCCCCCAACAACTTCTTCCGAACTTGAAATTTTATTTGGTGAAAGTACGATTGGATATGTGTAGGCCAATCCCCAATGTAGACATTTACCTTGCAGTGTTCACAATACCTGAGGTCATGTTCTGGATGACTGTTGTCATCCACAATAAGACCCACACAGTTATCGTGTAAACTGAGTCTAAAGTATTTTTTCTCCTTTGGTGAAATCACCAAATATTCATTCATCAGAAGCTTATTTTCCACACAAGCTTGGACACCGGAACAGTCCTTATCCGTGGAAAAATCTAATTGGGGTTTGGTCTCCATAAAATTCTTAGCATATACGCCTTGTAGTGCTTCCTCCTCCGGCAGAAGAGGTTCAATATCCCCCGTTTCTAATTTTCTGCATCTTAGATGAGTGTTCATCATGTCTTTAATTTTATTAAGGGCGAAACCTTTAGTCTCCACGGAGTTACTAGGATCATACAGTTTTTTTTCCAATTTTTTCCTCCTTCGAGGAAACCATACTGCGTACTTCTGGTTTATTTTTGGTTTAGTTGTCTGCATGTCTTTGAATTCTTTGTCATGCATCTCCTTGAATTCCTTTCGATCTCTGACATACTCCTTGACATTCGGTACATCATTGAAGGAAACCTTCCGCCCTTTTGGCGATGCCGGTTTACACTCATCTTCTGAACTGTCATCACTTGAGACTATGATACTTTCTTCTGAACTGTTATCACTTGAGACTACGATACATTCTGGAGATGGAGACCTAGTCCGCTTCTGAAAAAATATAATACAATTTAATGATTACATACCCTGCTGACAACAGTATCCACCACAACATCCAGTCCTCTGGGTAAGGTTACGGGTCTATCAAGATACGGGTTCGGAGGAACATACTCCTCTGCTTCCAGCGTTTCTCCATCCTCAACAATAAACTTATCATCCATATAATGTTCATTATATTCTTCTACATCTTCCTCACAACTGTCATACTCCATGTCATCATCCTCCGACTCAAAATTGATATATTCAGCCATTCTTACTAAGTAAATACAGCTTGTTAGTTTGAAATTTGAATTCCAAACTGACAAAGTTATCACACCACTCTTTTACACACGCCACAAATATTGGTTTCCATTACTGGTTCCCAGTATTACTATTTACCACATCAATATTGGTTCCCAGTCTACTTGCTGCGATGCTGCGGCAGGTATTACTAGCTTTGCTTTATACCTGCCGCGCAGCACGCAGCACAGCAAGTACAGTAGCTCAGAAAAGCCGGGAACCAATATTGATCTTGTGACGTCATATGTGACGTCGTATAAAAAAGTACCCAAGAAAAATTGGACTAGGGCGGGAAAAATATAGATTTTGTGACGTCATCATGTATGTGACGTAGTTTAAAAAGTACCCAAGAAAAAATTGGACTTGTTTCTGTCCGTAAATATGTTGGGTAGTTTAAAAAGTACCCAAGAAAAAATTGGACTTGTTTCTGTCCGTAAATATGTTAGGTAGTTTAAAAAGTACCCAAGAAAATATTGGACTTGTTTCTGTCCGTAAATATGTTGGGTAGTTTAAAAAGTACCCAAGAAAAAATTGGACTTGTTTCTGTCCGTAAATATGTTGGGTAGTTTAAAAAGTACCCAAGAAAAAATTGGACTTGTTTCTGTCCGTAAATATGTTGGGTATACCCTACAGTTGGGTATACCCAACAGTTCATGTGACACTATCGATTTTTTTGCACACGGTACAATCACGAGATATTATGACGTCATCAGAATTTTAGCGCGAAGTTATGACGTCATAATATCTCGTGACTTTCCGGAGCCAATCGGATTACGGAAATATCCGGAAATAACCGGTTCATTCCGGGAATTCCAACGGACAAGTAAAGACACGTAAGTTACTTTCTCAATGGAAAATATTTGTGAAAGCATTAAATTGTGCTGTTCTTGTGGATCGGAGGAAGAACATAAGGAATTAGTTAGCCGTAGGAACTTCGAGGATAACTTTCTGAAGAGGTACTTTGAAAATAATACACTTTCTATCGGCATTCAGTTAGACGGCCATCTTAAAGATCATCCGTCCTTATTCTATCTGATTCAAAAGAGAATTGACGAGGCATTTGATGTGTTACCATGTCGGCGGGACACTGTAGAACAATCGAATTGATAGCAGAGATCCGAGAAATTTCAAACTACGCAGTAAAAGTGGCACTACAGGCGAAAAACGATCTTGGCAATGCGTATCACATCCTTGACAGACACGATACAGAACTTCATGAAAACTGCACAGAGTTGGAAGGGGTGTTACGTGAATATAAATCGACAATAAATTATTTGAAAGACATTCTAATCCAATATGGTTACAGGTTAGACAAATTGGAAACCAAAGTACACAAACTTTACATGCAAAATGGTGAGGACGAAGCAAATGGTGAGGACGAAGCAAGTATCGAAGAAGGGGGCAGTTAAATTTCCAACACCGCTAAAAACATACAGCAGAGCAGCATTTCAACTACCATCGGACTATGACAAACTATTAGCACGCAAGCGAGAACCATCGGACTCTGACAAACTATTAGCACGCAAGCGAGAAGCTGCCAGAATTGAACGCCATTCAAAGAGACGGTTCCGGCCAGGAACTGTTGCTCTTAGACAAATAAGACAGTATCAAAGAAGTACTGAACTATTGATACCTAAAATGTCTTTCAGACGGTTGGTAAGATCAATCGCTAGTGACATTGACAATCAAAAGAGATTTCAAGAAAGTGCATTGCTAGCCTTACAAGAAGCTTCGGAAGCCTACCTGGTATCTGTTCTAGAGGATTCCAATCTGTGTGCAATACATGCCAAACGGATAACAATTCAACCCAAAGATATTCAGTTGGCAAAAAGACTAAGAGGATAAGTTCACAGAGGCAGACAAAGAAAATTCAGACCTGTGCAGCACCAAAATGGAAAACAGCAACAACATAATTATCAAATCAACAACAGCTAGATTTTGGGTGGAAACCATATTTTTATTTATAGTCTTGGTCTTTTCAATGGTTCAGTTAGTCAGAAGTGCAGATGATAGACCAGTATATTTTACATTGATCTCTGGAATCTGTGGCAAAATAGCTAAACTGAAAGTCAAGAGAATAGGAGGACCTTCTGTTGCTAAGAGAGAAAACGGAATATCTATAGTCGCTGATGATGATATGTTCGATGAAGTAGATGGTCCACACCGTATTCATCGCCGCCAAACAGAAGAACGAGAATGTGTCAATGTTAACCCGCTCAACAGAGATATTCCATAAATATTTTTCAGTTTAACCAGTTCAACAGCAAAACAAAAAAACTCTCATGCCAAAAAGACGACAACAAAGAGTCAAGACAACAACTCAAAAAAAATTGAGACTGTCAGACTATCAACACGAGTCTAAAACAACCGAACAACCTCAACCTACCTCGACAACTTCTACCTGTCAACGGAAACAACCTAAATACAGGTCAGAAGACATACTTTTCCTTTTCATTTGCATTTTTACATTCGTTCAAGCATGGCATCAGTTGGATTTATAGAAGGTATTCAGGCGATCATAGACGCTATGGTGGAAAATCTGGCAGTTACGGAAGAAATTGTTGGGGCCAGCGAAATGGAAATGACTACATTAACAGAACAAAGTTCAAGTATTCTAGGTGACGAAATCGCAACAACATCATTTTCCACATCTGAAACATATGGACTTGGTGCCCCAGAGGCGGCCACACAGACATCAAATGATTTTCTAACAGCCATTGATACGTCCAGTACAGAATCCATAGCATCTGAAAATCAGGTAGCAGCTGCTCAAATGTTAGCAGAACAACAAAGATTTAGCACTCCTATTATGGAACAGCGAGAGATGGATACCTTCTGGACAGACATTGACATATCTCCAGTTGCAGAAGAAGATGAAGAGGACATCCTGTTTTCCAGACTCTATGACGAAGTTGAAGACTTGCAGTTCAGGCAACCTAGTGACAGCTTAACGTTTCTAAGAAGTTCATTTACAAGAACTCCTACAAATATAACATTATCACCTACATCCACTTCTGTATTAGGAGTTTCACTTGTAGGAGGAGGAGTAGCAGCGTTAGGGGCAACAACACTCTTAGGTTCTTCCACCACCACAGCTGCTGCTGGAAGTATAAGTGTAATGGGAGGAACAGCAACAGCTGTTGGTGGTTTAACCGCTAAGATCCTGGCTGCACTGCCTATTGCAACGGTTGCAGGTGGAACTGCTGCTACAGTAGTATATCAGGTTGTACAAACAGTAGAGAACTTACTTCCTGGTTCAGTAGAATATTTTAACAGCTTAATTGACAAAGGATATACCCAAATAACTGAAGACAATGCTCTAAACTGGGTATCATTACTAATGGAAAATTCGTCTGTACTTGCAAAGCTGAAAACGTCAGGTACAAATGTTGCTCTGTTGTCTAACGGGGATATTGTTAAAGTTGGCTCGGCTATTGCAAAGGCCTTAAAAACAAGCAATCTTGGAGAAAGCGTGTGGCATGGTGCAAAAACTGTTATTCCAAGTTTAACAAAGACATCTCCATTGATCAGAAACCTGAATAGTGATGTTGTTCGACACCAATGGCAAGCATCGACATTACTGTAATTTCTTTCAGAAACTTTTCCATTCAAGAACTCCTATTCAAGTTAGTTCAAGAAGTCAGAAGAACAGACCTACTTCTCACAGGTCATTTCAGTCAACTCAACAACAAGAGAAAGTTTCGAAAATAGCAACACAACAACAACAGTAAGTGTCAAAAACCACCATGACTGACGCTGGGGCAACAGACAGTGACTACCGACGCTACGATGAATTCGGGAATCCACTGTGGAACACATTGGCAATAGATTCGGCAGAACAAAAGCAAAGATTAACAGATATTAGCAGTATCTCCAATATAACATCTACATACATCAAAGCTGCTACAGAAGGTCTGAAGGAAAAAACAGGACAAAGTCAAATTATTTCATCACTGTTTTCAGTGAAAGAATTTTTAAAAGACGGTAATGATGAGGATGCTATCCAATCCTACAAAGAAATTAAAGAGGCACTTGAATTGAAACAAAAGTTAGCCAAAGCTGAAGATATGTATGTGAAGAAATTCACAGATGGGTTTTACATCAATCCCAAGAATGGCACAATTCGATACTTTGATCCTACTGATCTAGAATACAAAAACACTAGGAAAGTTAAACCCATTCCAGACACAGAAATGCTGATCTATCCAGTAGAGCACAAGACTGTAGATGGAACATACACAATGTATACCGTTAAACTTCCAGCTCCAGAAATGGAGGAAAAAATTGAAAAAAATGATAAAAGAAATATTGTCTGTCATGAACTTATAGGGTACACTGAGATTCCGCAAATGGGTGTAGGGATAGATGAAATGGATGCTCGGGTAATTGCATTTGGTAGCGGTAAAATACCCCTAGCAAACATTGACCATTATGATACATGGACCTACAAAGCGCAAGAAAGCTTCAACAAAGATGGGACAATTCCGGACTTTAACGACATGGTGTTCCTCATGGAAGACAACGTTACTAACATCAAATATGATCCATACGAAAGTGGTACCTATACACCTTTAATCCCCTGCAAGGGCGTTTATAGTAGACAGGTTGTTAAAAAAAAGCCAAAGTACTCCAGCGAATTCCGCAACGAGTCTGTCTTTGAGACATTCACAGGCACTGGGCAAACATTTAATGTGAAAGATCAACACACAGGCATTGGAATTATCTGCTATGAAGACAGGTTGAACATAATAGGGGCTCATAGGAGCTACAGTCAGGACTCTGACTATTTAGGAAAAGCGAAGCTTACAAAATTATATCTTATTTTGAGACAAGTCAAAGTTGAAAAAGAAGACGACGACATAGACGACGAATGGGCAAACATATGGGACATGGTCATCCGCCAGCAGTTAGAATCCGATGTTATATACTCTGGGTCAATGACCTTAGGTCCAAACTTTAATCCAAGACCTGAAAATGTAGAGATCATCAACATGCCAAAGCCAATAGAAGTAGAACATAGCACAGAGAGAGAGAGGACAGATGCCTACTTTACAGACACTCATACCGAAATGTCAGAGCAAGTTAAAGAACAACATCCACTGTACATGCACTCTGCAAGCGACCTGCCACCTGACCTTAATCCCCAGCAGAGCTCAATAGAACCATTGGGTAATGAAACATGGTCACAATGGGTCCTCAGAAACGGTCATCTGTCAGAAGACGATTCAAGTAAATTAGAAGGCTTCTTTTCAGATGCCCAGAAACTCTTCGCCTCATCCAAATACAGTCCGCTGACAATCAGATCATCTAGACTCATGGATGCAGTCTCTAGAGCAATCGAATCATGCTTAGCCACAAGTAGAAGATCGGAAAGAATGTTCAGCAGCATTTCAAACAATGTCAATGAATATTCTCAAGAACTCAGTGGTATGGGTTATCAACTGGTATTCGATCACAGATTCAGACCATTCGTTGACTGTAAACTTAACACAACTCAAACGTTGTTGACATACACTTCTCAAGGGCTGGATGAGACAGTTCTGCAATCGGTATTGAAATTTGATGAGTTGATGACAACAAAAGTTGGACCTGTCAGTGGAGAAAGGGAAATTAAAGTCTTTCATAGGCAAGGCGACTTATTCAGAACAATGTTTGCAAAAGTTGAAAATGGTAAAACGTTCAAAGATCTCATTTTCATGTTAGGACTCTTCATTGAATTCTACAGTTACAAATTGGCAGAAACAGAGCTATCCTATCCAACCTATGAGCAGCTGATGAACAAATTGGCTCCTGCAAATTGGAGACACAATGACGGGAGAATCTACACACCATCATTCGAAGACAGGCACTTGTCATATTTCTTACATCCTCCACAAGATGTGCGTCGTAGAGCATACGAGAGTCTTCTCACATGGCATGTTGTCACTGCCTTGATTCTTGGTTACATCAAACATGATAAGACAGACCTAGAAGGAACACAGGCATCAGAATTGGCTGATCAGTTCCTAAAGTCTGTAGCAGTAGAGACTGTGACACAATGTAAGGGAACATTGGCTGCAGGTGCAGCCTACTTCGATAAATACTATGACTCCCCATTGCTCTGCCAGTACGGAGAGATCTCTGGATTAGATGCACGATATCAGTCAGGCCATGGTCTTTACTGGATCAGAGAGGAAAATGTCTTTGCTGCCCAAGACGCTTTCGAAGGAGGTATTGTCATCCAGTATTCAAGACAAGAAGAGAGTCGACTAAAAGATCCAGACCAAGACTTCTGGAGGGATGTGATGGTATTTGATAGAAAGGTATATAGGTACTGGACATTCTTAACCCCGACATGGATGAGGTCTATGAAAAGAACTGATATAGGAAGGAATCTTCAGGAATGGAATGAGGTCTTTAGAGGAGTATCCGTTTATAAAGCTTTCCTCAATGCAGTAGGAAAACATAAATTCACAGACAGTCACAATCGCCATACACAGTCAGAAAGATTGTTGGAAATAGACCAGAACATGGATATTCGGAAAGTTTTGGGATTGAAAAACCCAGGTCCAAGAAAGGAAACAACCTTACAAAAGCTTCTGGCGATGTGGGATGTCCAACATGAGTGCAATTATCAAAACGTAAAGACGGCAGACAAGTCTTCTCCTCTCTTTGATTGGTGGGATTTCTACTACAATATGTTTGCAAAACAAATACTCTGGTCAGGGATGTATTTGTACAATAACTATGTTGCTCCAAACCACGTTCCATGGGAACAGCATCCAGGAGACCAGAAAGACTATAGTCCTATCCCTGATTACGTCTATGGTCAGCTCCAGAAGTATGAAGACGACACCGGTACGCAACACTGGTACTATCCCCAAACTGAAGCATTGTCCTCTATAACTTTCAATAACGCAGACTATGTTCTGACAGGTGGTGATTTCAAACTAAATGGCTCTGGGATGTATTTCATTAATCCAATCATTCCAGAAAGGGATGGAGACTGGCTTAGTAAGCAGAGTGACGACTTCAAAAAGATCTTCAAAATACAAGGCTCTTATGGAAAGAACTACCTGACTGTGCTAAGACCATTTGGAAAGTATCTGTGGGTGAATGACACGGAAGTGGACATTCGACAGTACTTTGGCAGACCGTATTTCAGACTTGGTAATAGGATGTCAATTTCTTCCGTTGCAGAATTGGAAGACTAAAACATCATACTGTGCTTCAAGACACAAAACAAAATGGAAGTTGGGAAGACTGCAAACGAGAAACGTAACATAATCACACTCCTTATGTCATCTGAAGGACAAGAAGCAGTGAAATCGGCATTTGAACTGGCCGGAATAACCATACCCCCTGCATCAAACATTTCACAAATAAAATCTGATATAACATATGCTCTCCTGAATGCAACCGACGCCAAAAATAATATTTTTTCACTTGTGGCTAGAATGGAAGGAATTGAAAAACAAGTCGAGACACTTCAGAATACATTTGACACTAGATTCGAGACCTTAGAAAACAAGAACCTGTCATTTCAGACTGCAATAGATGATCTTAACACGAGACTTGAAACTATGTCTCATTCAGGATGACGCCAAAAATTTCAATTTGTTCAACCCAATTAAATTTTTGGACAGATACCCAATATATACCCATTCGCAAGAACAGTAAATAAGTACCCAACAATCGAAACCCAATTAAATTTTTGGACAGATACCCAATATATGCCCATTTGTAGGTGCGTCCGTCCGTCCGTCCGTCACACTTTTTTGTCCGGAACCGTTTCTCAGCAACTATTGCATGGAATTAAATGAAACTTGAAATAAATATGTATTATTATGCTGTGGTGATGCACGCGCAATTTTTTTTCGGATTGACTTTTTACATCCAGAGTTATGGCCCCTTGAATGATTGAAATTCTGGATTTTTCGTCGTCTCACTTTGTCCGGAACCGTTTCTCAGCAACTATTGCATGGAATTAAATGAAAATTGAAATAAATATGTATTATTATGCTGCAGTGATGCACGCGCAATTTTTTTTCGGATTGACTTTTTACATCCAGAGTTATGGCCCCTTAAATGATTGAAATTCTGGATTTTTTCGTCATCTCACTTTGTCCGGAACTGTTTCTCAGCAACTATTGCATGGAATTAAATGAAACGTGAAATAAATATGTATTATTATGCTGCGGTGATGCACGCGCAATTTTTTTCTGGATTGACTTTTTACACCCAGAGTTATGGCCCCTTAAATGATCGAAATTCTGGATTTTTCGTCGTCTCACTTTGTCCGGAACCGTTTCTCAGCAACTATTGCATGCAATTAAATGAAACTTGAAATAAATATGTATTATTATGCTGTGGTGATGCACGCGCATTTTTTTTTTGGATTTACTTTTTACATCCAGAGTTATGGCCCCTTAAATGATTGAAATTCTGGATTTTTCGTCGTCTCACTTTTTTGTCGAGAACTGTTTCTCAGCAACTATTGCATGGAATTAAATGAAACTTGAAATAAATATGTATTATTATGCTGTGGTGATGCACGCACAAATTTTTTTCGGATTGACTTTTTACACCCAGAGTTATGGCCCCTTAAATGATTAAAATTCTGGATTTTTCGTTGTCTCACTTTGTCTGGAACCGCTTCTCAGCAACTATTGCATGGAATAAAATGAAACTTGAAATAAATATGTATTATTATGTTGCCGTGATGCACGCGCAATTTTTTTTCTCAATTTTGGCCAGATATATTTTCTTGCCATTCTACACGAAAAACCCATTCGGCGGGGGATATCAATTCAACGAATTTGCTTGTTATAATCCCCTTAATGAGGCGATTCTAATAAGTACCCATATCTTTATTTGGTTGTGTTTAGGTTTTATGTCCCCGTAAACACTATTTAGGTCATTTTGGAGACATTGCTCTTGATTTTGTGGGTTAATCCATCATTGAGAAGAAATAACATTTCAGGCCCTACCGCCCAAAGAAACTGCTAGGGCACCAAGTTTCCTGGGCAGACTGAGACATAAACCAGTACTCAAATTCCGTCGGTTTCAGCTCTGTGCAGAAGCACCTTGCAGCCCAATTTAGGGGTGTGTGTGTGTGTGTGGAGGGGGGAGGGGGGGGGGTTGCTGAGGGGCTTGTTTCTGGTTTCTAGCAGAAAATAAGGAAAATTATCTGAAATTATTCATTCTTACCTGGAGTGAGTTATTGAGTTTTACGTCTCACTTACAGCTAAGGTCATATAAAGACTGGACCTCGGTTTGAAGACTCATCCGAAAGTCTGGAGAAACCCGGGATCGATCCTGCGACCCCTGGTTTACAAGGCGAGTAGCATATCCACTACACCACGGCGGCTTCTCATTCTTACCTGGAGCTTTCAAGGTGATAACACATGCATATGCAGCATATTCTGTCTTGAGAATATATGTTTCTAATAGTAAATAAGGAAAATCAATCCTAAATTAATTATGCTTGTTTACTCCTTATCGTGGGCC
The DNA here is from genome assembly GCA_963580285.1 of Lucinisca nassula. Taxonomy (NCBI): domain Eukaryota; kingdom Metazoa; phylum Mollusca; class Bivalvia; order Lucinida; family Lucinidae; genus Lucinisca; species Lucinisca nassula. The sequence goes on from OY757010.1 coordinate 174,544,240, forward strand.
CCCGCCCATAGGGGCTTGAAGAAATTTATGGGCTGCATGAAGCTTCCACGCAGAGCTGAATCCGGCCCGCACACTAGTACTGGTAAACCGCTTGGAGGATCTAAGCCTGTCCAGGAACTGCGGTGCGAGGCGGACCGTCCATGCTAATAAACCCTATTGGTTTCATTGGGCGACAGGGCTTGAGATGTCATTTCATCTCAATGTCGGGTAAAAGTCCCACAAAATTGGAAGCAACGTCTCCAAAATGATCACAGTGTTGACGGGGACGTTAAACCTCAAATCAAACAAAATACTCCTTATCGTACCGGCTCCGATAGCTCAGTTGGTAGAGTGTCCGCTCCGGGGAACGGGAGGTCACGAGTTGGATCCCGGGCCGCGACATACCAAATTCGTTTAGAATGGTACTAGCTGCTCCTCGCTTGGCACTCAGATTTACAGGGTGTGCTAGGACTGGTCGACTGAACAGTCTCAAAGGTGGTCTTAATATAGGAATTTTACTGTATCTGATTGGATATCTGCACATTTGGTTGTGTCATAATTGATCTGATACTTTTCTATCCATGTTAGTTTGTGATGTCATAATCTGAAGTTTGATGATCAAAGGATTCAGCTAGACTACTGAAATTGTTTAGGGTTTGACAGTTATTGAGTATCACATCCACTCCAGAGTCTAATGAACATTGAGATCTGTGGTATTACATTTGTGTAATGAAAATATTAGGAAGACAGAGAAAATCACCTATATGTAAGGCAATTTATATCACATCATTAAGTTTTAAAGTAACCAGCAGGCAACACAGCAGACGACAGTTGTTCTGATTGATTGTCCCCTGACATTAGTGGAAGGAGACTTTAGTAATGGGTTTGTCCGTCCTTCAATCCATCAGTCAGTCTGTCCGTCCATTGACACAACTCCGCAACTTCTACGGTTTTCAAGGGATTTTGATGAAACTTTCCACTTATTGTTCCCATGACCTGAAGATGATCATATTTCATAGAGGTCGTGCTTGACTGATTTATATCTATGATCCTGACCTTGACCTTTGACCTACTTAAAAGAAAAAAAATAACATTGATCATAACTTTTTAACCGTTTAAGATAGAGCCTTCATATTTTGCATGTAGGTTCCTTGTGACAAGGGCTTCACACCCATTCAAAAAGGTATGACCTGTGACCTTGACCATTGACCTACTTAAAAGAAAAAATAACAATGGCCATAACTTTTGAACCTTTTGAGATAGAGCCTTCATATTTTGCATATAGGTTCCTTGTAACAATCTTTACCTGTGACCTTGATCTTGACCTGTGACCAATTTTGAAGACAAAATGACCATGCTCGGGGGACATATTCGTGTTTCACAAACACATCTTGTTCTAGATTTTCCTTGTTTAATTTTTTCTTCTTCATGATATTCCACTGAATATCAATGTATGCACAGAAACAGATTTTGGGTTTTGGATAACTAAAGGATAAAATTTTGTTGATTCTTCATTAAAACCTATGTTCTGGATATTTATTTCAACTGCCTTGGTGAAACGTTTCAAATGGATACCCACAAAGTAGGTTTATATGGAGAAATAAGGCAAATTATCACCAAATACCCACATTACAGTAAAACTTCGATGGCTCGAACTCCGATGGCTCGTTTACCATGGATGAGTCGAACCCGTTCTTGAGTCCACAGGCAGTTTCTCCAAATACGATATAGGGGTAATTTAGGAAGATTTTCTTCATTTATCTTGCAAATGTATGCTGTGTGTACTCATTAGAATCGCCTCATCGAGGTGATTCTAATGAGTACACACAACGTACATTTATAATACAGAACACCGAAAATATATCCACAGTTATCTCCATTATGTCTCCTGGTATGGCACTAATAGTATCCCTCTGTGGCTCTAACTACCGCTGACTCGAACAAATGTGTATGGTCCCAAAGTGGTTCGAGCCATCGAAGTTCGACTGTATTATGATTTCCATTTTATTTACAGAGAATATCAAAAGAGGTTGATAAAAGTGAGCAAGAGTTAGCTCAGCTAGAATTTGAAGTTCAGAAACAGAGAAAGGAGGTGAAGTTTAAACAACTAGAGCAGAAACAGCATGAGATTTCATTGGCTGCAGCTGCTACTTCATCAACCAATCAGAAGTCTGTGATACATGAAGAAATGGAGCATTCAGGTTAGTCATGTTTGATTTGAATGAAAGCTGTGTTTGAGGGAGTGGCACCACTGGTATAGGGGGCAGAGCTGTGGAAATAACATGCCCGACTTGTCCAGCTAGTCCCATTTTACTCATGACATGTGAAAATTTCTAGTTTACTTGTCCTGAGCCAAGTATTATTTATAGAAACAAATAAGGTTGCTATTTTAAATCCCCCAATGTCGGGTAAAAGTCCCACAAAATTGGAAGCAACATCTCCGAAATGACTTTTACAGTGTTGACGGGGACTTTAAACCTCAAATCAAATAAACAAACAAAACATCTCGTAAGAATGTCCGTAACACTTTGTTGTCCACTCCATATCTCCTGAACCCTTTGATAGATTTTAGACTTTGGTCAATTATTTGTCTCAGTGAGCTGATGTGCAGAACCCATAAATGAACCATGCTGACTCAAGGTCAAGATCACAGTTGAAGGTCACAAGGTTGAAACTTTGAATTTTGTGTCCGTTCCATATCACCTTTACCCTTGGAAGGATTTACATTAAACTTTGGTCAAATATTTTTTTCAATGAGCTGATGTGCAGAACCCATAAATGAACCACGCAGACTCAAGGTCACATTTGAAGGTCAAGAGTTTGAAACTTTGAATTTTGTGTCTGTTCCATATCTCCTTTACCTCTGCAAGGATTCTTACTAAACTTTGGTCAATTATTCTTTTTAGTGGGCTGATGTGCAGAACCCATAAATGAACCATGCCAACTCAAGGTCAAGGTCATATTTGCAGGTCAAGAGTTTGAAACTTTGAATTTTGTGGCTGTTCCTTATCTCCTTTACCTCTGCAAGGATTCCCACTAAACTTTGGTAAATTACCCCCCTCAGTGAGCTCTTGTGCAGAACCCATAAATGAACTATGCCGACTCAAGGTCAAGGTCACATTTGAAGGTCAGGAGTTTGAAACTTTGAATTTCATGTCAGTTCCATATCTCCTTTCCCCTGGAAGGATTTTCATTAAACTTTGGTCAATTTGTCCCCCTCAGTGAGCTCATGTGCAGAGACCATAAATGAATCATGCCGACACCAGGTCAAGGTCACATTGGAAGGTCATGAGTTCGGAACTTGGAATTTTGTGTCCGTTCCATATCTCCTTTACCCTTCAAGGGATTTTCATTAAACTTTGGTCAGTTATCCCCCTTAGTGAGCTGATGTGCAGAACCCATAAATGAACCATGCCGACTCAAGGTCAAGGTCACAGTTGAAGGTCACAAGTTTGAAACTTTGTATTTTGTGTCCGTTCCATATCTCCTTTATCCCTGGAAGGATTTTCATCAAACTTTTGTGAAATATACCCCCTCAGTGAGCTGATCTGCAGAATCCATAAATTAACCATGCCAACTCAGGTGAAGGTCACAAGGTTGAGCCTTGATACAAAGTGCGGCGGGGAATTTGGCTGTCCCTCAGACTGCTTTCTTGTTTGATAATTGAAGGATAGTTTTCCTTATTTCTCCATATAAACCTATGTTGTGGGTATTCATTAGAACCGCCTTCTAATGAATACCCACAACACAGGATTTTATGGAGAATTGACAAAAACTATCATTCAGCTATCACAAAATACCAACCTTATCTGTTGCTATGTACCATTGGTACCTGTCCTAATAGTCTATGAGACAAGTATTGAGAATGTTTATGATCAGATTTGCTGGAACTGTCTTCCTAAGGTGAATGATGACTTAAAAGGAAGTTAGTTTGGCTTAAAAAGATCTGCATGCTTTCTGGTTGCCACTGCTAAATGGAAGTCTTCAGTCCCTATGGGAATGATCAGACTGCACAGATGTGCAGCTTATTCGCTCCTTCGTTATTTGCCAGTTGCAAAAACAGGTTTTCCGAAGTCTTGACTCATTCATGTACATTATTGATTCAAAACAAGAAGTCTCAGAAATTTGTGATGATTCTATTGGAAATTTTTCAGCAAAATACTTCCTTTGACCTACATGAATACATAGAAATGTGAAAAATTGACCGAGAATAAAGATTGAAAACAGTCAAACTTCAGTGGTTTTAAGGGGAGGCAACTCCTTCAAAAGTATTTTTGTCTCCTGTGTCAATAGGAGTCAACTCTTAAAGGAAAGAATTTGCTCCTGAGGAGCAAATTCTTTCCTCTAAGAGTTGACCCCTTTTTCAGTGGGACAGGTCTTATAGAAAAGCGAATAGGAAGTCCCGAAGGTTGTCTCCCTTTGAAAAATGCTGGACAAATCTGCCAGGTGTTCCCATTCCCCTTAACTCTTCTGGGACCTTGAGCATTTGTTTTAAACAGGGTTAATCAGGAAGGATACATAATGGGGATTAGTAAGTCATAGCCCCAGATAAGAGGGAGTAACCAAATATTATTTTTCTTATTTCTGCACGAAAACATATGTTGTGGGTATTCATTTGAAGCACTCCGCCGAGGCGTTTCTAATGAATACCCACAACATATACATGTATTTTCGAGCAGAAATAAGAAAAATATCAGTAAATATCAGGGGCCAGTTGTTCAAACCATCCGCACACTTGTACTGGTAAACCGCTTAGAGGATCTACGCCTGTCCAGGAACCGGGGTGCAAGCCAGACCGTCCATGCTTATAAACCCTATTGGTTTCATTGGGCGACCGGGCTTGAGATGTCATTTCATCTCAATGTCGGGTAAAAGTCCCACAAAATTTGAAGCAACGTCTCCAAAATGACCTATACTGTGCTGACGGGGAGTTAAACCTCAAATCAACCAACTCAAATCAACCAAAGCATCGTTAGCTTAACGAGCTCGTTAGTGATCATATTGTTAACTGTTCTAGCAAGTTTGATATTCAAAATTTTGGTATTTTTGCTGAAAAACTGTGAGCAGCTTTTGGAAAAGCTGCTCACTTTTTTTTAGCTCACCTGTCACATAGTGACAAGGTGAGCTTTTGTGATCACTTTTCGTCCGTCGTCAGTGCGTGCATGTGTGCGTGCGTCCGTAAACTTTTCTTCAAACGACATCTCCTCCACTGACACTGACACTGATCGGATTTTGACCAAACTTCACAGGAATGATCCTTAGGTGGTCCCCTTTCAAAGTTGTTCAAATGGTTCCGGTCCGTTGCACATATAGGTCACAGTAGCCAAAAATAGATTTTTTTTACCAAAAACTTAAAAAATCTTCTTCTCTGAAACCGCAAGGCCCAGGTCTTTGATATTTGGTATGAAGCTTCATCTAGTGGACCCCTACCAAGATTGTTCAAATTATAGTGCTGGGGCCAAAAATGCCCCCGCACGGGGGCCCTTTGGTTTTACATGGGCTTATATAAGGAAAATCTTTAAAAATCTTCTTCTCTGAAACCGCAAGGCCCAGGTCTTTGATATTTGGTATGAAGCTTTATCTAGTGGACCCCTACCAAGATTGTTCAAATTATAGTGCTGGAGCTAAAACTGCCCCCGCACGGGCCCTTTGGTTTTACATGGGCTTATATAGGGAAAATCTTGAAAAATCTTCTTCTCTGAAACCACAAGGCCCAGGTCTTTGATATTTGGTTTTGAAGCTTCATCTAGTGGACCCCTACCAAGATTGTTCAAATTATAGTGCTGGGGCCAAAAATGCCCCCGCACCAGGGCCCTTTTGTTTTACATGGGCTTATATAGGGAAAATCTTTAAAAATCTTCTTCTCTTCAACCGCAAGGCCCAGGTCTTTGATATTTGGTATGAAGTTCATCTAGTGGACCCCTACCAAGATTGTTCAAATCATAGTGCTGGAGCTAAAAATGCCCCCCGCACGGGGGCCCTTTGGTTTTACATGGGCTTATATGGGGAAAATCTTGAAAAATCTTCTTCTCTGAAACCGCAAGGCCCAGGTCTTTGATATTTGGTATGAAGCTTCATCTAGTGGACCCCTACCAAGATTGTTCAAATTGTAGTGCTGGGGCCAAAAATGCCCCCCGCACCAGGGCCCTTTTGTTTTACATAGGCTTATATAGGGAAAATCTTGAAAAATCTTCTTCTCTGAAACTGCAAGGCCCAGGTCTTTGATATCTGGTATGAAGCTTCATCTTGTGGACCTCTACCAAGATTGTTCAAATTATTGCCCTGGGGCCAAAAATGCCCCCGCTCCGGGGCCCTTTGGTTTTACATAGACTTATATAGGGAAAATCTTGAAAAATCTTCTTCTCTGAAACCACAAGGCTTAGGTCTTTGATACTTGTTATGAAGCTTCAGCTAGTGGACCTCTACAAAGATTGTTCAAATTATAGCCCTGAGACCAAAAATGCCCCCGCCATGTGGCCCTTTGGTTTTACATAGACTTATATAGGGAAAATCTTTAAAAATCATCTTCAATGAAACACAAGGCTTAGGGCTTTGATATTTGTTATGAAGCTTCAGCTAGTGGACCTCTACCAAGATTGTTCAAATTTCAGCCCTGGGGCCAAAAATGCCCCGCTCCGGGGCCCTTTGGTTTAACATAGACTTATATAGGGAAAATCTTGTTTTACATAGACTTCTATATGCAGGGTAAATTTAACCTTTAAAATCCTCTTCTCTGAAACCAGAAAGTCCAGGTCTTTCATATTCGATATGAAGCTTCATCTTGTGGACCTATACCAAGATTATTCAAATTATAGCCCTGGGGCCAAAATTGTCCCTGCCCGGGGCCCGCTTGTTATACATTGGATCAGGTGAGCGAACCAGGGCCCTTTGGGCCCTCTTGTTTAGCAAAAATATTAACATATTTGCCATAATAAACGATCAAAGTTTTAACGATACGATAACTAACGACGTTGTTAGTTTTGAACAACTGGCCCCAGGTATTTTAGACATAACATTGGGCTGTAATTTGTACTCATTCATGCTAAGGAGTTGAGGTCTTCTGATAAATATGGTATGTTATGGCTACTTTAAACAGACCAGGATCAGTGATTGCATTGGCAAATAATAGGTGTCACATGAGTGGTGAAACCTTACATTGTGGGTACTTGTTAGAATTGCCACAATGAGGCGATTCTAACAAGTACCCTGAACATACATTTTAATGAACAACTGAGAAAAACTATCCTCAAATTACCCCCATCCCACCCCAGCCCCTTTTCTCGGGCTATGAAGCCATCAGAAAGTTTTATAGTTTTCAATGAAATGAGCATGATTGTGAGATTCAATTTAGGTCATATTTTATGACATTTTTAGCTCACCGTCACGTAGTGACGAGGTGAGCTTTTGGGATCACTTTTCGTCCGTCGTCCGTCGTGCGTCCGTGCGTCCGTCCGTAAACAATTCTTTATACGACATCTCCTCCTAAACCACTGATCGGATTTTGACCAAACTTCACAGGAATGATCCTTAGGTGGTCCCCTTTCAAAGTTGTTCAAATGGTTCCGGTCCGTTGCACATCTAGGTCATAGGAGCCAAAAACAGATTTTTTTCACCAAAAACTTAAAAAATCTTCTTCTCTGAAACCACAAGGCCCAGGTCTTTGATATTTGGTATGAAGCTTCATCTGGTGGACCCCTACCAAGATTGTTCAAATTATAGTGCTGGGGCCAAAAATGCCCCCACTCCGGGGCCCTTTGGTTTTACATGGGCTTATATAAGGAAAATCTTTAAAAATCTTCTTCTCTGAAACCGTAAGGCCCAGGTCTTTGAAATTTGGTATGAAGCTTCATCTAGTGGACCCCTACCAAGATTGTTCAAATTATAGTGCTGGAGCCCAAAATGCCCCCACTCCGGGGCCCTTTGGTTTTACATGGGCTTATATAGGGAAAATCTTAATAAATCTTCTTCTCTGAAACCGCAAGGCCCAGGTCTTTGATATTTGGTATGAAGCTTCATCTAGTGGACCCCTACCAAGATTGTTCAAATTATAGTGCTGGGGCCAAAAATGCCCCCGCTCCAGGGCCCTTTGGTTTTACATGGGCTTATATAGGGAAGAGCTTTAAAAATCTTCTTCTCTGAAACTGTAAGGCCCAGGTCTTTGATATTTGGTATGAAGCTTCATCTAGTGGACCCCTACCAAGATTGTTCAAATTATAGTGCTGGAGCCAAAAATGCCCCCACTCCGGGGCCCTTTGGTTTTACATGGGCTTATATAGGGAAAATCTTAAAAAATCTTCTTCTCCGAAACCGCAAGGCCCAGGTCTTTGATATTTGGTATGAAGCTTCATCTAGTGGACCCCTACCAAGATTGTTCAAATTATAGTGCTGGGGCCAAAAATGCCCCCGCTCCAGGGCCCTTTGGTTTTACATGGGCTATATAGGGAAGAGCTTCAAAAATCTTCTTCTCTGAAACCGAAAGGCCCAGGTCTTTGATATTTGGTATGAAGCTTCATCTAGTGGACCCCTACCAAGATTGTTCAAATTATAGTGCTGGGGTCAAATATGCCCCTGCTCCGGGGCCCTTTGGTTTTACATGGGCTTATATAGGGAAAACCTTTAAAAATTTTCTTCTCTGAAACCGTAAGGCCCATGTCTTTGATATTTGGTATGAAGCTTCATCCCACACGGCCATGGTTCTTCTTCTTCTCCCCTCCCCCCTCCCCCCCCCCCCCCCACTCCGGGGCCCTTTGGTTTTAAATGGGCTTATATAGGGAAAATCTTTAAAAATCTTCTTCTCTGAAACCACAAGGCCCAGGTCTTTGCTATTTGGTATGAAGCTTCATCTAGTGGACTCCTACCAAGATTGTTCAAATTATAGTGCTTGGGCTAAAAATGCCACGGCCCCGGGGCCCTATGGTTTTACAATGGCTTATATGGGGAAAATCTTTAAAAATCTTCTTCTCGGAAACCCCAAGGGCCAGGTCTTTGCTATTTGGTATGAAGCTTCATCTAGTGGACCCCTACCAAGATTGTTCAAGTTATAGTGCTAGGGCCAAAACTGCCCCCAACCTGGGGCCCTTTGGTTTTACATAGACTTATATAGAGATATTCCTTAAAAATCTTCTTCTGAAACAGCAAGGCCATGGTCTTTGATATTTGGTGTGAAGCTTCCTCTAGTGGACCTCAATCAAGATGGTTTAAATTATAGCCCTGAGGCTAAAAATGCCCCTGCCCTGGAGCCATTTGGTTTTATATAGGCTTATGTAGGGAATATCTTTAATAAAAATCTTCTTCTCTGAAACCGCAAGGCCCAGGTCTTTGATATTTGGTATGTAGCATATCTAGTGGACCTTTGCCAAGATTGTTCAAATTATAGCCTTTGTTGATATTTGGTATGAAGCTTCACCTTTTTAGACGTCTCTGAACATTATGCACATTATAGCCCTGGGGTTAATAATGGCCCTCCCCGGGTCCCACTTGTTACTCTATGGATCAGGTGAGCGATCCAGGGCCATCATGGCCCTCTTGTTTTATTGTTCTTTTTTGTATAGAAAACTGCAAATAGCTTCTTCAGAAATGATTACATATGTAGTGGTAAGGTTTCATGATGTTGCTTATGGAAAATATGTGATGATGCTTTCATACTGCTTATAATATTTGTCCTATGATAAAAAAGAGTTATTTTTTTCTCCTTGTATTTCAGATTTAAACAAATCAAAACAACCATCAATAGATGAGATTTTATCTATGGAAGATATAGCCACTGAACCTGTGATCTTAAACAATTCAACACCCACCTTTGATTTATCAGATACTGGCATTTTAAGTGATAGTCCAAAATCATCGTCAGAAGTGACTATTAATGAGATGGAGACTAGTCAGACAACCTCGGACTCTGAGATAGAACTGGCAAACAGGAAACAAGAAATAAAGTTAACAGCGGCAGTTTCATTACATGATAAAGTAGAAAGAAAAGAAGGCCGCTCTGTATCATTATCGAAGTCTGAGGGTGCTGAATCAAGTAAATCAAAAGGTGCTACATTTGATAAGACAATGGGACAGAAGTCAAGTGATCCATTTTCTTTTGTTTCAAGTATAATAGAAGATTCGAAGACAGGAGAAAAGGTAAATGTAAGGTCAACAAGATCAACAATGGAAGTGCCGAAAGGTGAAGAGATCAAAAAGCCAGTAACAAGACAAAAAGGTCAAAGTGACAATTCTGTTCCCCAGGAAAAACATGTAACAGTAACTAGAAAGAAGCCTGACAGAGAATCAGCCGCAGTTTTGGCAGCTGCCTCTGCTATTTCTAATCAAAGTGAAAGGTCAAGAAGTACAAGGTCACAAAATAAAGTTCAGGGTCAGAAGGGAAAAGTACCAGAGAAGACAGATAGGAATGTTGAAAGTGAAATAAGTGATGAAATCATTGATGACGCTGACATAAGGAAAACGAGGTCAAGGATTAATGAAACAGCAAAACATTGTAGTCAGGAAGCAGACGAAGAGAAGTCACAAAGTTCCCAAGATACTTACGATATGGATGTATCTGCATCCCCTGTGTACTAATGGATTGTTCCATTGCTATATATGTTGGACAAGTCCATATTCCATATAAGGGATGTCAGTCCTGTTTTTTCGTTTTTATTCTGTTGTGATTTATTAAAATAACTTATATTTGAAGCTAGAGTTTTTGAAGGAAATAAGCAAAAGTTAGTTCTCCCACCAGTTAAATTCTAGAGACAACATGCATAACTTTCATACAAAGTGCTAATGACTTTAAAAACCAGGTCAAGGTCATCAAATTCTAATCATCTACATATAGTGTTGTGCTTTCCAGGGCATGACAAGAGGATTACATCATACATGTCATAAGAATGGCCCGTAGTCACTGAATAAATGCCGACTGGGCTAGTGAAGTAAAAATTCACTGAACCAGCTTAAATTTGAACTTGCTCTGGATAGTTGGGCAGTGACTTTGTCAACGTATGATTGTTTTTTTTTTTTTAGTTTAACGACCCAGTCAACACTATTTAGGTCATATTGTGCTGTTAAGTTTATCTAACCACAAATTTCCTCGGCAGGATCTTCAGATATGAGGGTTGTCCTAGAAGTAAAACTCCTCCAAAACTCAACTACAGTAAAATTCCTCTATTAAGACCACGTTTAGGTCTTTAAGACCACTTTTGAACAGTCCCAAAGGTGGTCTTTGGCCAGGGGACACTATATGGGCCCCGTCAAGCGATTTTGGTACTTATCGCCTATGCCAGCAGCGAAGGTTCAGGCGAGCCTGCGCATCCGCGCAGTCTCGCCAGAACCTTAGCTGCTCGCTCATACAAGCAGTGAATCAAGAGGAACCTTCAGACAAAAAGCCATATCCCTGGCCCTTCTGAATGGCTGGGCATGCGCAGTTAAAACTTGTCATGACGGAATGCTCGAAGACCCAAATTCTTTTGGCGGGGCTCATATGCAGAAAACAAGAAGAAAGAATAAATGAAACCTACTAAATAAGGTTTTCAGAGCAGACTTTGTCTCAATTTTAGGTGGTCTTAATAGCCGAATTCTGCTGAATATTGTAACATTTTGACATATATCTGAATTTATCATTGGTGCATGGTACCAATTTCATAAAAATACATATATTCAGAACTTTAATAACATCACTAAGTATCACCCTGCACACAACATAATTACTTTGACGTTGCATTGAAATCTCACCTTAAACTTCTTCATTGATGTCATTTATCATTGGTTGATTGTTAGATGTTTTAACCCTTGTCCTGCTGAATATTCATATATGCCACACCCACTACCGATTATCAACCAATCAGATTACTTGATGCAAATTATTGCAACAAATTCATAAACTGAATGACAAACAATGTAGATCCTGATCAGATGGCTTCTTCAGAAGCCATCTGATCTGGATCTTCATTGTTTGAAAGATAAGACATATCCGGGATCAACAGGACAAGGGTTAAGATGATTGATTGTTTGGGGTTTAACGGCACGTCGATCCTTGGGGGTCATTTTGTGTTGTCTCCCAGAGAAAGGGAGAAAAAGAGATACAAAATATAGCAGAGGAGATGTCAGTGACGGACAGGAGAGAAAGAGGAAAATGAATGGAAGTGCAACATACACAACACCTTTATCTCACCCAACCACCCCTGTCATTAATAATTTAATTATTGATATAGAGGATCTTACATGAGTGTTCATGTATTATTGAATTTATTAAACGAGTTGAGAAAAAGGATAAAAAAATGCGAGGCTGTGCCGAGCATTTTATCCCTTTTGCTCAACGAGTTTAATAAATTTAATAAAACATGAACACGAATGCAAGATTCTATTTATTATATGACATTTTATTCAAGATTTTGTGATAAAAATGTTAACATCCCGCCTTTATTAAATGCGACGCCGTTAAGGACGTCGAACGTGTAACGTTACGGGATGTATCTACCTAATTTGCATATTCAATCCACTAGTGGATTATCGAAAATATTACATGGCGTTATTACACTCTCAGTCGCGATGTCATATGATAAATCCTGATAGTATTGTGAAACAATACCTGTACATTTATACCAGTTTTGCATTGTAAAACAACACCACTTTTGCAGCCTTTTTGGCTCTGTCTGCAAAAGTGGTTAGTTTTTATTGATGCTCAGTTTATATTGCCTGTGCGAGATAGAATCTTCTCAATGAAGGTATAGTTTGCATTGTAAAACGATACGACTTGTAGTCAGTATCCACTATTAGTTAAAATTAGACTTTTTTACTCCAGTCCTTTTTCACAGGTGGTCTCAAGAACTCGCTTGATTTCTAAGTTTATTATTGATGTGTGGCTAACACCCCTAGTGTTTCTGGAGTGGACTCTTCCATGTTTGACTTTGGATGCACCCATTCTTGTAAATAGGTGTTTTACTTAAAACTACATGCTGGGTATTTTTCTCAGCAGATGACATTTTTGAAATATGTTTTTCTTATATTCCTCAGAAAACAGGATTTGAGATGTCAAATCCTGTTATCTGGGAAAAATAAGAATATTATTAATAATTTGTCATCTGCTGAATACCTTACAGGTAGCCATTTTCTGTGGTTTTGGTTTTACTGTCCTTTCTAGATTATTTCACTTATTTCGAGTCGATCATTCATCAGAGGTGGCTGAAAACTGGAGTACCCGGAGAAAAACCACCTGGCCTTCCATTGCAGAAACAGATAGCCTTTAAACAGCAGTTGTTTAATCCATTTAGTACCAGAAACCCCAAAACGGGTAGCCTGGCAAACAATGCTGGCCAAGATCAGACGCTGCAGAACGTGGCGTCTGATCAGAGCCTTCACTGTTTGCAAAATGTTTAGCCATTTTCCAAATAGATTTTGAAGAATACATAACCTGACACCCTTTAATTTTGAAATGGACTTCTGCTATATATAAGGAGGAAGATTCCATTTGGTACAAAAAGGGTTAATGGGGAATGCATATTTTCCTGCCATTTTGTACAAAGACGACGACTTTTAGTACTTCCCTAAAAATAGGGCATGTTTATAAAGGAAAGAATGTGTCTCCAAACCAATTAACAATCTACAAATCAACCATCAAGAACCCACAGTCCTCAAATACAACCACTCTGTAGATAGTAGACAAATCATTTAATGCAGAAGTTACCTCCCTTCTTATGCTGGAAATGTATTCATTTGCCTAATAGGAATTTATACAAAAGAATCTGTGAAGCTGAGTGGAAACGCACACAGGGCAAAGCCAGAGCTGTCTTCCTCTAGGCTCTGTTGCTCTGTCTGCAACTGACAGTTCAGAGCTAGAATAGGTCTCATCAGCCATCTTAGAACACACAAAGGCCCCCGCCCATAGGGGCTTGAAGAAATATATGGGCTGCATGATGCTTCCACGCAGAGCTGAATCTGGCCCGCACACTAGTACTGGTAAACTGCTTAGAGGATCTAAGCCTGTCCAGGAACCGCGGTGCGAGGTGGACCGTCCATGCTAATAAACCCTATTGGTTTCATTGGGCGACAGGGCTTGAGAAGTCATTTCATCTCAATGCCGGGTAAAAGTCCCACAAAATTGGAAGCAACGTCTCAAAAAAGACCTTTACAGTGTTGATGGGGACGTTAAACCTCAAATCAAACAAACAAAAGAACACACAAACATTAACATTTCTCAAATGTGATTAAGACCGGTCATTGTCAGTAATAACAGACAAACCATTTTTTTTTATTACTCTTTCTAAAATGTTCCTTTTATCAGTAGGGGGCTACTGTAGGAGCAAATTCTTTCCTTTTTGAGTAGACACCTTATTTTAGAGATATTTGATCTGCAACTCTCTTAACCCATTCCGTACCGGAAACCCCAAAAGAGGTAATTGGCAAACAGTGCAGGCCCAGATCAGATGCCGCAGAATGCGGCGTCTGATCAGGGCCTACACTGTTTTCAATAATTTCAGCGATTTTCCAAATAGATTTGGAAGAAGACACAACCTGACACCCCTAAATTTCGAAGTAGACTCAAGTTATATTTAAGGAGGAAGATTCCATTTGGTACAAAAAGGGTTAATAAGGTGTCTACTCTAATAGAGAGAAAACTCACCAGGCTACTCTTTTTTTTTTGCCGACCTCTGATGATGACCGGCTATGCGAAATAATCTTTAACCCTAATCTTGCTGTTCACGACAACCCCTATCTTTGCAAACAGTGTAGATCCAGATCAGATGGCTTCTGAAGAAGCCATCTGATCAGGATCTACACTGTCATTCAGATTGTGAATGTGTTGCAATAATTTGCATCAAGTAATCTGATTGGTTGATAATCGGAAGTGGGTGTGGCATATATGAATATTCAGCAAGATAAGGGTTAAAGGGCCATAAAGCCAGAAAGGAAATGAAAAAAATGACTGGAGGGTGAAATTGAAGTTAAGGAAGTTGTCTCCCTTGTTGAAAATGGCAGAAAATATGTCAGATATATATAAATATGTACTTATTCCCCTTAATCCTAGTCCTGTTGAATGAATTAATTTAGCCACACCCATTTCTCGCCTTCAACAGATTAGATTTTTCAATGTAATTTATTCCTGTACATTCACAAGCAAAATCATTACAAGTAGACACGCGTGCGCTAAAATGGCCTCTATCGAACATTTTTCAGGTGAAAATGTTTGATATTTTTTCTTATTTCTAGTCCAAATATAGATTGTGAGTGCTCGTTATATCCTCCTCAATGAGGCGGTTCTAACGAGTACCCACAGTCTATGTTTCTGAGCAAAAAAAAGGACTAAAATGGATACCCCGTAAACCCTACTTTTCCCTATATAAAGTTGGAGTTTAGAGGGGTATTCATTTCAGGAATTTGTTAGTTTATACCAATTTATTTTAGTTCGATTGTGATGAAAGTTTCAAGCTTATTTAATCACTCTCGAACACTCATTCCGGATGTTTTCACGCCCGCGAGAGAGAGGCAGTGACTGTTACACCACTACTACCCATTTACACCTGGGTGGAGTGAGGCAGTATCATTACGTGTCTTGCCCAAGGACACACCTCGATACCGGGTGCCGGATTCGAACGCACAACCTCTCGATTATGAGTCGAACGCGTTAACCTGAGATACTAATCAGAGGACTTCTTCAGAAGTCATCTGATCTTTGTCAGCACTGTTTGCAAAAGACAGTGTATAGTCTGGCTCAGCTGGGCAAAGGAAAATGTTACACGTATATTCAACTTAACAATATACATTATTACATTATTTACAGTGAAATTACGCTATTAACCCTTGTTCTGCTGAATATTCATATATGCCACACCCACTACCAATTATCAACCAATCAGATTGCTTGATACAAATTATTGCAACACATTCACAATCTGAATGGCAAACAATGTAGATCCTGATCAGATGGCTTCGTCAGAAGCCATCTGATCTGGATCTACATTGTTTCAAAGATAAGGCATATCCGGGATTAGCAGGACAAGGGTTAAGACACCTAAAATTAAGACTAATTCTGCTTTTAAAAGCTTATTTTGAAGGGTGCAGTTTTTCTTCCTTTGAGTTTTCTGCATAGAATGTCCTCTGGTCAGGGACTACATTTTGAACTGTTCAAAAGTGGTCTTAAAGACCACTTTTGAACAGACCCAAAGGTAGTCTTAATATAAGAATTTTACTGTAGTTAGCTGTTCTTAATGTTTTTAGCTCACCTGAGCCTTTAGGCTCATAGGTGAGCTTATAGTATAGCCATGGTCCGTCGTCCGTCCGTCTGTCCGTCCGTCCACCATTTTCAAAGATCTTCTTCTCCTATACTGCAGGGCCAATCAAAGCCAAATTTCATATGGACCCTTAGTGGGATGGGGGAAAGAAAGTTTGTTCGCTGGGTCTGGATCACATGACCAAGATGGCCGCCATGCCCATATATGGTAAAAAGCCTTCAAAAATCTTCTTCTCCAGAACCATAAGGCCAGTGGCCTTGAAACTTGGCATGTAGCATATGGTACTCGGGCCCATCATGGTTTGTACAAATGGTGACCCTGGGTTGACCTTGACCTATTTTACAGCAATGTCAAATTTGTCGACTTAGGCTTTTGCATGGGGCAAAGTGAAAATAATGGATTTATAGGAAACCATTGAAGACAGTGTCACCAAAATTTGTAGATCAGGTAAAGTAACTGAATACATGAAAGTATATGGATCAGAAAGGTCAAGGTCATTCATTGGCCTTGTTCGCGGGTCTGGATCACATGACCAAGATGGCCGCCATGCCCATATATGGTACAAAGCCTTCAAAAATCTTCTTCTCCAGAACCATAAGGCCAGTGGCTTTGAAACTTGGCATGTAGCATATGGTACTCGGGCCCATCACGGTTTGTACAAATGGTGACCCTGGGTTGACCTTGACCTATTTTACAGCAATGTCAAATTTGCCGACTTAGGCTTTTGCATGGGGCAAAGTGAAAATAATGGATTTATAGGAAACCATTGAAGACAGTGTCAACAAAATTTGTAGATCAGGTAAAGTAATTGAATACATGAAGATCTATGGGTCAGAAAGGTCAAGGTCATTCATTGGCCTTAGACCAAGGTCATTCAGGATCCATATTTCAAACATTTTTTTCTCCAAAACTGCTGAGCCAATTTAAGTAAAATTTAATATGGAGCCTTTGTGAGTTGAACAAATGAAAAAATGCCAATACAGTCTAGATCACATGACCAAAATGGCCGTCACGCCCATATATGGTAAAAAGCCTTAAAAATTCTTCTCCTCCAGAACCGTAAGGCCAATGGCCTTCAAAACTTGACATGTAGCATATGGTACTCAGGCCCATCATAGTTTGTACAAATGGTGACCCTGAGTTGACCTTGACCTATTTTACAGCAATGTCAAATTTGCCGACTTAGGCTTTTGCATGGGAAAAAGTGAAAATAATGGATTTTTAGGAAACCATTGAAGACACTGTCACCAAAATTAGTAGATAAGGTAAAGTAGCTGAATACATGAAGATCTATGTGTAAGAAAGGTCAAGGTCATTAATTGACCTTAGACCAAGGTCACGCAGGTTCAATATTTCAAACATTTTTTCTCAGAAACTACTGAGCCAATTGAAGTGAAATTCAATATGGAGCCTTTGGGAGTTGAACAAATGAAAAGCTGCCAATATGGTCTAGATCACATGACCAAGATGGCCACCACGCCCATATATGGTAAAAACACTTTGAAATTCTTCTTCTCAAGAACCGTAAGGCCAATGGCCTTGAAACTTGGCATGTAGCATATGGTACTCGGGCCTATCATAATTTGTTCAAATGGTGACCCTGGGTTGAACTTGACCTATTTAACAGTAATGTCAAATATGCTGAAATTTGCATAGGAAAAAGTGAAAATAATGGATTTTTAGCTCACCTGAGCCTTTAGGCTCATAGGTGAGCTTATAGTATGGCCATGGTCCAATCAAAGCCAAATTTCATATGGAGCCTCAGTGGGATGGGGGAACGAAAGTTTGTTCGCGGGTTCTGGATCACATGACCAAGATGGCCGCCATGCCCATATATGGTAAAAAACCTTCAAAAATCTTCTTCTCCAGAACCATAAGGCCATTGGCCTTGAAACTTGGCATGTAGCATATGGTACTCAGGCCCATCATGGTTTGTACAAATGGTGACCCAGGGTTGACCTTGACCTATTTTACAGCAATGTCAAATTTGCCGACTTAGGCTTTTGCATGGGGCAAAGTGAAAATAATGGATTTATAGGAAACCATTGAAGACAGTGTCACCAAAATTGGTAGATCAGGTAAAGTAACTGAATACATGAAGATCTGTGGGTGAGAAAGGTCAAGGTCATTCATTGGCCTTAGACCCAAGATGGCTGCCATGCCCATATATGGTAAAAAGCCTTCAAAAATCTTCTTCTCCAGAACCATAACGCCAGTGGCCTTGAAACTTGGCATGTAGCATATGGTACTCGGGCCCATCACGGTTTGTACAACTGGTGACCCTGGGTTGACCTTGACCTATTTTACAGCAATGTCAAATTTGCCGACTAAGGCTTTTGCATGGGGCAAAGTGAAAATAATGGATTTATAGGAAACCATTGAAGACAGTGTCACCAAAATTTGTAGATCAGGTAAAGTAACTGAATACATGAAGATCTATGGGTCAGAAAGGTCTAGGTCATTCATTGGCCTTAGACCAAGGTCATTCAGGATCCATATTTCAGATATTTTTTTCTCCAAAACTGCTGAGCCAATTTAAGTGAAATTTAATATGGAGCCTTTGTGAGTTGAACAAATGAAAAAATTGCTGATCTAAGTAGGAAAATTGTCTCCAGACAGGTGAGCGGTTCAGGACCACTGGTCCTCTGGTTTTAATGTTTGATGGCCTTTTAGTACATGTGTATATTTCGGTTTCTCAGCAGTAAGGCCAATTATTAACATCTCAGTGCATTTCATAACGAAGCCCTGTAATCAACTACTGGTAATGGGATCTAATGTAGTTTAAACCAATGAATACACTGAGTCACATGATGTCACATGACCGTTAAGTGACATCAAAATTAACCATGGTTTTCTACAATATAATTGGACAATATTGGGGAATTTATAACATCTATTTTCCAGTTCTGCTATTTATAGAGAAACTGTGTTTTACCAATTTTGTACCAGAAACCCCAAAAACGGTACCCTGGCAAACAGTGCAGGCCCAGATCAGACGCCGCAGAACGCGGCATCTGATCAGGGCCTTCACTGTTTGCTAAAAGTTCAGTCATTTTCAAAATTAATTTCAAAGAAAACACAACCTGACACCCCTAAATTTTGAATTGGACTCCAGCTGTATATAAAGAGGAAGACTCCATTTGGTACTAAAAGGGTTAAATACTTTCTTGTTTCAGTTTTAGGTCTCATACCGGATTTATCATCAATTCTGGATATAGAAGACTAAAAATATCAATCCATTTATTTTTTCTGATGTATATTGAATTATGACTTTGCATGCAATCCTATGTTGTTCATACTTTGATAAACCTTAGAAAAATAAATACAGTAAAATTTCCTTTATTAAGACCACCTTTTGGACTGTTCAAAAGTGGTCTTTAAGACCACTTTTGAACAGTCCCAAAGGTGGTCTTTTTCTAGAAGACAATTAATGCAGAAAACACACAGAAGAATGACTGAAACCTTCTCATTAAAGCTTTTAAAAGCAGATTTATCTTAAATTTTGGTGGTCTGAATAGCAGAGTTTTACTGTAAATTTCTTAAATCAATTGAGTTGTTAAAAAAAGGGACTTTATCACTTGTGTGAACACCTCACAGACTTACTCCACCGGCAGAACCACCGACTCACGTAGATGTGACTCTAATTGATGATCAGGCTGTTACAAGTTTCATCTGTCTTTCATGGAGATTTATCATGAAATATTTTCTTTGGTCTTTCTCTCCAGTCTGCTAAATCAAGAAAGGCAGTTGTCATTTACAGAAATTCTGGTGACAGAATGAGCACTCTACTAGTTGATACTTACAAGGGCTTAAAGGCTCCAGGAGGCTCCAGGAAAAGTGGGGTTATTTTACTGACCAGGGGCCAGTTGTTCAAAACTAAGGATGTTGTTAGTTAACGAGTCATTTAAACTTTGATCATTTGATATGGCAAATATGCTAATATTTTTACTGAAAAAATGTGAGCAGCTTTTGCATCTGTAAAAGCTGCTCACATTTTTTTCAGCAAAAATAATATTTTAGATATTGTACTTGCTAGAACAGTTAACAAAATGACCACTTAGGAGTTGTTAAGCTAATGAGGCTTTGCACAACTGGCCCCCAGCTCTTTATGACATTGAAAGTGTTGGCTTGGCCATTAGTAAAAAAATAAAATAAATACCTTATTCACAAATGTGACATTTATGCTTGCATACTCTGAACATTGGTCATTCTAGGATATTAACAAGCTTGTTATTGGTCAAAATGTTAACCCATAAAATGCAAATCATGACAACTGTCATCTGCTTTGCCGTCTGCCGGTTACCTTAAAAGTAATTTTTTACAAACAGTGTGGACCCAGATCATGTAGGAACAGTCTTACCTGGGCCCACAGTGTTTGCCTGTGTCCAAAAATATTTTTAAAAAGTTGGCAAAGCCAGCAGACGACATTTTCAGATGTAGTTTTTCTTGGAGTCTTAAGAGTTAACTGTCCTGTTAAGTACAATATCTTTTACTCTTGTATTTCTGTTGCTGAAAAAAAATGTGAGTAGCTTTGCATTTGCAAATGCTACTTTTTTCAGCAAAAATATTAGAATATTAGTCATATAAAATGAACTAAGTTTCAATAACATTTTATCTAAAGACATTTTTAGTTTTGAATAACTGACCCCAGATTTTTGTCGCACCTGCTTGTAGCAGGGTGCGACATAGGCGTCAACTTTTCCGTCCGTTCGTTCGTCCGTTCGTCCGTCCGTCCGTTCGTCCGTGCGTCCGTCCGTCACATTTATGTCGAAGTTCGACATTTATGTCAAACTTTTTATTTTACAAACCTCAGCTAACATCAAACCTTACAAGAAACATCTCATAGACCTTCTCACTTTGTAAGCACCTTGACCTGGTGATTTTGACCTATATTTTGCACTCCATTGACTTTGAACATTACGTGGAAGTTCGACATTTACGTCAAAGTTCGACATTTACGTCAAAGTTTTTATTCACAGACCTCAGCTACCATCAAACCTTACATGAAACATCTCATAGACTTTCTCACTTTGTAAGCACCTTTACCTGGTGACTTTGACCTATATTTTGCGCTCCAGTGACTTTGACCATTACGTCGAAGTTCGACATTTACGTCAAAGTTCGACATTTACATCAAAAATTTTATTTTACAAACCTCATCTACCATCAAACCTTACATGAAACATCTCATAGACCTTCTCACTTTGTAAGCACCTTGACCTGTTGACTTTGACCTATATTTTGCGCTCCACTGACTTTGACCATAACGTCGAAGTTCGACATTTACGTCAAAGTTTGTATTGTAATCAACTATAAGATTAAACAACCATCAAACCTTTCATGAAACATCACCCTGAGCTCCTGACTAGGCAAGCACCTTGACCCGGTGACCTTGACCTATAATTTACGCTTCAGTGAGTTTGACACAAATTACGTCAATGTTCCAGATCTTCTCAAATAAAAAGCCTACACCAAGAAAATCTTGAATAGTGTTTCTCCTAGATGAATTGACTCTGCAGGTACCTTGACCCGGTGACCTTGACCTATATTTTACGCTCCAGCGATTTTGACAAATTTTTATGTTGAAGTTCCAGATCTCTGCAAATAAAAGGCCTACAACCATCAAACCTTGCATAATGCTGCTCCTGGATGTACTGATTCTGCAGGTACCTTGACCTGGTGACCTTGACCTATATTTTACGCTCCATTGACTTTGACACAATTTGTGTCAATGTTCCAGATCTTCTCAAATAAAAGGCCTGCAACCACCAAATCTTGCATAGTGGTTCTCCTTATTGTACTGATTTGGCACGTACCCTGACCTGGTGACCATGGCCTATATTTTTGGTCCAGTGACTTTGACACATTTTACACCAACTATCAACTGCTATGAAATTTACTTAATTAATAACAACATTCTGATTGTGGCTTCTATGACTTTTGCCCCTAGCAGGTGCGACGCCGCCTTCTGCGGAATTCTTGTTAATGTCTGAAGCAAAAATAAGAGACACTTAGGTTGCAGAAAGCGATTGGGGATGAGGGGAGGGATGGATGGAGGAGGTCATTTTCAGCAAAGGTGGGGGTTGGGGTACTTGTCCCCTTTTAATCACCATTTATAAAGCTAGTTATAATTGGTGCCGAGAGTAATATATTTATACATCCGTCAAAACTTTGTGAAGTTTTAAGAAGCCTTACAGTATTGTGATTGTAGTTGCATGTAGTTAAAGAAACCATTTAAAAAATCTGTACTTATGTTAGTGAAGTTCATTTCTTCTTTTAATGTAGTTTGCATCAAGTTAACATGTCCGTAAGATGAATTCAACATATTTGCATTATTTGCTGGAACCCAGCTTGCACATTGTCAATATTGGAAAAACAGGTAACCAGACCCCCCGACCTTGAAAGGTCGGGTGGTCTGGTTACCTGTTTTCCCAACACTGATAATCGTCAGACTAGGAACCAGAAAATAATGCAAATAAGGTCAATACCTAGAAGGAGCACTCTAATAGTTAACCACTTAGAAGGGCTTAAATGATTCAGGAAAAGTGGGGTTATTTTACTGACCAGCTCTTTATGACATTGATAGTGTTGGCATGGCCATTAGACTAAAAAAAGCAAAATAAGACCACCTCATTTTCAAACGTGACGTTTTTGCTTGCATACTCAATCTGAGAACATTGGACGTTCTAGGATATTAACAAGCTTGCTGTTGGTCAAAATGTTAACTGTCTTATCAAGTACAATGTTTAATACTTTAGTTTTTCTGTTGCTGAAAAGAAAGATGTGAGTAGCTTTTTTTCAGCAAAAATATCAGAATATTAGTCATAAAACGAACAAAGTTTAATGATACTTTATCTAAAGACATTGTTAGTTTTTAACAACTGACCCCAGATTTTTAATGTCTGAAGCAAAAGTAAGAGAAGGTTGCAGAAAGTGATTGGGGTGGGGGGGGGGGGGGGGGGGGAAGGGAGGAAGGATGCATGGAATAGGCCATTTTCAGCAAAGATGGGGGTTGGGGTACTTGTCCCCCTTTAATCACCAATATTTAAAGCTGTTTATAATTGGTGCTGAGAGTAATATATTTATACGTCCATCAAAACTTTGTGATGTTTTAAGAAGCCTTACAGTATTGTGATTGTTGTTGCATGTAGTTTCAGAAATCATTTAAAAAACCTGTACTTATGTTAGTGAAGTTAATTTCTTGTTATTTTTAGCTCGTCTGTTTTTTAAAAAAAAACTTTCGAGCTATTGTCATCACTCCGGCGTCTGCGTTGTCGTTGTCGTCTGGCGTCGTCGTTCCAAAAAAACTTAACCTTGGCTATAACTTAAAAAGTATTAGACCTAGCCTCATGAAACTTCATACACACACTCATCATCACAAGAGCTACATTTTGACCAAGGACCATAACAACATTGTTGATTTTGGCTGAATTATCTCCCCTTTTCCAATTTTTTTCTGAAACACATTTTTTCCTCTCATTTTAATACTATTCACAACAGAGCCTTCAAACTTCACATGAATGTTCCTTGGGACAAGACCTTTTCAGTGATACCACACTTTTTGATCTGTGACCTTGACCTTTGAACTTTGACCTATTTTTCGAAAATTTAACCGAAAACCTTAACCTTGACCATATTTCCAAAAGTATTTGGCCTACCTTCATGAAACTTCATACACATACTCACCATCACAAGAGCTACATTCCCTACAAGTTTTATAACTCCATCTTGCAATTTGATTGCTCTTGTTTGACTTAGAACTTTGGTTTTCTAAAAGAAACTGCAGACGAGCGTTGGCACCCGCATGCGGTGCTCTTGTTTTCTAGTTTGCATCACTTTAACATGTCTGTAAGATGAATACCCACGTAAACCCCAATGTTTACATTCTCCGTGCATTTACAGAAAACCCCTATCCTTATAAATCCTAAAAGCCTGTCACCTCGAAGACTTACTGCTATTCTCCTAAAATTTTAGCAAATTTGTTTCACAATCCAGTAATGTGTCCAGAAGGTTCAGGCAGAATGGCAAACAGTGTAGACCCTGATCAGACTGCTCCTTCAGGAGCAGTCTGATCTGGGTCTGCACTGTTTGCTTAGGCCTGTCTATTCCAATACTTAGAATCATTACAGTAAACTACTGGGAAACAATGTTGTTCATACTTCAATGAATACAGAGACTCGCACGATGTGGGTTGAGTTGAAATAAACAATGGTTCTGTTCAATATGATTGGACGATGGTGACGTTATGGCGCCAAAGGCGCTGTTCTGCTGTCAATAGGAAAACTGCATGCATTTGTTTTCTTCTTTCATTTTAGCCCTTAAATAAGAAGTTTATGTCCCCTGTAGCATAATAGCGCGACATATTGTTTTTGCCCTGTATGCTTCTTTGTTTGTCCGTCAGTTTGTTGGATTATTGGACAACTTTAACTTTTGAACCGTTTCAGATAGAGCCTTCATATTTGGCCTGTAGGTTCCTTGTGACAAGGTCTTTACACTCTTTCAAAAAATTTTCACCTGTGACCTGGACCTGTTACCTACTTTAAAGAGAAAAATAACTTTGGTCATAACTTTCAAACCATTTGAGGTAGAGACTTCATATTTTGCATGTAGGGTCCTTGTGACAAGGGTTTTATGCCAATAGAAAAAATTTGATCTGCGACCTTAACCTTCACCTGTGACCTACTTAATAGGAAAAATTAACATTGGTCATAACTTTTGAACCGTTTGAGATAGAGCTTTCATATTTGGCATGCAGTTCCTTGTGCCAAGGGCTTTCCACTCATACAAAAAATTTTGACCTGTGATCTTGACCTACTTTAAAGACAAAATTATCATTTGTCATAACTTTTGAACCGTTTGAGATAGAGCCTTCATATTTAGCATGAAGGTTCCTTGTGACAAGGGCTTCCCACTCAAATGAAAAAAATTGACATGTGACCTTGACCTTTACCTGTGACTAACTTTGAAGAAATAATTAACCATGCCAAGGGACATGCTCATGTTTCACAAATACATCTTGTTCTACATATGAGGGATGGGAAATAATGTTAATGCAAGGAATAAAGGCAATTTATTTAACATTCATCAAATTATGAAAAACATCGGGTTACGAGCAGTGTAAGTCTTTGGGGCTCACTTTGCTTGTGACCCGTTGTTGTTCATACTTCGATGAATGTTAAATAACATATTCATTTCGTAATTAATATAGGAAAAACTGGGGTTTGCACGGGTATACGCTATTTCCCTCAGCATGCCCAAAGCATTGATTGTGGTTCCTTGTTAGAACCGCCTCACTGAGGCATTTCTTTTGAGCAGCTATAATCACTGGTTGGAGAAAATAAGTAAATGTCATAAAATTTATTCTGATTAATCTTACCGTATTTACCGTATGTATTTGTACAGACAGGCTTGAGCAAACAGTGTAGATCCAGCTGAAATGCCTTTGTCTCATCAGGATCTTCACTGTTTGCCATTTATCCAGCTATTTTTAGACACAACATGTACTTAACCCATTTTGTACCACATGGAATCTTCCATGTTTTTCTAACACGAGTCTGTTTCAAAATTCAGGGGTATCAGGTTGTGTTTTCTTCAAAATTTATTTGGAAAATTGCTGAACTTTGTGCAAACAGTGTAGGCCCTGATCAGACGCCGCATTCTGCGGCATCTGATCTGGGTCTGCACTGTTTGCCAATTACCCGTTTTGGGGTTTCTGGTACCGTACAGAAAGGGCTAACAAGCATGGTTATGAGTTAAGGTGTTCAAGTACTTAGAGTTAGTATGATAGTTCTATAGATATTATCATTATGAATATGTATTTTTAGATCTGCCATCTGTGGTATAATTAACCCATAAAATGCCAATCGCAGTAATTATCCTCTGCTTTGGCTTCTGCTGGTTACTTTAAAAGTAATTTTTTTGCAAACAGTGTGGACCACTGTTTGCCTGTATGCAAAAATATTTTTATATTTTTAAAAAGTTTGCAAAAAGAAATTCAGCAGACGACAAAAGCAGACGACTTTTTCAGATGCAGTTTTTTTTTTCAGACGACATAAGCAGACAACATTTTCAGATGTGATTTTCCTGCCCCCGCCATCTGGCAGTCCTACATGTGCAGTCTGATCTGAGTCCACACTGTTTGCAAAAAATTACTTTGAAGGTAACCGGCAGATGGCAAAGCAGACAACAATTGTAGTGATTGGCATTTTATGGGTGAAATTAGTTTCAACATCTAACTGAATAAAAAATACAGTCGGAAATAATTAGCTTTGTTTTCACTTTCTCCGTTTGCCATTGTCGCATAATTTAGCCACTTGCATAAGTTTATGGTGTTTCTTCAGGAACCTTAACACTTCAAGAGCCAAGAAAAATTCTAGAGCAGACAACCATCTATTTTTTTTACTATTTTTCAGAGAAAAAAATGTATTTGTTTGTTTGTTTGATTTGGGGTTTAACATCCTCATCAACACTGTTTAGGTCATTTTGGAGATGTTGCTTCCAATTTTGTGGGACTTATACCCGACACTTAGATGATATCTCAACCCCTTCCGCCCAATGAAACCAATAGGGTTTATATGAATGGATGGTCTGACTTGCACCACTTTGTCTGGACTGGCTTAGATATCAGTACTCATGAACGGCCAGTTTCAGCTATGCGTGGAAGCACCATGCAGCCCAATCTATTTCTCGAAGCCTGGATGGGCAGAGGCCCAGAAAATAAGGCATGTCACTTCTTATGAATCATCTGCCCAGCTGTTTCACATGTACAGAGGACCCTTGTTGTTTCCTATCATTTGACTTTGATCAATTATCCCCCTCAGTGAGCTCATGTGCAGAATTCATAAATGAATCATGCCGACACCAGGTCAAGGTCACATCCGAAGGTCACAAGTTTGAAACTTGGAATTTTGTGTCCGTTCCATATCTACTTTACCCTTCAAAGGATTTTCATTGAACTGGTCAAATGTCCCCCTCAGTGAGCTGCTATGTAGAACACATAAATAAACCATGCCAACTCAAGGTCAAATCACAGTTGCAGGTCATGAGATTGAAACGCCATAATTTGTGTCTGTTCCATATCTCCTTTACCTCTGGAAGGATTTTCATTAAACTTTGATCAAATGTCCCTCTCAGTGAGCTGATGTGCAGTACCCATAAATAAACCATGCCAACTCAAGGTCACAGGTGAAGGTTACAAGGTTGAGCCTTGATACAAAGTGCAGCAGGGGATTTGGCTGTCCCTCAGTTTTAATCTTCATATCTGAAAGGCCTTTGGCCAAGGTCAAGGATACTCCTGTAGTTTCATCCACTCATTTAGTTAACTGCATCCACCAATTTTCAGATCAGAGACTGCAATAGTTTCCGAAAAATATACAATTTTGACTTTTTTCCCCATACAAAAGTCTATTTGACCAAATTTGACCTTGGCGTAAAATAGGTAAAGGTCATCCGAGGGTCATCATTTAAACAAGCTTTGATGAAACTGAGTCCTCATTGCAATATATATTAAGTTTCATGACAATAGGACCTCTGGCTCAGGAGAAGAAGATTTTTTAAGGGTTTTTACCTTATATGGGCATGGTGGTCATTTTGGTCATGTTACCAAACTCATTTTATTTAATTTTCATTTCCTTTTTCCTAGAGGCTTTTTTATGAAATTTGTTTTACAAATGGCCTAGTGCTTTCTGAGGAAAATAAGTTTTAACTTTTCATATCTGAATGACCTTGGGGCGAAGGTCAAATAAAGATCTAGACCTTGAATACTTAATGTAGTTAGCTATCTACATCTACCAATTTTCAGATCACAGGCTGCAATAGTTTCTGAAATAGTACACAATTTTGACTTTTTCCCATACAGAAATCTATGTGACCAAACTTAACCTTGGCATAAAATAGGTCAAGGTCATCTGAAGGTCATCATTTGAACAAACCATGATGGGCCCAAGTCCCCACTGCTACATACCAAGTTTCGTGGCAATCGGCCCACTGGTTCTGGAGGAGAAGATTTTTTTGAAGGGTTTTTACCTTATATGGACATGACAGCCATTTTGGACATATGACCAAATTCATATTAATAAATGATGACCCTCAGATGACCTTTACCTATTTTACGCCAAGGTCACATTTGGTCACATAGACTTTTGTATGTGGAAAAAAAGTCATCTTGGCATAAAATAGGTCAAGGTCATCTGAAGGTCATTGGAACAAATTATGATGGGTCCAAGTCCCCAATGCTACATACTAAGTTTCATGGCAATCTGCCCACTGGTTCTGGAGGAGAAGAGTTTTGAAGGGTTTTTACCTTATATGGGCATGACAGCCATTTTGGACATATGACCAAATTCATATTAATAAATGATGACCCTCGGATGACCTTTACCTATTTTACGCATAGGTCATATAGACTTGTATGGGAAAAAAAGTCAAAATTGTGTATTTTTCCGGAAACTATTGCAGTCTCTGATCTGAAAATTGGTAGGTGCAGTTAGTTAAATAAGTGATATGATTGACCTTGCCCTAAGGCCTTTCAGATATGAAGATTAAAACTTATTTTCCACTGGAACCTCTGGGCAGTTTGTGACCAAATTTTATAATAAAGCTTATAGAAACAAGAAAATGAATCTTTATTGATAGGAGCTTTGTCACATGACCAAGATGGCCACCATTGCTCATAAAGAGTAAAACACTTCAGAAATCTCAACAACCAATAGCCCAATTTTCATGAAACTTGGTATATAGCATTAGTTTCCTCAAATGATGACCCCTTGATGGCCTTGGCCTATTTTATGCCAAGGTAAAATTTAGTTGGATAGACAGTGATCCTAAGACATTTGTACCAGGTAGAAGCTGAAGTTTTGTTAAAGATAGCAACTTGAAACTTTGTACGCTATCTTATGTCTGTGAGTACGACTACGGTAACCATGTACTTGTGTCTTTCCAGCATGACCTATATTTCATGGTTCAATGATTTTGTACAAGGTAAGTGTACCAAGTAGAAGACCTTTTATTGATGATACTGTGTTGAAATTTGTTTCTTCCTTGATGGATTTTGAAATGTCAACCATCACGAGAGGAATTGCTGTGCTCAAGTCCCTGGTCTATAGCTCCGAATTTTAACCATTATGAGATGTTTTGTTTCATTGAAAATGCAGGTCTGTTTCCTAGCTCTTAATTCCCATCTCCCAGTTCAAGGTCAAACCTAGAGGTCAAAGGTCAAAAGTAGGGACTATTTTTGTTTTCTGCCCATTACTTTGTCATTCCTTGATGGATTTCAAACTTACTTTACAGAAATGTCAACCATCATGAAACAGTGTGTTGGACGCAAGATTTAGGTCAGTAGCTTTAAGGTCAAGGTCACCTTGAAGGTCAAAGGTAAAAATAGGGTCTATTTTTGTGTCCGGTCTATAACTGTCTTTCCTTGATGGATTTAGAAATTACTTTGCAAAATTGTTAACTCCAATAGTCCCTATTTTCTTGATCTTTGACTTCCAAGTGTGACACTTAGAAGTCAAAGATCAAGAAAATAGGGACTATTTCAACTCTCATTCCTTGATAGATTTAAAATTACTCGTAAAAATATTTACCATCATGAGACGATGAGTTAGGCACAAAACTCAGACACATAGCACCAAGGTCAAGGTCACACTTAGATCTATTTTTGTGCCCTGTTATAACTTTGTCATTCCTTGATGCATAGAGAAATTACTTTGCAGAAATGTTAGCTCCAAGGTCAAGGTCACACTTAGAGGTCAAAGTTCAAGAGTAGGGACTATTTGTAACCGGCCCATAACTTTATCATTTCTTCACGGATTTTAAAAGTACTTGTCAAAAATGTTTACCATCACGAGACGAAGAGTCGGGTGCAAAACTCAGGTAAATAGCTCCAAGTTCAAGGTCACACTAAGATGTCAAAACACTAAAATGTCAAATGTCAAAAAATTGGATGGATCTATTTTTTTCTGTCAATTCCATAACTTTGTCATTCCGTGGTGGATTTAGAAATATTAGCTCCAAGGGCAAGGTCACACTTAGAGTGCAATGGTCGTAAACAGGGACTATTTTTTTAACGGGGGCATCCGTGTCCTTTATATATGGGCATATTTCTAGTTTACTAATATAT
This sequence comes from Lucinisca nassula, assembly GCA_963580285.1. Taxonomy (NCBI): domain Eukaryota; kingdom Metazoa; phylum Mollusca; class Bivalvia; order Lucinida; family Lucinidae; genus Lucinisca; species Lucinisca nassula. Next base: position 174,574,546 of record OY757010.1, read on the forward strand.
GAACTTGATTTGTCGCAGTCAGATCACATGAACTGTATGCCAAACAAATAAATCCTCTTAGAAATTGTCAAAAATATTCCAGTTAAGATGTGGGGGGATCTTTCTTTTAACCCTTTCAGTACCAGGAACCCCATAAAGGGGTACCTTGGAAAACAGTGCAGGCCCAGATCAGACGCCGGCGTCTGATCAGGGCCTCCACTGTTTGCTAAAAGTTCAGTCATTTTCTAAATACATTTTGAAGAAAACACAACCCGACACCCTAAACATTGAAATGGACTCCTGATATTTATGAGGAGGAGGATTCCATTTGGTACAAAAAGGGTTAAAGGTTTACCCTTCTTTCAGACAGAATGTGGAGAGGAAGTTCAAAAAGTTGATTCCTTGATAAAATGTCCGAAAATATGCCAGGTGAATCCAACCAGCACAAAAAGCAAACTAACGCCGGACGGACATCGACAGGGTGTTGCTACGTCGTATCGATGTCGTCCCGACATTGGTCGATGCCAGCCCGGCGTTTGCCCGGCTCGGAATACTGTTGATTGTGTAAGCATGGCGTACAAGAAAGTCCTAGGCTGACATCAGCGCTTTTCTTTTCCATCCGGCAGACATGTTAAGATATAAAAATAAAAAGTAGTGGGTTCTGGTAAAAAAATAGTTTGATTACTATTTTTATATTAAATATATTGGAAAACTTCTGGAAAAAGTTAGGGAGACAGCATGTGAAACTTGGTTTTAGGAGCCAAAATTTAGCGAGTCTAACCATAAACAACATGTCTGGTCCAGAACAACATGGAATGACTACAACTAGAGATTTAAGAAATGAATTTTATTTTTCTGTTGTTCATGAAAGTATGAACGCAGTGGGTCGCGTGCAAAGTAACTGAACCCCGAAGGGGTTCATGTAAACTTTGCCAAAAATTTGCCAGCGACCCGCTGTCGTTCATACTTCCATGAAAAGCAATAAAATAAAGTTTATTTTTATATTTAAATTCTTTGCCCCTCATCACCGGGCGAAAAAATGCTTTACGTATTCCTCTCATTTAGCGCCCCTGTTCCTATAAGCGCCCACTCAGTGTTTTTCAAAGAAGAATGATAAGCGCCCCTTCTGCTGTCAGAGGAAAAAATATTTTGGCTTACCTAAAGTAAAGATCAGCTTTTCAATCAACGCCCTGGCTGCCGTAAATAGTATCAAAACCCCCTGCTACCACAGTGTCTTTGTTGATCACTTGGTACTTTACATGTCATGATTCCATCATAGTCTAATGGAAAAACTACCACTTGTAATGGGTTTTAAACTCTCCGTTCTGGTAAGATTTTTGTCTGTATTAAGCGCCCCCTCTTTTCCCATTTTTTAAGCGCAAGGGGCGCTAAATGGGAGGAATACGGTATAGGGCAAACTTTTAAAGCTGAAAAAGTTTACACGCTGCCTTTCCACAAAGAGCGGAACTACGTTGACGTCAACGCCCGTAGAGAACCATGGTTAAGACTGAAGTCACTTGACGTCACTGAAAATCACGTGACTCGATGGTTCAGTATTGTTTTCTATAGGTTTACATTAGACTTTACTTTGGAAATGTAAATATAAGGCTTTACACTGGAAATGTAAATATAACTTTATGACTTCCTGATGCATTCCTATACGGTGAAACTTCGATGACTCAAACACCGATGGCTCGTTTATTATTGCTGTTTCGAACTTTTTCTTCAGCCCTAGGATAAAATTCCATAACTGCAGATATAAATATATTTGGGATAATTGTCTGATTTGATCTGAAAATGAGGCGATTCTAATGTGTACACACAACATACATTTATCTTGGAGAAAATGAAAAGATGTCCATATTATCCCCCCCCCCCGACCTGGCTCTAAGATCAACCTTCGGTGGCTCGAACTACCCCTGTCTCAAACATTTTTATGGTCCCAAAGGTGTCCGAGTAAACATTGAAGTTAGACTTTAATTTGAGCTGCTCTGAAAAAGGGATCTTGTTTGCTTGTTTGATTTGAGTTTACGTCCCCGTCGACATTGTATAGGTCATTTTTGAGACGTTGCTTCCAATTTAGTGGGTCTTTACCTGACATTGAGATGAAATGACATATCAAGCCCTGTCGCGCAATGAAACCAAAGGCGGCAGGCTTAGATCCTCTAAGCGGTTTTTAGTAGTACTCGCGCGCGGTCGGTTTCAGCTCTACGTGGAGGCCTCATGCAGCCAATCTATTTCTTCAAGCCTCGATGGGCAGGGGTCGGAGAATGGGGTCTTCTACAGAATGAAGGAACTTGCTAATTTTCTATTCCGGCACTAATTCTTTCCTTGAAGAATGAACCTTTTCCCCATTAAAAATCAAAGCACTGACAGCACTGAAGGATCCATTGTCTCTCGGTGACTTAGACTGTTAACGTTAACCCTTATCTTGCTGAATATTCATTTAAGCCACACCCATTTCGTTATATCAACCAATCAAATTACTTGGTGTAATTTATTGCTACAAATTCATAAACTGAATGCCAAACAGTGTAGATCCAGATCAGATGGCTTCTACACTGTTTCCAAAGATAGGGGTTGTCGTGAACAGCATGATAAGAGTTAACATAGCAGGCACATGACGTAATTGACGACACATCAATGTCAGTGCAACGTCATGATGTATATGCCACGTCAATCAACGTCGGTGCAACGTCATGACATTGCACCGACGTTGATTTGACGTTACCCTAGCGACGTGTGCCTGCTGGGTAACATTTCGTTTATCCCTTCATTCCTATACTGTCTGCGGCGTCTGACCCTTAACTTCCAGTTTTGTTTGATTGATTTGAGGTTTAACGTCCCGTCAACACTGTAAAGGTCATTTTGGAGACGATGCTTCCAATTTTATGGGAATTTTACCCGGCATTGAGATGAAATGACATTTCAAGCCCTGCCGCTCAGTGAAACCAATAGGGTTTATAAGCATGGACGGTCCGACTCGCACCGCTTTGCCTGGACAGACTTAGATCCTTTAAGCGGTTTACCAGTACTCGTGTGCGGGTCGGTTTCAGATCTGCGTAGATATCTATTTCTTCAAGCCCCAATGAGCGGGGACCAAACCGTAGGCAAACGGGGTACATCCTGATCAAACGCCGCGTTCTGACTTGTGTCTACACCGATTGCCAAACCCAGCACATTCTATAGATAGCCTTCTTACCCAACACACTGGCATCACAGTGGTAAGAACAACGCGGCTATTTTCTATAAATAACCGTTATCTGGATTTCTATTCACGTGAACATTAACTCTGAAGAGCTTTTGTGGTTATTAACTTCACAATCGACCCAAAAAGAAGAAGAAGAAGAAGAAAATACCTCATACCATACCATTCTATCTGTAATAATAACAAGGATGTATCATTAGATGACATTATATTATGTTTCCTAATTTAGGAGTTTAAAATTCGTCAGTAATGGTTAGGAGTTTAATGGCCGGACACTACGGTTTACTTAACGGGCAGGGTTATGCACAGTCGGTTAACCTGTGACATGGCATATTACTGACACTGTGACAAGCGATGGGGAATGACCGTAGACAGTCCGCTTCAGGAAAGTGTGGGATCACATGACCGCGATTAAAAGGGGTCAAATAGAATATCCATTAATGGCCATGCAGAAATCTGAAATCGACTATCCCAAATATGACGAGCAAATTTGGGACGTTTTAACAACTGTTACGTAAACCCTATTGGTTTCATTGGGTGACAGGGCTTGAGGTGTCATTTCATCTCAATGTCGGGTAAAAGTCCTACAAAATTGGAAGCAACATCTCCAAAATGAGCTATTCAGTGTTGACGGGGACGTTAAACCTCAAATCAAACAATCAAAAACAACTGTTACATATATCTAACCTATTATTATTTGGGGGTATCAGGTGACTTTTAAACGATGTACATCTACAAATTGCTTTGCCTGAACTGTGCCTGTGTTGACTCAACGTTAAATTATTGCTGAAGGACGTTAACATGTTTGTTTTAACATCGATTCAACGAAATCGACTATCCCATATCGCGAGCCAATGAGGGACGTTTTATCTGTGATTATCTTAGTACAGGGGATTTTTAAACGGTGCACCTTGAACAAACTCTGCCTATGCTTACATACAACGTTGACTGAACGTTAAAGTATTGTTAAACGACGTTATCATTGTTGTTTTAACATCGATGCAACGTTGTGTGCTTGCTGGGTAATAACTTAAGATCCTGAACAAGAAATGTCTGACAACAACAATCCCCGATGAAGATCATTGGACAGAAAGCGTGTCAGAAATGTTCGATAAATCACCAAGATTTTCAAACAGCCGGATCCATTATAAACGTGAACTCTACTGATACTCGTGTGTATATAAACAAACGAGGAATACACAGCTATAACTAAACATACAAATAAGAGTTATACGTCGTTGTCAGTATAAGTGGATCTCGCGTATTTTAAATTTTCATGTATTAAAGGACTTTGCAGAATTAGAACAATGGAAATTAAACCAATTAAGCCGAACGCCTCTCTCCTGAGTTTGTCGGCTCGGAAGATTTCTATGTCGAAACAAGTGACGGGATTAAATGTCGACCAAGTGAAAGAATCATTGCTGGAGCTGCTTGAAGGATATGAAGATTTTGTGGTAAGAGGATATTGCCACGTTTTCAATAAAACTGATTATTTGTCGGTGTCGCCCTGGTCTGTATTGACAGCTAAGTAGCGTCACATCAACGTCGATGCAACGTCATGACGTTGCATCGACGTTGATACGGCGTTGCATACACGTGTGCCAGCTGGGTAGAATCGATACCAGCTTTTACCCATAATGTACAGTGAAATTCCGCTATTAAGACGACCAAAAATTAACACGAATTCTGCTTTAGAAAGCTTATTAAGTAGGTTGCAGTTATTCTTTCTCTGTGTTTTCCGCATACAGTGTCCTCTGGTCAGTGACCACCTTTGAGGCTGTTCAAGAGTGGTCTTAAAGACCACTTTTGAACAGTCCCAAAGGTGATCTATACGAAAATGTGTCCCTTTATTGGCCACTTTCTACTTATCTAGAGCTTTGGACTTCGAAACAGCCATTGTAAATGAGTCAGCGGTGTTCGAGACTTCGACGTTTCACATATAATTCGTGCTGGGCAACACCGAGTCTGGCATATACATTTTTCACAGGTCAAATTCTTCACAGTGCATACCGCGTTGTGAAAAGTAATGTGCCAAGGTCAATGACATTTTGTCTGTTTCTAGTGAAACATGCTGTCTGTCAGTCTGCTCTCGGGCAGAAGATTGTGTGTTAAAAATGGCCTTCAGATGGTTCCACTTTTCACAGACATGCACGCAAAGTTTACTCAACGTTGTTTCATTGTCGAATAAACGTTCAGAGCCCAGGCGTCCCTACTTTTCCAACGTCTTAGCCCGTTTCCACACGGTGAAACTTTGACGCCTATTCAACATACTAGTCGAACGCTGATTTCTACAACCGTTATTTGGAAGCAACGTCTCCAAAATGACCTAAATAGTGCTGACAGGGACGTTAAACCTCAATTCAACAAGCAAACAGCCGGTTACACGTATCAAAGTCAGCCAAGGGGGTGGGGTGTCCATTGTCTCAGCGTGTGGGCTGGGACAATTTTCCTGAAGTGAGAATTAGCCTGTTTCACGTAACTCATTAAATTCCAGTATTAAGCAGTGTAGTTCCTGATCAAACGCTGCGTTCTGTGGCGTCTGATCTCGGTCTGCAATGTTTGCCAATGTCTCAGGCCACAAGCTCAGTCCAGATTTTACAAGTACACGGCACCCTGATGTTGTAGGGAAAGGAATAACTGTTACCTGCGGATTTTGTAAATGGTTAGCGATAGTCACGTTGACAAGAGCAGGCTGGAAACTTCTGTAGTCAGTAAGTTTGGGTCGATGACAAACAATCGACCCCAAAATTCGAATTTAATAATCAGTGCTAGAACAAATATATACTGAATCTGAACAAAGACCGTTTTGCTCAACCCTTAATTTCCTATACTTCAAGAAAACAGTGTAGACCCTGATCAGACGCCGCATTTTTCGTCGTCTGATCTGGGTCTACACTGCCAGTTGTCATATTTTGCGATCCTAGGCATTAATGGGTTCACTAAACACTTCCCTGTACTTGCGAGTTCTTCATTTTCATTGCGTTCTGCCTATTTAACCACACACAAGCTTCGAATATTGTGCGGTCCAACTTTATTGGTCAGTGTTAATACGCGGGCAATAGCAGTGAAGCTGCTCCAGTTTTATTAAGTGTATGTCGATTAATAGACAATCGACCCAAAGAGAGTTTTGAGCAGTCTGTCCGCGCAACTAAGTTTCAACGTGTTGTTAGTAACTTTGGGTCGATGACAAACAATCGACCCTAAAATTCGAATTTAACAATCAGTGCTAGAAAAAATGTATACTGAATCTGAACAAAGACCGTTTCGCTCAACCCTTAATTTCCTATACTTCCAGAAAACAGTGTAAACCCTGATCAGACATATTTTGCGATTCTAGGCATTAATGGGTTCACTAAACACTTTCTTGTACTTGCAAGTCCTTCCTTTTCATTGCGTTCTGCCTATTTAACCACACAAGCTTCGAAGAACGCGCGGTCCAACTTTATTGGTCAGTGTTAATACGTGTTAATTTGTGGACAATCGACCCAAAGGGAGTTTTGAGCAGCCTGTCCGCGCCACTAAGTTTCAACGTGTGGATGTGTACTCCGCTTTGGTGGCACACATACCACCAGGAAAACACGCTTATATAAAATCCCACTTAAAGTATTTTCCATAGTAAAATTGGGATTTACTGGGATTACTTTTTTCCTTATTTCTGCTCAAAAACATAGATCGTCAGCGTGCCTAACGAGTACCCAAGATCTATGTTTTGAGTATAAATACGAACATCAGATGTTTTATTTGCAAATTTTCAGTTTTTGGTGGCATTTGAATAGGCGCCTTTTCGCAATGCTCCGAATCGAGGGAATGGATGAATATAGCTTCAGGGGAGGAAACTCTTTCAAAATATCTGTTGTTTCCCTTTCCAGTAGGGATATATTCTCAGAGAAAAGAATTAGCTCCCCTAGGGAAACGAACAGGAAGTCCAAACAGTCCCTCCTACCTAAAATCAAAGCACGTGGACTTCTCTAGGCTTAAACCGAGTTCCCATCGCCATACGACCATTGTTGTTGGTGGCACTTAAAACACACGCACGTGCGCACACCCATCCATACTTACACCCAACTTTTTTTCATGCTCAACTCATTTGAGCATGAAATTTATCCTTCTCATAAATTTTAAAGTGCCAACAAATGTTGGCATTTTAAAATTTATGGGCAGGATAAATGACATTCTGTGCTGATCTGAGCCGAAAAATTGCCTGATTTGTTTGTATTTTGATAGTTATGAGCATTACACATTTCATGCTCAGCTGAGTTGAGCATGAAAAAAGTTATATAACCTCCCGCCCTGTTAAAGTCTCATGCGGATTTTGGGTCGGTTGTTTGTCAATGGACCCAAAGTTACTAAGTCTAACTTTACCGATTTTAGGCATCTCGTGTTAGAGCGTATCGCGACGATCACGTGCAGTCAGATTCTGTACAACCAAAAGGTTTTCTTCAACCGTCCCCTTCCGCTAATTCAAGAAGGGCAGGTGTCAGTTTCTGGCGAAAGAATGCGCACTATACACTGGTTAACCGCCTACGTATAAGCATGTCAAGGAAAAGTGTGGAAAGGTAAACTGACCGACTCGGTATGATCTTAATAGTGTTTAAGGGAACGTTTAACAACAAAACAGCCCATAGTTCCAATGTGCCCGGTTATCTTAAAACCTATCTATCAGACAGAGCCTAAGTCATTATTGAAGTGGACGCGGATCGAATAGCATGTCTTGAAAGAAATAAACTGAAAACAGTTGGAGGAAGGGGCCGACGCTTGCAAGCGGGCGACCCCAAAACCACCCTAGCAAGAGACCGACCCAAAAAGCAAAGGACCGATCCCAAGAAGTTGCAGGAAGGAGCTGGTCCTAGGAAGGGGCATAACGTGACCAAAACACTTGCTGATGAGTTATCTATAAGTTCAGAAGGTTCTGAAGCCGGCCTCGGTAGCTCAGTCGGAAGCGCGTCTGACTGGTGATGAAGAGGACGCGGGTTTGATACCTGCCGGAGTCGGCAACATTCTTTCGTGGAGATTGATCATGAAATCTTTAGTACGGCCATTCTCTCCCTTCCGCTGATTCAAGAAGGGCGGTTGTCAGTTTCTGGCGAAATAGTGTGCACTGTACTGGTTAACCGCTTACGTATAAGCCTGCCCAGGCAAAGTGTGTTTAGGTAAACTGACCGGCTTAACAATGACCTAAAAAGTGTTGGCTGGGCCGTTCAACTCCAATACAAACAATCAAAAGTATGTTCTAAATACATTGCATACATTGTGGAAACGCCCGATATCAGCTACAGATACGATAGAAGTACGTTGCCTATAGGTTAGAAATACATTACGCATACGTATAAAGAGTAAAATGGCCGCCAGAGCTAAAGATAGAAATGTCTGCAGTTTCTCTTTATATGTCTTGGACCAATTTCAATCACTCTTCATAGGAATGTTGCTTAGTTGACCCACTACCCAAATAGCTAAAATCGTTCCGCTCTGATGAACAAGTTAGCCACCAGAGCTAACTACAAAAATCTTGAAACAACAACTCCTATACTCTTGGGTCAATTTCATTCAAACTTCATTGGACTGTTGCTCAGGTGACTCGCTACCAATGATAGCTAAACTCGTTTGGCTTGGATGAATTAAATGGCCACCAGAACTAAAATAGGAAATCATCAACAGTTTGCTTTAATGCCAACTCCTCCTAAACTCTTGGGCCAGTTTCATTCAAACTTTACAGGACTGTTGCTTAGACAACCCTCTACAGAGTTGTTCCGATCTGACGAACCCCTGAACTTTCAGAATCGATGTGACGTCTTGGAATCAGGTGACCGATTTAGAGAATCTTGACCCTTGTTGTAGGTTTACGGCCCAGCTAACACTATGGGCCCTATCGAGCAGGACGCATGACCTAGATGGCCGTGGTGTCCATATATGGTAAAACAAAATATCTTCCCCACCGTAATCAGTGGGCTGATTGCCATGAATCTTGGTATATAGCATTGGGGACTCGGGCCCATCATAGTTTGTTCAAAGATGTCCGTTACTTAACACCAACGTCAAATTTGGTCATATAGACTTTTGTGTGGGAAAAATTCAAAACTGTGTATTGTTCGGAAACTACTGCAGCCTGTGTATGAAAATTGATAGACACAGAAAGCTAAATGAGTGGATGAAACAACATCAAGGTCAAGGACGTTATTTGACCTTGGTCCAAGGTCATTCAGATATGAAAATTAAAACTTATTTTTCTCAGAAACCACAAAATCATTTGTAGCCATATATTTTATGTAAATGTCTTTACGTACAAAGAAATGAAAACTAATCGAAATGAGTTTGGTCACATGACCAATATGGACGCAATGCCCGTATAACGTGAAAACCTTTCATAAATCTTCTCCTCCGGAACCAGTTGGCTGATTGCCATGAAATTTGGTATGTAGCATTGGGGACTCGGGCCCATCGTATTTTGTTCAAATGATGACATACGGACGACCGTGACCGATTTAACGTCTAGGTCAAATCTGGTCTCATAAACTTTTGTATGGGAAGCCAAAATTATGTATTTTCAGGAACTATTGCAGCCTGTGATCTGAAAATTGGTAAATGCAGGAAGCTAAATGAATGGATGAAACTACATCAGTAAAGGTCATTCAGATATGAAATATTAATACTCATTTTCGCCAGAAAGCACTAAGCCATTTGTAATCAAATTTCATATAAATACCTGTAGGAACAAGGAAATGAAAACCAATCAAAATTAGTTTGGTCACATGACCAAGGTGACCAACATGCCCATATAAGGTAAAAACCTTTCAAAAATCTTCTCCCGAACCAGAGGGCCGATTCTCACGAAACTTTGTCTGTAGCATTGGGGACGCGGGTTCATTATAGTTTGTTCAAATGATAACCCTCGGATGACCTTGACCTATTTTACGCCAAGGTCAAATTTGGTCACATAGACTTTTATATGGGAAAAAGTCAAAATTGTGTATTTTTCGGAAATTATTGCATTCTATAATCTGAAAATTGGTAGGTGCAGTTAGCTGAATGAGTGGATGAAACTGCACGAGCTTTCAAGGTCAAGGGCCTAGGCCTAAGGCTTTCATATATGAATATTAAATTTTACTTTCCACTAGAACCTTTGAGCCGTTTAAGATCAAATTTTTATATAAAAGCTTGTAGAAACAAGAAAATGAAAATTTATTGATATGAGCTTGGTCACATGACCAATATGGCCACCATGCCCATAAAGGTTAGAACACTTCAGAAATCTTCTTCTCCGCAGCCAATGACCAATTATCATGAAACTTGGTATGTAGTATTGGGGACTTGGGCCCATTATAGTTTCCTCAAATGATGACCCCTTGATGGCCTCGATCTATTACGCCAAGGTCATATGGGAAAAAGGAAGAAAAAAAAAAGTATTTTTCGGAAACTATTGCAGCCTTTGATCTGAAAATTGGTAGATGCAGTTAGCTAATTAAGTGAGTGAAACGGCTTGGGTTTTAAAGGTCAATGTCATTCTCTGACATAACTCGATGTTTCTGCAAAACGGACAAAAGTTGGCATGCTTACAGAGCACTAACCAAAATTCAACATAGACGGGTCTCGCAATCGTTACATTTCTTTCCCTCGTCTTTTGACTGCGGGACATCTCTTGACTTACACACACACGCACGCACGCACGCACGCACGCACACACACACACACACACACACACACACACACACACACATACACACACACACACAAACATTGGGCAGACCCTAGGGCGGAGCACCAACTGCTGCAACCAGATGTAGCGTTCGTCGGGTCGTCCACGAGGTCAAGTTCCGGGTCACACATAATTATTTATGGATATCCATAAATCGAACTTAATTAATGATATCCATAAATCGAATATTGCATATCCATTATTCGATTTATTGATTTCCATAAATCGAATTATGGATATCCATTATTCGGCTGATTTATGGATATCCATAAATCAAATTATGGATATCCATTGATCGAATTATGGATATCCATAAATCGATTTATTGATATCATTAATTTAGATCGAAATATGGAAATCCATAAATCGAATTATGGATATCCTTAAATCGAATTATGGATATCCATTATTCGACTGATTTATGGATATCCATAAATCGAATTATGGATATCCATAATTCTCCTCTACAAATAAACCTAATGACTGCTCCCTTTGCCTCGACTATTCGCGTCAGATTTCCGATTTAGGTGTGTAATAAAAGCCGGGATGGAGGTGGAGGTAATGTAGGATAGGCTTAGTGGTGACCTATGGTGTGGGAGAGATATGTTTGTTTGATTTGAGGTTTAACGTCCCCTTCAATACTATTTAGGTCATTTTTGAGACGTTGCTTCCAATTATGTTGGGCATTAAGCCTTCATTGAGATTAAATGACATCTCAATCCCACCGGCCTTGGTAGATCAGTCGGACGCGTGTCTGACTGGTGATCAGGGGGGACACGGGTTCGATACCTGCCGGGGATCGGCAACACTCTTTCGTGGAGATTGATCATGAAATCTTTTCTACGGTCATAACCTCCCGCCCGCTGATTCAAGAAGGGCAGTTGTCAGTTTCTGACGAAAGAATGTGCACTGTACTGGTTAACTGCTTACGTATAAGCCTGCCCAGGAAAAGTGAGGATAGGTAAACTGACCGGCTCAAAAATGACCTAAATTAGTATTGACTGGACCGTTAAACTCAAATACAAACAAACAAACATCTCAATCCCTGTCGCCCATAGACTCGCACGACTTTGTTTGGACAGGCTTAGACCTTCTAAACGGTTTACCAGTACTCTCAGACCATGCAGTCAAATCTATTTTTCCAAGCCCCAATGGGCGGGGAGGGGGGGGGGGGGGGGGCAGGAGATATATCTGAATCTGCCTGGTACTCTATACATTTCAAGTAGAGTATTATATGGATATATACTAATACTATATATAACGACCATGTGCATTTTTCTCCAGAAAACATGCACGGATTGCCTGTTTGGATCATTATAATCTTACGTCCGACTTTCAGTGTCCTTAGGTGCGCAGTCCTCATAGGGGTGATTCCAGAGGGACCGGATGGGTTGGCCGGAATTTCCAGATCTTACGGCTGGTTCCGATAATTAACTGCACACATGGCGGGCGTTCAGCGTATGCCGCCCGTTGCTTTGGACGCCTTACGGGCTGATAAGGCTGCACGGTAGATAGGTCCCTTTGACTGGCCATTATCTTCCAGCGATGATGAAGACTTTGAAGATTTTGAAGATTTTTACAGTAAACAATCACGTGTTTTAGGGATGGTCCCTGCCCATCCGGGCTTGAATAAATAGATGGGCTGCATGATGCTTCCATGCAGAGCGAAACCGACCTGCACACGAGTACTGGTAAACCCCTTGGAGCATCTAAGCCTGCCCAGGCAAAGCGATGCGATTCGGACTGTCCGTGCTTATAAACCTTATTGGTTTGATTGGGTTACAAGGCTTGAGATGTCATGTCATCTCAATGTCGGGTAAAAGTCCCACAAAATTGGAAGCAATGTCTCCGAAATGACCTGTACTGTGTTTACGGGGACGTTAAACCTCAAATCAAACAAAACGTGTTTTAGGGAGAACTCATTAAACCAAAAGCTTTGGCGGTGATTTATGAATATCCATAATTCGAATTATGGATATCCATAAATCGATCTGAAATATGGATATCCATAAATCGAATTATGGATATCCATAATTCGAATTATGGATATGGATATCTATAAATACGGATTAAATAGCAAAACGGCGCCTATATATATGCGTGGGCGGTGCTACTCGCACCACTTTGCCAGGACAGGCTTTGATACAAGTACTCATGTGCGGTCGGTTTCAGCTCTGCGTTGAAACACCATGCAGCCCAATCTATTTCTTCAAGCCCCGATAGGCGGGGCCCTCTCACACTGGTGGTATCTAGCGAATTAGATCACTTAGAGAGTACGGAAACAAATAAACAAATTGGCAAGCGCATGAGAAAAGGGGAATGGGAACATTTCTAGGGGAGGCAACTCCTGCAAAAGTATTTTTGTCTCCCATGTCAGTAGGGGTCAACTCTTAAGAGTAGACCCCTTTTCAAGTGGGACAGGGCTTAGGCCTACGGGAAAGCGAACAGGAAGTCCCGACAGCGGCCATGCGTTGGCTACGCATGCGCATATGAAGGGCGTAATTCGGAGCCTGCTAAGAACCTATACCTATGGGTCGGCCCGAATAGAATAGATTACATATAGACGTTGTTTGCTTCGACCTCTAACCGATCAAAAAACAGGGCGACCAGATGTCGAGTGTGACATTTGCAAAAGTTGCAAAACTTACAATATTTGAATTCACGTATTGCACATCATTGTTCACAATAACAATGAACTAAGCTCAGAATTGATATTCAGGCAAAAGAGCACAGCAATACTGAGGAATTTTTCTTATTGATTACTTGTTAAAACCAAAAAATTGTGGGTACTTATCACAATCGCCTCAATGAGGCGATTGTAACAAGTTTCCAGTGCATATATTTCAATGGAGAAATGAGAAAAATTGTCCTGAAATAATTCTCAGAATACTTCCTAGTCTGGAACTACAACTTGAGATGGATAAGTTGGCGAACTATTGTTTTTCAGTATTGAGCTGCGACTGCTTTCTCATTCCACGAAGTTAATTAGTTTCTTTATTGGACGATCTGTCATTTTCAAGACGGCTTTGAATGACCATGCAATAGTTTCCTGACTTTTCCTCATCCTTTTTCGACAGATTGACCGTCGCTTGGGGTAAGCTGTCTTACACCATGCAGGAGTTTTGTACGTTTGATTTGAGCTTTAACTCCCCGTCAACACGATATACATCATTTTCATGCCGGGATTTTACCCGACATTGTGATGAAATGACAGCTGAAGCCTCCCTCCCAGTGAAACCATTGGGGTTTTTACTCATTGACGGTCCGACTCGCACCACTTTGCCTGGGAAAGCTTAGACCATCTAAGCGGTTTGCCAGTACTCATGTGCGGTCGCTTTCAGCTCTGCGTGGAAGAACCATGCATTCCAATCTATTTCTCCAAGCCCCGGTGGGCGGGGCCCACCGCATTCCGGGGGTAAGCCCATACCGCAGTCAGAAATCTGAACGTCCCCTTTTAATCCCCTTCCACCCCGGCAAAAGAAAAAAAAAAACGAAAGAAGGAACCATTCAGTGCAGTTTGTGTGTGAACAGCAGAACCAGCCTTTCCGATGGCCTACTACTATAGGACACCGCTGATCAACCACAAACAAGTTTTAAGGGGATGAATTTACCTGGCATAGTGTCTGCCTGTTTAGCAGGGAGACAAATCTCATGACTTCCTGTTTGTTTTTGTGTAAACTATAAGCCCCTCCGATAAAAGGGGTCTTCTCTTAAAGAAAAGAGTTTTCCCCAAGGAGCAAATTCTTTTCTTTAAGCGAAGACCCCTACAGAATATGTTTGTGAGAGTTATCTCCTTTGATCCACTGAACAAAAATGTTACATTTCTGTAATGCCAGTGAATACAATGTCAATCTTGACTTTTCTGTCGACAGCAAGAACATATTATCGACGCTCTGTGCATTAGTGAACAAGATTACCACAGGGTTCTAGACCTGATGGAAGCTAATATGGCACGAGGTCTGGACAAACTTACCCACGACAAGGCTGACGTTTCCATGGATATAACGTATGTCAGAGAGGTGCCGAATGGAACAGGTATGCATTCCACATAAAGAAGCGCCAAACAAGAAAATTAAGCTTAGTACAGTAAAATTTCGCTATTAAGACCACCAAAAAGTGAGACCATGAGACTAATTCTGCTTTAAAAAGCTTATTCAGAAAGTTTCAGTTATTCTTTCTTTGTGTTTCTGCATACAGTGTCCTCTGGTCAGAGACCATCTTTGGGCCTGTTCAAAAGTGGTCTTGAAGACCACTTTTGAACAGTCCCAAACGTGGTCCTAATATAGGAATTTTACTGTATATTATAAGTACCGTCTGCAATGAAATGCAAGGCTGTCACATTTCTTGTGATTACATATGAGCCCCCGCGCGCCCAGCGAATTTGTGTCTTCGAGCATTTCGTCATGACAGATTTTAACTGCGCATGCCCAGCCATTCAGAGGGGCCAGGGATATGGCTTTCTGTCTGAAGGTTCCTCTTGATTCACTCACTGCTTGTATGAGCGAGCAGCGAAGGTTCTGGCGAGACTGCGCGGATGCGCAGGCTCGCCTGAACCTTCGCTGCTCGCATAGGCGATAAGTACCAAAATCGCTTGACGGGGTCCATATAATGTCTGCTCTGACGATTCACATGAAATGTCAAATCTGACTTCCTCTGAACGGCCCACGCCCATCGGGGCTTGAAGAAATAGATGGGCTGAATGATGCTTCCACGCAGAGCTGAAACCGACCAGCACACGAATACTGGTAATCCGCTTAGAGGATCTAAGTCTGCCCATGCAAAGCGGTGCGAGTCGGACCGCCCATGCTTATAAACCCTATTGGTTTCATTGGGCGGCAGGGCTTGAGATGTCATATAATCTCAATGTCAGGTAAAAGTCCCACAAAATTGGAAGCAACGTCTCCGAAATGACCTTTACAGTGTTGACGGGGACGTTAAACCTCAAATCAAACAAAAACAAAACAAAACCCCGAGAACATTCAAAATGTCGTCTGCTTCAGTTCCGTTTGACGTTTTTGGAACTATACACCAAAGCACCCTAAATGATGGCGAAGCAAATGTAATTAGAAAAACCGAATACTTGTATCCGCAAAATGCTATTTACTTGTAAATCAACACAAGAGATCACAAAAACACCTGCAGTGCATTGAAGACTCTCTTAGAAACAACCCAGCAGGCACTCAACGTTGAACTAACGTTGAAACAACGTTAAAAACGTCGTTCCAACGTTAGTTCAACGTTGAGTCAACGTTTTGTGCCTGCAGGGAACTGTTTCAGAGTAATAGCATTCAACGTTAAATCAACATTGAAAGAACGTTGTTTCAACGGTGATTCAACATCGATTCAACATTGTGTCCCTGCATGGAGAGCTAAACAGTCAGTCTCTGCTATTTGCCATGAGGACACCATTACAAAAGACGTTCTTTCACGCCTGACTAAACTAGGTCTTTTGGCAAAAATAGGTTCTATCTATCTTGTCCGGTTTATAACTTTGCCATTCCTTGATGGATTTTAAAATCACTTGCCGTCAGGAGACGATGTATCGCCCGCAAACCTCGTATTTGGATCTGCAACGTCAATTTGTTTGTTTAATTTGAGGTTTAACGTCCCTGTCAACACTGTATAGGTCATTTTGGAGATGTTGTTTCCAATTTTGTGAGACTTTTACCCGACATTGAGATGAAATGACATCTCAAGCCCTGTCGCCCAATGAAACCAATAGGGTTTATAAGCATGGACGGTCCGACACGCACCGCTTTGTCTGGGCAGGCTCCTAAGCGGTTTACCAGTACTCGTTTGCGGTCGGCTTCAGCTCTGGGTGGATGTATCATGTAGCCCATCGATTTCTTTAAGCCCCGATAGGCGGGGGCCGGTTGCCACGTCAAGGCCAAACTTAGAGGTCAAAGGTCAAAAATAAGGATCAGTTTCGTTCGTGTCTGGTCCATTATTTTGTCACGCCTAAATGGATTTAGAAATTATTTTGCGGAAATGTTAAACTTCATTAGACGATGTGTTGCGTGCAAGATTCAGTTCTGTAACTAAAAGGTCAAGGTCGTGCTTAAAGGTGAAAGACAAAAACAGTCCATTTTTGAGTCCTGTCCATGACTTTGTCATTCCTAGATCGATTTAGAAATCACATTTAAAAATGCTCCAAGGTCAAGGTCACACTGAGGGATCGAAGGTTAAAAAAATATAATAATAATAATAACGGCCCCCGCCCATTGGGGCTTGAAGAAATAAATGGGCTGCATGATGCTTCCACGCAGAGCTGAATCCGTCCCGCACACGAGTACTGGTAAATCACTTAGAGTATCTAAGCCTGCCCATGCAATGCGGTGCGAGTCGGACCGTGCATGCTTATAAACCCTATTAGTTTCAATGGGCGACAGGGCTTGAGATGTCATTTCATCTCAATGTCGGGTAAAAGTCCCACAAAATTGGAAGCAACATCTCCAAAATGACCTTTACAGTGTTGACAGAGACATTAAACATCAAATCAATCAAACAAACTACTACTACTAAACAATAATAATTTTTAAGACATGAAGTCACACGGGTATGTAGAAAGCAGAGTTTCAGGTCAGGCCCTGAGCTGATTCACCGTTGTTCTGCTGAATAAATTAATATTACCACACCCATTTCTGACTATCAACCAATCAGATGTCTTGATATAATGTATTCATTCAGATTCGCAAAGTGAATGGTAAACAGTATAGATTCTGATAAGCAATCTGATTTGGATCTCCACAGTTTGTTAAGGTAGGGAATATTGTGGTTTAGCAGTACAGGGGTTTAAAAAATTAAATAAAATCATATGCATGAGTTATCAGTATAACATAAATGCATGAATAAAACTCAGGGCGCTTAAAACATGTCACGCTTTCTTCTTGTCAACCCTTATCTTGCTGAATATTCAGTTAAGCCACACCCATTTCTGTCTATCAACCAATCAAATTACTTGATGTAATTTATTGCTACAAAATCATAAACTGAATGCCAACCAGTGTAGATCCTGATCATTCAGAAGCCATCTGATCTGGATCTACAGTGTTTGCAAAGATAGGGGTTGTCGTGAACAGCAAGATAAGGGTTAACACTGTTCAGAATCAGAAGTGTTACTGGTGACACGTCAAATGACATTCATACACCAGGACCTGTGATGTAGGAAGTTAGTCACTCACTGTTACACATGACGAAACGCGTCTATATTACTTTGACCAGCTTAAACCCCACTTTTATATAGCAAAACTGGTGTTTACAGTGGTAACCATTATTTTACTTATTTCTGCTTAAAACATGATTGTGGGAATTCGTTAGTACCGCCTCGGTGAGGCGGTTCTAACGAGTTCCCACAATCTATGTTTTGAGCAGAAATAAGAAAAATATCAGAAGTTTTCATCAGAAAATTTTCATTTTTGGGTTGTAAAATTTTCAATATTTGAAATGGTGTATTTTCGCAATAAAGTCCGTGAAATGAACACCCATTGTAAAGCCCTGTATAGAGAATACTAGGGTTTGCAACAGTGGACATAATTTTTCTTATTTCTGCTCAAAGAAACAGGTTGTGGGTCCTCGTTAGAATCGCCTCACACCAGGACCCACAACCTATGTTTGGACTATGCATAAGACATATACCACACATTTTGATTAGACAAAATGTCGTTTTTGGAGACATGAAATCACACGGGTGTTTTTATGCCCAGTCCAAACAGCGGAGACGCCCCCGCCCATCGGGGCTTAAAGAAATAGATTGGGTTGCACGGAGCTTCTCCGCAGAGCTGAAATCGACCGCGCACATGAGTACTGGTAAACCGCTGAGAAGGTCTAAGTCTGCCCTTGCAAAGTGGTGCGTGTTGGACCGTCCATGCATATAAACCCTTTTGGTTTCAATGGGCGGCATGGCTTAAGATGTCATTTCATCCCAATGTCGGGTAAAAGTCCCACAAAGTTGGAAGCAACGTCTCCACAATGATTTAAATGGTATTGACGGGGACGTGAAACCCCAAATCAAACAAATAAAACCAAATAGCAGAGGCCGAAGTAATCAATCATTATCCTGCTGATTATTAATTTTGCCACACCCATTTCTGACTATCGACCAATGAAATAACTTAAACATGAAAATGTTTTCATTCAGATTCGTATGAAGGACAAAGGCACATGCTTTGGGTTCTCGTTAGAACCACCTCTCCAAGGGGGCTCAAGCCAGGGCCCACAACCTATGTATGGAATATGGATAAACTGAATAACACAAATTTTTACCAGACAAATAAGCGAGCGCACGACAAAACCTACAATAAGACATTTGCGCCCAACGAAGACTCAGATCAGCCAGCGCAACCGCGCAGTCTGATCAGAGTCTTCATTGTGCGCTCTAAGGACAGCAAAGGGCCCAGTGCTCCTTCATGAAGCAAGAGAAGTCTCTGGTTAGACTATATGGATGCGCAGGCTGATCGGATTCTTCGCGGGGCGCACATTGTAGGAAATACTGTGCCCCGGCTCAAATGTCAATTTTGTAGACTTAACCCTTGTCCTGCTGAATATTTATAATATGTCACACCCACTACTGATTATCAGCCAATCAGATTTCTTGATGCAAATTATTGCAACAATTTCATAAACTGGATGACAAACAATGAAGATCCTGATCAGATGGCTTCTTCAGAAGCCATCTGATCAGGATCTTCATTGTTTCAAAGATAAGGCATATCCGGGCTCAGCAGGACAAGGGTTAAAAGAATGCCCTTTGTCACATATGCGTGTCATCCTAATTTGTAGAATAGCCATCCGAACAACAGAGACGGTGTCGGTAGCTCAGTCAGATGCACGTCTAACTAGGGACCAGGAGGTCGCGGGTTCGATACAGGTCCAGGTCTGCTTCATTCTTTCGTGCACATGAGATTGGTCATGAAATTCTGTCTACAGCCATTCTCTCCCTTCCGCTGATCAAAGAAGGGCGATTGTAAGAATCTGGCTGGAAGTGCTCTGTACTGGTTAACCGCTTATATAATGTGTTGTTATAGGTAAACAGGTCGGTAGCGTTGCCTGGGGCGTTCAACTCCAAACTAGCCAACAAACAAACCAAACAGATGCTCTTGTAAGGTCCCGAGGTGATTAATCTTTCTGATGCCCAGCTCAACCCCAGGAGCATGAAAATTTATATTAACAGAAAAAGTATTCTTAGTTACGCAGGGAAAATTCTCACATCCAGATTGCTGATGGCCGTTACAGATTTTGTGTATTTGCTGGTCAGCATACATTTTATTATTATCCCCTGACTGACCAGGTTCTAGGAATATATCGATCAGGTAGGTGTCCGTCCACCCGTCCGTCCTTAGACACTCTATAACTGATAATTTGATGGTACTTTGAACAATTGTACTCGGGGTTAAGGAGACATGTCGCGAACGACAAATCGGGTGCCATAGCATTTTTGTTAGCTCCCCTAATTGTATAACACACACCATTGTCACAACTCATTTGAGACGATATATTGACGATACTTGCTACAATTGCACTTGAGGGTGAGAAAGCATGTCATGTGCAAGACCCGCAACGCATTATGCCGAGGTGTTTAAGTCACCATCCCATGACAATGTAACCTTGTGATCGCCCTTTGAAAGCTGTATAGGAGGTTTAAACAATATCCACAAGTCTGGATGCCATGATCTTTTTTATTATCTCTTCTAACAGTATATCGTTACCTCCAACAGCCTTTGAGATGTATTGATGGTACTTGTTTCCATTGTATACATATCATGAGCAGGAACAATATCGGTGCGCGCCACACTGTTTTGTTCTACCCTGTAATCACCATAATTGAGACACCCTTATGTTCAGAACACCATGCTGGCTTCGGTCGGGGGATTATTTATATGTAAAATCTTTTGAACACCAAATTGGCTTTCTATCGGGGGATTTGCCATGTGTACAATCTTCTAGGCACCTTATTGGCTTTCAATCGGAACATCGTATTCATGGCCAACTTTCGATAGCTGAGACACTCATACCTGGGCGACCGATACACAAAAAAAATGCATTGATTTAGTTAGGAGAATACTTTTTAGTATTCTATTTCAAACTAATTGTTACAGATAGAAACTTTTTTCAGTCAGCATTGAATGCTACATTATATCCCGAGTAAGCTGATATTTTTTCCACGATTTTATCGCCACAACAAGTTGGTCCTTTTTCGGGTTATTTGTTACAACCATTGAAATGAATAAAAGGTATAGCAAAATGAAGAAAAAATGACGATAATATAGATAACGATTAGTACGTGCTTTTCAGATTTGATCGATCATTTTCAGTCGGGGTCATTTTTTCAATATTAGACGTGTATATTGATGTAAATTTTTACTTAGTTAAATGCACAACTTTTTGCTCCTTTTTTGGTTTGAAATTAACAACCCTATTCTCAAACTTGGTTGAAGCAGTAATCCGGGAATGTACGATAAATCTTGGAAATTAACGAGCAGCCGAGATACCAAATGACTTATGACTTAATTGTTAATGACGTATGGTTAATTGTATCGATTCCTTATCATTGTCTTCACTTCTATTTTTCATGCTATTTATTTAACCTACCCCCCCCCCCTCCCCCGCACCCCGCCTCAGCTGCCCCGTCCCCCATCCCCTCGAAAAAGGTATGATAGGTACCCCGGCGAGGTGATTGAAACGACTACCCACAATTTACGTTTTGAAACAGCAATGTGAAAAATGCATGTGTGTGTGTGTGGGGGGGGGGGGTGTTATTAACATTTAGGTGGTGAAATTGCCTAAATATACGTGGTTTCATAATGGGGCTCCTCTTATCAGACTACCCATTACGTCACGCTACGTAACTCTGTTGACCTTAAGGTATTATTAACGAAGCTTAGTTAATTTCCCTGATTTACCTTTATTTACCAGTATTAAAATAGTTGGAGATGGACTTTCGATTTGGGGGCTTTGCGAAGTGAACAATCTTCTGAAGTCCATTCTGGCTTTCGAGAGGGGGATTTCCCATGTGTTCAATCTTCTGAACACAATATTGGATTGCGATCGGGGGACTTTTCACGTGACACCATACTGACTTTCAGTCGTGGGATTTGCCATCTTTTCTGATGCATGGCCCCCGCCCATTGGGGCTTGGATAAATAGATTTGACTGCATGGTGTTTCCACACTGAGCTGAACCCGACAGCGCATGAGTACTGATAAACCGCTTAGAAGGTCTAAGACTGCCCAATCAAAGATGTGCGAGTCGGACCGACAGTGCATGTAAACTCTTTCGGTTTCATTGGGCGACAGTGGTTGAGATATTATGTCATCTCAATGTCGGGTAAGCGTGCTACAAAATAGGATGCAACGTCTACAAAATGACATAAAGACTGTTGACGGAGACATAAAACCTCAATCCAAACAAACAAAATCTCTTCTGATGCTAGTTTTCATGTTTGCTTCTCAGCGTACATTGTATTTTATATTTTCAGAAAAGGGTAAGTTTCTGACTGTCGACTTGTGGGGCAATCATTTCCGTATCTTGCTGGCGGAAATCAATGGACACGAGCCGGTGGATGTGGAGAGTAGCCAGGGATTCATACCAACCAAAATACTTGAAGGAAAAGGCGAAGCAGTTAGTATCAGATCACTGACTAGGACAGCACACTCGTATGACGCAGTGCATTCTTTCATATCTGTTTTAAGAACTCACGCCTACATAAATGCATTGTAAATTTTACCGCCAAAAAAGATAAAAACTGTGATCTTTTTCGTATTTCTGCTCAAAATATAGATTGTGGGTACACGTTAGAACCGACTCGAGGCGGTTCTCACGTGTACCCACAATCTATTTTTGAGCAGAAATAAGACATATAACCCCTGTAAACCCTAGTTTTACTATATAAACGTGGGGTTCAGAAGGGTCAAATTTATCTAGGCATGCTTTCGTGATGAAAGTGAATTTTTTCGAATGAAAAATTGTGTGATGTTGTCCTTCTGATGCAAACATATTTTGGGTGCTCGACAGAACCATGACAGCCTACATTGTTCATACCTTATGATGCTTCTACACGGAGCTGAAAACGGCCGCACACGAGTTCTGGTAAACCGCATAGATCTAAGCCTGCCGAGGCAAAGTGGTGCAATTCGGAACATCCATGCATTAAAACCATATTATTAGATGACGGGTTGGATGTTATTTCATCTCAGTGTCGGGTAAAAGTCCCACACAATTGGAAGCAGGATCTCCAAAATGACCTAAATTGTGTTAACTGGGGCGTTAAACATCAATCAATCAATCAATCAATCAATCAATCAATCAATCAATCAATCAATCAATTAGGATCAGTGTGAACAGTATTACTTCAGAATTCTTTCCCAGTATGCCTGTGTTTTCGTAAACTACATTTTACGCTACTACACTTTTTGTCAATCGACCCAAAATAAAGAATTCAGCGCCTTTACAACTATTGCCCACGTGATGGTCACTGACAAATGAAGTATTTGTTTGTTTGATTTGAGATTTAACGTCCCCGTCAGCACTATTAAAGTCATTTTGGAGGCGCTTCCAGTTTTGTGGCACTTTTGGCCGCTATTGACATGGAATGACATCTCAATCCCTGCCGCCCAACGAAACCAATTTATATGCATGACGGGCCGACTCGCACCGCCTTGCTTCAAAGCGGTTTACCAGTAGGCAACTTTCAACTCTACCTGGAAGCATCATGCAGCCCAATCTATTTCTCTAAGCCCCGATGGTCGGGGCCTTACAAATGAAGTATAATACCATATGCAAATTAAAATAAACGGAACGCAATAGAAATAAAGAACCCGCATGTACCGTAAATTGTTTATATCGCATATTCCTAGCGACTCGTATATCTCATATATACATTGTCTACCAAAATGGTAATTAGCAAACCATGTAGACCCTGATCAAGGTCTTCACTGCTTGCTTAAAGTTATAAAAACTAGTGTCTACCAAAATGGTAATTAGCAAACCATGTAGACCCTCATCAAGGTATTCACTGCTTGCTTATAGTTAGAAAAACTAGTGTCTACAAAAATGGTAATTAGCAAACCATGTAGACCCTGATCAAGGTCTTCACTGCTTGCTTAAAGTAAGAAAAACTAGTGCGGTCAGCGTTTGGCAATCCGTGTGATCTCACGTCAGTGTGATATACGTCCTTTCGCATCTACAAAACGGTATTTTTTCTGATGAAAGTTTGTGATATTTCTCTTATTAATACTCCAAACATAGATTGTGGGTTCTCGATAGAACCGCCTCGTAGAGGCGGTTCCTACGAGGCGGTTCTATCGAGTACCCACAAACTATGTTTTTGAGCAGAAATGAAAAAAGTAAGCCCTTGTGAATCCCGATTTTCCTAATACATGTATAATTTGGGGTTAATAGAGGTGTTCATCACGGACTTGCTAATATGATTATTATTTCTATAATTTCAGCTGTTTGATTACATAGCAGGAAGAATACACAGATTTCTAGACAGAAGAAGCCTCCTGAATACATCCGAGCCTTTGCCACTTGGTTTTACTTTCGGTTTTCCTGTGGACATGTGTAAACTAAACAAAGCTAAACTCCGACAGTGGACAAAACATGTTCACGTTGATGGTGTTATTGGTAATGATGTGGTTGAAATGCTTCATGAAGCTATACAAAGAAAGGGGGTAAGTAAATGCTCTGACTCATCAAAAAGGATCCTTTGACTAAAAGCTTAGTGTTCTCAAACTAAGTCTTGCTTCTTCAAATACGTGTTTACAGCCAACCATCAGCGCTAGATACATAACGTCCTGTGTGAAGCTACCTCTTCTACATGTCTGAGGATAGTAAAGGCTCGGACGAGATTGCTTGTATTCACAGGCTCTTCTGAGTCTGTGCTGGTCGCCAACGCAATACGCATCTTTTTTCAATATCGTGCTGTTTATGTGTACAAGCATAAATGCTACTTGTCAAAATACTCAGTGGAATAGCAAACAGAGTAAACTCCAATCAACAATCCGATCTGGATCTTCACAGCTTTGTCTATGTAATTTTGTAAGTGTTCAAGTGTTTTTGGAAACCGTCAACATCTGCAGCTCCAGCTAAGATTCGTTTGCTTTTGTTTTCAAAATGTCAAGTAAACATATGATGGGGTGCTCCAAGAGTTTTGGGACACAAACTTCCACCGTACATTTTTCTTGGCACTCCGAACAAATAAAATACGTCAGGAATCGATACAATTAAACCACAGCTCCCATCAGAGACACTACAGGGAAAGAAACACAAACATGAATTAACAAGACCCTAATGGAAACACCAATAGTGGAAAGCCAAAAGGATAGTCATTTTCCCACAAAATGGCCAATGGGCTATCCAAAACAAAAACGTATAACCGATTCACACACTCAAAAACAAACCATAACAAAATAAATCGCGACATAAGAACCGCCTTGGAACGGTCAGTGAAAGGGCATGAATCGATCCCACGCGGGCGCAATCCTCGCCCTTACTCCCGTCGCGATTTAGACAAATAATTTGTTCAGTCCGCACGAAAGCCTCCTAACTCATCAGTGCAACATATAACGCAATGAAATATAGCTGCAAGTCAAATGGTTTTTAAGTTATCTCCAACTGATTTTCATGGGTGTTAGGTGCAGAAATATTTTCACTTTCTCAGAATTAATTTCTAGCAGAATATTTTCAATGGGCCAGAGTTAAACAACAATTGTTTGCCTTTTCCTGGGTGACAACATAAAAATCTGAAAATCACATAAAATATAGCTCTAACGAAGAGCCAGTGTGAAAAATTTTGATTCTATCATTATAAATAGTACTTAAAACCGTGTAGAAATGATATACGTTTTCGTGGCAAAGCAATAAAGCATATATCATGTGGTTGCTTGGTATTCCAGTTCATCATCTGTTTCAAATGGATCTGCGTCTGGGCGTTATCTATCATAATATAAATTACCATTTTCATATGCCTTAAACGTCGTAGAATAATTGAGATCTTTACTTTACTTATAAAGCTGCAACGTGTATGCTAAAGTTTTGTTAAGAATCTTAAAAATGTTTTCATGTGTTGCAAGATTGAAAGATTGATTACGCAGTCTTTGAGCTTAGATGTCTTGTAAACAATGACATTTCATTAAGGAAATGAAAATTTGCTTTGTTGGTACAAAGAGGTATCATACGTTGAAAGTAACATTGTTTCAACATTGAAATACTCGTATCATCATCACATAATTTCGGAATAGAGGATAATTTGCCTTAGTTCATGTTAGACTATGCTGTAGGTACTTCTTAGAATCGCGATGAGGCTATTTCTAACAAGCACCCACAACATACCTTTTTTGAGTAATAAGAAAAAAAAAATAGCAAAATTATCGGAGCTATGCAAGGTCTTAATTGTTAATGCACGTGTCAATATTTTCTCCTAGAGTGATGGTTTGGTTATCGTGGGAAATTAAACAATTTCAAAACAGGGTATCTAAAAACCCAATCATGGGTCTCAATCTTGTATCGAAAATCCCCTTGATAGTTTTAGTGGTAGAAGTTCCATGATAAGAACATGCATCAAGGACCCACACTTGTCTGAGGGTCCTCAGGGCCTTCTATGGATAAAAGAATGATGGGTGCATAATTCTTGAATGTTTGTGACAGGGAATGAATACTCGTATTGTCCCCGCAAACTAATGAAAACTAATGGTATAGCTGTATATTATAATTATGGCATTTCTGTGGCAGGGAATGAATATAGTAATCGACGCCCTTGTCAATGACACTACAGGGACTCTGATGGCGGGGGCTCTGGAAGACGACAAATGTGCAGTAGGACTCGTTTTAGGTATATAATATTCATTTTAATCCATTTTTTTTCCGTTGAGGCCACCTAAAATTAAGACTAAATCTGCTTTTAAAGCTCATTGATGTTTCAGTTATTCTTTTTTTTTGTTTTCTACACCAAGTGTCTCCTAACAAGAAACAACCTTTGGGTCTTAAGACCACTTTTGGACAGTCCAAAAGGTGGTCTTATTATAGGAATTTTACTATATATTCATCATAGCGTAGTTTGTTATCTCACCTCACCCTTATTTCGCCGTCGTAGAAGTCCTCCGAATACACTGTCGACTTCTGTTGACCCTTTCCGATATGATTGTCTCCACCCGGTAGGATGGCCCGCGAAGTAGCAAGATGGGTTAAATTTCAGGTTATGCCCGTGTTAGTACTTATTTAACCTTGATTTGAAAGTGTTCAGGGGAAGGCGCAGTAACAACAATCTCCGGTAGACTGTTCCATACATTGACTACTGTATTAGAGACCATATTTGCCCGAAGATTCAGTGTAGACCGTAATAATTTATACATGTGCCCTCGAGTTACGGTATACAGTAAAATTCCTATATTAAGACCACCTTTGTGACTGTTCAAAAGTGGTCTTTAAGACCACTTTTGAACAGTCTCAAAGGTGGTTTAAAGACCGCTTTTGAACAGTCCCAAAGGTGGTCTCTGACCAGAGGACACTTTATGCAGAAAGCACAAAGAAAAATATCTGCAGCTTACCAAATAAGCTTTACAAAGCAGAATTGGTCTTCATTTCAGGTGGTCTTAACAGTGGAATTTCACTGTATTTAGCGAATGTAAAGAATTTGTCTCTATTGACAACATCTACTCTATTAATGATTCACATCTGCTCTTAGCCTTCTGTATTTCAACTTAGAGCAAATGAAAGCAGACGACAGATGTCGTGATAAACAGTTTAAGGGGAATGGTTTCACCTCGCATATTTTCCTTTATTTGTCAAAGGGAGACAACTTTCGGGACTTAGTGTTTTCTTTCCCATGGAAAAAGGGGTCTGCTCTTAAAGGAAAGAATTTGCGCCTCAGGAGCAAATTCTTTCCTTTAAAAGATGACCCCTATTGACATGGGAGACAGAATACTTTTGAGGCAGTTGCCTCCCCTGACAGTGTATCCATTCCCCTTAAGCGTTAACTGTTTGATTTCAGTGTCAGCATCAGGGGCCATTTGTTCAAAACTGACGATCTTGTTAGTTAACGTATTTTTTTAATTTTGATAATCAAATATGGCAAATATACTAATATTTTTGCAGACAAAATGTGAGCAGCTTTTGCAAACGCAAAAGCTGCTCACATTTTTTCAGCAAATAGTCCACCGTAGTTGATATTCTACTCACTAGAACACTTAATAGTTTGGCCGCTAACGAGCTCGTTAGTCTTTGTTTGTTTGATTTGAAGTTTAACGTCCCCGTCAGCACTATATAGGTCATTTTGGACACGTTGCTTCCAAAAGTGTGGGACTTTTACCCGACTTTTAGATGAAATGACATCCCAAGCCCTGTTACCCAATGAAATCTGTAGGGTTTATAAGCATGGAATCGCACCGCTTTGCCTGGACAGGCTTAGATCCTCTAGGCGGTTTACTAGTACTCGTGTGCATCATGCAGCCCATCTTTTTTCTTCAAGCATCGATGGGCAGCTAGTTAGTCTAACGATGCTTTGAACAACCGATATTTTATGTCTCGAATTTGTCCTTCCGTGATCTTAGTAGTGTTTTTCTGTTGTTCTCGCGTCAGATCGATGTTGAGACCCAAATCCTGGTCATTACCTAGTTCTTTTATTCTTTATGCTACTGCAAAGACTTAACCCTTTATGTGGTTCAGTCTCTAATTGTTTTTTAGCTCACCTGTCACGTAGTGACGAGGTGAGCTTTTGGGATCACTTTTTGTCCGTCGTCCGTCGTGCGTGCGTCCGTGCGTCCGTCCGTAAACAATTTAAAATAAGTATATCTCCAATACCCCATGGCCAATCTTGATCAAATTTCATGTGAAGCATCATCAGGTAGGGGGAAAGGCTGCATATGGTTTTTGGGCTGATCAGATTGGAATTCTGGTTGCCATGGCAACATATAGCTCCCATAGACTTATAAAGGGAAAATTTTTAAAAATCTTCTTCTCTGAAACCACAGGGCCCAGAGCTTACATATTTAGCATGTAGCAAGGGCAAGTGGTCAACTACATAATTCCTGCCCGTCATGCCTCTGGGTGCCAAATGGGCCACGCCCTCGGGCCCCTTCGCTCCCATAGACTCATAATGGAAAAAAAGCTTAAAAAATCTTCTTCTCTGAAACCACAGGGCCCAGAGCTAAGATATTTAGCATGTAGCAATGGCAAGTGGTCACCTACATAATTCCTGCCAATCATGCCCCTGGGTTCAAAAAGGGCCACGCCCAGGGGCCCCTTCGCTCCCATAGACTCATAATGGAAAAAAAAAGGTTCAAAAATCTTCTTCTCTGAAACCACAGGGCCCAGAGCTTATATATTTAGCATGTAGCAATGGCAGGTGGTCACCTACATAATTCCTGCCAATCATGCCCCTGGGTTCCAAATGGGCCACGCCCCAGGGCCCCTTCGCTCCCATAGACTCATAATGGAAAAAAAGCTTAAAAAATCTTCTTCTCTGAAACCACAGGGCCCAGAGCTTATATATTTAGCATGTAGTAACGGCAAGTGGTCACCTACATAATTCCTGCCAATCGTGCCCCTGGGTTCCAAACGGGCCACGCCCCGGGGCCCCTTCGCTCCCATAGACCCAAAATATAAAAAAAGCTTCAAAAATCTTCTCCGCTGAAACCACAGGGCCCAGAGCTTAGGTAATTAGCATGTAGCAATGGCAAGTGGTCACCTACATAATTCATGCCAATCATGCCCCTGGGTTCCAAATTGGCCACGCCCCGGGGCCCCTTCGCTCCCATAGACTCATAATGGAAAAAAAGCTTCAAAAATCTTCTTCTCTGAAACCATAAGGCCCAGAGCTTTGATATTTAGCATGTAGCAACGGCAAGTGGTCACCTACATAATTCCTGCCAATCATGCCCCTGGGTTCCAAATGGGCCACGCCCCGAGGCCCCTTCGCTCCCATGGACCCAAAATGGAAAAAAAAGCTTCAAAAATCTTCTCCGCTGAAACCACAGGGCACAGAGCTTAGAAAATTAGCATGTTGCAACGGCAAGTGGTCACCCACATAATTCCTGCCAATCATGCCCCTGGGTTCCAAATTGGTAACGCCCCGGGGCCCCTTCGCTTCCATAGACTCATAATGGAAAAAAAGCTTCAAAAATCTTCTTCTCTAAAACCACAAGGCCCAGAGCTTATATATTTAGCATGTAGTAACGGCAAGTGGTCACCTACATAATTCCTGCCAATCATGCCCCTGGGGTCCAAACGGACCACGCCCCGGGGCCCATTAGCTCCTATAGACTCATAATGGAAAAAAGCTTAAAAAATCTTCTCCTCTGAAACCACAGGGCCCAGAGCTTAGATATTTAGCATGTAGGAAGGGCAAGTGGTCAACTACATAATTCCTGCCAATCATGCCCCTGGGTTCCAAATGGGCCACGCCCCGGGGCCCCTTCGCTCCCATAGACTCATAATGGAAAAAAGCTTCAAAAATCTTCTTCTCTGAAACCACAGGGCCCAGAGCTTAGATATTTAGCATGTAGCAATGGCAAGTGGTAACCTATATAATTCCTGCCAATCATGCCCCGGGGGTCCAAATTGGCCACACCCCGGGGCCCCTTAGCTGCTATATACTCATAATGGGAAAAAAGGTTCAAAAATCTTCTTCTCTGAAACAACAGGGCCCAGAGCTTAGATATTTAGCATGTAGCAATGGCAAGTGGTCACCTACATAATTCCTGCCAATCATGCCCCTGGGTTCCAAATGGGCCACGCCCCGGGGCCCCTTCGCTCCCATAGACTCAAAATGGAAAAAAGCTTCAAAAATCTTCTCCGCTGAAACCACAGGGCCCAGAGCTTAGGTAATTAGCATGTAGCAATGGCAAGTGGTCACCTACATAATTCCTGCCAATCATGTCCCTGGGGTCCAAATTGGCCACGCACTGGGGCCCCTTAGCTCCCATTGACTCATAATAGAAAAAAGCTTCAAAAATCTTCTCTGAAACCACAGGGCCCAGAGCCTAGATATTTAGCATGTAGCAACAGCAAGTGGTCACCTACATAATTCCTGCCAATCATGCCCCTGTGGTCCAAAAGAGCTCCTATAGACTCATAATGGAAAAAAAGCTTCAAAAATATATTTCTCTGAAACCACAGGGCCTAGAGCTTAGATAATTAGCATGTAGCAATGGCAAGTGGTCACCTACATAAATCCTGCCAATCATGCCCCTGGGATCCAAATGGGCCACGCCCCGGGCCCCCTTAGCTCCCCTAGACTCATAATGGAAAAAAGCTTCAAAAATCTTCTTCTCTGAAACCACAGGGCCTAGAGCTTAGATATTTAGCATGTGGCAATGACAAGTGGTCACCAACATAAATCCTGCCAATCATGCCCCTGGGGTCCAAATGGGCCACAGCCTGGGACCCCCTTAGCTCCAATAAACTCATAATGGAGAAAAGCCTCAAAAACCTTCTTCTCTGAAACCATAAGGCCCAGAGCTTAGATATTTAGCATGTAGCAACGGCAAGTGATCACCTACATATTTCCTGCTAATCATGCCCCTGGGGTCCAAATGGGCCATCCCTGGTGCCCCTAAGCTCCCATATACTCATAATGGAAGAAAGCTTAAAAAATCTTCTTCACAGAAACTGTGAAGCACAGAACTTAGATATTAAGTCCAAATTGGCCAAATCCTGTGGCCCCTTAACTCCAACAAACTTATAATGGAAAAAAGCTTCAAACATCTTCTTTGAAACCATGAAATACAGACCTTAGATATTTAGTATATAGCAACACAAAATGGTCGCCTACATAAATCCTGCCAACCATGCCCTTTGTGTCAAAATTGGCCAAGCCCCAGGGCTCATTAGCTTCTATAGACTTATACTGGAAAAAAAAACTTAAAAAAAATCTTCTTTTCCAAAATCATAAGGCACAGATTTTGTTTGATTTGAGGTTTTATATCCCTGTCAGCACTGTATAGGTCATTTTGGAGATGTCTCTTCCAATTTTGTGGGACTTTTACCCGACATTGAGATGAAATTACATCTCAAGCCCTGTCGCCCAATAAAACCAATAGGGTTTATAAGCATGGACACCACTTTGCCTGAGCTTAGATATTTAGTATGTAACAATGTCAAGTGGTCTCCTACACTAATGATTTTCTGGTACACAGGTGAGCGATATAGGGCCATTGGGCCTCTTGTTTTTATTACAAATCTGAGGGCGCGAGGGTTTTATTGTCATTAACGCCGCAGCTGCAACACCGTCACCTTCCTCTACTCAAGTGTTTTTTTCTGCTGACAGCCCGAACATGGACATCCATTTGATCTCTTATACGATTATTTGCTTTGTGTGTTGGTTTATGATCACGTCTTATTTGTGCTTGTATGTGTGCATTCATGTCACTACTGCTTTCTGTTCATTTGCTTTCTTGAGATGGGTGTTCCTTGAACACCAGATAATGAAATCCTTGACTAAACCCTGGGATAGAAATACTTATCCTACCCGGGTTAAGGATAAAAATCGAGACTTTTCATTTGTTTGATGTGCACTGGTTGAAAAAGGACGTCACGTACGAAGTCAAAAACACTGCGTTATTGTCATCAAAATATGGCGTACGTCGATAATCGAAGGGGCTGCATTATAAATACATCAGAAATGAAAGGTATGCACGAAAAAGAATCTTACATGGGTGTGAGGTTTAGATAGAAGGATCTGTCCCCCGGGATCACTGTCAGGCATTACTCGGGAAGCCTCGTGATCTAATTTTATGCTATGCTTTTTTCAGCAAAAGGATCAAATGCATGTTATATAGAGAATTTAGAGAATGTCCCCCTCTGGGATGGTGAGAGGGATGAACCGCAAGAGGTATGTATTTAACCCTTATCTTGCTGTTCACGACAACCCCTATCTTTGGAAACAGTGTAGATCCAGATCAGATGGCTTCTGAAGAAGCCATCTGATCAGGATCTACACTGTTTGACATTCAGTTTATGAATTTGTAGGAATAAATTACATCAAGTGATCTGATTGGTTCAATGTCAGAAATGGGTGTGGCTAAACTGAATATTCAGCAAGAGAAGGGTTAAAAGCATCAGTAGAAGAATGTATTTTCAATGCGGCTCATCTTTAACTTAAGTTCGTCCACCTCTAAAATGTCGCACCTATCTGCAAACTGTTGGATACGACAGTGCATTTTCACCATAAACATTAACCAAACCGGCTTTGATCTCCAATGGCGACACGTCTAGGCATGCGCGCACTGTACAGTACACCCTCTCTCCTTAAATATAGCCATACTTTCGCCCAGTGTCAAAGACATGGTCGTCTTTCGCCCTGTGTCAAAGACTTGATCATCTTCAGTGACTACTAGCGCGCCGCATGCATGAAAATCTTGCAAATTTTAATGTATGGTTAGATTTTTCATGCATGTTTGAAAAATGCACTAAACCTTAGAAACTATTACGTATTACATTTTCCAAATGGCACTCGTAATAACCGTTTCCGGGATTTCGTACAAATCAGTGAAAGACACGTAGACAATGTAGTCACGTCAGCAAGGTAAAGCTACCTAAGTTAGTTCCTTTGGGTCAATTTACTCCAATCGACCCAATTATGAAGTACCTGCTGCATAAACTAGGAAAAACATCTTGATGAATCATACGTTCCTCTTTTACATTTCGTAATTACCTGCTTGTTCTTTAAGGTTGTGATAGACACAGAGTGGGCCTCTCTTGGGAAAGATGGATGTCTCGACTTTATTAGATCAGAATACGATTTTGCTGTAGATGAAAAATCATTACACAAAGGAGATGCAATGTGAGTCCTTTTTTCATTTACCACTGAAAACTGTTTAACGATGATGACATTTATAAAACAAAGTATACGTAGCAATTGCAAAGAGAGTTCAGATGAGATGCATATTAAAAGTATTATATGGGTTATTTTATTGGTTGAGACCGTCGATACCATTTTGTTTTGTTAGAACTGAGGGTTTACGTCCCTGTCAACACTATTACGTCGCTGCCAATTGAGGTCTTACGTCTCCGTCAACACTATTACGTTGCTTACAATTTTGTGTGACTTTTAACCGACATTGAAACAATAGGGTTTACTCATTTATGCAGGGATTGGCCGACTCGCACCACTTTGCCTGGGCAGGCTCGGATCTTCTAAGCGGTTTACCAGTACACGTGACCGGTCGTTTCAGTTCTGCGCGGAAGAAATTATATTTGCTAGCTTCTATGGAAATGTGACGTTCTAAATTCATGTATCTGCATGGGCGTGTCAAAGTTGAAGCGGACATTGTTTTTATGCCCCCGTAGGAGGGCTAATAGTTTCTGCACTGTTCGTTTGTGTGTTTGTGCGTTTGTAGGTCTGCACTTTTTTATGATGTGATCTACTTACCCATTTCTCCAACGATTGAGCTGAAACTTTGCACATGCATTCCTTGTGAGGTGCAGTGGTGCCTAACACAATTTTCACGTTGGTTCTATCATTTACGTCCGAGTTACGGCCATTTATTTTCTAAAAAAAATGTGCTAAAAACCTTGTGACGGGAACTTCTTCCACAGTTTTTCACCGGTTGCGTTGAAACTTTGCACATGCATTCCTTGTGACGTGCCGGGGTGCCTAACACAATTTTCACATTGGTCCTATCATTCACGACGGAGTTATGGCCCTTTATTTTCTAAAAATGCTAAAAATCCTTGTGATGCAAACTTCTTCCACCTTTCTACACTGATTAAGCTGAAACTTTTCACATGCATTCCTTGAAAAGTGAAGGGGTGCCTAACACAATTTTCACGTTGATCCTACCATTTACGACGAAGTTATAGCCCTTACTTTTCTGAAAAACCCGTTCGAAAACCTTGTGATGCGAACTTCTTTTACATTACTTCTTTAATCGAGCTGAAACTTGGCACATGCATTCCTTGTGAGGCCAAGGGGTGCCTTACACAATCTGCACATTGGTCCTATCATTAACAACAAAGT
Source organism: Lucinisca nassula (assembly GCA_963580285.1). Taxonomy (NCBI): domain Eukaryota; kingdom Metazoa; phylum Mollusca; class Bivalvia; order Lucinida; family Lucinidae; genus Lucinisca; species Lucinisca nassula. The sequence continues at coordinate 174,609,373 of OY757010.1, forward strand.
TACAGCCCTTTATTTTCTAAAAAAATCCGCTATAAAACCTTGTGATGCGAACTTCTTCCACATTTCGTCACCGATTTAGCTGAAACTTTGAACATGCATTCCTTATGAGGTGAAGGGGTGCCTAACATAATTTGTGTGTTGAACCGTTTATTTGCGAGGGTGTTACAGCCCTTGATTTTCTAAAAATTACGCTAAAGGCCTTGTGATGCCAACTTCTTCCACATTTCTTCACCGATTGAGCTGAAACTTTGCACGTGCATTCTTTGTGAAGTGAAGGGGTGCCTAACACAATTTTCTTGTTGGTCCTACTATTTGTGACGGAGTAACCGCCCTGTATTTTCTAAAAAATGCGCTAAAAAGCCTTGTGATGGGAACTACTTCCACATATCTTTACAGATTGCGCTGAAACTATATACATGCATTCCTTGTGAGGTGAAGGGGCACCTAACACAGTTTTCCTGTAGGTCATATGATATTTAATTGAGTTATTATCCTAGCTTTCCTCAAATTGGCTCCCACGGGGGCATTGCTCACTTATAGTGACAGCTCTTGTTGCTCTTGATAATGGTGATGCGTCATTTAGTTAGAAAACATAACGGTTGCAGGTCACAGTTCCTATTGTAACGATCCTGCATTAGCTAAATCGGGACACCGAATATGGTCTTCATGCAAACAAACAAAAGGTGATGTTCAGCCAGACCGATTTCAAAGGAGTAAAAGGTGTACGAAATATGGCGAATCGTTTGGCCACCAACAAAGCATATACTCTGATTGTTCTGAGCGTGTGTGATTGTTGTTAGCGAGTCATCTTCTTGGCGCGTGCTTGTGAGGTCTCAGGGAGATTGCGATTGTGTGCTTTTATTTGAAATGTGTTCACGGGTTTGTTTCCCTTTTCCCTTCTTTCATGACTCTGGATTGACAGACAGTAAGACCGAGGGAGACACCTGGGTGAGCTTTTTAAGAAAGACCACACATTTCTTACAGCCTAAACCACCGCCATTTGCTAAAATTCAAACTTATACACAGAAAATATTGTAGCAGTTGTAGATAAAGCGGTTCAGAAAGCTGTTTGCATAATACATGTACATTCCGTAAAGCGTGATATTTTACTTCTATTTTTCTTCTCCAAACATTGGTTATGAATTTTCATTAATTAGACGGTCGTATCGACTACCATCAGTGTATGGTTCCAACATGATATAACAAAATAATGTACACCTGTAAATATAAGCAAGTCTTTTCTGTATATACGGATATTTATTTCACATGTGAAGAAAACAGGTATTGTGAGCGAATACTCTGTCTTAACAAGAATGCTGAATAATGTCATGTTTATTTTATTTAAGATATGAGAAGATGATTTCGGGATTGTTTCTAGGCGAAATTGTACGGTTAATCTTAGTAAAACTGAAAGAAAACGGGATTTTATACGAAGAGCACTGGTCAGAAGAACTGGAACATCCTGGAAGGTTTTACACAAAATATGTCTCAGAGGTGCTCAAGTAAGTGCATACTTGTATGATTCATATAAGAATCTTACATGCTTGTGATGGGTGGGTGGGGGTGGGTTTGGTTTTATGGCCCTTTCAAGACTATTTCACTCAGAGGTGGGCGAAAACCGGAGTACCCGGAGAAAAACCACCCGACCTTCCGTTGCCGAACTTGGCGTCTCACATGTGACCCGAGGGAGGCTCGAACCACAGCGGTGGGAGACCTAATGATCAAGAGTCAGCGCTCTAACCACTAGGCCACGGAGGCCCGTTTGTGAGGGATGGATGGGGAATTCAGCCCCGAGGCTCACTGTCCGACATCACGAGCCTTGCTGAGTGATAACGGACAGTGATCTCGAGGGAGGGATTTTTTTATCCACCCCTCACAACCATGTAGGATTCTTTTTCTTGCATACCTTCCATTTCTGAGCGAGGATTTTTATACAAGTGCGGTCATTTCGGTTGCCGACGTCCGCGATATTGTGACGTCACGCAACGTGCTGTGACGCCAATCTTGACGACGGTGCATATGAGGTCGTATTCAACTAATGCATTTATCCAACACGCGAGGATATTCGATTTGGGGTAAGAATACCAGGGTTAGAACAGAATTTCTATCCCAAGCTAATCCTATAGATTTCCTTATCTAGCGTGCAAGAATATGCCTATCTATGTCAGGCGTATTCTGTATTATGTTTTTGTTTACAGTGGATTTTCACAAACCTGTTTGCAACTTGAACTTGCATGGAAAATGTATAATTCAACTTTCAAATTGGATCGCACCTCATGCAAAATGTAAAGCAAATGTAGACCCTAAACGGTTAGTGCATTTTTCAAGCAAACTTTATTGAGCGTGTTTTGTCCAAGAATCGCTTTTTATTAATCCTAGTAAGTCGAGGGTTTAAAATTAGTGTGATACTTGGTTGAAACAATTATGTTTTTGCCAAAGTGAATATATGGTTTATGGACCTCAGTAATTTGAGTTAGAGCCAGTTCATGACAAAAAGGTGCATATCACAAAGGCGACCGACAAAGCCTAATACGTCCAGTCCTATAAGTTGGCTGTGCGCGCGCATTCGCAGGACACAAATCGGAGAATGCTCCAGACCCCTCTTCTCATTTTCGGCTCAACTATATTTTGAGAAAGGAATACAATAGTTCACTGGCGAATATATTGGGGTAGGATTTTGACGTGAGTTACTTGTAAATACTCTGAATTTTAAATGTTTAACCCATTTTGTACCAGAAGCCCCAAAATGGGTAGTTGGTAAACAGTGCAGGCCCGATCAGAACGCGGCATCTGATCAAGGACTACACTGTTTGCAAAACGTTCAGTCAATTTTCATATCGTTCTTGAAGAAAACACAACCTGTCACCGCTAATTTTGAAGTTGACTCCTGCTTTTTATAAGGAGGAAGATTCCATTTCGTACAAAAAGGGTTAACAAAATACAGCTATAAAGGTTGAGTTCAAAATTTAAGAAAATATTACAGGCAGTAATAAGGGGTCTTCATAAGTAGTACCGTTTCACAGTAGTTTTCACATTTAAGATTCCTCTGTTTTCAAAATACCAAAATGGGTTCAGTGATTCCAAAAGAAATAACAAATATAACTGTACTGTAGAATATGTTATAACGCCACCACATGATAACTGACATGTTTTGGTGAAATTAAATAGCGTTTTTTATATTAACTCTTATTCTGCTCCACGACAACCCCTATGTGCGAACACTATTGCTGGTCAAATTTGCTTCTTTATTTATTTTAGCGAGGAAGATATCAGGTTTAAGCATGTCCGTGGTGTACTTCATGATGTAGACTATAACCAGGCATCAGAGACAGAATGTCGAGTGTTGCATCATATTTGTCAGCTGGCATCTATCAGATCTGCAACTCTAGCATCTGTAGGTAGGTCCAGTATTGACTCTTCTCCTGTTGAATAAAAAAACATTGCCACACTGCGTCTGTTTCTACACTGTTGACAATATCTAGTGCATATTCGGTTCTGAGATTTTAGCTTTGTTGGGTCGTTCATGAAGTATCGGGGTCGCCAGTCCTGTTACCAACCACGCTCACCGTTGTTTATTTTTCTGAAAAAAAAAGTCAGCCACACTACCCACATGTAGCCTTACCTGTCTTTTGTGACACCTGCATTTTGTAATATCGAGAAAATTTGTACTCTGCACTCTGTACACCTGATAATACCCGAAAAACGGTCGGAAATCAATGTGAGTTTTAACAAGCATAGATACTCGGGGCTTGGAGAAATAGATTAGACTACATGGTGCTTGGGCTACATGGTGCTTCCAGGCCCCCGCCCATTGTGGCTTGAAGAAATGTATGGGCTGCATGATGCTTCCACGCAGAGCTGAATCCGACCCGCACACAAGTACTGGTAAAACGCTTAGAGGATCTAAGCCTGCCCAGGTAAAGTGGTGTGCACGACTCAAGCCGTCCATGCTTATAAACTCTGTTGGTTTCATTGGGGATGTCATTTCATCTCAATGTAGGGTAAAAGTCCCACAAAATTGGAAGCAACGTCTCGTAAAATGACCTTTACAGTGTTGACGGGGAGGTTAAACCTCAAATCAAACAAACAAACAAACAAACATGGTGCTTCCACGCAGAGCTGAAGCCGGCCGCACATGAGTTCTGGTAAACCGGTTAGCCAAGGCAAATTGGTGCAAGTCAGACAACCGGCCATGTATATAAACTCTATTGGTTTCATTGGGTGGCTGGGCTTGAGATGTCATTTTATCTCAATGTCGGGTAAAAGCCCCACAAGATTGGAAGCAACGTACCCAGAATGACCTTAATAGTGTTGATGGGGGCGTTTAACCACAAATCGAACAACACAAGCATAGATCCAGATGAAGAGGAGTTTTGAGGATAGTGTTGTGATAATTTATTTCTCCATGAATCACATGTCATTTGGATGGTTGTAACATGTACATAGACTATATGGGCCCCGTCAAGCGATTTTGGTACTTATCGCCTATGTGAGCAGCGAAGGTTCAGGCGAGCCTGCGCATCCGCGCAGTCTCGCCAGAACCTTCGCTGCTCGATCATTCAAGCAGTGAATCAAGAGGAACCTTCAGACAGAAAGCCTTATCCCTGGCCCATCTGAATGGCCGGGCATGCGCAGTTAAAATTTGTCATGACGGAATGCTCGAAGACACAAATTCGCTTGGCGGGGCTCATATGTTTCGAACAAGAAACGAGGGGGAAATTTATCCCTTAATTATCCATGTTACTTTTCGTCTTTATCTCACATTACGATAACACACCTGGGGCCACTTGTTCAAAGCATCGTTAGCTTAACAAGCTCGTTAGTGGTCATATTGTTAACTATTCTAGCAAGTTTAAAATTCAAAATTTTGGTATTTTTGCTGAAAAAATGCAAAAATATTAGTATTTTCACCATATTCAACGATCAAAGTTTTAACGATACGTTAGCTAACGACATCGTTAGTTTTGAACAACTGGCCCCTGGTGACCAATGCGACATAGTGATTTTTTTCTCATCTCCAAAATGGCTACTTTTCTGATGAAAGTCCGTGACGTTGTTAAACTTTATACTGCAAACATATGTTGTGGGTGCTCGTAAGAACCGCCTAACTTGGCGAGTACCCAAACAATTGTCTTGGAGTAGAAATCGGAAAATTAATGTAAACCCCTGTTTTCTCTAAATAAAGTGGGTTTTAGGTGGTGTTAATTTCATGAACCTCTTCACGTGAGGTGGAACTATGTTTAAGATAATTTTACATATTTTTACGTTTTGTGCATTGTAAAAGAAAAGACTTATCATTCTGTGCAATGAAAATGTTATGTTTATTTCAAAATGAAATGAATGAAGACCAGCATAATCTAAAATGTCTTACAAAGATTCTTAAAAGATACTTTATCTCACATAGATATGGTTTCTTAATGAACTAAACAACTTCTGAACATTGGAAATACTTATAACCCAGTGAGGGGTCACGGTAATGACATACCTTCCGTAAAGATGAAAAAAGTGAAGAGACAACACCCAATTAAAAGAAGAAGAAAAAGAAAAACAAACAACCTTATTTACAACATAATACCCGGTCTTGTCCATCATCTGTTTTTGAACTTTAATTTTGAGACACACTGATGAAGATTAACCCTTTTGGTACCAAATGGAATCCTCCTCCTTATATACAGCAGGGGATCATTTCAAAATTTAGGGGTGTCAGGTTGTGTTTTCATCAAAATTGATTTTGAAAAGGACTGAACTTTTATCAAACAGTGGAGGCCAAGATCAGACGCCACGTTCTGCGGCGTCTGATCTGGGCCTGCACTGTTTGCTAGGGTACCCGTTTTAGGGTTTCCGGTACAAAATGGGTTAAATATCAGAAAGGCCTCTGTGTCACTAAATTTGGTATAGTCACGCCTTTATTACAAAGTAATACGTTTCAGTTTGATTCAAATTCATATTGTTTCGAAGATACATTTATATCGTTACAGGGCTTGCATGCATACTTAACAGAATGGACAGACCGGAAATTGGAATAGCAGTAGAGGGGCCTCTGTATAGGTTTCATCCTTTGTTCCACGATCTAATGATGGAAAATATACCTAGATTCTTAAAGAGGGAGGTAAAGGTAAGAACATGCATACTGGAATAACCATTTAAATAAAAGTTGGCTCTAAATGTATTCAGACAGCGGTTTGTGATGTTTCTTCTCTTACAGCCAATCAAAAGTCGTTTCTGCTGCTGACTATATTGTGAATAGGCCTTCTTAATGATTAATAACGTTTCTTACTATTACGAAGAATTCTTAACAAATAAGTCAGCTCTGAATCTTCTGAGTGTTTGAAAAGCAATCAAAGTTTACCCTGTACCTGTCAGAGAAAATCAAGCAAGGTGATTTTAATGTCAACAATTGATTGTTTATCTACAGTCTTCAGTTTTTTCAATAGGTACACTTCCAAGGGAGGCTACAGTATGTCAAATTGCAACATTTTGGCAAAACTTTTACTATACAATAGAAATTTCCCAGACCAGAGCTTGTGAGTGAGACGAAGTCAAAAGTACAAAATAAAATAAATTTCTTAATACCTGAAACATACCCTATAAATCCCTGGTTTACTGTTCTTCGCAGGAATAGAAATCAACTGTGTTGCTGACGGTTCCAAAATATTGAAATCCAAATTGAAGTCTCCCCAATCCTATATGACATCTGACATTTTTCTTCAAGTTACAATGAACAAAAAAGGACACACTCTGATGATAACTTCTCAGTGAAGAGCAATCTGATGATAACTTCTCAGTGAAGAGCAACTGAGTGAATGAATGAAAGTATTACAGGTCTAAACAATGAAGTTTTGTACTAAATAAATGCGGTCTCAAGAGACCATCAATGGACATAATCCTGCAGGCTAAGCCGGTTAGAAGCCATTAAGAGATTTCTTCACAGTAAGAATATGCCTTGCTCGTGAAGAAATATCTTAATGGCTTCTAATCTATATAGATGATTTGTTGTAGAGGTAGCATAAAAGTCGGGGTCAATAACCCATTTATGCACAGCGTTCAGTGGTTGTTACCTGTACATATAGTCTGAGTCTAACAATACCCGGCTGTTCAGATTCTTATGACTCAGCCTGCGTTCAAACTGCCTTGTACCAATCTTGGTCCGGTTGTTAAAAACTAACAATATCATTAGATGGCAGATCATTGAATTTTGGATCATTTAGTACGAAACTTGGGCTAATATTTGTTGCTGAAAAAAGTGTGTACCTTTTGCATTTCCAAAAGCTACTCACATTTTTCTAGCTAAAATACCAACGTATATAATATTATACTTGCTTGAACAGTTAACAATTCGACCACTAATGAGCTCATTAAGCTATTTAAAGATGTGCTATGAACAACCGAACCATGAGCTGTACCAGACTAGGGCACAAACCTGATCCAAACAGTATAAGTATGTGGGCAAAGTATGCTGATCTGAACTGTCATTATATTTATACATCTTGTGTTAACGGAATTCTGAAATGCACCAGGCTGGCCCAGATTATCACTCTAGTGTGAACGCGGCTATAAAGTAGTGTAACAGTTTGAATTCAATCAGTTCTGTTCTGTTAATTTGTACCGTGGTCTATCATTATTTTGTATCTTTGCGTGACAAGTTCTTATAATGCTATTGGTAGGGTCAAATAAAAATTTTTGTATTCAAAGCTATTTTAAAATGAGTTTATAGAGGTGGTTCTAACGAGTACCAACATTCTATATTTTAAAGCAAAAATAAGGAAAGTATATCCCACTATTGCTACATAAAAATGTGATGCAATGGGAAAGAAATTATATATTTATCAAGGGGCTTGTACACTTGTATGATCTTGTTAGATTTGCAAAAAAGCTTTTGATACAGTAAACCACCTGATCTTGTGCAAACAGTTGAAACCTTTGGGAGTTTTGTCAGTTGATTGGTTAAGATCGTATATGTCAAACCGAAGTCAACATTACTCAGTCAGACCCATCTCGTGTAGCTTGCAGCATACCCAAGAAAGTATTTTGGGCTCTCTTTTATTTCTTTGTTATGTAAACGACATGGAAATCAGTAAAAGTGCTGAGAGTAAACTATTATTATACACTGATGGTAGTGCCATAATTTTTTCACATAGAGATCCTGATATTGTATCAAGAAAACTTGGCTTGGGATTGCAATCATGTTGCAAGTGGCTTGTAGATAACAAATTGCCATTATGTATGGGTAAAACTGAGTACATCTTGTTTGGATCTAAGAAAAAAAAAACTTAGGAAAAAATGGATTTTAAGATTGAGTGTAACGGCCACATAATTAAAGCCCAAAACTCGGTCAAATATCTGCGGATTAATTAGACACCTTTCTGTCAGGAGATGTCATAGTGAACAGTAAATGCTAGACTCAAGTTCTTGTGTAGGCAGTGTTCGTTTTTTCAACAAAACACTTCGAAAATCAATATGCTCGGCTCTGATTCAGTGTCACGTAGATTATGCATGTTCTGCTTGGTACTCGGGTTGAAGTAAAACCCTCAAGAAAAAGGTTCAGGTCTCACAAAATAAAATTGTTCCGTAAAAACTCGGTCCTCATTCACACATTGGATTTTCAGAGCTTTACAGTATTGGAATGTTGATTACCGAGTGAAACAAGTAGTTTAGGTCGTAGTACCAAAGCGTCAATCCAAAATCATTAGTCCATAGACAAAATGGCAAATATAGATGTTCAGATCAACAGACATGGACTCCAGAAGAGTGAAATCAGGCATCCGCGGATAGTAAGCATTACTTGGTAAGCAAGCTTCGCCCACCATGCCAATCGACCCGAACGAAGAAAAAGTGTAAATGCCGAGAAGGGTATGTCCGAGATTTTGGAAGTCTTCTTATGGCTTTCCATTGGCAAACATATCAGAAATAATTCTGGAAATGGCCACATTGTACGGATCAACAAGATCATGGTGCCTCCCATAGAACTTCTTTAGTGTTGATACGAGTTTGGTTTTTGATACCCCTGGCATTACAACCTGGTAGTGAACACCTTCCCACGTTCCATAAAGTCCTGATACTTGGAACAGGCTCTAGCATAACGGATTAACTGTGAAAGGTAAACTCCATATGCTGGTACAGACGGGATATTACTGCTCAGGAAGGGAAAGTTAACAATGGTTAAAATTGAAGTAATCTCGTTTATCGTACAGCCTAGTAGTAAGCTTCCCGTTGTCAATATAGGGATAACAATCCAAGTATGAGATGGAGGTTGCAGTCTATGTTGTTTCCTCAATTTCAAGTTCACGAGGATAGATGAATTCCAAGTACTCTGCGAATTTAGCATTTTTCAGAGACAATAAATCATCTATATATCTGTAGGTGAAATTGAGTTGTTGTGCAAGGCGTTTCTTGCCTGCTTTAAGGAGACCTTGTACAAACTCCGCCTCATACGAGTACAAGAACAAGTCGGAAAGCAACGGTGCACAATTGGTACCCATTGGTATGCCAGTTGTTTGCTGAAATAATAGGCCACTGAACTCCACGAAAATATTGTCAATTAGATATTCCAGCATCCTTATGACACCTGCATCAGTGTGTTTTTGTGGTGCATCAGAGTGATCTCGAACGAAGTATGTGTCTTTGTAGCCAAGGACAACATACTGGTAGCGACGGTTACCGTTCTTGTTGAAAGAAAACATTGATGTATGATCTCCTTGAGTTTAGATTTCAATTTATCATGAGGAATAGTTGTGTAGAGTGTTGAGAAATCGAAAGATTTTATGCTGTTTACTGAGAGAAAAGACTGTGACTGAAGATGTTCTAGAAGCTCTTTGGAGTTTTTCAAGATCCACATCTGATTCACACTACTCCTGGCATATGCCGTGTCACAATATTTCTGAAGGCCATCTTTAACTGCAGTAAGAATTCGGGTTAGGATCTGTGAAAGAGGCTTGGTTGAGCACTTAGCTGAACCCGCGATATATCTCTGCTTGTACGGATTCTTGTGAAGCTTAGGAATCTAGTACAACTTTGGAATTTCCATATCTTCCTCTGGGAGGGGAATTCCAAACGAAAGCATCAGCGATTGGTGGTTTTGCAGAATTTCATCTTTGGACAAAGAAGAAAGATTATATGTTGGGTTGCCTGTCATAGTGCTCAAACCAAGCTCTTCTTTTAAGCAGTTTATGCAGTGTGTTTTGCAAACAAACAAAATATTATTAGATGCCTTGCCAGCTGGAACAACGACAAACTTTTGATGGATTTCAGCTAACTCAGCAGCAACATCTGGATTATCATCAAACACCGAATAATGTCGGCGAGACATTGTTCTGCTGAGTACTGTTATACGTCTGTTTACCAAGGCCATTACTGATTTTACCCATTCGAAGAGGGTGTCAACCTCCGCATCCTCTTTCCTAGCCCAGCGCCGTGCATACTCTTCAACAGAATCCAAAATTAATAAGGAATTCTGTTTCCAAGTAAACGACTTTGCTTCCCTGTATTTAGGGCCTTTTGAAAGAATGTCTCGAAGTTTGTCATTTCTAACAATATTGAGGTCTCCTGTAATGATGTGACCTGCTGGACTGTAACAAAAATCTGAGACATTACATGAACATTCGGAGGGGTTTTGGGCAATGGTCTAGGCATCTAGACCTTCCAGCACGGTTTTATAATTGAATATTTTGGGTGAAATCGGAGTAGAATAACTGTAGGAAATAATTGGTGGGCTCTTGTTTTTGAAATAAGCTGGTTCGTTTGAAGTGACTGTTTTATTGTTTAGAATATTGCCAATAGTTTACAACTAAGACTACGTCAGGCTTACAGGATTTTAATAACAGTTGTCCCTCTTACTTGTCAGGTGTCGTACGTACATCACCATAATACTAGAGGCAATAGTGAAAACTTTGTTGTCCCCTCGGTTAGTGTGTCGCATCAACAACTTTTTTCAACGCCATCAAAGATTGGAATGGATTGCCCTTAGACATTAAGAAAAAATCTAAATTCAATAGTTTTAAGAAAGCGTTTAATTGCATCTTGGTTCTCAAATGCAACTTATTTTGGAAAATGATTTGATTTCCTTTCTGTAACGTCAGTATGTTTAACCTTGGTGTTTTTTTTTCAACTAATTAATCTCTTTTAAATCAAAATAGTATCTCTCGTAAATGTGCTGATATTTAATTGTTTGTGCTTTTTCATTTTTGGACGGGTTTTAAAAAAAAAATCCGTCCTTTAAAATAACGATGTCCGGGCGGGCGGGCGTCGGGAGGGCGTCGTCCGAGGTTTACCTTTTGGTTAATCTTTTTTCAAAGTGATACGTTACCTTTTTTCTTTAGTGGATTGCTTTCATATTATGACTGTTGCTTCATCGGAGGTATTCCTTTCAAATCCAATCCATTACTGGCATCAAGGATCCAAGTTTTGGTGAATATTGTCATTTTCATTGTTGTGGATAGAGTGCAGGACTATGGATCAAGGTCTTGTGAGTTTGAATCCCAGTGGAGGATTTTTTTCTTCACGAATATTGTCATTATCGCCCTGCACAATTAAGTCATTGGTCCATTGTCAAGGTCACTGTGTCTTTTTTTAGAAAACACATTGTTATTGCTCTAGCATCTACATTTATAGATGGATTTTAATATAACTTCATACAAATATTGCTTATGATGATATATTGAGCAAGTTCGACTTTCAGGGTCCTGATCCCAAGGTCAAGGTCAAAGTGGCTATTTTTTAAAAAAAAGTTTGTCATTGCTCTAGTGCCTACATTTATTGATGGATTTTAATATAACTTCACACAAATGTTCAATATGACAATATCTTAAGCATGTTTGACTTCCAGGGTCCTGAGCTGAATGTCAAGGTCACTGTGGCTATTTTTAGAAAAAAACTTTCATCACTTGAGCGCCTACAATTATTGATGGATTTACACATAACTTCAAACAAATGTTGGATATGTTAATATCTTTAGTAAGTTTGACTTTTATGACTCTGGGCTCAAGGTCAAGGTCTGTGCAGGACTACAGATCAAGGGGTTGTGAGTTCAAATCACGGTGGAGGAATTTTTTACTTCTTTTTCTTTTTCTATGCAAAGGCTTGAACTACAATCCATTAATGGCATCAAGGATCCAGGTTAAAATTGTTATTTTTCGAACTTCAGCTTTTCAGGTTTACCTTTTGGTTTTCCATTTTTCAAGTGCCAGTTAAGTGGATAGAGTGCAGGACTATGGATGAAGGTCTTGTGAGTTTGAATCCCAGTGGAGGATTTTTTTCACGAATATTGTCATTATCGCCCTGCACAATGAAGTCCTGGGTCCAAAGTCAAGGTCACTGTGTCTATTTTTAAGAAAAACTATGTTATTGCTCTAGCATCTACATTTATAGATGGATTTTAATATAACTTCACACAAATATTGCTTATGCTGATATATTGAGCAAGTTCGACTTTCAGGGTCCTGGTCCCAAGGTCAAGGTCATCTTGGCTACTTTTAGACAAAACTTTGTCATTGCTCTAGTGCCTACATTTATTGATGGATTTTTATATAACTTCACACAAATGTTCAATATGATAATATCTTGAGCATTTTTGACTTCCAGGGTCCTGAGCTGAATGTCAAGGTCACTATGGCTATTTTTAGAAAAAAATTGTCATCGCTTGAGCGCCTACATTTATTGATGGATTTACACATAACTTCAAACAAATGTTGGTTATGTTATTATCTTGAGTAGTATTGACTTTCATGACTCTGGGCTCAAGGTCAAGGTCTGTGCTGGACTACAGATCAAGGGGTTATGAGTTCAAATCACTGTGGAGGAATGTTTTACTTCTTTTTCTTTTTTATGCAAAGACATAACACACGATTTAATTCTTGTTCATTTGTAATTAGGGATACTTTATGATACTCTTTCATCTGCTGCAGTCTGTTTAGCCCTTTTTGGGGCAAAACCGTCGAAATTGGGGTTATATTTTTGTTTTAAATAAAACCACTTAAAACAGATTTCTTGTAAGGGATGTTGTTTGATTCTTATTAATTGCTGTGGTCTGTTTGGCTCTTTATCAAAAGAAAATGAAAAACTCGTCCATAATGCCGTTAGGCATTTTTCTTGTTATTCTGTATGTATACATTGTATTGATTTTTTTGGAATAATTATCAATCAATCAATCAATCAATCAGATGTATTTTGTGTGATATGTGCTCTTTTCTCATGAGCTGCCTGACTTTTTTCAGTTTTGGTTTCACTCAACAACCGACGGTAGTGGGAGAGGGGCCGCGATAGCTGCAGCAGTTGCTGAACGCAGAAAGAAAGACAAACAAACTGATAAGGAACAAGTACATGAAGAAAAAACAGATCAGTCGGAAGAGAAGGGTTTGAAGGCAGACGAAAAGGGTGTGAAGGAGCAGGAAAAGAGTGAGAAGGAAGGGAAAAGCGAGATTCAAGAGAGAGATAATAAAGGAAAAGATGACGCTAAAACTTAGAATGTGAAATGTTATAGGAGTTAGAAAGAATATCTTTGGTGCCATGAAATACTGATTGCATCTTTGATTACAACGTATAGGGACATTGTGTTTTCGTGCTGTTCATCTATTCACGAGACTTTCAGTCTTGTTCATTTGCTCGCAAAGCCTGTCAACTACATGTATATCACAGCCATTATACAACACGATTCTTTGGATCCATAGCAAAAATAAGGTTAACAATTGTGCAATATCCAAACAAAATGTATTTATGGTCATGTTGCCTAAATTGTCTTTATAGTTTTGGAACCATTTTAAACTTTTATTATATCAAACCCGCATTATTATGAACGCCGTTTTAAAGAGATTTATTTGTAATAAAACGAATTGACAGGATGTTTTTCCATGAATCTGCTGCCATGCCCATGTGTTTGTGCGTGTTGTAAACACTTCTGTGTCTTGTACAGAAGGGTGTGTCTATCCTGTCACAGAATGTCTTAGTGAAAGGAAGGTTGATTTTAAAGTTTCTTTTTTCCTGGATGTGACTTGAAATGCTTGGTGCTTGATTAGTTCTAGAATGTTCCAAAAGTAATGTGTGAGCTCAAATGAGTTTGAAATCCAGAATTAAAATGAACAACATCAACAACATCAAAACGCACGCCCACAAATTTACAAAACACATTTACGCATACACATGAACACACACATGCGCGCGCACGCAGGCGCGGTCACGGAGATTCAGAATTCATAAACAGCTATTTTGTAATGTGGGGGCATTTAGTAAGCTGTTCAAAGACATTTTGTGTTCAGTCATGCTTTTCATGACTTTAGTTTGGTAGCATTATTATTATTAATATGAAGTCTACAAATACAGGTATAAAATTATTGTCCAGAGGTTGTATTTTAGAATATTTTTTTATCCAGTTCATGCATTATATTGTCCTGCTTAACCCTTGTCTTGCTGAATAAATTGATTCTACCACACCGATTTCTGACTATCATCCAATCAAATCATTTTAAATTAAGTATTTATTCATTTCACGAACTAAATGACAGTGTAGATTTTAATCAGATGGCTTATTCTCCAGAAAACATCTTGTCTCGATGCACACTTTTTTAACCCATTTTGTACCAGAAACCCCAAAACAGGTACCCTGGTAAGCATTGCAAGGCCAGATCAGAATGCGGTGTCTGATCAGGGCCTACACAGGTTGCAAACAGTTCAGCCATTTTCCAAATCAATTTTGACGAAAACACCACCTGAAACCCCTTAATTTTGAAAAAGGTTCCTGTTATATACAAAGAGGAAGATTCCATTTGGTACAAAAAGGGTTAAAAGGTATAATATATCCTGGTTCGGCCGGACAAGGGTTAATGGTTTCCTATTTTTGCAAGGGAAATAACTTTAGCGACTTCCTGTAAGCTTTCATATCCATACAAGATGACCAGTTTTCTTGTGACTGTGACAGGGCTCAAATCAGGCAAATACATATTCACGGCCAGTATCCTTCTTTAAAGGCATTTACTATGTATGTGAAAAGTGTAGGGTCAGATGAGATACAGTACTACCTGCACCTTCACTGTAAGATTCAACACTCCTATAGGTCACAGTTTATTATTGGATATAGGGAATCTCCTCATACGAGTGTTCACTTCATATGAAATTTATGAAACGAGCCTTAGGCGAGTTTGATATATTGCATATGAAATTACCACAACAATGAGCAGCCTTTTATCGTATGTTCATTTTTCATGCTGCTACGTGATACATGTATTACACATTTTACACTTGTTGGTAACCCATATTCCGGTGATTCAAGAAGGGCAGTTGTCAGTGTCTGGCGAAAGAATGTGCGCTTACGTACAAGCCTGCCCAGGTAACGTGGATAGGTAAACTGACCGGCACAAAAATGACCTCAAATAGTGTTGACACGGCCGTTAAAGTCCAATACAAGCAAACAAACAAGACCCATACAAACATATAAGGTAGGTATTTTGTGGTAAAGGATAACGTTTGAAAGCTATGTTGTGGTTATTGATTAGAACCACCTCGGCGAGGTGGTTCTAATAAATACCCACTGTATAGGTTTACATAGAGAAATAAGGGAAAACTATCCTCCAATTATAACAAAGTACCCACCTTATCCGTTCCTAAATAATTTACATACTGAAAATATGTAATGACACGAAATAAGTCATATCAAAAGCCACGGGCCAGCTTACTTGTCACACAGACGTCCAGCAAAATCTCTGGCGACACTGCGGTTATAGGTGACCGGAAAAGCCCCTTCTGACCCTACATCTGGCCGCGCATGCGCATTTAAAGAACATAAATCAGGGAACTCTAAGGGCTCTTTTCTCGTGCGTCAGCTCAGTTTAAAAACATGCGGCAACTCCAGAAGACTTATCAAACTCCGTGGATGTATATATGTATATGGCACATTTTGCTCATAATGACTCAGCTGGTATTTGAGTTTTTCCTTTAGACAGTTTTTCGAACTTTTACATGGTCAGAAGACTTAGTGCTATATGTGGTTATACGGTTATACATCTGCATTTGCTGTGTGTGTGTGTGTGTGTGTGTGTGTGTGTGTGTGTGTGTGTGTGAGAGAGAGAGAGAGAGAGAGAGAGAGAGAGAGAGAGAGAGGGAGAGAGAGAGAGAGAGCAAACACAGTATTATTGAAAAGTATTTTTTGAAGTTTTTTGCTGTTCCAAAAAAAAAAGGAAAAATTACTTGTGAAAAACGTTGGAATATGTCCGGTGTATCCATTCCCCTTTATTTGTTTGAAAGGTAAATCCAACTTTTCAAGTGGGATCTACTAGGGTAGTTTATGTTTACAGGCATGATAACATGAAAATAGGGAGTAGTCATAACTAATGGTATTAATAAAGGCAGCTTATGTTTTGTACTATTTGTTTTGTTTTCTCTTCCTGGCACCACATCATATGAGCAGCATTAAGTGAAAAGTGGCTGTGCGTGATATAGAGGATCTTACACGAGTGGTCATTTCATAAGAAATTTATGAAACGAGCCTCCGGCGAGTTTCATAATTTTCATATGTAATGACCACGAGTGTAAGATTCTGTTTATCATATAACCACTTTTATTTGGACTTAATCACCTTGAATTTTGACAATTTTTCCACAAAAATGCATGGTTGACATGGACGTCGTCATGACGTTACTTAATCCCACCAAAGTGTTATTACACGTGTGGTCATGTGATAAATGTGTGTTCAGCGAAGTCTGAAATCAGTATATACGACACCGCCAATCGGGGTAGGAGAAATAGACTGCTGCACCGTGCTTCCGCGCAGAGCTGAAACCAACCAAACATTCGAGTACTGGTAAACCGCTTGGAAGGTCCAAACCTGCTGGGGCAAAGTGGTGCGCGTCGGACCGTCCCTGCATATAAATCCTAGTTTCTTTGAGCGGTAGGGTTGAAATGTCATTTCATCTCAATGTCGGGTCAAAGTCCCAAACAATTGGAAGAACGTCTCTCAGAGTCTAACTGTTGGTTTTCTTTTGCTCCAGCATTTCAATGGTTTCTTGCTGTTGAGTCCTCTCTGTTGTTTCATCTCTGTGGTTGTTTGATTTTTGTGTTCTAGGAGATGTTGCACTGGTGAGTTAGGAGGCCTTCATGCGGACTAAACAAATTATTTGTCTCAATCGAGACGGAGGTAAGGGCGAGGATTGCGGCCGCGTAAGGTCGATTTAAGCCGCCCGGAGGAATTCTTTACGCTGACCGTTCCAAGGCGTTTCTTCTGTCGGGGTTTGTTTTTGTTGTAGTTTGTCTTTAGCGTGTGTGTATCGCTTGTATTTTTGTTCGGATAGCTGTTCCACATTTTGTGGGAAAGTATCTGTGCTTTTGGCTTTCCGCTGTTGGTGTTTCCGTTGGGGGTCTGGTTGTTTCATGTTTGTGTTTCGTTCGCTTTGGTGTTTCTGATTGGAACTGTGGGTTAATTGTATCGATTCCTGGTCATTCTCAAATGACCTCGAATGACATAACCCCAATTCAACAACAACAACAACAACAATTTCGGCGTATACACTGCGCCCTTCCGTGGCTGTATGAAGATTTGTGTCATTTAGCATCCATATGGAGCACAACAAAGTCTGTGCTCAGATTAGGCGGACGCACATGCAGATCTGAGTGTTCGCTGAGCGCACAAGCTCCGTGACTCCTTTTCCCATGGCTTAGCCCATATTCTGAAAAATATAAAAAATAACTTTTAGATCAAAGAGGAAGCACCTCTTGTCTTTTTTTTTCTTCGTTTACACTAAATATCATATTTAACCTTGACAAGCTTAACCCTTTCTGTACGGAACCCACCAAACGGGTACCCTACGCTGTTTGCAAAAAGTTCGACCATTTTCCAAATAGATTTCGAAGAAAACACAACCTGGCACCCCTAAATTTCGAAATGGACTTTTGCTATATATATGGATGAAGATCCCATTTGGTGCAAAGTTGGTTAAAGGCAATTTAGAAAAATCCACTCTAGCAGAGATTTGTTGTGTAATTAATCATATTTTGAGATCGTTTGTAAAGCAGGATAGTTTATACATTGCAGTGAACTCAATGCATATCTGAAACAAATAAAAGTGATATTTTTACAGTTTGAGTGTTAAAAATAACTTGTTATTTCACAGTAGCAGCCCGGACTAATTTTCTTGCCAAATCTATAAAATAATTCTGTAAAGTATCTTGAAAAGCACTCTTTGTACTGTAAAAATGCCTTATTCAAAATGGCGAACTGTTTATGTTTTGAAACTGACAGTTGTGACCACATAGCCCTGTCAAAAATTGTGACGTAAGATCCGATTGATCAATTACAGTATGTTGCCTAAAATATTATAAAATAAAAAGAAAATTTACTTTTTTTTTCGATAAATATCAAAAATATTTCATCTCGTGTGTTGAAAACATCATAATTTTTTCAACACTCGTGAAAATTCTGATATTTTCTACACCCTCATGATGAAATATATTGGTATTCATCCCAAAAATGTAAATATCCTCTACACATCTGCTCTCAAGTAACCATCACAATGTGATATAGTACCACCAACCGACCAAATGGGTCCGAGTTAGTACCTATCAAAAGCCCCCGCCCATAGGGGTTTGAAGAAATATATGGGCTGCATGATGCTTCCACGCAGAGCTGAATCCGGCCCGCACACTAGTACTGGTAAACCGCTTAGAGGATCTAAGCCTGTCCAGGAACCGCGGTGCGAGGCGGACCGTCCTTGCTAATAAACTCTATTGGTTTCATTGGGCGACAGGGCTTGAGATGTCATTTCATCTCAATGTCGGGTAAAAGTCCCCTAAAATTGGAAGCAACATCTCCAAAATGACCTTTAGAGTGTTGACGGGGACGTTAAACCTCAAATCAAACAAATATCAAATCAACGATTATTATAGTTGCTATCATTTCAAAATGACATTGAAGCTGCAACGAAGACTTTAGCATGTTCATGTTATAATTATTATATTTATAAAATAAGAACAGCAAAACAACGACGAAGCGACTATTCGATTACGCACCAACCCTTGCACACACGCACGCATACATTCACGCCATAAGCGTGTTAATCCTTAGGATACCAATTTCAACAAGTGCCGTCTGCCGAGTCTGTTGTCTGCTGGTTATACTTTAACAGTCATTGTTTCTAACAATGTGGATCCCGATCAGACTGATCCCGGGTCCACATTGTTTGCCTGTCTAAAAACTTAGCATCTTACGCTGTGGTTCGAGCCTCGCTCGGGTCATATGTGAGACGCCAAGTTCTGCAACGGAAGGTCATGTGGTTTTTCACCGGGTACTCCGGTTTTCGCCCACCTCTGATTAACGATCAGCTCGATATGAGTGAAATAATATTGAAAGGGCCGTAAAACCAAAACCAAAAAAAAAAAAAAAAAAAAAAACCTTAGCAAGAGAAACGACACATTCAGGTGCAGTGTTTCTTTGCGTCTTAAGGGTTAACCCTTTTTGTACCAAATGGAATCTTTCTCCTTATAAATTGCATGAGTCCATTTCAAAATTTAGGGGTGTCAGGCTGTGTTTTCTTCAAAATTGATCAGAAAAATGGCTGGAATTTTTGTAAAAAGTGTAGGCCCTGATCAGACGCCGCGTTCTGCGGCGTCTGATCTGGTCCTGCACTGTTTGCCAGGGTACCCATTTTGGGGTTTCTGGTACTAAATGGGCTAAAGAACGCTTAGAACTGATGATCGGGCATTTAAGTGTTGACTTTAGCCAAGTTACAGCTAATGTCTCTCGGACGAACAAACAAAACAAAAGTAAAATATTACCTGACAGAAAGTTAACAATTTGCCCGATTTCGAGCTTGTTAAGCTAACGATGCTTTGTAAAACTGTACCCAGGTGATCACGAGATATCCATAGACACTTGTCATAAGTCACACAGGATGAGGCTGACACCAAGTCGTAATTTCATAGTTTAAGTTTCACGACGATATTTTCAGATGAAGACAATCCGTTTTGCGTTGCTGTTTTTTTTTCACACATAACGAGAACACTGTAAATGTTACCACGAAAAAAAAAATGAAAATTTTAAGATGAAAAATTGTGATATTATTTTTTTAATTTTTGCTCAAAATATAGATTGTCGGTACTCGTTGGAACCGCCTCGATGAGACGGTTCTAACGGGTACCCAAAATCTGTATTTTGGAGCAGAAATAAGAAAAATAAGGTTAACCCCTGTAAACCTAATTTTACTATACAGAGGTGGGGTTCAAGGGGGTCAAAATTATAAAGGCGTGTTTTCGTGATGTCAATATTCAGTGGAAAATTCAATTCCGCTAGTGTCTTAATCTTTAAAAGTTTTCTGCTTTCCCCATTGTTTAACCAATATCATGAAAACAAAACAAACAAACAAAAAAACAAACAAACAAAAAAACAAACAAACAACAACAACAAAACAAACAAACAAACAAACAAACCAGAAATGTTTTCAGAGGAAATCAGTGTCCCCCACCTCCACCATAAATACCCATTAAACACCCATTTGACCTTGAAAACTTGGTTTAGGTGGCCAAAATCTAAGGCGCATACAAGCCATTATTTGGCCATAAAATGACATTTTGTCGGGAGCCGTGACTTTAAAAAGGGTAAGGATCACCAAAATCGAATCATGAAATCAATATTGTACCAAGTACGACTATCATTCATCAATTCTTAGCTAGGTGCAGACAAGCCATCATTTGCCAAAAATTGACAATTTTCAGGAGTCCGTGACCTTGAAAATATGGTGAAGGTCTTCAAAATCTATTCAAATCTTCGATAGGTTGCAATGAGATACATTGTACCAACTCTGTCAAATTTTCATCAATTGGTGCAGACAAGACAAAATTTTTGGTGTGTGTGTGGGGGAGGGGGTGCTGTGCCCTTGAAAATAGTATGGTCAAGATCACCAAAATCTAATCAAATCTTTGGTAGGTTACAATGATATATTGTACCAAATATGACCAAATTTCAACTATTTGTTCACAAGACTTGTGCCCGTGAAAATATTATCAAGGTCACCAAAATCTAATCAAATCTTTGGTAGGTTGCAATGATATATTGTACCATGTTTGAGGCAATTTAATCAATTCGTTCATGATAGTTTGTTTGTTTGAAGCCAAAGTTGACATTTTTACGGCCTGTCCCCTTTAAAATCTGGTCACCAAAATCTAATCAAATCTTTGGTAGGTTGCAATGATATATTGCATCGAGATTGGCCAAATTTCTACTATTCGTTCATGTGATAGAGTGCAGACAAGCCGTTTCTGGCCCGAAATTGACAGTTTTTCGGGACCTGTACCCTTGCATTCGAACGGTCAAGGTCATCAAAATCTACTCAAATCTTCCGTAGGTTGCAATTATATATTGTACCAAGTCTGGCCAAATTTCATCAATTCGTTCAAGAGATAGGGTGCAGTCAAGCCAAAATTGATAGTTTTGGGGGCCTTGAAAATAAGACCAAGGTCACCAAAATCTCATCACGTGAACAAGTCCATGAAATAAACTCCCCATAAACTCCAGTTTATAAAGGGAACATTTGGGTTTATGGGGGTAAACATTATTTTCAAGTCATAGGTTGTGGGTACTCGTTAGAACCGCCAACAAGCACCTTCAAAGGACACAAAGAAGAGAAATATCACAACTTTTCATTAGAAGATATGGGCCCTGTCAAGCGATTTTGGTACTTATCGCCTATGCGAGCAGTGAATCAAGAGGAACCTTCAGACAGAAAGTCATATCCCTGGCCCCTCTGAATGGCTGGGCATGCGCAGTTAAAACTTGTCATGACGGAATGCTCGGAGACACAAATTCGCTTGGCGGGGCTCAAATTATGAAATAATGCATTATGACGCACTTATGCTATCGTAATGAGGAAATCATCTGACTAAAATGAGGCTTTGCCCTTGAAAATAAGGTCAATGGCATCAAAACCTAATTGCTGTCCCCCCATCCTAGTGATGTAACGATGCAAGTTTTGTCAGAATCCATCCGCCGGGATCGTCAACATTCTTTCGTGGAGATTGATCATGAAATCTTTTCTATTGTCATTCTCTCCCTTCCGCTGATTCAAGAAGGGCAGTTGTCAGTTTCTGGTGAGAGAATGTGCACTTTAGTGGTTAGCCGCTTACGTATAAGCATGCCCAGGAAAAGTGTGGATAGGTAAACTGACCGGCTCAAAAATGACCTAAAATTGTGTTGACTGGGCCGTTAAACTCCAAAACAAACAAACAAACAAACAAACAAACAAATAAACAGAATTCATCAGCAGGCTCAGGAGAAAAAGTGCTTCAAACAGGCTACACCAACGACAACGCCGATGCAAACGGGGTCCGCACCAAAACCAATATGCCCCCCCCCCTAACCATTTGGGTGTTGGTGGGTGTGTGTGGGGGTGGAGGGTGTGGGGATTCATAAAAACGCAAGTGATTCAACTCTTTCAATCATTTCTTGTTCACCACAGATGTACATCCCCTCAAAAAAGTAGTACCATTTTACATGTTAGTATTTAAATGACCGGATATTTGCTTTTCACATGTCGCGGCTCGAGGTCAGACGAATGAAATGCATGTATATAGGCGTGAATGTTTTGTTTTGTGTCGAGGTTTTAGGTCATAAGTCATTTTGGAGACGTTGCTTCCGGTTCTGTGACACCTTTTCCATTCATTGAGAAGGGATGACAGCTGAAGCCCTACCGCCAAAAGAAACCATTAGGGTTCAAGGCCACTCTGGGCAGGCATAGACCTTTACCAGTACCCGTTTCAGCTCTGTGAGGAAGCACCATGCAGCCAAACCTATTTATCCAAGTCTCGATGGGCGGGGACCATATAGGGGTCGGGTGATGTCTCCTCACAACCGTTGTCGACAAAATATGGGCCGACACAGGAGAAATAGGGCCATGAGCAGTCTACAATTTACGTTCTTCAGTTGCGGCTGCGCAGCCAACTAATAGGACAATAAGGCTAGACGCATGGATGAGGCGTGCGAGCGCATTTGGTGTAGAGGAAACACTCGGGTTCCGGGCTCGCTTTCCACGCCAGGCATCACACATTGTGTCCTTGAGCAACGCACTTTAGCAGCATTGTTTGGGCTAGAAACTCTTATCATGCTGTTCACGACAACCCCTATCTTTGGAAACGGTGTAAATCCAGATCAGATGGCTTCTGAAGAAGCCATCTGATCAGGATCTACACTGTTTGACATTCAATTTATGAATTTGTAGGAAAAAAAAAAGACATCAAGTAGTCTGATTGGTTCAAAGTCAGGAATGGTTGTGGCTAACTGAATATTCAGCAAGAGAAGGGTTAAGTTAGGTTTAGGGTAAGGTTAGGGCTAGGTTAGGGTTAGGGTTAAGGTTAGGTTGTCAGGGTTACGGTAAGTTATGGTTAGGTAATATGAAGTGGCGGAGAGATTCTAAATTTGTTACAAAATAATAACAATAATAAGGACTTCTACGAGTCTGCGAGCAGCAAAGGCTCGGGCGAGACTGCGCGCATGCGCAGGCTCGCCCGAGCCTTTGCTGGTTGTCTATGTTATGACTCTTTTGTCAAGAGCTGGCTAATGTTCATATCATTGATAAATACATCCAAATTATTCTGACATGGTAAATGAGTCCCCAGCACTTAAACACACTATCCGGACATACTTGAACTCCGAGTGACATGGACCTGACCTAGGACCGTAAATAATAATATGCTTATATAAATAAGACTTCGGCCATATTTGTTTGCATCCACGCCAGCTGAACAATCGTTAATTAGTTCACAGACAGATCTGATTCTGATGTGCAAGCTCACCAAGTCTTCCCTGGTACAGCGATCATTAGGTGCAGTTTAACCACATTGTGTGTGTGTGTGTGTTTTACGTCCCACCAACAGCTAAGGTCATTAGGAGATTGGACCCATCCAAAAGTCTGGAGAAGCCCACGATCCCTGGTTTATGAGGCGAGTAGCATAAAGAGGCTTATGATCACCAGCTTATATTATAGCGCACCGGGGTTTGGCGCCTATTGGCTATCCTGTATTGATCTAAGGTCATCAGTATTAACACCAGGTCACCGGCCCCGATAGCTCAGTTGGTAGAGTGTCCGCTCCGGGGAACGGGAGGTCTGGGGTTCGATCCCGGGCCGCGACATACCAAAGTCGTTTAAAATGGTACTAGCTGCTCCTCGCTTGGCACTCAGATTTACGGGGAAGAGCTAGGACTGGTCGATCCAGTGTCAGGATTATGTGACTGGGTGTGGTATCATGTAATGTGTCTGGGACATGATACTTCAGTGAGGCAGCACTATAAACGTGAGCATTGAGCTCCCTGTCGCAACCAGACACCGTCGTGATATGACTGAAAAATTGTTGAAAGCGACGTTAAACCCGAATTCACACACATTAACACCAGGTCAACCAATATTAACCGAAGGTCAAGTGATATGGTCATCCGTATTAATACCAGGTCAACCAATATTAATCGGAGGTTAAGTCATATTAGCCTAAGGTAAAAAATCAATGATCGTGTTTTTAATTGTGTTGATCGATAAAATTGTCAAATGATACAAGATACAAGATATTTATTACGAATTTTCGGCTCACATAGGAGCATATACAGATGTATCATAATGTAACTATACTAACAAATGAATAATCTAGGAAAGAGTTCCAAATGACAGATCCTTAAAAGAAAGCCAAAAACAATAGAACAAGACATAAATGACCTATATGATTTAGAAAAGGTTGCTTTTCATAAACCTGTATCAACCTATTCCCCCGGTATGTTTTAACTGGTACATTCATTTTTAACAAGGTGCCCACCATAAGCCCCTGAACAAAGTGGCCCAGAGCATACAGCCAGTACCCTCCCGGATCACTTCGACCAGCGGATTTGGTGCACACATCATACTGTGTACCCAAGACAACCCTCCTTGTTAAGGGGGCGCTTGCATACCCATCACTAAAACATTCCGCCAGTATTGACACATCCAGGGAACAGGGAACATAATAACATCTACTTGTGAAATGACAGGAGTTATCATCAGCATGCAAGACACGTATATGGCATATTCTTCAATGTGAACCATACTATGCTATTACTGGGAAAGCATATGTGAATGCATTTGCTAATACAACCTCGTTCTCTATAGCTTAATGTGAGCAGAATACATATATAACAACTTGATAACATACATTATTCTGCACACATGAGGCGGAATATTCAATCATGTTCTTGTTAAAAGGAAGTTCTAAAAGTATACACTAGTCTAAATTATTATGAACAAATTTAGCTAGTTCTTGTATTATTTTATCATTTTCACAATTTAAAATGATACGTTATTTATTACATCATAAAATCATGCTCAACATGAGTTGGGGTTTAGCGACACGTCAATCCTTGAGTGTCATTTTGTGTCGTCTCCCAGAGAAAGGGAGGAAAGAGCTAGAGTACATGTTAGAGGAGATGAAAAAGGGAAAAAGGATAGGGAAGAAATGGAATATCAAAGAAAGTGAGGAAACAGAAGAAATAACAACACTCCCACCACCCCCTCTGTACCGTTGTTACCTGTTGCCAGGAACAGCAGACCTTGCCCACTGCAAGCCAATATCAGTTGAGCGCCTGGTGACATAAGATACAGTGCACCTTCGCCTCACTCAACGACCCCAAAAACCTCGCCTCATGTTAATAGAATCTATGATGGGGTTTACATCGAGGCAAGGAAATCTCAGGCACGTTTTCAATTTATTTAAGTCTCATGCGCATGAGACTTAAATTAACTGAAAACGAGCCTGAGAATTCGATGTCGAGGTCTCAGCCTTATCATTGATTATTTTTTTCTCACGCATGCGTTATGAATGAAGACAACCCCCCCCCCCCCCCCCCCCCACACACACACACAGAAAATTAATATGCAAAAAAGCACCTCCACATAAATGCAACAAAACAGACATATTAGAACCTTTTATTATTCCTACATTCTGAAGAAAATTATTTTATCATTTTTCCAGTGAGCTGCTTAAATTTGTTTTCAAAACAATCATTTACATGCATTGGTATATTTGAAATGAAAACCAGTGCATGTACTGCTCTTGACACTTGACAGCAGTTTGATGACACACTGAATGTCCATTTCATTAAAAGAAGACCAAGGACATGACCTTTTGGCTGTTAACCCTTGTCCTGCTGAGCCCGGATATGCAGGTCCTACACTGTTTGCCATTGAGATTGTGAATTTGTTGCAATAATTTGCGTCAAGTAATCTGATTGGTTGATAATTGGTAGTGTGTGTGGCAGATTAAAATATTCAGCAGGACAAGGGTTAAAAATATACATATATGGATTGCCTAATCGCATGGGTAATCGCATGGGTAAAGCTTAACCCTTGTCCTGCTGAATATTCATATAAGCCACACCCACTACCGATTATCAACCAATTAGATTACTTGATGCAAATTATTGCAACAAATTCACAATCTGAATGGCAAACAATGTAGATCCTGATCAGATGGCTTCGTCAGAAGCCATCTGATCTGGATCTTCATTGTTTGGAAAATAAGGCATATCCGGGCTTAGCAGGACAAGGGTTAAAAAAGATGCAAAATGAAAATGGTTTGAAAAACGTTTTCCTATATTAAGCAACCCTATGTGAGACAAATAAATCACACATTTTCATACAAAGGGATATTCTTGTCCAATGTGTGGGATAAAAATGACATGAAAACTCGCCCGATGAATTGCATGCCTCGGTCTCAATACTAACATAGATTCTCATTTATCCCAACAAAGTGGAACTTCAATGGCTCGAACACCCATGGGACCATAAAAATTGTTTGAGACACGGGTAGTTTGAGACATCGAGGGGTCCTAATAGCCCCAGGTTAGATGGTATATAATGGAAATAGTTTAGGGATATCGTTCCGAACTTCTATGAATGGGTATGTTGTTTGTACTCATTAGAACCGCCTATTTCCATGTTAACCCTTATCTTGCTGTTCACGACAACCCCTATCTTTGCAAACAGTGTAGATCCAGATCAGATGGCTCCTGAAGAAGCCATCTGATCAGGATCTACACTGTTTGACATTCAGTTTATGAATTTATAGCAATAAAGTAATTTGATTGGTTGATAGACAGAAATGGGTGTAGCTTAAATGAATATTCAGCAAGATAACGGTTAAAAAATGAAAAAATCTTCATGAGTCAGCCTTAAATATTTTGTTATCTGGAACTATTAGGAGACTTCTTATGGGCTCAAGATAATGTTCGAATCAGCCATGGTAAATAAGCCACCAATGTTGAGCCATTGCAGTTCCACTTACAGTACGAGGGTCGTACAATAAGTATCTGGTCTTACCTACTTAGATTCACGCTTGATTTCTTTTTTCACATAGTCACCTCGCAGCAATAAGCATTTCCTCCATCGATGTTCCATATTGTTTGTAGAATTCAGGGTCTTTGGAGTCAATCCATCCTCAAATCGATGGCTTTAGCTCTTCATCTGACCGGAAGTGACGTCCACGCAATTCTTTCTTCAAATTCGAGAACAAAAAGTAATCACTGGGTGCGAGATCAGGAGAACACGGTGGATGGGGTAAGGGTTTGAAACCATTCCACTTAATTGCGTCCAAAGAAACTTTGTAAGTTGTCATGGTGCAACCGCACATTTGGTTTTGTAATTTTCTACTAGACTTTGCACGTTATTGGTCAAAAATATTATAGTCCCCATTAATAGTCTGCCCATGAGGTAAATTATCCACCGACAAAGCCCCCTTGCTATCCAAAACAACAGTTGCGATGACCTTTCCAACTGAGGGCTGAGTCTGAAGTTTCTTTGGACGAAGTGAACCGTGACAAGTGTATTGTTTACTTTGCGGATCCAAGTTTCGTCCCTGGTAAAATATTTTTTTCAAAAACGTCTTCCGGATCAGAATCATATCTCAAACATGGACACTCGGACAGCTCATTGTGCTTTACTGAGGCATTTTGGCACCGAAAGCGCTGAAAGCTTCCTTATGTAAAATGGTACATCACGTGAACAAGTCCGTGAAATGAAGACCCCCCTAAACCCCACTTTATATAGAGAAAACTGGGGTTTACGGGGGTATTCATTATTTTTCTTATTTCTGCTCCAAAACATAGGCTGTGGATACTCGTTAGAACAGCCTCAAAGAGGCGGTTCTAACGAGCACACACAACCTATGTTTTGGAGCAGAAATAAGAAAAATATCAAGGATTTTCATCAGAAAAGTAGCCGTTTTGGAGATGTGAAAAATGCACTATGTGGCACGGGTGAGTTATCGTAATGAAAACTCTCTAATTTTATGCATTTCTGAAACTTTCATTTGCCCCTCCTGCTTTACTAGTTCCCTTAGATTTTCTCTAGTGACGTCATCGGTAGCGTTCATGGGTCTTCCACTACGACGTACATGAAGGTCTTCCAACGTTACCCGGTCACGTTTAAAATCTAACAGTTGAATATGAAGCAGCAGTCTTTCTGTAAACTTCACACAATTCCTCAAAAATGTGTGTTCAAAAACAGGAATCTAAATCAATTTATGAAGGAAATTCGGCAACACTGACGCCTGCCGTGTTATTTAACCTCCCACGGACTACAAATACTAGACTGACAGATACCATGTATATGGCATCGATGTATAATATGTGAAAAGCGTGTACTAAATGGATAAGGCCCGTTAAATATTGAACGACCCACGCTTACGCTAAAGACAATGTGAGTGTTCCCCCAACAGCTAAGGTCATACGGAGACGGGACCTCGGTTTAAAGATTCATTCGAAAAGTAGAAGTAAAACAAAGATCAGGAATCGATACAATTAACTTACTCCACCCATCTAAGACACCAAAGGGAAAGAAACACAAGCATTAAGCGACCAGACCATAATGGAAACCTAAACAAAGGAAGGCCATAAGGACAGTTACTTTCCCACAAAATGGCCATATGGCCATCCAAAATAAAAAGACACAAGTGATACACACAGTAAGTAACAAACAACAACATAAATTCCACTGGGGGGCTTAAATCGATTTTACGTGGCCACAATCCTCGCCCTTACTTCCGTCGCGATTTAGACAAATAATTTGTTCAGTCCGCATGAAGGCCTCCTAACTCATCGGTGCAACATCTCCGTGAAACCAAATAATCAAAGAACCACAGAGGTGAGACAACGGTGAGGACTCGACAGCAAGAAACCACTGAAATGCTGGAGCAAAAGAAAACCAACAGTTAGATTCCGATGGGCCCGCCCAGAGCATCAGGCACCAAACAACATTACCTTGAATTAGATCACTCTAATTCTCAATAAGCCTTTACGTTGGAACCGTCATAGAATCTGAGGCCTGACCCACCGGCGTGCAATTAAAGAGGGGAGCAAAGTTGCCAACCGTGATTGGGTTAACTACCATGCATGCAGTCTGTCGTATAACATCCATGTTGTACCCAATCTTTTTATATCGAAGAATGATTTTACGAAATTGGGTGCTGAAGTCATTGCGGTAATATATTTTTTTCTAAATTTATACACTAAGTCACAATAAAATTCGGGTTCCGATAGACCTTGTTGTAGAAGAAATTTAAGTCCAATATTGAATTTTGAAATTAAATCAGAATGGCGTCTATAAAATTTTGAAAAACCTTTGCGCAGTTAATGGCACCGATAACCCTGATTAATAAGTTTAGCCGTTAATAATTTATTACGAGCGTTGAAGTCAGTTACATGACTACACTCTCTAGCAAATCGAATTAATTGCAATATATAAACGCCATAGGATGGCGCACGAGGAACATCACCATCCAAAAAAGGAAAATTTACAATCTCAAACTCAAAGTCATCGCGTTTATCATAAATTTTGCACGAAACAAACCCATCTACAATAGATAGATGTAAATCCAAAAACGGAGCCTCGGTATCAGAAGAATTTGCTTTATTTAACTGAAGTTCTGGGGGGTAAATCTGACTGATCAAACCATCGAAATAGGTATTATCAATATTTAATAAATCATCTAAATATCTAGAAGTGGAGCTAAAAGCTTCAATAATTTCAGATTGGTTATCAATGTAAAGCGACAACATGAAGTCACTTTCATAACAATACAAGAACAGATCAGCCACAAGAGGTGCGCAATTCGTACTCATCGGAAGACACATAATTTGTCTAAATAGCTTAGTACCGAATCTAATATAAATATTGTTAAGTAGAAAGGTGAGGGCATCACACACTTTCTGACATGACCAAAGTGTATAATTCTTATGCTCTTTAGAAGTGAAAAATGCATTTCTCACATTACATGCAAGATAGAGAGACTCTCCTCTGTGAAAAGCCCATTCAATTAAATCATTAAGCTTTTCTTTTATAAGAATATGAGGAAGTGTAGTGTAAAGAGTGGAAAAATCGTAAGTAGACAGACTTGAAGCACGAAAATGTCTGGATTTCAATTTATTTAAAACCTCATTCAATTTTTTTTATAGACCAAAACAGATTTCTTCCTGATCTTTCAAAGACTTTATCACAATATTTAATCACATGCGTTTTAATAGCAATAAGACAGGAAGTTAATAATTTAGAAAGTTCAGTGGTAGTGCAAGAGCTAGAATTTGCAATAAACCGTGCTTTGTATGGTCTTTTATGAAGTTTTGGTAACCAGTATAGCGTAGAAAGCTTGTCTTTGCCTTCGGTAACACACACAGCAAACTTGGTGGCTGAATGACAAATATGTTTATCCACTATAGCTCTCTCTTCAGCTAAAGGCTGAAGTTCATAGGCCTTAGTACCACCAAACTCCTGCTTAAGCGTGTTAACATACTGAGTGGAGCCGTCACACAACGACGACGTTGTTAGCGGTCTTGTCTGCAGGGGCCAAAACAAACTTCTTATGAAATTCTTGAATACCTAGTTTAAGATGACGTAAAGACGTCTTAGGCTTGCCAGGTAATTAGTTAGTATTTTGAAAGTCTGGAGAAGCCCGGGATCGATCCTGCGATCCCTGGCGAGTAGCGTAACCACTACACCACGGAGGCTTCTACTAAACACAATGTTAAACGGTGAAATAATGGAGCACCATGAATGTACTCTTGGTGTAATCAGCACCATCACAAGAAAACCTAACTTCGGCCGTGTCCAGTTTATTAAAAGCCTTGTTACTCGTGGCCTAAATAAGAGCCTCTAATAGTAGTCATTATATAATATTCTGGTATTTTGCTGAAGAAAGAAAAAAACGTGAGCAGCTTTTGCATATCAGTGTATATCGTCAAATACAATGATCGAAGTTTTATTAACAATATGATAACTAACATTAATCATTAGATTTGAACAACTGGCTCCGGCGAAGACACTTGAAAAATCAACCTGGTCAGTAACAAGGACTAGCAAGCAAGGGGCTTGTAGTTTTCGATATCATAGTAAGTTTGTTTGATCGGGAACAAGAGGTATTATGCCGACTGATCAGACTGCGTGGAAGCGGAGGCTGCCCAGCAGGCTCATATCACCAGGGCAACGTTAAATGAACGTCGGTGCAACGTCATGACGTTACGCCGACGTAGATATGACGTTGCATAAACGTCATGTCGTTGTGCCGACGTAAGTTTTTGTTTGTTTGATTTGAGGTTTAACGTCCCCGTCAACACTGTAAAGGTCATTTTGGGGACGTTCCTTCCAATTTTGTGGGACTTTTACCCGACATTGAGATGAAATGACATCTCAAGCCCTGTCGCCCAATGAAACCAATAGGGTTTACAAGCATGGACGGCCGACTCGCACCGCTTTGCTTCGGCAGGTTTAGATCCTCTAAGCGGTTTACCAGTACTCGTGTGAGGGTTAGTTTCAGCTCTGCGTGGAAGCATCATGCAGACCATCTAATTCTTCAAGCCCCGATGGACGGGAGCGGCTGTGCCGACGTACGTGTGACGTCATGTGTCGGCTGGGTGATCTGTACATGTGTTGTTCGCAAATCGCAGAAACAGATCTTCTCGCGATTTGGCGCAAATAAATGTTTGTTTGTTTGTTTGATTTAAGGTTTAACGTCACTGTCAACACTATTTAGGTAATTTTTGGAGACGTTTCCACCAATTTTGTGTGACTTTTACCCGACATTAAGATGAAATGATATCCCAAACCCTGCCGCCCAATGGAACCAATAGGGTTTATATGCATGGACAGGCCGACTCCCACCACTTTGCCTGGACAGGCTTAGGCCTTCTAAGCGGTTTACCAGTACTCGTGTGTGGTCGGTTTCAGATCCGCGTTGAAGCACCGTGCAGCCTAATCTTTTTCTCCAAGACCGATGGGCGGGGGCTTAATATACCAACATATTTAGGAGTTGTTTCGATTTTATTATATCCTTACAGCATGTTTGTTTGTTTGTTTGATTTGAGGTTTAACGCCCCCGTCAACATGTATATATGTCAGTTTGGAGACGTGTATTCAGTTTTCGTCGGACTTTAGGCCGATACTGAGATGAATGACAGCTCAAGCTCTGACTCACAATGAAACCAACAGGCTTTATAAGCAAAAAAAAAAAAAAAAAAAAAAAAAAATCAACAACAAGAGGGCCATGACGGCCCTGGATCGCTCACCTGATCCATAGGGTAACAAGTGGGCCCCGGGGCGGACCATTATTGACCCCAGGACTATAATGTGCATAATGTTGAGGGAGGTCTAAAAAGGTAAAGCTTCATACCAAATACCAACAAAGGCTATTAATTTGAACAACTTGGCAAAGGTCCACTAGATGAAGCTACACACCAAATATCAAAGACCTGGGCCTTGCGGTTTCAGAGAAGAAGATTTTTTTTTAAGATATTCCCTACATAAGCCTATGTAAAACCAAATGGCCCCGGGGCGGGGGCATTTTGGCCTCAGGGCTATAATTTAAACACTCTTGATAGAGGTCCACTAGATGAAGCTTCACACCAAATATCAAAGACCCGGGCCTTGCTGTTTCAGAGAAGAATATTTTCAAAGATTATAAGTCCATGTAGAACCAAAGGGACCGGGGGCGGGGGCATTTTGGCCCCGAGGGCTATAATTTGAACAATCTTGGTAGAGGTCAACTTGATGAAGCTCCCTACCAAATATCAAAGACATGGGCCTTGCAGTTTCAGAGAAGAAGATTTTTAAAGAGTTCCCTATATAAGACCAAAGGGTCTCAGGGCGGGGACAGTTTTGGCCCCAGGGCTATAATTAGAACCAA
The DNA here is from genome assembly GCA_963580285.1 of Lucinisca nassula. NCBI lineage: Eukaryota > Metazoa > Mollusca > Bivalvia > Lucinida > Lucinidae > Lucinisca > Lucinisca nassula. The sequence continues at coordinate 174,642,523 of OY757010.1, forward strand.
TCTTGATAGAGGTTCACTAGATGAAATTTCACACCAAATATCAAAGACCTAGGCCTTGTGGTTTTACAGAAGATTTTTAAAGATTTTCCCTATGTAAGTCTTAGTAAAACCAAAGGGACCCGAGGCGGGGTATTTTTGGTCTCAAGGCTATAATTTGAAGAATCTTCGTATAGGTCCACTAGATGAAGCTTCATACCAAATATCAAAGACCTAGGCCTTGTGGTTTCAGAGAAGAAGATTTTTAAAGATTTTCCCTATATAAGCCTATGTAAAACCAAAGGGCCCCGGGGCGGGGGTATTTTTGGCCCCAGCACTATAATTTGAACAATCTTGGTAGAGGTCCACTAGATTAAGCTTCATACCAAATATCAAAGACCTGGGCCATGCGGTTTCAGAGAAGAAGATTTTTACAGATATTCCATATATAAGCCCATGTAAAACCAAAGGGCCCCTGGGCGGGGGCATTTTTTGCCCAAGCACTATAATTTGAACAATCTTGGTAGGGGTCCACTAGATGAAGCTTCATACCAAATATCAAAGACCTGCGCCGTGCGGTTTCAGAGAAGAAGATTTTTAAAAATTTTCCCTATATAAGCCCATGTAAAACCAAAGGGTCCCGGGGCGGGGGCAGTTTTGGCCCCAGCACTATGATTTGAACAATCTTGGTAGGGGTCCACCAGATGAAGCTTCATACCAAATATCAAAGACCTGGGCCTTGCGGTTTCAGAGAAGAAGACTTTTAAAGATTTTCACTATATAATCCTATGTAAAACCAAAGGTACCCGGGGCGGGGCATTTTTGGCCCCAGCACTATAATTTGAACAATCTTGGTAGGGGTCCACCAGATAAAGCTTCATACCAAATATCAAAGATCTGGGCCTTGTGGTTTCAGAGTAGAGGATTTTTTAAGTTTTCGGTGAAAAAAAATCTATTTTTGGCTCCTGTGACCTAGATGTGCAATGGACCGGAACCATTTGAAAAACTTTGAAAGGGGACCACCTAAGGATCATTCCTGTGAAGTTTGGTTAAAATCCGATCAGTGGTTTAGGAGATGTCGTTTGAATAAATTGTTTACCCACGGTCGGACGGACGGACGCACGCACGACGAACAAAAAACGATCCCAAAAGCTCACCTCGTCACTACGTGACAGTGAGCTAAAAACATAAAACACTCCTTGGTTAGAAGACTTTTACTTCTAAAAAAATGGATCGCATTAAAAAAAGTCATATAAACCATATCTTACAGACCAGGGGCCAGTTGTTCAAAACTAACGACGTCGTTAGTTAACATATCGTTAAAACTTTAATCATTAAATATGGCAAATATGCTAATATTTTTGCTGATAAAATGTGAGCAGCTTTTGCATATGCAAAAGCTGCTCACATTTTTTCCAGCAAAAATAACAAAAGTTTAGTTATTGCACTTGCTAGAACAGTTAACTAATTGACCACTAACGAGCTCGTTAAGCTAACAATGATTTGAACAACTAGTCCGTGTACTAATATTGCAGCGGTCCGAGGCAAAGGATACATAAGCGCCCATGCAGTATTCAACTGAATCTGGCAAGCAAACAGTGTATATAGACCCTGATCAACCGGCGCCTGATCCCATAAATTCCTGTACCGTAGCAAACAGTGTTTAACCTGATCAGACGCTATGTTCTGCGGCGCCTGATCCGGGTCTACAATGTTTGCCAAACCCAACACATCCCAGCATGCACATGACGTAATTATGACGCCAAATCAACGTCGGTGCAACGTCATGACGTTTATGCAACGTCACATCTATTTTCTATAGATAACCGTTGCATGTATTTCCTGTAAAGCTGTGATTGTCACATGGACATTAGAACCGAAGAGCTTCTGCGCTTAGTAACTGGTCGATTGACAATCGACCTGGATCGATTGACAAAACATCGTCCCCAAGATGGCGGGAAATCCACACCCCTTAACCCTTCTCTTGCTGAATATTCAGTTTAACCACACCTATTTCTGACTTTGAGCCAATCAGATTGCTTGATGTAATTTATTCCTACAAATTCATAAACTGAATGTCAAACAGTGTAGATCCTGATCAGATGGCTTCTTCAGAAGCCATCTGATCTGGAGCTACACTGTTTCCAAAGATAGGGATTGTCGTGAACGGCATGATAAGAGTTAAAATATGTTTATTTTCACAAATGTTTCGGTTCCACCGGGAATAGACATTCAGGATTTTTCGTTCCAAAGGATTGTACAAAATAATAATAATAAATAATGCGTTAGAACAACCAGTAGCTCTCGGAATCTCTGCGATATCTCTATATCTTGGAAAAATTCCAACGAAATAACTTTTGTTTACAGGCTCAGACGCATGTTTCCCGGCTGCAGATATTTACGTAGCGGAAAGAGATAGAAACCAAACTATCTGAAAGCGAGGCTTCATCGTGAATATTCATATTTGATCGTGTTAAGCTAACACAGAGATATACCGTCTATCATAGTTTGTGTTTAAGTCGATATTTAGACAACTGTTACTAAATCAGTTTTCATTGTGTTTGGATTCTATTTGAGGGTGCAATGCCTACCACACCCGATAAACTCAGTAAATATGAAAAGGTAAGTCAATATATGATTTTGTACAGTTTGACACAACCTAGTCCAACAAGTTAGACGTACGCATGCACTCATTTATAGATTTTTTTTTTATAGATGTGCATGCGACGTCTAACACGGGGCTTATACAAGTTCATATAGCACTTTTAAAAAATTCACTTAGCATGTATACCCATTGTATTGTAAGTCCAATTCATGCCTTAGATTGTAAAAAGTCGAAATCTGCTATAAAAATGCTGTCTAACCTTTGTGGATGTAAGAATATTCCTTATTAAAACAAACCATCACTTGACTGACAGAAGTCCACCACCATTGTTTTGAAATAATTGTCATATGACTTTGGTTGCGACTAAAAGTTGGAATTGGATTTTTTCTTCAACGGTTTTTTTTTTCTTTCATGTGACGCAGCAACTGGGAATATAAATATCGGAAACACCACACCAAGGGAAACAGGTGGCTGGGGTTTGTAAAGCGGAAAGCAGAAATGAAGCAGTAAAAGAGAAGTGGCATACAAAACGTCGGTACACCTCAGCAGTTTGGTTACCCGACACTAAGAATAGCATAAATATAATTGAAATGACCCAAAGAAGAACTGCTAGTTTGGTGGAAGGGGATTAAATACTCCCCATATGATAGTGCATCTAACATGCTATGCGAGATCATTGCCAGGGATGACCAACCAAAAGATATTCCTTTTATTATTGTCTTTTAACAATAATACATAATTATGTTGTCATGAAAAAAATCCACCACGCTTTTTGACACCCATATGTTCACTCTGCATATGCTCCCTGTTTTGTTTTGGCAGATGCAGATGCCTACTGATGCAAAGTATCAGCAGCACTCCTTTATCAAGTATCAACAGATCTTTGGGACAGATTATTTAATCTCCAACAATTTTTCTTTTATCCATCCACTGACTGCGCAAATGCACATGAAACTCGAATGAGGGTACTGAGGGAGAGAGAGAGAGAGAGAGAGAGAGAGAGAGAAGCATCATAAAAATATACATGTTATACAACATCGAACATCACTGCATTAGGCTGAACCTAAAAAAATGAATGATTTTTGGATCTTGTGTGTCCCCAGAAAATTAATATTTTTCCGACAATAAATTGCGAGTAAGGCAATTATTATTCTTACTTTGGCTGTGTTGACTTAGAAGAAACAGGTTAGGTGCATGGCTGTTGCACGCTGGTATGTATGTTAGGATAAAACGTTACCTTTTATATACATCACTAACAAGAAAGGACCTAGCACTGAACCTTGCAGTTTCTTTTTCACCTGAACGGCCCTACTTTACTATAAAATTTGAAGGCAGTATTCTGTTGTAAGGATGGCAGGGATAAATAAATTTTATGTGGCCACAATTCTAGCTCTTGACACAGAAAATGTATTAACACTGAGCTCTGCTTTGGGATAAGACGATCTACAGATTGTGGCATGTTTTAGACTAGGTGCAAAGAAATAGAAGTGAGGGCCGCAGTTATAAAATAGAAGTGGAGGCAATGATCAGGAATCGATACAATTAACCCACAGCTCCCATCAGAGCCTTTAAAATTAGTTCTTGAGATGAAATCTCAAAAGAAATTTCTGCTGTATAAAACTAAGTTTATAGAAGAAAAAGCCCCAGCCCACCTTAAAAATGTAATTGTAGTTAGGGACTTAAACCTGAAACAAAGGGAAGAAAGAAAAGAAGCGAAGTCAACCTGAAACAAAGGGAAGAAAGAAAAGAAGCGAAGTCAAGCAAGAAATGTTGAACCTCGCTGGGAATTGAATAGTGCTAAAGAAGGTGACCCTGCACGAATGGAAACGGGTGAAAAATCCACTGCCTATCCATTCCTTAATGATGAGAAAAGCAGCCTTTTACAGCTTAACATACACACAGACTCAATAGTTTTCAGAAAAAAATACCATTTTTAATACAGGGCAAATGCTTTTAGTGACACTACTGGAGGGAGGGAAGGAAACAATGATTGGTGGGGTTTGGCACAGATCCAGAAGAGCAAGCCCAGCCTCTTCAATTATGGCTTAGGAAACATGTTTTAGTTTAAACAGTGTGTGTGTGTGTGTGTGAATTCGGGTTTAACGTCGCTTTCAACAATTTTTCAGTCATATCACGACGGTGTCTGGTTGCGACAGGGAGCTCAATGCTCACGTTTATAGTGCTGCCTCACTGAAGTATCATGTCCCAGACACATTACATGATACCACACCCAGTCACATTATCCTGACACTGGATCGACCAGTCCTAGCTCTACCCCGTAAATCTGAGTGCCAAGCGAGGAGCAGCTAGTACCAGTTTTAACGACTTTGGTATGTCGCGGCCCGGGGTCGAACCCGAGACCTCCCGTTCCCCGGAGCGGACACTCTACCAACTGAGCTATCGGGGCCGGTTTAGTTTAAACAGAACTATAAATAATGATCAAAATATTTTTATCCGAAACTTTCCCGGAAAATTTATCTCCTTTATTCTAACTGTGATAGAGATTGTCTCAAGTGAAGAAAGAAATTGAAATTAGAAAAGTACGTCAAACTAATAATTTATTTTCAAAAGCACAACATTGGTTCTATAAGGGACGCTCATGTATTACCAACTTCTAGAACTAATGGGGGAATTGACAGAAGCCCTTGACGCAAACGAAGACATCAGTATAATTTATTAAGAAGCCCTTTGGCAAAATGCCACATAAAAGAACGTTGACTGGGGATATGGTACTTTAATGGATAAAAGAATTTCTGTCGGGTAGAACCCCAAAAGTTGTTATCAACGGCAAATACTCTAAAATGGCAAAAGTCACTAGTGGTATCCTGCAGGGAAGTGTCCTGGGTCCTATTCTATGTAAAGTAGAAGTAAAACAAAGATCAGGAATTGATACAATTAACTTACTCCACCCATAAAAGACACCAAAGGGAAAGAAATACAAACATTAAGCGACCAGACCATAATGGAAACCTAAACAAAGGAAGGCCATAAGGACAGTTACTTTCCCACAAAATGGCCATACCTGCTTTTCATAAATGACCTTCCCGACGTTGTTATTGCATGTATGAAGCTCTTTGCTGATGATGCTAAAATATTTGGGAAACTCAATTAGACAGACAGAATATGTTCAGACAAGTATTAACAATGCTTTTGATTGGGCAAAAACTTGGAATGGGAATGTGAACTTGGAATATGAACTATCACCTCATGAAGTGTTTACAAGTACCTACACATCCGAAACCACAATTAACATTATGAATATAAAATGGAAACTGACCAAGAGTCAAAAACAGCTGAAACAGTAACCACAGAAAAGGACTTGTGTGTAGTTATGCAAACTTCTTTGAAGTTTACAGAACATATCAATAATAAGGTAAATAAAGCAAACTGAAATGTGGGATTAATCTTTCGAACCTTTACATACATAGACACAGAAATATTTTTGAATCTGTACAAATCTCTTGTGAGACCTCACCTCTAATATTCCAAAACCATTTGGTCGCCGCTGTTTTAAAAAAGATCAAAAATATTATCGAAAATGTTCAGCGCCGAGCCACCCAACTAGTAAAAACAAAAAGCGGACAGCATCTGAGTTATCCGGAAAAATTAAAGACACCAGGATTTCCCTCCCTGTGATATAGAAGAGACAGAGCTGGTATAATTCAGCTGTACAAAATATTGCACAAAATAGACAAAGTTGACAAGAACAACGTATTTATTATTCATACACAAGTATCAACTCCTGGACAAATTTTAAAGGTCACATTTAAAAGTACGGGCAGATCCTTTCAAAAATCATAGCGTTGATAATTGGAATTCTCTAACTGAGGACATGGTAAACGCACCCTCCTAAAATGCCTTTCATAAATCGTGCCATTGATAACTTGAATTCCCTAAATGTGGACATGGTAAAAGCACCCTCCTAAAATACCTTTCAAATAAGTTCTGAACGGCTGAATCGCTTTTGGCAGCAACGCCCATCTAAGATCAGTCCATCCTGCTATGCACCCGGACCAGCTAACAGAATGCATCATCAGAGGCCAGTGTATCTGTTCACACGTCGACCTAGATCCACAGAAATATCAGGCATATAATGGTCACACCAATGCAGTAATGAGAGTCGACATTTTCGAGGACCGTTCCCTTATAAGTGTAAGAAGCCTCGATTCTGTTCTTTTCTGGTTGCCTGCATATTTTTTTATTTAACAAGCCGAAATCTCCTGCCCCATTTTCTTGCCAAACAACCTAATATATCAATATCCATCTGGTTTCAATTTGCCTTTCTTATTTGACTACAGGAAACACGGTTTTATTACAGAATCATTGTCAGTTGAAATATCACTGATGTACGAAGAGAACAACAATGGACTAAGAACGGTACCTTGTATAACACTAGACTTAATTGGAGCCTAACTTGAAGGGTTCACCATTAACAACAGCTCGTTTTCTGTAGCAAAGAAAGGAATCTATCCATTTTATAGTCTTGTCGTCAGAGAAGTAAACAAATGGCGTGGTGCATACTAAGGCATAACAAAATAATTTGTTTTAGGTTGAACTCATTTTTTATTTTTATTAGTAGTTCAGTTGATGCGGGTGTTGGTCGTGGTCGTGTCAAAAAACTGTAAATGTGCCCACCTATGCTTCTTTGTCTGATATTTCTAGTCAATCATTAATCACCATTGTGAAAACATTAACGTTCAATGGCCTTGTATTCTTGTTCTCAACCACGCACCAAGCTCTCGCATGAAGAGAAAAGAATTTAGTGGGGAAAATGCTTATTAAGATTTGTAAAGTAGAAGTGAAGACCATGATAACCTTTTAATACATTTATCATTGGTTTTAAAAGAAAAAAATCTCAAAATCCCTTTATTAACTTGAGTTTGTCACCGAGCTATTCTGTTTCACTCTCCACATACTTATTCTTTTTTTTCAATGCTACCGTCTTGTTCGTTCGAAAAATAAAAAGAAAAGTATTCCGGTTTTTTATTTTACCGATGACGTCATTTGACTTCTTTGACCCTGGCTGAGAAGTAAACAAATAGCGTGGTACATACTACGGGGACGGAATATTGCCCTATTAAATTTTTAATTTAGTGACTTTTGGAATATTTCATGTTGAGATAAGGAGTTAAAACATTACTTATGTAAGTTACATAGGCAGTTTGTTATGACAACGTTTTAAATGCTCTCAAAGTAATCAGAAAGTGCTCCGCTAGTTTGTCTAGCGGTCCTCACGTAAAGAAAATGGCGTAATCCTTATGAGAGTTCGCGTTCCGAAGAATAACAAAAACATAAATATCAGCATATAAATGTAAAATATGAATGTCTGGAACGCAGAACTCTCATGTATGGGAGTAGACACAACCGTGTTCAAACGTTTCGCTGTATCATAGATGACCTATATAATATTTAAAGAATTTTCTGTGGCAAGTTCGGGATAGTCAGAAACGACAGTATACAGAAGAAGTATTTAACTACTGTAACAGTTCAATGGCAATTTGTCTGAATATTAGAATACATGTTTGTCTGTGATAATCGATGTTTTTTTTTTTTGTTGTAGTTTTTTCATGCACCGGTATGTCGTAAGGAGACAAGTGCTAGAAGTTAATTTTCTCGGCTACATATTAGGCCTTAAAGTATTTCTGAAAAAATACGTCGTTACAAAAATGACCCGCATTTGTGTTGATTTTTTTTCTTAAAACGGGTTCTGTCGGCGGTGCTGATGCAATACGCCATTTCATTGGTTAATCGATGTGTGTGGCCGAGACACACCTCCAGTTAAAGAATGAATATATTATCCTTGGTCAAGGTCATCTAGCAGTAGTATATTTGACCGAATAGGCGCTTTAAGGGAAAGAAACATTCGGGTCTAACTGTAATGATATTTGTTTGTTTGTATTGAAGTTTAATGGTCCAGTCAACACTATTTAGGTCATTTCTGAGCCGATCAGTTTACCTATCCACACTTTTCTTGGGCTGGCTTATACGTATACACATACTGACAACTGCTCTTCTTGAATCAGCGGAAGGGAGTGTGTGTGTGAATTCGGGTTTAACGTCGCTTTCAACAATTTTTCAGTCATATCACGACGGTGTCTGGTTGCGACAGGGAGCTCAATGCTCACGTTTATAGTGCTGCCTCACTGAAGTATCATGCCCCAGACACATTACATGATACCACACCCAGTCACATTATCCTGACACTGGATCGACCAGTCCTAGCTCTACCCCGTAAATCTGAGTGCCAAGCGAGGAGCAGCTAGTACCATTTTTAACGACTTTGGTATGTCGCGGCCCGGGATCGAACCCGAGACCTCCCGTTCCCCGGAGCGGACACTCTACCAACTGAGCTATCGGGGCCGGTACAGAGCGGAAGGGAGAGAATGACAGTTGAAAAGATTTCACAATTACAGTAGAAGTAATCCTCCACGAAAGAATGTTGCCGACCCCGGCAGGTATCGAACCCGTGTCCACGACGCGTATCCGACTGAGCTACCGAGGCCGGCTCTAACTGTAACGAAGATATCGCTTTAGTGCTCACAGTAATGTCATGGTTTAAGTTTTCGTAAATACATTACTTCATCATGTCGATGAGTCCCACTATAGACGGGAAAAACTTTTTTTTCTTCTAAATATGCGTTGTGGGCACTCAATGGGAGCGATTCTAACGTGTACCTTTTGTTTGATTTGAGGTTTAAGGTCCCCGTCAACACTGTAAAGGTCATTTTGGAGACGTTGCTTCCAATTTTGTGGGACTTTTACCCGACTTTGAGATGAAATGACATGTCAAGCCCTGACACCCAATGAAACCAATAAGGTTTATAAGCATGGACGGGCCGACTCGCACCGCTTTGCCTGGTCAGGCTTAGATCCTCTAAGCTGTTTACCAGTACTCGTGTGCGGGTCGGTTTCAGCTCTGCGTGGAAGCATCATGCAGCCCATACATTTCTTCAAGCCCCTATGGGCGGGGGCCGCTAATGTGTACCGTAGCAGAAATATCACATATTGTGAACTTAGAGGCTTGAAAAAGTTTTTGTTTTGATGGGCTGCATGATACTTCCACGCAGAGCTGAGTGAGTGAGTGGGTGTTCGAGTTTTACGTCCCACCAACATCTAAGGTTTAAAGGCTCATCCGAAAGTCTGGAGAAGCCCGGGATCGATCCTGTGTCCCCTGGTTTACAAGGCGAGTAGCGTAACCACTACACCACGCAGGCTTCTCCACGCAGAGCTGAAACCAACCGCACATGATTGCTGGTAAACCGCTTAGGAGGTCTAAGCCTGCCCAGATAAGGCGGTGCGAGTCGGACGGTGCGAGTCGGACCGTCCATGCTTACAAACCCTATTGGTTTCATTTGGCGATAGGGCTTGAGATGTCATTTCATCTCAACGTCTGGTAAAAGTCCCACAAAATTGGAAGCAACGTCTCCAAATGACCTAAATAGTGTTGATGGGGACGTTAAACCTCAAATCAAACAACAAACAAAGACCGTATAACAAGTAATGTTGAGTCTAAAATAGGTGAATGAGTGGCAAATTTTGTTTGATTTGAGGTTTAACGTCCCCGTCAACACTGTAAAGGTCATTTTGGAGACGTTGCTTCCAATTTTGTGGGACTTTTACCCGACATTGAGATGAAATGACATCTCAAGCCCTATGAGTGGCAAATAGTTTAGACCCTGATGAGACGCCGCTTTCTGTGGCGTCTCATCTGGGTCTGGAGTATTTTGCTCAGGCCTACCTGTCCGAATGTCCGAATACATACGGTAACTCACGGAGCTTGTCAACTGAATTTATCTTGACCTTCAGTACTTCGATCTACCTAAACAAATTTCCATGAATTACGAACACACGCCTATACAAATACACAGTATTTTTTTTCGCCGAAAAAATGAAGATTTTATGATGAGAAGTTGTGATATTTTTCTTATTTCTGTTCAAAATATAGATTGTGGGTACTCATTATAATCACCTCATTGAGGCGGTGCAAACAAATGCTCACAATCTATATTTTAGAACAGAAATAAGAAAAATAAGGTTTACCCCGGTTCAAGGGGGTCAAAATTATATAGGTTTGTTTTCCGTGAAGGTCCCAAAGTATTCGAGCAACACCCTGACCATGCAGCGATAAGAATAGCGAGCCAATTATAAATAAATAAATAAATAAATAAATAAATGAGCCCCGCCAAGCGAATTTGTGTCTTCGAGCATTCCGTCATGACACATTTTAACTGCGCATGCCCAGCCATTCAGAGGGGCCAGGGATATGGCTTTCTGTCTGAAGGTTCCTCTTGATTCACTGCTTGTATGAGCGAGCAGCGAAGGTTCTGGCGAGACTGCGCGGGTGCGCAGGCTCGCCTGAACCTTCGCTGCTCGCATAGGCGATAAGTACCAAAATCGCTTGACGGGGCCCAAATAATAATGATAATAATCGACTTTATTTATAGAGGGAAACACATTTAGTAAACCGCGTGGCCCTCTTTTCTTCCTCTTCCAGGGTACTTAGCAATGCGGATTAAGTCTCTTGCTCAAGGAAACACCACTTGGCGCTCGCGGGGATCGAACCGCCCACCTCTCGACCTCAAATTCAATGCTTTACGACTGCACCACTGTGCTATAAATAACCATATTCTATAAATAACCGTTACCTGGATTTCCTACAAATCAGTGATAGTCACGTGGACATAAGTACTAAAGAGCTTTTTGCTTAGTAACAAAAAGAAAATCACTTTTATTTTTAATAGCTTTAAACCGATCCAGTTCTAAACAAAGCGGTGGCAGGTTTGTTTCGACTGTTCATCACGTGAACAAGTCCGTGAAATGAACACCCACCTAAACCCCACTTTATATAGAGAAAACTGGGGTTTACGGGGGTATACATTATTTTTCTTATTTCTGCTCCAAGACATAGGTTGTGGGTACTCGTTAGAACCGCCTCAATGAGGCGGTTCTAACGAGCACCCACAACCTATTTTTGGAGTATAAATAACTAATTTATTACGGATTTTCATCAGAAAAGTAGCCATATTGGAAATTAGAAAACAAAAACTATGTCGCACGGGTATGTTATCGTAACGTGTCTTAGCTTTAAGGAAACGGTGTAGACACTGACTGAACGACACAGAATGCCAAATAAAAGTTGGGCGTTTGGCACGTATGGATTTAGGGATAAAATATGAAGCGGGAAATAGTGGTTATTTCGTAATATTATTTAATTGTATGTTTATGGAAGATTTCATGACCTCTGATTTTGTCTCATTAAACATTAGTGTCTATTGAGATATCTATAATATTTTGTGTCACAGGTAACTGGGTCAAGGAACAAAATATCGCGTGGATGTGTCCTAGTTATTAGTATTTACTATCACAACTAAAATGTGGGCCCCGTCAAGCGATTTTGGAACTTATCGCCTATGCGAGCAGCGAAGGTTCAGGCGAGCCTGCGCATCCGCGCAGTCTCGCCAGAACCTTCGCTGCTCGCTCATACAAGTAGTGAATCAAGAGGAACCTTCAGACAGAAAGCCATTTCTCTGGCCCCTCTGAATGGCTGGGCATGCGCAGTTAAAATCTATCATGAAGGAATGCTCGAAGACACAAATTCGCTTGGCGGGGCTCATGTATGATGCAATTTATTGACCCATTTTTGACGGGAAATCCCTATAGGGGACACTAGACACACAGTGCATGCCAACATATTGGCCAAGTTGTTCAAATCATCGTTAGCTTAACGAGCTCGTTCGTTGTCAAAATGTTAACTGTTCTGGCATTAATAATATCTAATACTCTGGAATTTTTGCTGAAAAAGTGAACAGCTTTTGCATTTGCAAAAGTTGCTCACATTTTTTTCTGCAAAAAATAATACATTTGCCATGTTAAATTATCAAAGCTTTAACGGTATGTTAACTAACGACAGTCGACATCGTTTGTTTTGAACATCTGACCCAAAACGCTGCGTTCTGTGGCCTCTGATCAGGGCTTTCACTGTTTACATAAAGTTAAGCCATTTTCTTAAATTTACTTTATTTAAATAACTCAGACACCGTAAATGGGTTCTACCAATATACAGTAAAATTCCAATATTAAGACCACCTTTGGGACTGTTCAAAAGTGGTATTCAAGACCACTTTTGATTAGTCTCAAAGGTGGTTTCTTATTTGGAGACGCTGGCTGGCAGATTTGGCCTTAATCTTAGGTGGTCTTAATAGCGGCATTTTACCGTACCTGCAGAAAAGCCTAGTTTACACTAAATAAAAAATCGTGGAGAACCGTGATGAATCGTGGTGTGAAAATCAATTTATCTACGGATGCCTTCGAATGATCACGGTACTGCTACTGTTTCATACGACCCCTGTACGGTGTTTCGACGAGTTCATGCCGAACTGTGCCGGTTATGGCCACGGTTTGTCACGGTTCTTCCCGGTAGTCCTACGGTTGATGACGGTGCCGCTTCGGTTCGAAACGGTTCTTGTACGGTTCTTCCCGGTGGTCCTACGGTTGATGACGGTGCCACTACGATTTGACACGGTGCTTATACGGGTACTGGCGGAAGCGCCACGGTTTATTACGATCTTCTACCAATGACGACGATCACGTGACGGTATGAATAAATTGCCATCAACCATTATCAAATTATCAGTATTGCTTCAGCCTTCGGACGATAAGCATGGCGCCGAAGAGAAAGCAGGCAAAGCGGGGACATGGAATTTGATTGACTGATTGATTTGAGGTTTAACGTCCCCGTCAACACTGTAAAGGTCATTTTTGAGACGTTGCCTCCAATTTTGTGGGACTTTTACCCAACATTGAGATGAAATGACATCTCAAGCCCTGTCGCCCAATGAAACCAATAGGGTTTATAAGCATGAACGGGCCGACTCGCACCGCTTTGCCTGGGCAGGCTTAGATCCTCTAAGCTGATTAGCAGTACTCGTGTGCAGGTCGGTTTCAGCTCTGCGTGGAAGCATCATGCAGCCCATATATTTCTTAAAGCCCCGATGGGCGGGGGCGGGCGGGGACATGGAAAGGAAAGCGCAAGCAATGCTCGCAACAGCACCAAGATCTTGAGACGAAGCAAGTCAGGTTCCTAGAGATGATGATATGGAGCGCAATCTCCGTCTGCCGCAAAATCTATCAGAGGAGGAACACACAGAAAATGACATGAAGAAAATGAAGAAGAAGAGAACGAGCAAAAGAAGGCTCAAATACGACAGATCGTGGTATACCGTTGCTCGACTGTAATCATTCGTGGACGCATTCTTGCTTGATCGGTATGAGTCGTAGCCAATCGTAGTCAGACCGTAGACATGCCTGTCTATTCGTGATATACCGTAGAGTAATCGTAAGTACATCCTAGAAGGACCGTGGCATACCGTGAAGGATCGTACTGCTTCCGTACAAGTCCAAAGAAGGGCCATGGCATAACGTGATGAACCGTAGTCGTCCGTAGCCTAACCGTACAGCCATCGTAGCTCACCGTGAGGGCCCGTACTGAATTCTGGTGACAAGGAGTCTACGGTTCCCTACGGAACCCCACGGATGCCCACGAATATACTCACGGTGCTTCTACGAATGTCTACGGTGGCGTCACGGTTGCGCTACGATCTAAACCACGCCCACTTAAATCGTCGAGGCTCTCCGAATGTTTTAAACAGTTTCAAACATTCGTGGACGCTCCCGAATCAGTACGGTTCATCACGGATAACCACGAATCACGACGGATCCTTCTACGGTGCTACTACGTTGCTGATACGATTCACTACGGTCCACCACGATTAATCAAACCGTAGCGAATCGTGGTCAGAATCGTGAATGTGTAAACGGGCCTAAAGTATTAGAAAGCTTCGCAGAAATGTTAAGGTATAAACTATTCAACACGTCAGCAGTCCTCAAAATGCACTTTACACAGGGAAGGATATAAATTATTATCTTATTGCTTGAAACATGCGGCCCCCGCCCATCGGGGCTTGAAGAAATATATGGGCTGCATGATGCTTCCACACAGAGCTGAATCCGTCCAACACACGAGTACAGGTAAACCGCTTAGAGGATCTAAGCCTGCCCAGGCAAAGCGGTGTGAGTGTCGGACCGTCCATGCTTATAAACCCTATTGCTTTCATTGGGCGACAGGGATTGAGATGTCATTTCATCTCAATGTCTGGTAAAAGTCCCACATATTTGGAAGCAACGTCTACAAAATGACCTTTACAGTGTTGAAGGGGACGTTAAACCTCAACTCAAACAAAACAAAGCTTGAAACATTGATGGCGGGTACTCGTTAGAACCGAGCATTGAGCAGAATAAAGAAAGGATCCAATGATTACATTTGTAAAATGCTTAACCGTTATCCTGCTGTTTACGAAAAGCCTAACCCGTGCTAACAGTGCAGATCCAGCTTGAAGAAGCCATCTGATCAGGATCTACACTGTTTGACATTCAGTTTGTGCAGGAATAAATTAAATCAAGTAAACGGATTGGTTCAGAGTCAGAAATGGGTGTAGCTTAATTAATTATTCAGCGGGATAAGGGTTAAAGGTGCCATTATAACACACGTGTGCTATCGTTATGCACATCCAGAGGGAGTCTCGGCGTTATTCCCACTTTTGATTCATTCGCAAGAACGTGTACGCGGGTGGTTCTAATGACTTAGTCACAGCGGGTTTTCAAGACAAGAAAGAGCTAATAGTTTTAACCTGCCAGACCATTCTTTCGGCCCCCGTCCGTCGGGGCTTGAAGAAAAAGATCCGCTGCATGATGCATCCACGCATAGCTGAAACCGATCACACAGGAGTACTGGTAAACCGCTTGGAGGATCTAAGCCTGCCCAGGTAAAGCGGTGCGAGTCGGACCGTACATGCTTATAAACCCTATTGGTTTCATCTGGCGACAGGGCTTGAGATTTCATTTCAACTCAATGTCGGGTAAAAGTCAGATCAGACAAGACTGTACGCGGGTGGTTCTAACGACTTAGTCACAACGGGTTTTCAAGAAAAGTAAGAGTTAATAACTTTACCCTACCAGACCATTCTTTTTTTCTTTTCGGTTTTCAGTCTTTTCAGAATAATTTCACGGATATCGAGCTGACCGTTAATCAAAGGTGGGCGAACATTAGAGTACCCAGAGAGAAATCATCTGACCGTCCGCAGCAGACCATGGCGTCTCTCTTGTGACCCAAGCTGGGCTCGAATCAACAACGTTCAGAGTCAAAATGTTTAAGAGTCAGCACGATACCCGACCGCGATGATTCCCAAGAAAGCATAGAAAATATTAATTTCTCATTATCTGAATGAATGATATCTGAATAGTAACTATTCTATGTATACCCTTTTAAACCCCATTTGTCTGTATATAAAGCCCGGTTTCCCAGACAGTTATTTCCAATCACGAAAACATACCTATATAATTTTGACCCCCTTGAACCCAACTTTTATATTGTATAACTGGGGTTTATAGAGGTTACCTTTTTTTCTTATTTCTGCTCCAAAATATAGATTGTGGGTAAACGTTAAAACCGCCGAGCTTATTTGTCTTATTTCTGCTCCAAATTATAGATTTTGGGTACACGTTAGAACCGCCTCATCAAATATAGATTGTGGGTACACGTTAGGACCGCCTCGATGAGGCGGTTCTATCGAGTACCTACAATTTATATTTTGAGTAGAAATAAGAAAAATATCACACTTTTTCATTTTGAAATATTAGTATTTTTTCGGCGGTACAGTTTACAACGTATTTGTATATCGGACCCGTCCATGCTTATAAACCCTATTGGTTTCATCGGGCGGCAGGGCTTGAGAAGTCATTTCATCACAATGTCGGGTAAATGTCCCACAAAATTGGAAACAACGTCTCCAAAATGGCATTTACAGTGTTGGCGGGGACATTAAACCTCAAATCAAACAAACAAACGTATTTGTATAGGCGTGTGCTCGTAATGTGATGTGTTTTGCAACCCAGTATAACAGCTGGATCTCGATATTTAACTTAATATACATCATACGAGGTGAATTAGGTGTAGTAGATAGAACTGCTGTTTATTTGATATTTAAACAGATTATGCACCGTCAGGATTTTTAAGGGGCAAGGATAAATCTCTCATATTTTCCGCCATCTTTCTTGAGGGTACCGGCCTTTGTGACTTTCTCCGCTGAACCCCCTTAAAAACGGGGTCTTCTCTCAGAGGAAAGAATTTGCTCCCTAGGAGAAAATACTCCTCCAAGAGAAGACCCTTATGGACACATTGTGGATATTTAGGGAGAATATTTTTGAATGTGTATAAACTCTCCTTAAAATCAATGTTGTGGAGTTGTGTCTAAACTTATAACAGACAAAGCAGTACTATTACAGAAAAGTTCATGTACTTTAGGCGATAGAGCAGTTATTATTTGTGGACAGCATACTGGGAAATCCCTAGGGGATGGATATGTACTTCAAAACCAACAGTGAAAAGCATGCACGATAAAGATAAAGCCTTTATATAGAGAAAACTGGGGTATACAGGAGAACACATTATATGCGTTATATTTGCTCAAAACATAGATTGTGAGTACTCGTTAGAACCGCATCTATGTTGAAAACTTGTGTCAAACATTTGTCTTTTCTGGCGCCACACTGTTGTACGCTATTGTTTCACATGGAAATGCTTTCCTAATGTGCATATGTACATGATAAAGCCTAATATGACAAGTGTACATAATATACCCCATCCCCCATTCACCCCGCCCCCCCCCCCCCCACACACACACAAAACAACAACAACAACAACACAAACAACAAAAACAACAAAAAATACAAATGTACAACAAGCCCAACTGTGATAAGTAAACATAACACATTGTAATGCGATACGTATGTATTATAAAGCCCACAGTGATAAGTATACATCATGAAGCCCATTCTGAAAAATATTCATATCGAAGACCACATAGCGATAAGTATATAAAACAAAACCCAGCAGTGATAAGTACATGAATGCCTAATAAAGCATAGGTTGTATTGTAAGCCTATAGTGATAAGTTTGCATAATAAAGCCCAATAAAAAAAAATATACACAACAAAGCCCATTGTGTTAGACATTTATTAAAGTTAGACATTTATTAAAAAAAACATAGTGATAAGCATCCATAAAAAGCTCAATCTGAAAAAAAAAACACACACAAAAAAAACGTAAAAACGTATACGCAACAAGCACACAGTGAATACATATGTGTTAAAACCGACAGTGATAAGTATGGATAGTAACGCCCAGTCTGATAAAAATATACACGACAACGCTCATAGTGATAATTGAACAGTATAAAGCATACAGTGATTAGTATGCATAATAAAGCACACAGTGACAAGTTAGCATTCTGATCAGGGTCCACACACTGTTTGTCTGCAAGAATATGTTTTAACTAGAGCAAGTCGATGGTGCACCATCGCAAATACCCTTTTTTCTAAATTTGAGCTTTGATATCACCCCATGACCCCCAGTGGGGGGGGGGGGGGGGGGGGTTGGGGGGGGGGGACAGATCAAAATGTCGATACCTCCAGGCGCATCTCCAGTCCCTAAGCATTATGTGTACTGAGTTAGTTATCAACGGCCAAGAAATATTAAAGTATTTGCATTTACAAGCATTTCCTTGTAAATTTGAGCTTTGACCTCATCCCATTACCCCGGGGTTCAGTTCAAAATATGCAGTCCCTTACCAATGTAGCAAGTTTGGCCACCACAGGTTAAGAAATAATGAAGAAGTTGACAAGCATTTTCTTGAAAATTTGACATTTGACCTCTGCATTTAACCCAGTGGTTCAGTTCAAAGTTCGGATAGCCTTATGCATATCTGCAGTCCATATTAAAAGCAATATGTGTAGCAAGTTGGGCCACAATAGCTCAATAAATATAGAAAAAATAGTTGCATTCACGTGCATTTTCTTGAAAATTTTACCTTTGACCTCACCCCCTGATCCCCGGGGTTCAGATCAAAATTTAGATACTCTTATGCACATCTGAAGTCCATTACTAGCAATATGTGTACCAGCATTTACTTGAAAATTTTACCTTTGACCTCACCCAAAGACCCCTGCGCCTCCTCGGGGGGTTCAGATCAAATTTGGATAACCTTATGCACATCTGCAGTTCCTAAGCAATATGTACCAAGTTTGGTGACCATATGGCGAGAAATTAAAAAGGAGTTGCGTTCACAAAGTTTGTGACAAACGGACACCCGTGACGAAGCTAATATACCCGTTAGCGGGTATAAAAATTTGCAAGAATATGGAGCTGACGACATAAACAGACGAAATATGCAGATGCATATTCAGGTTCATTTTCTCAAAATAGTATATGAACATCATTAAAGATAATTAATATAAGCTTGTGTCTAGGAATAAGAACAATAATGCAAGCATCCATATTTGACCTTGACCTATTTTTCATGGTTCAGTGACTCTGTGAACTATTGCGTCAAAGCTAGCATTTACCCTAATATTCAGATTCGTTTCTCAAAAACTATAAGAAGTTCGTTGAAGATAAAGTACTTGATACACGCTTGCATCTTGGCACGTCCCCATGTTTGACCTTGACTTATATTTCGTGGTTTGGTGACTTTGTACCCGCCAGGCGCGACATAGCCTTCGGTGGAATTCTTGTTATAAATATATGCCTTATCATCGCATTTTGGTTTTAATTTCAGATTGAGACATTTGTGAAGGGGTTCAAGTTGTCGTCCCTGACGTACAAGAGAGTTATGCACCTGTTGAATGAAGAAATGAACAGCGGACTCCATGCCAATTCTAATTACATGGCCGACATCAAAATGTTTCCTACTTTCGTACGAAGTTTACCAGACGGAACGGGTAAATGTCAAAAGCGTGTTGAACTTTTGTTTATCAGATGCGTGCACATTAAAATTCCTCTATATATTAAGACCACCTTTTGGAATGTTCAAAAGTGGTCTTTAAGACCACTTTTGAACAGTCCCAAAGGCGGTCTTTAAAGATCACTTGTGAACAGTTCCAAACGGGTTTTAAAGATCTCACTTTTGAACAGTCCCAAAGGTGGTTTCTGACCACAAGAAACTGTGCGCAGAAAAAACAAAAAACAAAGAAAGAATAACTGCAACCTACTAAATAAGATTTTAAAGCAGAATTAGTCTCTGTTTTAGGTTTTATAAATAGCAGGATTTTACTGTATATCAAAGGATCGTCCCCTATTTATAGGATTTAATATCAACGAAAGTGCATTTTTCTGGACCCCGTTGTTCAACATATTGTTAGCTTAACGGACTCGTTAATTGTCAAAGTGTTCTCTTTTATCAAGTACAGTATACATTTCACTGGTACCGGCCCCGATAGCTCAGTTGGTACAGTGTCCGCTCCGGGGAACGGGAGGTCACGGGTTCGATCCCGGGCCGCGACATACCAAAGTCGTTAAGAATGGTACTAGCTGCTCCTCGCTTGGCACTCAGATTTACGGGGTAGAGCTAGGACTGGTCGACCCAGTGTCAGGATAATGTGACTGGGTGTGGTATCATGTAATGTGTCTGGGACATGATACTTGAGTGAGGCAGCACTATAAAAGTGAGCATTGAGCTCCCTTTCGCAACCAGACACCGTCGTGATATGACTGAAAAATTGTTGAAAGCGACGTTAAACCCGAATTCACACAGACATACCCACAGTTCCCTCGTACTTTTGCTGAAAAAAAAATGTAAAATGCAAAAGCTACTCACATTGTTTTCAGTACCAAATCTGAACATATTTGTAATATTAAATGACCCAAGTTTGAACGATATGTTAAATAGCAACATCGTTAGTTTTAAACGACCGGGCACAGATGTTTTCATTTTTCTAGCTCACCTGACTACGACGGTGAATTTTGTGACAGATATTTTCTTCCGTCGTCCATACATCTTTCGCTTGTGAGCACTCTTTGGAGGCCACGATTTTGGTCCAAACTTTATGACACTTGCATAAAATGTTTGTCTCAACGACACCTTGATCCAGTTTGAATATGGGTTATGTGGACAACAAAGAATTAGGTCACCAGGTCAAAGCATATGAAAAGAATTCTAGTGGCAATAATGTGTACTCAAACTTCAGAAAACTTATCAGAATGTTTTGCTCAATGAATTCGCTGGCAAGTTGCACTATTATGGATGATGTGGTCATTAAATCAAATCCTATAGAACAGATTATGTGGCTCGACTATATAGCCCAGACTTCATGAAACTTGCTCAGAGTGTTTCCCGAATGAATCTCGATCAAATACGAATGCGGGGCAGGCGTGGACAATAGCTCTATCATTAGGTCACATCCTTCTGTTTATAGGAAAGCAAGCAGGGAAACTGATAATAGTCTCCCTTGTAGACAAAGGCGGAAGGCCGCCAGGCGAATCAATTCTTCTGTTTCTGGTATAGTATATGGTTTTTGGAATTGTTAACACTTAGCACTCTGGGAAAATGTTTTACAACATTTTAAAACTTCTTTGAAAACAAACTTTGACATTTCATGCAAATTGTCTCCGGAGACAATTTGCATGAAATGTCAAAGCCTGTTTTCTAAGAAGAATAAGAAAAACTATCATCCAGTTGTCGTCTGCTGAATCAGCCCAGAGAGTGGTAAAGGTTAAGACAACCCCAGAACCCATATTCTGTAGAGAAATGGGCATAAGACCGGCCCAAGTCTGTTGATTAATTTATTCATTTTAGAAGTACAAAAAAGCAATACTACCTTGTATGAAAATTGTGAAATTAACCGTCTCTTTACTCGTAGTCTTCATCTCTGAATGTAGGCCAGAGAAAAACCTCACCTCTGCAAGTGCAATATATCAATATTACTTGTAGAATAACGTCGCATTTTCTGTTGCATGTTTGAGCCGAAGCACAGCAAAGCATTTCCGAAGACACATACGGCTTGAGACGACTCAAGCCAGATTGCGCATGCGCTAAGTCTTTGTTAGAGTCGTCTCAGACACTATGCTAGAGCCCGGACTTTGCTCAGGTTTTGCGGCTGCCTGGTTTATTCCGAGTCTTTGCTCGTCTGGTAGATGTTGCATCCCAGTGCATTTACAATCTGTATCCTTGACATAGTTTGCATCACGCGTTCACAAGCCTAAAAGATAAACTCCTGCTTTTCTATATGTTTTAAAGTGATATGGTACATTTAAGTTATTTTCCCAATTTTCTTGCAAGGGACATAACTTTTACAACTTCAGTTTTGCTTTCCTGTAAAACAAAACAGGTCTACTCTTTAAGGGAAGGAATTTGCTCCATTGGAACGAATTATTTCTTCTTATATATAGTAGACTGCAACTGCCGTGGGTGTTGGGTGGGGGCGTCTGATCCCAGTCTACATTGTATTCCAGTGTCCCCCCAAAAATTGGACGCTAGGCATATATAGGTTAATAATATCTTGTCCGCACAACTTCCCAAGATCTATGTTGTGCAAACAAGATAATATGTTATGCGATCAAGATAATATCTTGTGCGCACGAGATATTATGTTGTGGGAACAAGATCATATCTTGTCCGCACAAGATAATATCTTGTCCGCATAAGATAATATGTTGTCCGAACAAGATAATATCTTGTCCGCTCAAGATATTATCTTTTTCGCACAACATAATAAAAATAAAAAATCATGTCCCTTCCCGGGTTCCGTAGAATCGCGACGTCATGATGTAACGTTCATTGAGAAGCATTTCGTTTTACACAGCTCACAGCGCTTGCCGCTTTGAGCAAAATAGTAAAAAAAAAAAAAAAAAAAAAAAATAATAATTAAACAACTGAATAAGTGCATCAGAATGGTGATAAGTGTATTTGGGTAGGTAAATCGTCGGTTTCTGTTCTATGGCTCCGCTGCGCGCCGCCGTGAAACGAAATTTCCGATCGTAAAAGCTCTGATTTATCTCTCCAAATGACAATTTTGAATACAAGTTATCCTCTAAATGACACCTACACTGATGGCTGGTTTAACATGGATGATTCGAACTCGTCTTCAACCTCCGTATAAATCAAAGCGCTATGAATACTGTTGGGTCGATTGACTATGTTAGTAGACTCGAAAAATGGTCCTGATCGGCGATTATGACTGTTTAGTTTAACCCTTAACCTTTGTCTTGCTGAATATTTAAATATGCCACACCCACAACTGATTATCAACCAATCAGATTACTTGATGCAAATTATTGTGATAAAATCAGGGACTGAATGACAAACAATGAAGATCCTGATCAGATGGCTTCTTCAGAAGCCATCTGATCTGGATCTTCATTGTTTGAAAGATCAGACATATCCAGGCTCAACAGGACTAGGGTTAAATTCGTGTACTGTAAGAAAACAGTGCAGATGCTGATCAACCCAACACATGAATCGATAGATGCCCCTCTTAGAATTCATAGCGATAAGAATCGCACGGCTGTTTTCTATAAATAATCGTTACCTTGAGTTTCTATTAATCAGTGATAGGCAAGGGGATATCAACAACGAAAAGCTACTGTGCTTAGGAATTTTGGGTCGATTGACAAACAATCGACTTAAAAGCGTTTAGGGACATTGTTGTTTATTTAATCGACGAGATGTATGCTGTGTGTGGATTCACTAAAATCGCCTCGATGAGGACCCGCGTCATTTTATTGATAGAGGGTCGAGGTTATCCATTAGCATCACGTGAACAAGTCCGTGAAATGAACAACCCTTAACCACACTTTACATGGAGAAAACTGGGCATAGATTATTTTTCTTACTCCTGTTCTAAGACATAGGTTGTGGGTACTCGTTAGAGCCGCCTCATTGAGGCGGTTCTAACGAGCACCCACAACCTATGTTCGCAGTAGAATTAAGAAAAATATCACGGATTTTCATCCGTAAAAACTGCCAATTTGGAGATGTGAAAAAATGCACTATATATGTCACACGGGTGTTGTTCTCGTAATGTAAAAATTATTCCTTTATGGCTCCTGACCCCGAACGATGATGAACCCTTAGTGTTTCGGTTTCAGGGGTGTTTCGACTGGATAGAAAGCAATGTTACATATTGAGTCGAAAGTCAACAATTGGCCTTGTTCTCATTTTTTTTCCTGGTGCAGTAAAATGCCAGACAAGTTGAAATTTTGTTTAAGCATGTAGCTTGACAATGACATATTTTCATATTTTTGACTTTGGCGAAAAGTACAAAAAGTACAGCAGACGCAATCAAAATCAGACTACAAGCAGACGAATCATATGAAATATCAAGCCCAGTTTTCTAGGGAAAAAAATGTCGTGTTTTCTGCATAGCGTAAGATGCATAGAAAGAATAACTTCAGACTAGGCGGACCTTTTTTGTAAAGCATAATAATTATTACCGTAAAATCCTAAAAATTCGAGCACCTTGAGCACTTGCTGTAATTCTCCTAAAATTTTAACAAATATTTGTTTTATGCTCTAGAGTGTAGTCCAAAATGTGCAGACGGAATGGCAAACAGTGTAGACCCTGATCAGACTGCTCCATGAACAGTCTTATCTGGGTCTGCACTGTTTGCTTAGGCCTATCTGTCCCAATATTTAGGATTATAACGGTATATTGTGTTGGTAAAATTTCCTTCAAAATCAAAATGTCAAAAGCACTGAAATGACAGATTCTGTGAGACATTTGTGAGACTCGGAATCTGAACTTATATATAAGGCATATATAAAAAAGTTTTCCAAATCTTAGTAATAACAAATTCAGTTACGGAACGTTATGACTATGATATGCCCTGAACAATCAACTTGAGTTGGCGTATTGATACGTAATGTTATAAATGGGCATGTTTCTGTGCTTCTGTTATAGCACACTTATATGGCAATAGGGATCAGATTGAAAACTTTTTTTACCGTATGCATATTCACGAGGGGTGCATCATTTGATCATCCTAAAATGTTTCGTAAGTGTTCAAACATTCGCGAGAAAATCAAATAAATATGACTGAAATAGTATACAAATGCTGAAACATCGAGCACAAACCGCACTTCGTTTTGTGCGGATGCATATTTCAGTGGCGAGGAAAGTGAGTTGGACTCGGCGTAGAATGACAGATATATACTATCTTTCTCGAAAATATGGCATTTGAGACGCGTCATTGCCTTGGAGATAAAATAAAAAAACTGAAAATCCCTCCGCAGACATTCTCTCTCTTTTCTCTCTAACAAATACCCACATCATCTGGTTTTAACAAATACCCACATCATGATGATTCTAACAAGATGTGAAGACAAATATCACTCGATTATCCACGCCCCCTGGGGCTATGAACCCAAAACAGCTGACAGGTTGTTGGAGCACACAACAATAATATCAGCAACAACAATACCAAAATGAGGCAATATCGTTATAAATACCGCACAGAATAAGTAGTTGTTACTGTTTGCAAGTTTTGTACAAGCCCTTGTTCCTGTTTCTTTCCAGAACGAGGCAAGTTCTTGGCACTGGATCTTGGAGGTACGAACTTCCGTGTGTTAATGGTACAGATCAACTACAGAGACGTTGATATACAGAGCAAAACCTACCTCATTCCACAGAGAATAATGTTGGGTACCGGAATACAAGTGAGTACATATCTTCCCTGCTAGCATTCTACAGAAATCTACAGCGGGCCGTTAGCGGCCCGTCAGCTACCCTGACGGGCCGCTAACGGCCCGCTGTAGATTTATGTAGAATGCTTACTGGGTTTTTTATATTAAATATTCGGACTCCAGGAACCTAGGCCAAAATCAGACTGCTGCCGAAGGAGTAGCCTGCGGGGGGTAGTCTGATCAAAGTCTTCGCAGTTTGCCACTGATCAAAAGTGTTTACCGACTTATAAAACCCACGATAAAGGGGTCAAACTATTTTCGATAAACACAGTATATTGAGCACCCGCACCAAAGCAGAATTTTCTGATGAAAATCTTGGGAATATTTCTTCTATTTTCTTCTTCAAAAATGGTCTTTTGGCGCTCTTTAGGACCGTCTCACTGAGGCCATACGAGGACCGACAATCTATCATGCAAAGGAAAAACATAAACAGATTAGATTTCTTCTTGTTAACCCCAAACCCCACTTTTTTATTCCACAAGCCCCATTTTTTTTCTCTATATAAAGTTGTATGTACAAGCATATTTTGACACGGACTTGTAAACGTGACGATAGGCATGTTTCAGTCGAGCTTCAATGGTTTGAACACCTTTTGAACCATGTGAACATACAGGGTTAGTTCGAGCCATTGTGGCTCATCGAGGCGTTTCTAATGAATAGCCACAACATAGATTTTTATGGAGACAAAAACTCTCCTTCAGTTATCACAAAATACCAACTTTATCTCTTGCTATGGATACAGTGGTAGTTCGAGTCACGGCGGGTTAATCATAGGCGATTCTAATGGGTACGCACAACATGAATTTTCAAGATAAGTCATCCGAAATATATTTTTGTTCGAACCCTCGAAGTTTCCGTGTATGACACATCCTTGATCATTATTTTGGAAATGAATTTTATTTTTCTGCTGTTCATGAAAGTATGTACGTAGTGGGTTGCCTGCAAAGTGAATGAACCCCGAAGGGGTCATGTAAACTTAGCTAGCGACCCGATGTCCTTCATACTTTCATGAACAGCAGAAAAATTGAGGTTGTTGCTCCTCATCACTGGGCGACACAATGCTTTCAGGGCAAACTTTTAAAGATGAAAAAAAAAAAAAACAAAAACAAAAAAAAAAACAAAAAAAAAAAAAAAAAACATTTACACGCTGTTTTTCTACAAAGAGCGGAACGACGTTGACGTCGGCAACGCCAAGTCAGATCGTATAAAAGAACCATGGTTTAGACTGACGTAACTTGACGTTACTCAAAATCATGTGAGTCGATGGGTTCATGGCTGTATGAACAACATTGTTTTCTATATTTTCACCGAAAATGTAAATATTCACACAAAGCAATGCGGGCGTTTTTAGTCAGTTTATCGATCGACCCAACGAGAAGCTTCAATGCGATCATCCGCGTGATTATCACTAAGCATTGCAAAAACATGCCTATACAAATACATTGTAAACTTTACCGCCGAAAAAAAACAACGAACAATTTAAGATGAAAAGTTGTGATATTTTTCTTATTTCTGCTCAAAATATAGACTGTAGGTACTCGTTAGAACAGCCTCAGCGAGGCGGTTCTAACGAGAACCCACAATCTATTTGAGAGCAGTAATACGAAAAGGTAAACCCCAGTTTTACTATATAAAATCGGGTTCAGAGGGGTAAAAATTATATAGGCGTGTTTTCATGATGGAAAAAAAATTGAACCGCGCGCAGATGGCGTTTGTTCGAATTCTAGGTAACGGTTATTTATAGCCGCGGTATATAAGGGGGTCATCTGTAAAACATGTTCTGGGCTCAAGTGCAGGGACACTGGCAAGCAGTGTAGAACCAGATTAGATCCCGTAGAACGCGGCGTCTGATGACTGTCTTCACTGGCTACTTTAGGAATGAAACAGTTCAACTTGACAAGTCCCCGTTCAAGGCAATTTTCCCAGCCTACATTCTGAGATAATCGACCCACAAGTACTCCCAGTGATCTGATTCTGTTATTGGACCACAGACTAAAGTTAATCTTTTTATTTTTCAGTTATTCGACCACATAGCCGACTGTATATGCAGGTTTATACGTGACCATGACTTGAAGAATGAGAAACTGCCTCTTGGGTTTACGTTTTCATTTCCTTGCAAACAAGAGGGTCTGGCAAAAGCAAGGTTGTCCAAGTGGACGAAGGGATTTCGGTGTGAAGGGGTCGTTGGAGAAGATATTTGTTATTTATTACATGAGGCAATGAAGCGGAAAAATGTAAGTACGGTCGAACTACAATGACTCGATCACCTTTGGTTTGTTTGTTTGTTTGTATTGGAAAATTACCGGCCCAGTCAACACTACTTTACTTTCGCCAGAAACTGTCAACTGCCCTTCTTGAATCAGCGGAAGTGAGAGAATGACCATAGAAAAGATTTCATGATCAATCTCCACGAAAGAATGTTGCCGACCCCGCAGGAATTGAACCCGCGCCCTCCCGATCACCAGTCAGACGCACATCCGACTGAGCTACAGAGGCCGTCACGCTCACCTTCGGGACCACGAAGATCTGTTCGAGACAGGGGTAGTTCGAGCCACTGAGGGCTACTGCCAGGAGACATAAAGGGGATAATTTTGGAACTTCTTTTCGGTATTCTATAATATAAATGTAAGTCTCTCCTATGGTCAGTCCGACATTTAAGTTTCCAACGCTGTAGGAACAAATATTGGGAACCAAAAAATGACCATCATGAACAGTCAACAAGCTCACAAGAACGTAATTAGCGAAAGTGGACTGGGCCAGAGAGGCTCCTTGAGAATATCTTATTAAAGAAACCTCTTCTTCATGACCTAGAATTACCGGCCCCGATAGCTCAGTTGGTAGAGTGTCCGCTCCGGGGAACGGGAGGTCACGGGTTCGATCCCGGGCCGCGACATACCAAAGTCGTTAAGAATGGTACTAGCTGCTCCTCGCTTGGCACTCAGATTTACGGGGTAGAGCTAGGACTGGTCGACCCAGTGTCAGGATAATGTGACTGGGTTGTGTGTCTGGGACATGATACTTCAGTGAGGCAGCACTATAAAAGTGAGCACTGAGCTCCCTGTCGCAACCAGACACTGTCGTGATATGACTGAACAATTGTTGAAAGCGACGTTCAACCCGCATTCACACACACACATGACCTAGAAGAGCGGGTGACCTGATTCTAGAACCGATTTTTTTGGTATAGCCTGGCATTTAAGGTAATCTAAAATTGAAACCCTTTGGTTTTTCTGGTAGCTCTCGGTCGATGCATTTTAGTGTACCTTGGGTTTCGAGACTTTATATTGTTGGTACCATTTACTTTTGCAAAGTCCCATATTTTACCCATAGTATATTATCCGAAAACCATAAATGGGGCATTGGCAAACAGTGTAGCCCCTGATCAGGCGCCGCATCGCGGCGTCTGATCAGAGGCTTCGCTGTTTGCTATAAATGTAGGAATTTTAGAAAAAAAAAAAAAAAAAAAAACAACAACAACAAAAAAAAAAAACAAAAAAAAACAAATAAGGCAGAGATCAGTACAGATCTATTTTCAGTGGCAGACTGTATGACATACATAGGTTAAGCTGACCTCGATTGAAACGTGAAGCCTTCTAAATTAATCGCGCAGTATTGTCTTGTCGCAAAATGAAAACAGAAGCTTTATAACGACCTTTTCTGCCAATCCTTAAACCGCTTTAATTTCCTTAATGCTTTTTCTCCTAGAAATGACATAAACGCTTGTACAATGGACATGACATAATCTGCAAAATACAATGTGCAGGTGTAGTTGCATAGCATGTAAGCCAGTCATTGCCTTTCCCTTTAGCAGCAATGTTGGTTTATCTGCAGGAAGTGGGTATCTTACATGTACGACCTCGCTTGGAGGGCCGTAAGTGGGAGGACCGAAACTAAAGTTGGTTGAATTTGTGGCCCTTTTTATGATGCAATAAAATATGTTTGTACTACTTCGCTTTGGGTGGTGGTGTTTTTGTGCGCATTTGAAAAAAAAAAAAAAAAAAAACAGACCCACTTTGAATAAAGAAGAAGTACTTGTATGACCCATTTTCTTCGAATGCATTATCAAGTGACGCAGTTTGAAAATCGGGATATTTGTCTTCCTTTGAATGCACACTAGTACTGGTAAATCACTTAGAGGATATAAGCCTGTCCAGGAACCGCGGTGCGAGGCGGACCGTCCATGCTTATAAACCCTATTGGTTCCATTGGGCGACAGGGCTTGAGATGTCATTTCATCTCAATGTTGGGTAAAAGTCCCACAAAATTTGAAGAAACGTCTCCAAAATGACCTATACTGTGTTGACGGGGACGTTAAACCTCAAATCAAACAAAACAAAATTTGAATGCTTTAGAAGAAACTGTGTTACCCTTGAATTGTATCTAGTTTCCGCAAGATGTAGCGGGTCGTGTGCATGGGTTTAAAGTTATCTTAGAAAAAAAACCCAAACAAGCAGGACTTTTATTGCAAAGAAAATGTGTGATACATGCGATTCAGCTTTGGGACGCCCACAACTTAAAAAGTCATTTATTCCCATCATACCTGCATTTTGAGCTTAACCCTTATCTTGCTGTTCACGACAACCCATATCTTTGCAAACAGTGTAGATCCAGATCAGATGGCTCCTGAAGAAGCCTTATCCTGCTGTTCACGACAACCCCTATCTTTGCAAACAGTGTAGGTCCAGATCAGATGGCTTCTGAAGAAGCCTTATCTTGCTGTTCACGACAACCCTATCTTTGCAAACAGTTTAGATCCAGATCAGATGGCTTCTGAAGAAGCCATCTGATCAGGATCTACACTGTCTGGCATTCAGTTTATGAATTTGTAGCAATAAACTAGATCAAGTAATTTGATTGGTTGATAGACAGAAATGGGTGTGGCCTAGATGAATATTCAGCAGGATAAGGGTTAAGTTTAAAGACGAAATGTGATTATGAATCATCACCTGTAGCAGCAGGTGTTGGTAGAATCACTAGATGGAATTATGTTGTCATATACTGTATTGTTATCCTGTCACTCACTCGGCATTCCAAGTGCTTCAAGCCGAAATATAACCATTGCCATCACACATTCATGTGGCATAATGCATTCTTTCAGCTCTCTAATGAAACAAATGCTACTTTTTATTTTGTAACAAGGTATAGGTTGTGGGTACTCGTTCAGAACCACCTCACTGAGGCATTTCTTCGATATAGAGGCGGTTCTTACGAGCACCAAAAACTATGTTTCGTGAAAAAATAAAAAGTCACATTTTTTCATCAGAAAAATAGCGGTTTTAGAGAGATGTAAATACCGGATTTCTATATATAAAAGGGATTTAGAGGGGTCTTGTTAACATTATACGTACTATAATTCTTCTATAAGAGGCGGTGTTCTTGCTTTGTATGAGGTTTAAGCCCATTCACTTCATTCAGTTACTTCGAGGAACCTCTCTTTGACCCCGTGCTTATGAGTCTTTAAGCTGTGGTCCCGTCTTTGTATGACATTAGATGTTCATGGGACATAAAACGCATACACACACACGCACGCACGCACGCACGCATGTACGCACTACTCTTTAGAGGAATTAAAAGAAAGGATATGCTCCGTCTCCCGGCTTTATAATGGAAGAAATGCTCGCTTTTCTTTTCCACATCTTTCAACTCCTTTAGTCGGTCGGATGCGCGTCTGACTGGTGATCAGGAGGACGCGGGTTCGATACCTGCCGGGGTCGGCAACATTCTTTCGAAGAGATTGATAATGAAATCTTTTCTACTGTCATTCTCTCCCTTCAGCTGATTCAAGACGGGCGGTTGTCAGTTTCTGGCGAAATAATGTGCACTGTATTGGTGAACCACTTATGTATAAGCCTGCCCAGGAAAAGTGCGGATAGGTAAACTGACCGGCTCAAAAATGACCTAAAATAGTGTTGACTGGGCCGTTAAACTCCAATACAAACAAACAAACAAGCAAACAACTCATTCAATTCCTGTACAGTCCATGTTTTACAATGCAACACGTCTAAATACCAAGCAGAATGATAAGAAATATTCAGGCAACTCTGGCAATGTAGTTGGAAGATAGAAGTGGAAATGCCAGCATAAATGACATTGCACTAGATAAGAGGTGGTATCCACATAATAAATTTCTTATTTCTGCACGAAAACATATGCTGTGGGTATTCATTAGAAGCGCCTCGGAGAGGCGCTTCTAATGAATACCCACAACATACGCTTTCGTGCAGAAATAAGAAAAATATCAGCACTTTCGGATGAAAAAAGCGCCTCATCTGGAGATATGAATGAGACGCATTGCTCATATACTGACAAGTAATAAGCGCAGCACAGCACAGCACAGCACAGCATAGAACGGTAGATTCCAGTGCTTTCTTTGTACTCTCTGCGCTTGGTACATACTCGACGGAACCCATGACCTCGTATAAGCCTGCATTCTGTATGGCACGAAGGTAAAGCGGGTGCGTAAATCGGCTTGGAGCACAAGCACCCACAGCCTGTGTTTTGACGTATCACAAATTTTCAAAAATGCCTGTTCTGGCGATACGATAGGCGCCACCGAAACTTGCTTCCCCTAAAACAGGGAATGGTTTGTCATGCTTGAACTGCACTACAAATCTCAATAAGGCGATTTACCTAAACACGTACGAGTCCCAAAAAAATGTAGCCACATCTCACTGCATTTTTGGGTCCATTGCGGCGGTTCTAATGAGTAGCTACAACCTATGTCTTAGAGCAGAAATATACCTTGTGAACATAAGTTTTCTCTACATATAGTCCGTTCTATATATTGTATCGACATGTTTTTGCGGTTTACGGGGGTCTTCATTTCACGGACTTGTTAACATGATACATGATAGTATGATCAAAGTAAATATGAGGACTCAGGGGAATTTAATGACATAAAATGTATAAGAAACCATGGTGTTTTGTATTTGTTTTTAGCGAAACTATTTTGTCACATACAGTATAATTCCTATATTAAGACCACCTTTGGGACTGTTCAAAAGTGGTCTTTAAGACCACTTTTGAACAGTCCCAAAGGTGGTCCATGACCAGAGGACACTGTGGGCAAAAATCACAAAGAAAAACATTTAGTGAAGACATCAGAAAAAGCTTTTTAAAGCAGAATAATCTTAATGATGGGTGGTTTTAACAGCGGATTTTTTTTTGCTCATACTGTTAATACTTCGCTTTACAGACAACATCAGTAGAAGTTGAGGTGGTTGCCGTCGTCAATGACGCTGTAGGGACCTTAATGTCAACTGCACATAATGACAGACATTGTGAAATTGGCTTAATTTTAGGTAAGTTTCTTAATTGTAGGACTGCTATTAACCTTGTAAGTAAGGGAGGCAAAGGTTAACGACAAAGGGTCGTAGAGGGAATGTGTTCTATCTCAGTCGTATACAGTCCAACCTGTATTAAGCAAGCACCTATGGGATATTAAAAAGTGCTTGCTTAAGACAGGTGCTTGCTTAACACAGGTGAATTTCAATGCATTTTCCTTTTTCGGGAACTGAATACCTGCTTGCTTAAGACAGGTTGCTTGCTTAATAGAGGTGGCCACTAAGACAGGTTTTACTGTATATTAAAGGTCGAAGAAGCTCTTCGACCATATCTGTGACCAGCATGTGGCTGATAGAGTCCAGCCCGTTCTGTATATTGTTTCAACATTTTTGGACAGCAACTGATTTATGTAGCAACTGGCATATTGAAAAACAGTTGATCCCAAAATTGCAGTGGGATTCTAAACGTAGACGGTGGTTTTAATGTAGCACTTTTACCTTTTACCTGTCTGCGGGGAGAGGGCTAGTTTTTGTGGTTGTAATCACCCGTTTACGGTTTTCCTTGTTGCTGATGGTGGTAGTTTAGTATCTTTAAACACCCCACTAAAAACCACTTTATATGGAGGAAACTTGGGTTTACAGTGGTATATATTATGTTTCTTATTTCTGCTCCAAGACATAGGTTGATGGTACTCGTTAGAACCGCCTTAATCAGGCGGTTCTAACGAGCACCAACAACCTATGTTTAGAGTATAAATAAGAAAAATATCACTTGAAAATAGAAGCCATTTTGGGGATATGAAAAAATTCACTGTGTCACACGGGTGTTATTGTAATGTGCTCATGTACGCTTGAGGGCCTCAAGTCTTGCAATCTACAGTAAAATTCCTATTCAGACCACCTTTCACACTGTTCAGAAGTGGTCTTAGATCTTTTAGACCACTTTATCAGTCTAAACGATTTTCAGACCATCTTTCTTAAAGACCATTTTTGAACAGTCCAAAAGATTGTCTCTTACTTGACAACACTGGGTATTGAAAAAAGAAACAGTAATTGAAATGTTTAAAATATGATTTTTAAAGACAAAATAGTCTAAATTTTCACTGGTTTTTAATAGGGAACTGCATAGCAGAAAAGAGAACAGTTTTCATCTTGGTTTCCCATTATGATAACAAATCCGTTCTTTCAGACCTCCAAAACAGTTGTTAACCCTTATCTTGCTGAATATTCAGTTTAGCCACACCCATTTCTGACTTTGAACCAATCAGATTACTTCATGTATTTTATTCTTACAAATCCATAAACTTCATGTCAAATAGTGTAGATCCTGATCAGATGGCTTCTTCAGAAGCCATCTGATCTGGATCTACACTGTTTCCAGAGATAGAGGTTGTGGTGAACAGCATGATAAGAGTTAAATTATATGATGGCATGTAATTCTTATTTATGCCCCAAATGTACATTGTTTTGTTTGTTTGAATGGAGGTTTAACGTCCCCATCAACACTGTATAGGTCATTTTGGAGATGCTGCATCCAATTTTGCGGGACTTTTACCCGACACTGAGATAAATTGACATCTCAAGCCCTTTCGTCCAATGAAACAAATAGGGTTTATATCAATTTTCTATGAGCCCTGTCCCACCGAAAAAGGGGTCTACTCTTAAAGGAAAGAATTTGCTCATCAGGAGCAAATTCTTTCCATTAAGAGTTGACCCCTATTGGCATGGGAGACAAAAACACTTTTGCAGAAGTTTCCTCCTCTGAAGTTGTACCCATTTCCCTTAAACCCATGTTTTCCCTATGTACAGTGGGATTTGTAGGGGTGCTCATTTGACGGACCTGCTAACATGATGCAATATTTATTTGATCTCGCATGTGTGGTACTAGAATCTGTTCTAATATTAACAGAATATGAGCAGGTTACTTTAGCGCTAAGTATGCAAAACTACTTTACCGAAATTTTGGGGAAAAACGTAATCATTATAGATTATGCAAGAACACAATTCCCACCTCTCAGAATTAAGATAGCAGGTGGGTTTTGTACAGGTATAAGAATCCGATATTGTATATATTGACCTGCAGGGAAGAATGTTAGCAGTAATATCTACAAATATTGCGCACTATCGAGGGTTGGAAGTGGACCCCACCAGATACAGACTTCTCTTAGGAGTCACGTTGTTTTCTGTTATTCTGTGGGATGGCCAAATTAACTATTCCCAATTTTGTATATAGTTGCTGTAATTAGTTAGGGTGTGTTAATGTCTGGAGTAATTATTGCATGTAAGCAATTGTTTGACATGGAAAAAAAAGTTAGGAAAAAATCCATAAAAGGGGTTTTAATATCTCAGTCTGTGCGAACGGATCGGTCTTTTCGGATCCTATCAATTGGATTCTAAAGACGCTCAGAAATGAAACACAAGGGCTCGGTCGTTGTAGGTTTTGTCAATAAGGCTGACTTTTACGAGGTAGTTCCAGTATACGTATATAGATCAAGATGACGTACTAAGAAAAATCTGTTACCTGTGGAGGACGAAAGCAAAATCAAACATACGGCATCCGCGCAATGAAGAAAGTACTCGTTTGCTACTGTAAGCACTGACAGTACTAGAAGGTCTGAGTGTAACAAGGACTTGTAAACCATTAACCCTTCTCTTGCTGAATATACAGTTTAGCCAGACCCATTTCTGACTTTGAACCAATCAGATTACTTGATGTAATTTAGTCGTATACAAATTCACAAACTTATTGTCAAACAGTTTAGATCCATCTGATCTGGATCTACACTGTTTCCAAAGATTGGTGTTGTTGTGAACAGCATAATAAGAGTTAAATTCATGTACTCTAACCCATATATAACAATGGAATCTTCCACCTTATAAGTTTTGAGTTGTCCATTTTCATTTATAGGGTGTTCGGTTTTTGTTTAATGTAAGTTGTAAAAAAATGTATGTTCTTTGGGCCAACGGTGGAGACCCAAATCAGACGCCGTTTGGCGTCTGATCCGGATTCACACTGTCTGCCATCCTCCCTAAAAAGGGAGACTAGGCATATAATGGTTAAGCAACAGTATAGACTCTGATCAGAACGTGGCGTTTGCCAACCCAACGCATCACGAAAACATGCCTATATAATTTTGACCCCCTTGAACCCCACTTTTATATAGTAAAACTGGGGTTTACAGGGGTAAACCTTATTTTTCTTATTTCTGCTCTAAAACATAGATTGTGGGTACTCGTTAGAACCGCCTCATCGCTGCTCTAAAACATAGATTGTGGGTACTCGTTAGAACCGCCTCGATGAGGCGGTTCTAACGAGTGCCCACAATCTATGTTTTGAGCAGAAATAAGAAAAAAATCGCAATTTTACATCTTATTTATTTTTTTTTTCGGTGGTAAAATTTACACTGTATTTATGTAAGCGTGTTTTCGTAATGACATAATTCCAGTCCAGATTCCTAAGATAACCTTCTTACAAATCACTCTGAGCCCACAGCAACAAGAATTGCGAGGCTATTTTCTATAAATTATCCTTACCTGGATTTCCTAGAAATCAATAATAGTCACGTGGGCATCCGCACTGAAGAGCTTCTGTGCTCAGTAACGACAAACAATCGACCCAAAAATAATGCGCAGGCTGATCCGAGTCTTCAGGTGGTAGTTGGTCGCGCATGTTTCCTGGTAGATTTTTTTCGTGATCCGGTTCTTGCATTTATCAAAAAGAGTGGAAAACTGCTAGTGCTCAGTCGCTTTGAGTTAAAATCTCCTTGTCTTCTGTCATGCTCAGTTCAGGCCTCATATTTTTTTAGGTTTTGGCAGGATTTCAGGCTTTTAGAGCTTAATTTATTTTTGGACGGGTTTTTCAAGGAAAAATTCCGTCTTTTAGAATAGCGATGTCCGTGCGTCCCGGTTTACCCTTATGGTTAATCTTTTTTCAAAACCCGTCCATAATGCCATTTGGCATTTTTTCTTGTTACTTCCTGCTCTGATATTTTGAATTTTCCTCCTTTATTTTGTTTAAAATGACTATTTAATCTTTGTCTTGCTGAATTAATTTGTCTAGCCACGCCCATTTCTGACTCAGCCAAGCAAATAACTTTATATAATGTATTTCAGTTCAAAAACTGCCTTACAAATAGTGTAGATCTTGATCAGATGGCTTACCATCTGATCTGGATTTACACTGTTTGCAAATGGTAATGGTTAGCCTAGTACATTTTTACATGCAACAGAACACTACACTACCCTACATGACACTGCAATCCACGCTATATTATGCTACGTTGCAATATGCTATGTCACCAAACAATACGCTATACAATAAAGTACAATCCATACAGTACAATACAATACAATAAATACGATACGGTACGATACAACAGTACAATACAATACAATAAATACGATACGGTACGATACAATACAATACAATAAGACATAATACAAGATATTTTAGTCGATCTCCCAAAGCATTTTCCACTGAGATATATACCTATACCGCCATTCTCTTCTTGTATACGTTTTGTTTACTCTATTGTTGTTTGCATTTTGTAAACCAGAGAACTTAAATAAATTTGGAGTTATCTTGTTCAGGAGGTCAAGGATTAAGGCTGCAAAATCGGGCCTCTCAGACACGAAAGAGCTAGGTCAGTATGAGGTCTGTCAGTTACTTCGGATATGAAACTTAAGTGGCCCAAAACATGGCCTTTTACAACAGCGTAGTCAGAAGTCTTAACATAGCAGCAGATAAGGTTGGTATTTTTTGATATTTTGATAACTGAAGGATAGTTTTCCTTATTTTTCCATATAAACATATGTTGTGGGTATTCATTAGAATCGCCTCGCTGAGGCGGTTCTAATGAATACCCATAACATTGGTTTTAATGGAGAATTGACAAAAACTATCCTTCAGTTATCACAAAATACCGACCTTAACCGTTGCTATGAGAACGCAGGGTTAGGAAAATCGAGAGGAGGAGGTATTTGTTCTCTTGGAGGGGGTGACTCTTAAAGGAAACCAATTCATTCCTTTTGAAGTTGAAGGACAATGTTTTGTATGTAGGCGATTTGTTTGTTTAAAAATTTTGCATTGCAAACAGGCGTATTATGCGTCATGGGTTCTAGGCCAATGCTTTAAGTATCCTGTTCACTTCAGCAGAAAACGATATTTGTACCTGTCCTGCTCATAAATGCCATATACACAAGTTTTAATTTGAAAGATTATGATTAATTTTAATTTAAACCTGCTAACGTCCGTATTACATCCATTTAAGATATTGAAAAATATACTTGTCAATATTGAATGCTCCTGTCGGCCATATTTGTTATGGTCTCGCGTAGTCCCGGCTCATACGAGATCAGCCCATTAACTGCCGGGATCTACTACCGGTACCGGACCGAACAGAATAGAATATATTAAGGTCATGGGCATTCTTGTGCATTATACTTTTGTGGTGGGAGAGGTGTTTTAATCATTCATTTTCTAGTACTGTGGCTTTAATTTGTTTCTGTTTCATTTCTCATTTCGCGCGCGAGGTATCACATGACCTGCATATCGTCAACCAATCGTGGCGCGCCTTCTCCTGTTTAGTAACCTGGGTAACCACACACCAATCAGATCCTTTGTTTTTCAAATGGCCAGACAATCAAATTTAGCGCCGCTCTCTAACGGCTGCTTTGAAATTTAAGCGTCAGTTTCAAAAAATCGACGCTTGTGATCGGACATGCCTTAGAGAAATTTTGTTAAGAGAAATTTTGTTAACAAAATGTTTTCGTTATATCGTTAGCAATTACAAACTATATACAGTTTAAAGAACACTTATTGGAATATTTTATACGTGACTCATTCGTGGAATAATTTCACTGGATTTTAACTTTGGCAATGTTCAAATTAGCATCACGAGCGGACATTGTGCGGACCATTTTTGGCATTCCAAGATGGTATAAAATGAGCAGAAAGGAAGAAACGAAACTGTTCGGATACCTGCTTGATTCAGCAAATGTGTTTGAGGCATTAATGTGTAGGATTTTAGACTGTTCGGCCTTTTGTGATGAGGACAGTTGTTTTTTCTGTGGCGAGTCTAGCCAGTGATGTGCACGTTTTCAAAAAAACATTAAGGCGCCGATTTTGAGCCCGCCAAAATAAACGTTAAAATTTGAATGCGTTCCTCAGACTTTTTTGAAGCAGTTATCGCCTTAACAATGTCTAACAACGATAGTACCACAGGGGACCAAAACCAAACCTCTGATGAGGAATTTTTGGTGCAGTTTTTGACGCAAAATAAGGTCCTTCGTGGATGCGCGAATGAATTAGTACAAAGGGGTTTCACAAGTTGCTACGCACTAGCATTAGCAGAGCCAGAGGACCTACAAGGCCCCGAAATCCCTACTGGACAACAAAGACTGATCTCACATCTTGTGAAAACTCTGCGCGGCCAATCGCAGACTACCGAAAAGGACTCAACCACACGGTCTGGCCATTGACCCAGCCAGGCTGCAGCTACCACGACCGGGACAGCCCTCCCAACGTCACAGACTGGTCATCGGCAGGACCAGTCAACATCATGAGCAACATGATGGCGCAACAACAAGAACTGATTTCAGCACAGCCCCCAGCGAACTCATTCGTCGCCACCCCGGAACAGACCCAGGGACAGCATCGTCAGCCCAGTTGGAATGACCCCCAGATCCATCTTTCCACAGCCACGGGTAAGTCAGTTACAGACTTTTATGACATTTGCGACTTTGTCCAGGGCACCGTTGAGGAAGAAACTATTATTAGTGAGCAAGGGGTGCAGCAACTTGTATTTAAATCAGGCCCTAAGAAACCAAGGTTGGAGAATCTGACTTTAAGTCAGTGGTCAATCGCCAACCTTGCCATCCTGTACAAGTTGTCAGGGGAAAACAAGTTGGGGGCCCGTCTATGCTGGATTACCTATCTTACACCACCAAGGTGTACCAACTTGTCCAGCGGTTCAGTTTAATGTCCGTACTTTTATACGACAGAGAATACCGCAAGTTACAAGCACAAATGGGGTTTCAATGGGGGACTGACGTCCAA
Organism: Lucinisca nassula; assembly: GCA_963580285.1. Lineage (NCBI taxonomy): Eukaryota > Metazoa > Mollusca > Bivalvia > Lucinida > Lucinidae > Lucinisca > Lucinisca nassula. The sequence continues at coordinate 174,682,015 of OY757010.1, forward strand.
CATTTGCATACACTTTGCCTGCAGCCTCGTGACAAGCAACCTTCTCAGGGGGTCAAAAAGCCTGTGGGCCCAAAACCAACGGGAGGCAAGCAAGAAAAACCTAAGAGGGACAGCCCCATTTGCAGGAATTTCAACTCCTCTAAGGGATGTACTCATCAGACCTGCAGCTTCCGTCATGAATGTATTGTGCCAGGCTGTGGCAAGAAACACACAGTCATGACACACATGACAGAAAAAAACTAGGCATCGAGGTCCAGCCCTCCCCGGGCCTTCAGTTGTCGGCTTGGGAACAGGAATTGTCTGGTGACCCGGATAGGGAGTTCATTTTGCATGGCATCAAAAATGGGTTTGACATAATTGATGCGGATGCAGTTATCTCCCCTGTGTCATCGGATAATCACCCCTCTGCAAGGCCCCAAAGCGCATTATACAAAAAGGCTTCAGAACAAATACTCAAAGAAATATCGTTAGGCAATTATGTTATTTGCGATACCCCTCCAGAGATAATTAGCCCACTAGGGGTCATTCCGAAGCCGGATGGGGATGTTCGCCTGATACATGACTGTTCTCGGCCAGTCGGTTGTGCAGTAAACGATTACTGCTCAACTGACTGGCAACAGAAGTTTTCAACTGTGGATGATGCAGCCTCTAGAATGACAAAGGGCTGCTACTTTGCCAAAGTTGACCTCAAAAGCGCCTACAGATCAGTCAGTATCAGTGAACAAAGCCAGAAGGTCACAGGTTTAAAGTGGCAGTTTAAGGGGAAAACAGTATATATGCGTGATACTAAGCTTTGTTTTGGGGCAAAACTAAGCCCGGGCATCTTCCACCGTCTTACTCAAGCGGTTAAGCGCATGATGGCTCGGAGAGGGTATGACCTCGTTGTGGTATATCTGGATGACTTCCTTATTATATCCGAATCAAAAGCTGAGTGCGCAATTGCACTGAACTTGTTGATACAGCTTCTCAGGAGGCTCGGCTTCTGCATTCATTGGGGAAAAGTTGTTGACCCGACTACAAAAATTACCTTCTTGGGTATAGAGCTTGACTCAATCACAATGACTTTGCGTCTGCCGTTCGATAAACTACAAAGTTTTCAATCGGAACTTCAGGGTTTCATTACTCGCAAGCGCGCGTCCAAGCGTCAGCTTCAGGCTCTGGCTGGGCGGCTTTCTTGGGCAGCCGGTGTCGTGAAAGGTGGAAGAGTTTTTCTTCGCCGGATCTTTAACCAGATCAACGCACTTAAGCACGTTTCGCACAAAGCATTAATTTCAAAGGCAGTCAGGGATGATCTGTTGTGGTGGATAAATTTTCTTCAAACATTCAATGGGAGAGCGGCCATTTTGGATGCCACCCCACTAGAGTGTGTGTTTACCGATGCATGTGATGAAGCGGCTGGGGGGGTCTTCGGCACAGACTGGTTTTATTTCAACTGGGCAGCAGACTTACCTCAGGCGCAGCAATTACACATAAACGAAAAAGAAGTTTTAGCAGTGGTTGTTGCTGCTCACCGCTGGGCTCCCATGTGGGCAAACAAACGCGTAATAGTGCGCTCAGACAACACAGTCACAGTTGCATCGTTAAACAAAGGCTCATCTCGAAATGACTTCATCATGCAGTGTTTGCAAAAATTGTTTTGGCTGTCAGCAGCCTTTAATTTTCATCTTACTTCAAGGCATTTTTCTGGCTGTCTTAACGTTGCCGCTGATGCGGCCTCGAGACTTCACTCGCCCGGCTATTTACAAACTCTTCTACCGTTCACAGCAGGCACTCCCCTGAACTTTCATATGTCCCCTAACTCTCTCCTGTTTTTACTCCACAGGGAGATCAACAGACCCTGCCCATGGTAGCAGTGTAAACCTTCAAACAGAACCCCCCGGGTCCAGCTCACTTGTCAAGGACTTGGATCATGAAGTCCACTTCTACAGAGGCCATACTTTTGCACCTTCTACAAATCGAACATACATTGCTCAGCGACAGGCATTTCTAAAATTTTGCACGGAGATAAACATTTGTCCAGTACCACTGTCACAAGAGAATTTAGGTCGATACATTGTATTTCTTTCACGCAGGTTATGCTTTACTTCTGTACGACAATACCTGAATGTAGTTCGAATTATACATTTAGAAGCTGGGCATGCAAATCCTCTGGAGCACAACTGGTATGTGGCCTCCATTCTCAAGGGCGTTAAACGGGTAAAGGGTTGTCATTCAGAACAAAAGCTTCCTATCACTTTGGACATCCTTAAAAGGTTGGTCTGCCACCTAAATTTGACCTTACCCCTTGACAGGGTCTTTTGGGCGGCATGTTTAGTAGCATTTTATTCCTTTTTTAGAAAATCCAATCTCCTTATTCCAACCCTAGACGCGTTTGACCCCAGTCGACATTTGTGTAGGTCTGACGTAAATTTCCGACCAGATGGTGCGGTCTTAACTGTTCGCTGGTCCAAAGTCATTCAGTTCAGGGAGCGAACCCTCTTAATCCCCCTACCCCTCATTAAGAATTCCCTTTTTTGCCCCTCTACGGCTCTGCTTGGTCTTTGTCTCAATACCCCTCTGCAGAAGGACCCAGCTCCTCTTTTCAGTTATGCTGACAATGGCAGTGCAATACCGCTAACACAAGATAGGTTCATCTCTAAGCTTCGCGGAGCATTAACATATTTGGGATATCCAGCAAATAAGTACTCGGGGCATAGTTTTAGACGGGGAGGGGCATCCCTGGCTTTACAGTGTGGTTTACCTGTGGACCTCATAAAGATCCAAGGCGACTGGAATAGTAATGCCTATGAAAGATACCTTGAACCATCTTTTGGCCTAAGACAAAAAGTAGCCTCGTCCCTTGGATCCCATACAGTCAGCTATTTAACTAGGTGCAACCCTTGACCAGGTCGCAAATGTGATATGTTGGTAACTGACTTGCACATGTCTCTTGTGTACATACTTACATGTATTATTTGCTTTTAAATGAAAGTTTTCATGCCTTCTACTTATGTTTTCCTGGTATGCTTTCATACTGCTGTTTTGTGATATCCTTGCTACTCCCTACCACTTACTACCTACCATCTTTGGGACTCTGGAGGTATTTTTGAAAATTTCACCAGGTGACATGTTTTAAATGTAATAAAATGTACTTTAATTTTACTTTCAGGTCTGCCAGACCTTAAGAAATTTTCAAATATATGGTTCCTTGTCCCAAAGATGTGTCTTATTTATCTCTTTGTGTCCAACACAATTGTTCGCAGTTGATCACGTCTGGCAGGGTGGGTGGCATTCCTGGAGCCAGTAAGTGCAGCTACATTTGCTGTGTAAGACAGCCAGCCTCAAGATACTGACTGCAGGAATGCACGCTCGGCCCCGGCAGAAGTGATCAGCTGTGGAGAGTTAGCAAGGTTTAATTGAAAGATTATGATTAATTTTAATTTAAACCTGCTAACGTCCGTATTACATCCATTTAAGATATTGAAAAATATACTTGTCAATATTGAATGCTCCTGTCGGCCATATTTGTTATGGTCTCGCGTAGTCCCGGCTCATACGAGATCAGCCCATTAACTGCCGGGATCTACTACCGGTACCGGACCGAACAGAATAGAATATATTAAGGTCATGGGCATTCTTGTGCATTATACTTTTGTGGTGGGAGAGGTGTTTTAATCATTCATTTTCTAGTACTGTGGCTTTAATTTGTTTCTGTTTCATTTCTCATTTCGCGCGCGAGGTATCACATGACCTGCATATCGTCAACCAATCGTGGCGCGCCTTCTCCTGTTTAGTAACCTGGGTAACCACACACCAATCAGATCCTTTGTTTTTCAAATGGCCAGCCAATCAAATTTAGCGCCGCTCTCTAACGGCTGCTTTGAAATTTGAGCGTCAGTTCCAAAAAATCGACGCTTGTGATCGGACATGCCTTAGAGAAATTTTGTTACCCTCCCACCCACACCTTGTTTTGTATATAGTAGGTTAGTCTCGTAGTTTAGTCTGGAACCATGTAGTTGACAACAATTTTATGTGTATTGCTAGTCCCCAAGCAACTAGTCCTAATCATTCTAGTCATTTTTATTTTTCTTGCCTCTGTCGAGACCTCAGTATTAATATAGTTGCCAAATTACTGGCCATTCAAGATACATTGTTAGAATATCTAGCACACATTGCTAGTCCCTGTTTTGTTTATTTGTTTCTTTTATTACTTGTGATAAGATGTGTTTATGATTCAGAGACATGGGTGTGGCTTACACTATCTACACTATATCTATAATAGAGGGTCAGACATTGACAATAATGTGATATCAGTACATAAACAATGGACATAGAGGTCTACACGTATTCGACGAGCGACCCTTAGTGCTATGATGAAATAATTTCCTGGATATATAGTGCAGTGTTTTTACATACTCAATGGACATTAAGGTGGTCTTTTACTTTAGTGACTTTATTCAACAGTGCTTAGGAGGTGAACTGAAACAGTTTTGGATTATATTAACCGACACTTTATAGTGATTACATATCATTGACATTTGTGTTAAGACACATAGACTGCTGCAATAATCAGAAATAACCAACATTGTCATTTACAAGAACTATAGTCTATCCTCGGTTGTGGAGGTATTTTTGAAAATTTCACCAGGTGACATGTTTTAAATGTGATAAAATGTACTTTAATTTTACTTTCAGGTCTGCCAGACCTTAAGGAATTTTCAAATATATGGTTCCTTGTCCCAAAGATGTGTCTTATTTATCTCTTTGTGTCCAACACAATTGTTCGCAGTTGATCACGTCTGGCAGGGTGGGTGGCATTCCTGGAGCCAGTAAGTGCAGCTACATTTGCTGTGTAAGACAGCCAGCCTCAAGATACTGACTGCAGGAATGCACGCTCGGCCCCGGCAGAAGTGATCAGCTGTGGAGAGTTAGCAAGGTTTAAATGATGCCTAGGGCAATCGTATTTATCTTGGTTGAACAAGAATAGGGCAAGTGCTTCTAAGTTGCTTAAGAACCCTGCAGTATGTTCTAGACGGTAACATTTGACATCAGAGCGGACTTCCCCTTAGATTGTGTTTTTATAGTTGGACATCGACGATGCAAGTGACCGATGAACCATAGGGGCTTGAATCACTTTATTTTAGGGAAAAAATAGAGAGAGTACCATATATTTTTTATTATTTTTTTTTCAAATATTTTTTCATCAAAAAAGTGATTCGAGCCCCTATACGATGAACGGCTGAAATAGGCAAGAACTAGTGTCCCCGGAATCAAAGATTCGGGAACATATAGTTTTTGGTCTGTGTGTCTGTCCATCTGTTTGTTTGTTAGTCTGCTTGTCTGTTATTCTGTTTGTTTGTCCTCAAAAACTTTAACATTGGACATAACCTTTGAATGGTAACTGATATGACTTTCATATTTCACAGGTGTATACCTTGTGATAAGACCTTTTCATTGGTACCATAACTTTGATCTAATGACCTTGACCTTGATGTTTGACCTACTTTTAAAAATCTTTAACATTGTCCATAACTTTCGATTGATAATTGATAGAGATTTCATATTTCGCACGTGCATTCCTTGTCACAAGATCCTTCCAGTACCATCATTTTTTACTTTATGACCTTGACCTAGGGTGCTGACTTTCTTTAGGACTTTGACATGGTTATAACTTTCGATTGGTAAGTGATAGGGCTTTCTTATTTATCATGTGCATTTCTTGTTACAAGGCCTTACCGGTGGTACCATAATTTTTGGCAGTATGCCCTTGATCTTGACCTCTAACATTTAAAAAAAAAAACATTAATATTGGCGATAACTGTCTATTGGTTAGTGAAAGGGCTTTTATGTTTCACCTGTGCACTCCTTTTCTGAAGACCTTTTCGGTGATAAGTTTTGACCTTATGACCTTGACCTTGACGTTTGATCTACTTTATAGAACTTAACATTGAACATACCTTTCGATTGATAAGTGATAGGGCTTCGATATTTCTAATGTGCATTCCTTGTCACAATACTTTCTGGTGATACCATAATGTTTGTCCCTATGACCTTGACCTTGATGTCTGAACTACTTTTTAAAACCTCCATTATTGTCCATAACTTTCGATTGGTAATAAGCTTTTTTTTTCACATGTGCTTAAATTGTCTGTCACAAGACCTTGGCAGTGGTACCATAATTTTTGACCTTGTGGCCTTGATCTTGACGTTTGACCTTCTTTTAAAAAAAATAAAATTGGCCATAACGGTTGGTAAGTGATAAGGCTTTTATATTTCACCTGTGCATTCCTTGTCCAAAGACCTTTCCGGTGATATTTTCTTACCTATGAACTACTTTTTAAAAACTCTATTATTGGCCATAACGTTCCATTGGCAAGAGATGGGGCTTTCTTATTTCACATGTGCTTTCCTTGTCTGTCACAAGACCTTTCCAGTGATACCATAAGTTTTGACCTTGTGACCTTGACGTTAATGTTTGACCTACTTTTTAAATCTTTAGCATTGGCCATAACTTTCGATTATTGGTGATAGGGCTTTCATATTTCACATGTGCATTCCTTGTCACAAGACCTTTCTGGTTATACCATAATTTTGTCCTTATGACCTTGTCCATAATTTTCGATTGGTAAGAGATAGGGCTTTCATTTTCACACGTGCTTTCCTTGTCTGTCGCAAGACCTTTCCAATGGTACCATCTTTTTTTACCTTAAGACCTTGACATTGACCTCCTTTAAAACTTGAACACCTGCCATACCTTTTGATTGGTGTGTGGGGTAGTGTTTTCATATTTCACCTGCGCATTTTTTGTGACAAGAGCTTTCAATTGGTACCATTTTTGACATTGTGACCTTGACCTTGACCGGGGAGATCAGAGCTTGTTCTATATAAAGTAAGTAGTAATTCTTATTTCTTGTATCCTCACTAATCATGTAATCGTTTCCTCATGTTTTCATATTTCACCTGCGCATTTTTTTGTGACAAGACATGTGTAATATGAGTCAATCGCCTTCCGCTTTTTGGTTAAAACGGTAAACCGGTGCTGGTTCATCTGTTCATGACCAAGTGCTTGCTGTCCACTCCTAATTCTTTGCCGATGACAAGACATTTTAGGGGAAACTTGAGAAAGACTGGCAGTTGAAATTCAGCTCAGATAAGTGCAGCATCATATTTCATAACCAAAAAGCGGAAGGCGATTGACTCATATTACACATGTCTAGATATCACAATACAATGTACATGTACCTGGGGCGGGCCTCCGTGGCCTAACGTGTAAGAGCGCTGACTCTTAATCATTAGGTCTCTCACCGCTGTGGTTCTCGCCTCGCTCGGGCCACATGTGAGACGCAACGGATTTTCTCTGGATATTCGGATTTTCGCCCACCTGATTAACCATCGGCTCGAAATAAGTGAAATAATCCTGAATGGGCCGAAAATCACACACACAAAAAAAAACAACAAAACAACAAAAAACAAAACAAACCCTGAACGGGACATTGGACTGTTCCGTTCTAAATTCCCTCACTTTTAGCAAAGATTACAGAACCCGATCAGACGTATATAGGCCTGTAGGGATACATGTGCAAATATAGTAGATCCAAGTGAGATGTTTGTTTGATTTGAGGTTTAAATTCCCCGTCAACACTGTATAGGTCATTTTAGAGACCTTGCTTCCAATTTTGTAGAACTCTTCCAGATAGACACTGTTTGCGTTCCTGTTAATGATTTGACTAAGCCTCCTGTTTAGAAATTCAATGATGGATCAGAAAATCTTTGCAATGGATTCTCACATTAAACATGTCGACCAAGTTAGCAAACACACGAAGTGTTTGCTTTACTGTAGAGAGGCCGGAACTAACATAATTCGGCACCCAAATCTCGCCATGAGTCTCGTGCAAACTCGTACGAGATGTCCGCCAACTTGACAGAGTTCATGAGAATTGCAGTCACATACAAAACTGCTTCTCAAAATCAAACGGGGTCAAGTTCCATTGCAACAGAAACACAAAACAACGTCGAAATAATTTTAAAGAGTTCCTGTCCAAGACAGTTGCATGAACCGCGAGAAAAATCCGAAACTACGGCACGCGTATAAATGAACTGAAACATACCGAATTAAGCCTAAAACGTTAGCCAGTAAAACCCAGCACACTTTGACCAACGAGCTACCGAATCATTAACGGGAGATTCAAAAACCATTCACAAACTATAAGTCAGGGATATACAATAAAGCCTTGGGATAGTTAGAGACACAGTGAGCTATCTGCCTGCCTGCGGATGTCTACCTTCCCGCGATTTACAAAGTGATGATGACCCCCTAATCCAGAAGCATAATGCTATTGCTTCAGGACACTGGACTTCAAAAATTTTCTATCCGTAAAGAGCACATGTGACCATCAATGGAGCATCGTCATACTAAAGCAAAAAGGCTGTGAGGTTCAAACAAGCAACATTAAAAGAGAACAAATAAAAACTTTAAAACAATTTTTACATAGTTAAGGGAAGACTTGCATGACCCCTCTTGAAGCCCTTAAAGATCCCTGATGTGACACTACTCTGGTGAAGTTGGTGCTTAAGACCGATGCCCGTCGCGAGGAATGAGAACTGGCTGAAATGTCAGTCCTTACACGCTAGGGAGTGTCCTTTACTGTTCGCTTCTTTCGGGTGAGAGAACCTGCAAGCAGGGACCCAGTAAGCATTCTACATAAATCTACAGCGGGCCGTTAGCGGCCCGTCAGGGTAGCTGACGGGCCGCTAACGGCCCACTGTAGATTTATGTAGAATGCTAGCAGGGGATATACACTTGGTCCAGCGGGGATGCGTTAAACCGCCACAACTTTGACATTTTGTTGTCAATTTTGGTGACTTTATTGCCGAAGTTGTATCACTCGGGAGGTACTGCTGGTTGTCAGGCTGCTGTTTGCGTTTTAACAGTTGCATCAAAATGGGGCGTGTGACATCTAAAATAAATGATGCCCAGGTACTTTCAAGTCTGTGACAGTGCATGTCCATGTACCTGGTAACTGGCTCCAAATCACTAACCAGGTTTCTCCGATTCGTTATCTAGACTGCCGCACATTTGCTTGGGTTGAAAATGCTTTTGCGAGTCTGTATTTCATTGCTAGTATGTCCACTTGCAGTATCAGTAATGCTTGAGATCTTGTGATATAAAAGGCTATCATTAGGAAAGAGCTGACTGTCTGTGGCAGGTCATTTATGTACAGGCAGAACAACAAAAGCCGGAACATGGCACTTAGAGGGACACCGAATACAGCTGGGGCAATAGTGGAAAACTAACCTTTGACAAGGTCTGGTCGGGAAGCTTTTGATCCCCTGTAAGAGGCTGCTTTACATTTTGTCATGTTTGAGCACGACAAGGCTCAACCCATTCATGTGGAACTTTGTCAAACGCCTTGCTAAAGAGCAAGGTTGACGGTGTCTATTTGTTGGCTTTCATCCATTCCTGCTGCAAGGTCTTGGTCAGAATAAGCCGGCTTTCACAGGACTGCCTCTTTCAAACTCCGTCAGGCAAGATGCAAATGACCTCAGTTGGGGAAATGCATTGAAAATACTGCCGAAATACCACAGGAGAATGGAGTCAATGGACTACTCTTATTACGCTTAATGCATATATAAAAAAATGCGCCCGCACGATTGTATACAGCCGGTTTACCAAGGGGCTGTAAATGTGTGTGTTTGCTCAAAATGCAGTGCCTTTATTTCATTTTAGTTCATGACATTTCTGAACTAGCCCCGGGGAATGGTCATACGTAACGTGTCCCTTTTAGCGAGGCAAGATTGGCATTCATGGCCCCATATATTTGAATAAGATTGCCCTTAATCGAATATGATTGAGAGGATTAAGAATTGCATAGCATCTTTCCTATCCAGTATCCAAAATGGTCGCCATGGCGTCCATTAGTGACCATCTTGAAAATCTTCAAACCCACCAAGGCAATCTAAAGTGATTGCCAAGATGGCGCCGTGGCCATGATGAGCCTCATCCAGGTGAGCGATTTCTGGCCCTTTTGGACCTCTATTTTGTCTCTGGAAATAAGTACAGTTTTAGGGTACACTTTCGTGGGAGGGAAGTCTGTAGAAAAGTTTTGTTCCCCTTATCAACAGGGTCTACTTTTGACCATTATCCTGCTAAATACAATAATGTAGCCACATCCATTTATGACTGTCAGCTAATCAAATCTTATGATATTTGGTCAAATCACAAACTGCATGATGAACAGCGTACTCAGCAGATCCTGATCAGTCGGGCTTCCCCAAAGGTTGGGGTTGTCGCTAAAACTTTGAAACAACAATGACTAACCTTTAGTTCAGGACAAATGACGCAAAATGTGCTAGATTCGTCCCCTTTATGTGCCTCGTGAGTACTTGGCGCATGCCCAAAATCTATACAGCGTTGACATTTCGTAACGAAAAAATCTAATACTTTTCGTTTGGGCATGCGCATATGACGTCAGTAGACTATTTGTAAACAATACATGTACACATTTACGTAGTAGTAATTTATTTATGAATGATCGAGTTTTTCAGCTATTTTGACGTGGTATTGTGCATAAAAACTGATTAAACAACTTCGATCGCCTCTCTCGCAAACTTAAACAAACATGTGGTTGCCGTTGGCAGTTAGAAAAATATTGAGCAGACGATCTGCATTTTAACTAGTTGACCCCGTTGCAAACTGTCGCATTCTTGCGTTTGCAGGTCGTATTCATATTTAATAGCTAATAGCTTGATGTCACAACTGTCTGTCTGGTTTTGTTCAAAGTCACGTTTGAGTATTTCAACAAAACAGATATGTCATTCAGTGAAACTTCAATAATCCCGAACACCAATAACTCGTTTACCATGGCTGAGTCGAACTCTCCCTTATGGGGAATGGGAACACCTGGCAGATTATTTTCCCGCCTATTTCGGAGGGAGATAACTTTCGGGACTTCCTGTTCGCTTTTCTATTATAAAGCCCTGTTCCACTGATAAAGGGTCTACTCTTAAAGAAAAGAATTTGCTCCTGAGAGCAAGTTCTCTCCTTTAAGAGTTGGTCTACTCTTAAAGGAAAGAATTTGCTCCTGAGAGCAAATTCTCTCCTTTAAGAGTTGACCCTTTGCTCCTCATGAGCAAATTCTCTGCTTTAAGAGTTGACCCCTATTGACACGGCAGACAGAATAACTTTTGCAGGAGTTGCCTCCCCTGAAGGTGTTCCCATTCCCCGTAAGTTCCATGAGAAGTTTTGTCCTAAAGCTCAAGATAATAATAGTACATGTACACAGTTATTTCATGGCAGTTTGGAGTAAAATAAAAACTATTTCCCTGAGGTCGGCCCCCGCCCATCGGGGCTTGAAGAAATAGATAGGCTGCATGATGCTTCCACGCAGAGCTGAAACCGACCAGCACACGAGTACTGGTAAACCACTTACAGGATCTAAGCCTGCCCAGGCAAAGCGGTGCGAGTCAGTCCATCCATGCTTATAAGCCCTATTGGTTTCATTGGGCGGCAGGGGTTGAGAAGTCATTTCATCTCAGTGTCGGGTAAAAGTCCCACAAAATTGGAAGCAACGTCTCCAAACTGACCTTTACAGTGTTGGCGGATCAAACAAACAAACAATTTCCCTGAGGTGTTGTGGACGACCTGAATCCATCGAATATCATTTTAATCATTATTATAACTTTAATTATATATAAATACAACACATTGACACTTGGGTCTTTGGTTCAAAGATGGATATATTATATAGACCCAAAACCGTCCAACAGAACCAATATTGCACGGTGATAAAGTTCCATACACTCGTCCTATAGGCAAAAATACACCATAACAGCTTTTATAGTAGACCGGGCAATAAAAGGCATATATTAGGGAGATTTTCGAAACTTTACGTTGTGTGTAGTCATTAGAATCGATTCTAATGAATGCGCACAACATACCTTTATTTCGCATCACGTGAACAAGTTCGTGGAATGAACACCGCCTAAACCTCACTTCATATAACTAAAACGGGTGCTTACGGGGTTTGCATTATTTTCTTATTTTTTTCTCCAAGACATATGTTGTGGGTACTCGTTAGAACCGCCTCACTTAATGAGCACCCAAAACATATGTTTCAGTATAAATAAGACAAATATCACGGTTTTCTTCAGAAAAGTAGCAATTATGGCGATGTGAAAAAAATGCACTGGGGTTTACGGGGGTTTGTATAATTTTCTTATTTTTTTTCTCCAAGACATATGTTGTGGGTACTCGTTAGAGCCGCCTCAGTGAGGCGGTTCTAACGAGCACTCAAAACCTATGTTTGCAGTATAAATAGGTTTTCTTCAGAAAAGTAATTGTTTGATTTGGAGATGTGAAAAAATGCACTATGTCGCACGGGTGTGTTGTCGTGATGGGAAAATATGGAATTATTATCCAAATTTCTTCTCCATCGATAAACACCAAATTGAATGTCTCGCACTATCCCTCACTCGGTTCCAAAGGTGTTAGGATCACTTTGTTTGTGTAATAAGCACCCCCGTACTACCCCGCTTAATATAGAGAAAACCGGTGTTTACGGGGTATACCTAACCATTCTTATTTCCGGCTCCAACATAGATTTTAGTTTTTCGTAAGAACCGCCTAATTAAGTCTGTATTGAGGAAAAAATAAAATGAATACCCATGTAAACCCCACTTTCCTTAATATACAGTGACGTTTACAGGGGTGTTCAGATTAGGACAGGTTAACCTGATATATTAGGGGGAGTAGACGTACTGTCTCATGAGCCCCCCCCCACACACCCCCCCACACCCACACACACCCACACAAGACTTTCGGATGAGTCTTTAAACCGAAGTCCCGTCTCCATATGACCTTAGTTGTTGGTGGGACGTAAAACTCAAACACACTTACTGTCTCATTAGGCCCCCACCTATAGGGGCTTGAAGAATAGATGGGCTGCATGATACTTCCACGCAGAGCTGAAATCGATCGCACACGAGTACTGGTAAACCGCTTAGATCGAAGCCTGCCCAGGCAAACTGGTGCGAGTCGGACCGTCAACGCTTGTAAACCCTATTGGTTTCATACGGCGACAGGGCTTGAGATGTTATTTAATCTCAATGTCGGGTAAAAGTCCCACATAGTTGCCAAACTGATCTATACAGTGTTGACGGGGACGATAAACCTCAAATCAACCAACCAACGTACTGTCCCATTAGTAAAAAAGATACACAACAAGTATACCTTATTTTCTTCTGACGTGTATACTGTGCATCATAATGTGTGTTCATTCACGAAACTCCGTCAGTCACCCAATTATAATTTCACATGGCCTGAATTCAGGACACCATTTTCACATTAACCCATAAAACGACAATCACGACAGTTGTCGTCTGCTTTGTCGTCTGCCGGTTACTTTAAACATCATTTTTGCAAATAGTGTGGACCATGATCAGACTGCTCCTCTATGAGCAGTCTGATCTGGGTCCACACTATTTGCCTGCATGAAAATTATTTCTAAAATGCTTGCAAGAATATTCAGCAGACGACATAAGCAGACGAAATTTTCAGATGTAGTTTTTCTCGACGTCCTAAGGGTACAAGTCATTCAACATATTTTGAATGTTTATATCAGTAAAATGTGAGAAATATCACCATTCTGAGTGACCGATAAATGACTGATACTCAGTCAATCCGGATATATGAACCTTTTGCACTAGTCTAGAGTTTGACTCATTCATATTCTGCCGCACGATAGTGCCGGATGCTTGCCCCCGCCCATAGGGGCTTGAAGAAATATATGGGCTGCATGATGCTTCCACGCAGAGCTGAATCCGGACCGCACACTAGTACTGGTAAACCACTTAGAGGATCTAAGCCTGTCCAGGAACCGCGGTGCGAGGCGGACCGTCCATGCTAATAAACCTTATTGGTATCATTGGGCGACAGGGCTTGAGATGTCATTTCATCTCAATGTCGGGTAAAAGTCCCACAAAATTGGAAGCAACGTCTCCAAAATGACCTTTACAGTGTTGACGGGGACGTTAAACCTCAAATCAAACAAACAAACAAACAATAGTGCCGGATGCTACACATATGTCCGTCCCGATTGCGATCGAAACCACACACACACGCGCGCCCTCTCACACACGAACACACGCACGCACACGCGAAACGTAGTCACGGGTATCATTTTCAAAATGTTAAACAGTGGCTAACCCGACCTTAGTTTTATAAGATGTATATTGGGTTCAGGTTTTACGTCCCCGTCAACACTGTTTCGGTTGCTTCCGACTATGTGCGATTTTAACCCGACATCGAGATAAAATGACATCTCAAGCCCTACCGCCCAAAGTGTGTATATGTGTTTTGGTTTTACGTCCCATCACTATCTAAGGTCATATGGAGACGAGATCTCGGTTAAAAGACTCATCCGAAAGTCTGGAGGAGCCCGGAATCGAACCCACGACACCTGGTTTATGAGGCAAGTAGCTTAACCATTAGCCCATCGGGGCTTGAAGAAATATATGGGCTGCATGGTGCTTCCACGCAGAGCTGAAACCGACCCGCACACCAGAACTGGTAACCCGCTAGGAGGATCTAAGCCTGCCCAGGCAAAGCGGTGCGCGAGTCGGACCGCCCATGCTTATAAACCCTATTGGTTTCATTGGGTGACAGGACTTGAGATGTCATTTCATCCCAATGTCTGGTAAAAGTCCAACAAAATTGGAAGCAACGCCTCCAAAATGACCTTTACAGTGTTGACGGGGACGTTAAACCTCAAATCAAACAAAACAAAAGCTTAAACCATTACACTTCTACTGTCCAAAGTATTTGTCAGGGGAGTGTAGCTTACACACTACAATAGGTACTTCTATGGCCTTTCATTTTCTACAAATGTTGTACAGCCACAATTCCTTCATATGCCATATAAGGAAGTCTAAGTAGTCGCAAATTTGAACCCAGTGTCAAACACAATGACTGTAAGGGGCCTCCGTGGCCTAGTGGTTAAGAGCGCTGACTCTTGATCATTAGGTCTCTCAATGACTGCAGTATTTCAGGAGTTATTTTCCGTTGTCATACCTGAATTTCTGAGTTGCATGGTGAAAGTCTATACCCACGTCAGTGCTCGGGGTGAATCGCCAGTTCCAGGTGATTCTAGTTAAAACATGACTTACAATAAAACTTCAGTGACCTAAACACTGGTACCTCACTTACCATGGTTGATTCGAACTGGTTCTTTAGTTAGGGTTAAGGCTTACTAGAGGACTCTAGATTCAGAATACAAATAATTTGTGAGATTCTGTTTGTTTGTTTGATTTGAAGTTTAACGTCGCCGTCAACACTGTAAAGGTCATTTTGGAGACGTTGCTTCCAGTTTTGTGGGACTTTACCCGACACCGAGATGAAATGACATCTCAAGCCCTGACGCTCATTGAAACCAATAGGGTTTATGAGCATGGACGAGCCGACCCGCACCGCATTGCATGTGCAGGCTTAGATCCTCTAAAAGGTTTACCAGTACTTGTGTGCGGGTCGGTTTCAGCTCTGCATGGAAGCATCATGCAGCCCATCTGTTTCTTCCAGCCAAATGGGCGGGGGCTTGATATTTTGTGAGATTTGTTTGTTTGTTTGATTTGAGGTTTAACGTCCCCGTCAACACTGTAAAGGTCATTTTGGAGACGCTGCTTCCAATTTTGTGCGACTTTTACCCGACACCGAGATGAAATGACATCTCAAGCCCTGGCGCCTATTGAAACCAATAGGGTTTATGAGCATGGACGAGCCGACTCGCACCGCATTGCATGTGCAGGCTTAGATCCTCTAAAAGGTTTACCAGTACTCGTGTGCGGGTCGGTTTCAGCTCTGCGTGGAAGCATCATGCAGCCAATCTATTTCTTCAAGTCCCAATAGGCGGGAGCTTGATATGTTATTAAACAAAGCAAAGGTATGTTGTGATTACTCATTAGAATCGCCTCATTCGAGGCGATTCTAACGAGTAAACACAACATATTATTATAGTAAGGGGGATCGGAATGCCCCCCGCCCGTCGGGGCCTGGAGAAATATATTGGGCTGCTTGATGCTTCCATGCATAGCTGAAACCGTACGCACATCAGTAAGCTTGCCTAGGCAAAGTCGAACCCCCTCTACATACAAAACCTTTTGGTTTGTTTGGGTCGCAGGGCTTGAGATGTCATTTCATCTCAATGTCGGGTAAAGAACCCACAAATTTGGAAGCAGCGTCTCCAAAATGACCTAAATAGTGTTGACGGGAACGTAAATGTTCTCAAAAACTTGGATAATCCCTTGGAAGCTGAAAACTATGGAGTGTACAACATTGTTCTGGGCCAGACTATTTAGTTTCGGCCAATTAGGCATCTGTTCAAACAAACAAACAAACAAACAAACAAACAATATGGCTGCATGATGCTTCCACGCAGAGCTGAAACCGGCCGCACACATATACTGGTAAACTGCTTAGAGGATTTAAGCCTGCCCAGGCAAAGCAGTGCGAGTCAGCCCGTCCATGCTTATAAACCATATTGGTTTCATTGGGCGGCAGGGCTTGAGAAGTCATTTCATCTCGTTGTCGGGTAAAGGTCCCACAAAATTGGAAGCAACGTCTCCAAAATGACCTATACAGTGTTGACGGGGACGTTAAACCTCAAATCAAACAAACAAAACAGAAGAGAGAAAAGATCTAACATATGTTCCCAGATTACTTCCTGGCACGGTGTTATTATTAACCCACTTTAGGATACAGTCCTCTTCCATTGCTATATCCTGGACAAGTACATTTGTCATATAAGGGATGTCAGGCCTATTTTTCGTTTGCATTCTATTTTTGGCGGAAAATTCTGTAAGCAAACGGTGCAGTCCCTGATCAGACGCCGCGTTCTGCGGCGTCTGATCTGGGCCTGCACTGTTTGCCAAGGTACCATTTTAGGAGTTTCCCGCATTCAATGGGTTAACGATCAGCTACTCGAATTTTAACCAAATTTTCATGGTACCAAAGGTGTCCGAGTCTTTGAAGTTTGAATATATGTATTTGCGAAGAACTGGGAGGCTTAGCACGTGTATCCTTTTATCTTTTCAGGGACTGGTTGCAATGCGTGTTATATGGAATCTCTACATAATGTTGGTCTTTGGGAGGGAGACTACGAGCATCCCGAACAGGTACGTAGCTTTCTTCCCAGCGGGCGGGCACACAATGTTGGCAACATTGTCATGTTGTCATATGACGTTGCATCCCGGCCCCCGCCCATCGGGGCTTGAAGAAATAGATGGCCACGCAGAGCTGAAACTGACCCGCACACGAGTACTGGTAAACCGCTTAAAGGATCTAAGGCTTATCATGAAAAGCGGTGCGAGTCGGCCCGTCCATGCTTATAAACCCTATTGGTTTCATTTGGGCGGCAGGGCTTTAGATGTTATTTCATTCCAGTGTCGGGTAAAAGTCCCACAAATTTGGAAGCAACGTCTTCAGAATGACCTTTACGCAAAAACTCAAATCAAACAAACAAACAAATTAACAACATAGAATGCGAATCTTAAGCCCAGTTAAGAACAGGCAAGGCTAGCTTTGGACTTGAGAACAGGAAATTCTAGGCATAGGCTTAAGAAATGGGCTAGCCACTTTTTGAGAACAGAAATTCTGTTGCACTTGCGTATATTACGCAACGTCTGAGTGATTGGATAACGACCAGAAAAAGTATATTTAGGGATTAACTGAAATGAAAATTGTCACATGGAGAGGTAAATCGGCAGTTTTACGGTCGGAAATTTCGTTTTACGGTAAAGCAACGGAATTTGCGACCGTAAAGCCGCCAATTTACCTCTACAAATGACAATTTCAATACAATTATCCCAATTCTAATGCACTTATTCAGTTGTTTTGTTAAAAATTGTACTATTTTGCTCAAAACGGCAAGCGTTGTGAACTGTGTTAAACCACATGCTACCCAATGAAAAGTGACGTTATATGATGACGTGTTCTGTCGCAAATTTTTTCACATTATCCAATTTTAAACGTCGCGTTATATTCGCAAGCGCATATACTGTCGGAAACCCCACGTCATCATGAAACGACGCTTTTCATTGGTTGGTTTTTGGCTTTACGCAGCTCACAGCGCTTGTCGTTTTGGGCAAATAGTATAATTTTTGAAAGGAATAAGATAATAAGTGCATTAGAATGGGGTTAACTATTGGAAATTGTCATTTGGAGAGGTAATACGTGGCTTTTACGGTCGCAAACCGCTGACGCATCGCCGTAAAACGAAACGTCCGACCGTAAAACCGACGATTTACCTCCCCAAAACAATTATCTCCCTTAATGCCAGGGGCCTCAGCATTTAACATTTGGCTTATTGCGTGTCCCTGCACAAATGCAGTTTCTGAATAAAAAAAAATTCTATTTCAGGTTTTAATTAACACTGAATGGGGAGCGTTCGGAGACAACGGCTGCTTAGACTTTATTAGAACAGAATATGACAGAGAACTAGACACATATTCTATAAACCCTGGTAAACAGCTGTAAGTTGACATATTTATGTAGATTTTATTGATGATAAAAATGATGCAATATGGAAAAGGTTTCTCAATGTTTAGTCTTTTTCTGGTTAAGATGGAAGGATGCAAATCCGCTGCATTGTTTCAAGAAAATGTAACACGAAAACATGCCAATATAATTTTGAACAGTGAACCTGGCTTTTACAGAGGTTAACCTTATTTTTATGCCCCCGGAATCTAAGATTCTGGGGGGCATATAGTTTTTGGTCTGTCCGTCTGTTTGTCTGTTTGTCCGTTTGTCTGTTTGTCCGTTTCTCCGTCTGCAAAAACTTTAACATTGGGCATAACTTTTGAATGGTAAGTGGTACAGCTTTCATACTTCACATGTGCATTCCTTGTCACAAGACCTTTCAAGAGGTACCATAAATTTTGACCTCGTGACCTTCACCTTGAGATTTGACCTACTTTTGGCCTCCTTTTTAAAAACTTTAACATTGGCCATAACTTTTGATTGGTAAGTGATAGAGCTTTCATATTTCACATGTGCATTCCTTGTCACAAGACCTTTCTATTGGTACTATAATTTTTGACCTCATGACCTTGACCTTGGCATATGACCTACTTTTTTAAAAACTTTAACATTGGCCATAACTTTTGATTGGTAAGTGATAGAGCTTTCATATTTCACATGTGCATTCCTTGTCACAAGACCTTTCTATTGGTACTATAATTTTTGACCTCATGACCTTGACCTTGGCATTTGACCTACTTTTTAAAAACTTTAACATTGGCCGTAACGTTTGATTGGTAAATGGTAGAGCTTTCATATTTCACGTGCATTCCTTGTCACAAGACCTTTCTAATGGTACCATAATTTTTGACCTCATGACCTTGACCTTGATGTTTGACCTACTTTTTAAAAACTTTAACATTGGCCATAACTTTTGATTGGTAAATGGTAGGGCTTTCATATTTCACATGTGCATTCCTTGTCACAAGACCTTTCTAGTGGTACCATAATTTTTGACCTTGTGACTTTGACCTTGATGTTTGACCTACTTTTTAAAAACTTTAATATAGTCCATAACTTTTGATTGGTAAGTGATAGAGCTTTCATATTTCACATGTGTATTCTTTCTCACAAGACCTTTCTAGTGGTACCATAATTTTTGACCTTGTGACTTTGACCTTGATGTTTGACCTACTTTTTAAAAACTTTAATATAGTCCATAACTTTTGATTGGTAAGTGATAGAGCTTTCATATTTCACATGTGCATTCCTTGTCACAAGACCTTTCTAGTGGTACCATAATTTTTGACCTTGTGACTTTGACCTTGATGTTTGACCTACTTTTTAAAAACTTTAATATAGTCCATAACTTTTGATTGGTAAGTGATAGAGCTTTCATATTTCACATGTGTATTCTTTCTCACAAGACCTTTCCAGTGGTACCATAATTTTTTACCTCGTGACCTTGTGGCCTCAACCATGACATACTTTAATGATGGGGCTTTCATATTGCACAGGCGCTGTCCGGGGGCATCGGTGTTTCACAAACACATCTTGTTCTTATTACTGCTGTACAATATAGATTGTGGGTACTCGTTAGAACCGCCTCGATGAGGCGGTTCTAACGTGTACCCACAGTCTATATTTTGAGCAAGTTCTAACGTGTACCCACAGTCTATATTTTGAGCAGAAATAAGAAATTTCATCTTACATTTTCCTTTTTTTCGGCGGTATTTATTTATGCGTGTTTTCGTAATGTTTTGTTTGTTTGTTTGTTTGATTTGAGGTTTAACATCCCCGTTCACACTGTATAGGTCATTTTGGAGACGTTGCTTCCAATTTTGTAGGACTTTTACTCGACATTGAGATAAATGACATCTCAAGCCCTGTGGCCCAATGAAACAATTTCGTATTTTTTTCACGGAAAATCAGCGTCAAGTTCGTATACAGCCGAACATCAATAGCTCGACCAGGTACATTTGTTCGTGATAGCGTCATCCGCCCCCTTCCGCAGATTCAATAAGGACAGTTGTCAGTTTCTGGCAATATGCACTGTACTGGTTAACCGCATACGTATAAGCCTGCCCTGGTAAAGTGTGGATCGGCTCAAAAATTATTTTAATAGTGTTGACTGGGCTGTTAAACTCCAATACAAACAAACAAACAATTTGTTCATGATGGAGGTAGTTCAAACCATGGAGGGATAGACAGACCAAGAGGCATAATGGGGATTGTATTTCTATGTTCTATAAAATAGGATATGCTCTGTTCACAGGCACTTGTTCATTAGCGAAAAAAAATCCACCCTCTACCTGTGATAGATAATAAGGGTGGGGATTTTTTTTGTGCTACAAGTGCCTGTGTATGAATTGCCTCATTGAGGATTCTAATGAGTACACACAACATACCTTTTCAAGATAAAACATCACGATAACAAGTCCGTGAAACGAAGATCCCGCTAAACCCCACTGTATATAGAGAAAAGTGGGGATTACGGGGGTATACATTATCTGCCTTATTATGGCTGAAAAACATAGATTGTGGGTACACGTTAGAACCGCCTCATTGAGGCGGTTCTAACGAGCACCCACAATCTATGTTGAAAGCAGAAATAATAAAGATGTTATCATTTTGACTTAATATTTATCATTTTCTGACACCATGTTGTACGCCATTATTTCTTACGGACATGTTTTTCTAATGATAAGGAAAACCTACCCAAGTTATCCTACCTATAGTGGTTTCTTGCGCTTTGAGAGTAATTATCTAGCAACTCAAGACTGAGTTCGAATTAGCCATGGTGCACGAGCCATCCGTGGTCGAGTTGCTGAAGTTTTACTATTTTTTCTATCATTTCGAGAACGAGGCTACTGTTGGGCCCAGAGGCTACTCTAACAGGAAAGAATTTGCTCCCAGAGGGAGCAAATTCTTTCATGTAAGAGTGGCCTTTCTTGAAGGGATATAAAATACAATCTGGTAGCAGACTCGAACATTTAAGAGTGGCCTTTGGAAAAAGATTCGTTCAGTTATTTAGCTTCAGAGGCATCATTAAAAAAAACGGGGAGCCAGATACATGCAGCTCTCTGTATGAATGATTTCCCTTATACCCCGGTCACACCTTTACGTTTCGACCCGCGTAAGCGCTACGTTTCTCAATACGTGGCGAAACGAAAGGTACGCCGCTCTTACGCCGAGATACATAGCAGGAACGCCTCTTACGCGAGGCTGCCACGTAAAGAAGTTGCATGCAACTTCTTTACGTCACACATACGTGGCAGGTTCGAAACGTCGTACATACGTAGCAGAAACGCAGTGCAAACGAAAGGAACGCAGCAGCAGCGTAGCACAAACGCCTCTTACGCCGCACATACGCCACTCAAGACTTACCACGTAAGTGTGGCGTACGACACGTTGTCGCTGCGTAACAGCGACGTTCCTTTCGTATCTACGGCGTATCTGTTACGTTTTAATTTTAAATACGCCGTTTCCACGGCGTATCATAACGTAAGCATGACGTAAGTACTACGTAGCTGTCGTATGTGCGACGTTATTGCTGCGTATGTACGACGTAGTAAAAATAGCTGTGGCGTTTCAAGTTTACCTGCGGCGTAATAGCGACGATTGTGGCTTTTGTTGAGTTTCAAATGAGGTCAAGTGGCATCGCATAATACATTTTAATCTCGATCAAGTGGTCTCATATATAAATTATACACCACTCAAAGTTTGATAGGGATCACTTTTTATAAACAAAATTTTGCACTGAAAATTTAAAATTTCTTGACAGAATTTGTGCTAGGTACATGTATATTGATAAATATCTTAAGCAGAAACTCGTGTGCAGTTCAGTACTCATAAAAAGTGCACACTTCTCACACTTCGCAATTGAATTCATGCACCCCAAAAATCTTGCGTAGCACTGCTTTCCAACAGACCAATCAAACTTGTCAGTGTTCCTTTACCAAACGTAAAATGGACTTCATTTGATTTGTGAAACACTAAAATGCCTAGGGAACAATTAAGAAACCGTCTGAGCCCCGAAGAAATGAATCGTGGCGTCGGAATGTTTAAATCTGGCGTCTCTCAACGTGGTGTTGCTGGCATTCTGAATGTGTCTCAGAGCGTGGTTTCCCGAATGTGGAGCCGGCATCTTACCCACAGAAATCCTTCACACAGACACGGCGGGTCGAGAAAGGGCTACAACTCAACATCAGGGCCGTTTCTTGTTGATTCAGTCTCGACGTCAACGGTTCCTGAACACTACGCGTTTGCATAACGAGCTTAGGAACGGAACTGGAATACGAATTTCTACACAAACTGTCAGAAACGGGCTCCACTAGTTCGGACTTAATGCCAGGAGGCCTGCTGTACGTGTTCCGTTGACAAGACAGCTCGTGCTAGACCGGTTGGACTTTACCAGAACTCAGGTCAGGTAGACGGTTCGAGACTTAACGCCAATACTGTTTACTGAGGAGTTCAGAGTCTGTCTAGACTTCACTTATAAACGTCAAGTAGTGCGGCAAATGTCTAAAGAGCGATTCGATAACTTGAATGTGGCAGAGCATGATCGCTATGGAAAGGGGTCATTCATGGTTTGGGCTGGGATAAGCGTGAACGGTAAAACTGACTTGTACGTCGTTGAAAACGGAAGGTTAATGGCAGTGAGGTACTGTTATGATATTCTTGATGAGTTTGTAAGACCATATGCAGATGCTATCGGCCCGGACTTTATTCTAATGGACGATAATGCCCGTCCCAACCGTGCAAACGTCACTGATGCCTATCTGGAACGTGAGACAATCGTTCGTATGGACTGGCCTGCTCGGTCGCCGGACTTAAATCCGATTGAGCATGCGCAGGACATGCTACAGTGTGTTGTTTCAGCCCGACCTGTGCATCCTAGAACTTTACAGGAGCTCAAAGATGCATTGGTTGCTGAATGAAAGCCGATTCCACAAAACCGGATACAGACTCGGATTACGAGCAAGCGCAGGCAATGTCGTACTGTAATTGATGCCCGTGGACAACATACACGTTCTTAGGCACGTTGGTCTAAACAAATTTGGAAATTTGTGAAAAATCAGTTGTCCAAATCCCTTCGTGTTACGGCAAATTTTGGGGGTGCCAAGACGGTTGCTGTTGTCACGCTTGAATGCAGTACCAGTTGACAAAATTAATCACTAGGTTTTGTGAAGGATACGTTTTCTATCATTATGTATTGAATTTGGATTCAAGTGATTAATTCATTAAAAAATTATTTTGCATTAAAAAAGTGATCCCTATCAAACTTCGAGTAGTATATATATACAACAGCAAGCATTCGGGTCCTTCGCATTCATGTCAAAGCTATCATGGATTATTATTCTGAAGAACAGATTGTTGTTGTTGGTTTACTATGGACCTGAAAAGAAACGGCAAGTGGGCAGGAGTTGCTACTGATTTGCTTCGAAGCCAAGGTTGAGCTTTCTGATGGGGACGGATTTCTGTCCCGCTCTGATCCCTGATCAGTCTGAATATTAACCGCAGGGCTGAGATTAGGCATCGAACTTCTCTTTGCCCCGGTCTTGCAAGTGGCCTTTCCTCTCTTCCTTGTCATGTTGATACTTCGATGTCACTTGAATGGATGACAACAATACTATTACCACATACGTTTTAAAACGCCGCTGTTACGCAACAGCAACGTCGCAGGTCAGAATGAAACGCAGCTCCTACGTAACAGCAACGCGATATACGCAGCACTTACGTCACGCAAACGCCGCGATACGTGGGTCTTACGCCGCAGCTTCGCAGTAGAAACGTAGCTCATACTCCATGTACACAACAGGACATCTAATTTGCATAAAAAACGCAGCAGGTTGCGACGTTTGGCCACGTTTTGGGTTTTTGTCAGAAACGTGGTGAAACGTAGCAGAAACGTAAAGGTGTGACCGGGCTATTAGCTTTATTTCCCTTAATATTTTTTGTTGTGAATTCGTGCCACTCTGCACATCATGAATGTGCATTAGCCACGTCACAAGACAGTCTTGTTCTGCCAAGCTGGTACACCTTTATTGTAAAGATGTAGCTGTAGGGCAACTGTGTCCTGGGATGGGTAATTGGTAACTGACATGTAGCGGACTCAGATAGGTGTGCATAGCGTTGATGCGCAGTCTGATCGCATTCTTGGCTCATCGCCGAATAGTATAATGAATATTTACTGAAGACTGGCTAATATAATAATGAAATCTTTTAATAGATCTTTATTGAGTTATTTAGATTGAGCGATGCATTAAGCCAGCTTACTTGTTGGACTGAGGCCAGTGAAAGGTCTGGCCAGACTGCGCATGCGCCAGACTACGCATGCGCCCTGCGCATGCACAGTCTGCCCAGAACCTTTACTGTTCAGAATATATATATTGAAACCCCTCAAAAACCCGAGGAGATCTGGTCTTTAAAATTAATGCATTTATTTTTGAATGACTGCTAAGGTACGTATTTTGTGAGCTAGCGAAAAAGGTAAAGTTGCTTTCTTTAGCACGTATACCCAGAAGATGATGCAATTGCAACTATCTGGTACAAACTTTATGTGGCATTAAATACCCATAAACCCATTGAGAAACATTTGCAACATAACAGTATGCCACCCAGAGCAAAGTTGATTTTCATGCTATCAGTCGGTTTTTTTTGTCCGCTGAGATATTGTCTCGTTCCAGGAATACCATGTAAACCCATCTTTATGTAGCGTAAATTGGGATCATACTTTTTTCCTCATTATTCTGTCAAAAGTAGTTTGTGGGTACTCGTTAGAACCGCCACAATTTGCCGGTTCTAACGAACAACCGTCATATATGTTTGTAATAAAAATACGATAAATAACACTAATATTCTGGTGGAGTATTTTTTGTGTGTGTGTTCCCATCAACAACTAAAGTCATACGGAGACGGAACTTCGGTCATCTGAAGGCGAATAGCATATCCAGACCACCACACCAAAGATGCTTCTTGTCTTGTGCAGTTCAGTAAAATAACTATTTTAAGACCATCTTTGGGACTGTTCAAAAGTGGTCTTTAAAACCACTTTTGAACAGTTCCAAAGGTGGTCCCTGCTTAGAGGGCAATGTATGCAGTAAACACAAAGAAAGAACAATTGCAACATACTAAATAAGCTTTATAAAGCAGAATGAGCCTTAATTTTAGGTGCTCTTAATAGCGCAACATTACACAAACACGCCTATACAAATACATTGCCACCTTTATCGCCGAAAAAATGAAAATTTTATGATGAAAAATTGTGATATTTTTCTTATTTCTGCTCCAAATATAGATTGTGGGCGCTCGTTAGAACCGCCTCAGGCGGTTCTAACGAGTACCCACAATCTATATTTAAGAGCAGAAATAAGAAAAATAAGATATATCCCCGGAAACCCCAGTTTTACTATATAAAAGTGGGGTTTAAGGGGGTGAAACTTATATAGGCGTGTTTGCGTGATGATTTCATTGCAGTTAACACTATTTAGGTCATAATGGCGAGCCAGTCAGTTTACCTAACCACAATTTTATGGGCACACCAAATGGCGTTTAACTAAATTTAAGTGTTTTTGGCTGGTCGATTTGCTGTTTTACGGTCCAGTTATCACTATTTAGGACATGTCGAGCCGATCAGTTAATTGCAGTTAATTGAAATAATCAAAGCAACACTGTTAGATCGATTGTCTCTGGATGTGGGGTGGAAATGTTCCTGAAAAGGGACTTAGACTGTTTCGTTTACCCTTAAATTCCTTTACTGTAAGTAAACAGTGTAGAACCTGATCAGACGCCCCATTCTGTTGCGTCAGATATGTGTGTTCTAGCGTTGATAATTTCTATAAATAGCGGTTACCTGGATTTCTTTCGTATCAGTGACAGTGACGTGGACATTATTAGCGGAAAACTACCGTGCTTAGTAACTTTGAGTCCATTGACAAGCAATTCATCCAATAAATAGAGTAGAACTTCGATGGCTCGAACACCGATGGCTCGTTTACCATGGATTAGTCGAACCCATTCTTGGGCCCCTAGCGAAATCCTCTTCATAAGAAAAAGTGGAGGATAATTAAGAAGATTTTAGTCTTTTATCTTGCAAATGTATGCTGTGTGTACTCATTAGAATCGCCTCGATGAGGCGATTCTAATGAGTACACACAGCATACATTTTCATTATAGAACACCGTAAAGATGACAAAAAGTATCTCGTTATGCCTCCTGACAGTAACCTCAGTGGCTCGAACTACCCCTGTCTCGAACAGATTTTCGAGGTCCCAAAGGTGTTCGAGCCATTGAAGTTCGACTGTATCGCTTTCGGCATTGTAAAAAAGAACAAATAACATCGATGACAGCAATAGGAACATATTACCTGATTCTTGTTTTGAGGGAGGGGGCGGTAGGGGGAGGCGTGTCATGTATTTTGTGTCGTTTGTGCGTCCAACTGACATTGGCTTAATACCTTTATTATTCCTGGATGGATTTGGAAATTACTCGGCAGAAATTGTAACCATCATGAGACATTTGTCGGTCGGTACCTCCAAGGTCAATGTCATAGTTAACGGTCAAATGTAATAAATGGGTCTTTTTGTTTGCAGCCAATAATGCTTTTTTTATTCCCCAATGGATATACGCCACTCCACCCAGGTGTAAATGGGTACTAGTGGTGTAAAAGCCACTGCCTCTCTCTCGCGCTCGCGAAAACACCCGGACTGAGTGTTCTAGAGCGATTCAATAAGCTTGAAGCATTCATCGCAATTGAACAAAAATAAATCAATGGAATTTAAAATGTAAGCCATTGTGAAACGGTATGACACGGGTCAGTATCCATAGTCAAGGTCATCCTTACAGACATTTACTTGCCAGGGGCGTACAATGCTCTTGTTTAGTGTTTCCTACACCCAGTGGCCTTTGGTAAGAGACCACCTGTCGGCGAAACCTCTGTTGTGTAGAGGTTAAGCTACTCGCTTTATAAACCAGGGAACATACATGTAAGTTCGATTCCGAGCTTTTCCAGTGTTTTGGATGGGTCTTTAATCCTTTTTGTACCAAATGGAATCTTCCACCTTATATATGGCAGGAGTCCATTTCGAAATTAGCGGTGTCAGGTTGTGCTTTCTTCAAAATGTATTCGGGAAATGGCTTAACGGTTTGCAAACAGTGTAGGCCCTGATCAGACGCCGCGTTCTGCGGCGTCTGATCTGGGCCTGCACTGTTTGCCAAGGTACCCCTTTAGGGGTTTCTGGTACTGTATGGTTTAAAGCAAGGCCCCGTCTCAGTCTGACCTTTATTGTTGATGGGATGTTAACCCAAACACACACAAACTAGTCCAATTCAGAAACTCCGGGTTAATGAACTGAAATTGGCTGTATCTTGTTTTGTTTCAGATATGAAAAAATGATATCTGGAATGTATATGGGAGAGATTGTTAGATTATCACTAGAGAGATTAACCATGGAAGGCTTGCTGTTTCAAAGTATAGATAGAGACTGTGAACTATTTGTCCGAGGCAGATTCTATACAAAATACGTGTCGGAAATAGAAAGGTAACAAAGATACTAATTCTTAGGAGGATAGTCCCAGACCAGGTGGTGTTAGAAACCCATGTACTTGAAAAGGCTGTTTGTTTGTGTTTTATACATCACGTGAACAAGTTCGTGAAATGAACACACCCCCCCCCCTCATAAACCCCACTTTATATAGAGAAAACTGGGGTTTACGAGGATATACATTATTTTTATTGTCTTATATTATGTCCAAGACATAGGTTGTGGGTACTCGTTAGAACCGCCTCATAGAACGAGCACCCACAACCTATGTTTGCAGTATAAATAAGAAACAATTGCGGATTTTCATCAGAAAAGTAGCCATTTTGGAGGTGTGAAAAATGCACTATGTTGTACGGGTGTGTTGTCGTAATGTCAAGAAATTGGAAAACAATCATTTCGATATCCTCGTTACTTGTAGACCCCATTGCCTTGAATTACATTACGAAAACAGCCTATTCAAATATTTTAAAAATTTTGCCACATAAAAATGAAAATTTTGATAAAAAATCTGATATTTTTCATATTTTTGCTCAAAACATAGATTGTGGGTACTCGTTAGAACAGCCTCGCCGACAGCCTCGACGAGGCGGTTCTAACGAGTACCCACAATTTATATTTTTATCAGAAATAAGAAAAAAGTGTCTACCCCTGTAAACCCTAGTTGTACTACATGTATATAAAAGTTGGGTCTATGGGGGTAAAAATTATACAGGCCTGTTTTCGCGATACAACTAAGTTTTTTTCTATGAAGAAATAAGAATAAAAAAGCCTTTAGTTACCCTCATTATTTGAAGCTTCTCTTGGCATTACTTATACAAAAAATTCCGATGATGTTAAAATTCGAAAAAAAATGCATGAAATGGTGTTATCTTTCATTGTCCTGATATGTTATTTTTTTCTGATGAGATTTAGTAACATGTCTTTGTTGCGTTACAAATTCACATTGTGGGTACTTCTTTGAAGCAGAAATAAGAATATTTACATATGTACAGTATTGTAATGCACCAGTCACTTGTAACCACTGCCCTCCACCTACGGGGATAGCGGGGACAATGACTTTTCACTTTTCACAGCCCTGCTAGAAGCCCGGCACTGCGGGGGACCTCCAGAAGGTCACAGCCCCGCTGTTTATAATAGTTCGTTCCACTGGGGGTATATTTGCATAATATCAAAACCGCCGCATTAACCCGGCTCTGCGGGGGAACACTGAGGGTAACTATCCCGCACATTTGCCCCGCTATCCCCGCCTATCCCCATAGGTGTGTGGGGGGCAGTGGTTAAAATGACTAGTTATAAACCCCACTTTTCCAAGAGTTAGTAGGTTTTGCAGAGTTTTCGTGGACTTATGAAGTGTCACATTGTGTTGTCATTAAGGAAAGAGTTTACTTCATTTGCACCTTGATAACACACATCATCGGGGCTTGAAGAAATAGAGGAGCTGCATGATGCCTCCACGCAGAGCTGAAACTGACCCTCACACGAGTACTGGTAAACAGCTTAGAGGATCTAAGCCTGCCCTGGCAAAGCGGTGCGAGTCGGACCGTCCATGCTTATAAACCCTATTGTTTTCATTGGGCGACAGGGCTTGAGATGTCATTTCATCTCAGTGTCGGGTAAAAGTCCCACAAAATTAGAAGTAACGTCTCCAGAATGACCTGTACGGTGTTGACGGGGACGTTAAACCTCAAATCAAACAAACAAACAAAACCTTGAGAACATATAAATATTTATAAAGAAATAAATGTTTATACTTAAATCGCTCCAGTAAAGACTGAAGTCCACATATATGTATGAGTTTGAAAAAAAAAGGAAACTTACTAAAATAAAAGACCATAGAGTATATTGTATTATTTAGCGGTTATAATGAAGGTGTGAAATAAGCACATCCTGATACACAACTTCAGTATAATTCCTATATTAAGACTACCTTTTGGACTGTTCAAAAGTGGTCTTTAAGACCACTTTTGAACAGCCTCAAAGGTGGTCGGCCTGACCAGGGGACACTTTGTGCAGAAAACACAAAGAAAGAGGAACTGCACCATTCTAAATAAGCTGTTTAAAGCAGAATTAGTCTTAATTTTAGGTGGTCCAAACAGCGGAATGTTACTGTATTTTAGCAGTGCTTTCATTTTCTTCAAATGATATTTTACTTGAGAAAAAATGAGTTCTTTTCCTTAGTTCCCGTCCAAAACATAAATTGCGGGTGCTTGTTAGAATCGTCTCGAGGCGAGGCGGTTTTAATGAGTACCCACAGTCTATAGTATTGAAAATAAAATACGACAATTTTCTTTGTAAACCCCAGTTTTCTCATATTAGGTGGGGAATACAAAAGTGTTCATTTCACATCCTTGTTGGAATCATAAGGCATGTACTTATTACCAAATGGTCTGATTTCTTTTCTTTTGTCGGCCCCCGCCCATCGGGGCTTGAAGAAATAGATGGGCTGCAAGATGCTTCCACGCAGAGCTGAACCCTCCCGCACGCGTGTAATGGTAAACTGCTTAGATGACCTAAGCCTGCCCAGGCAAAGCGGTGCGAGTCGGACCGTCCATGCATATAAACCCTATTGGATGTCATTTCACCTCAATGTCGGGTAAAGTCTCACAAAATTGGACGCAATGTCTCCAAAATGACCTTTATAGTGTTGACGGGAACGTTAAACCTAAAATCAATCAATTAAATATTTTCTTTTGTTTCTTTTCAGCGACCACGATGAATTTTTCCGAAATACAAAACAAGTGTTAGATGAAATGGGTGTGCAAAATTACACATCCGAAGACTGTAAAATTGTGAAATACATATGTACTTTAGTTTCTGCACGTGCTGCGTTCTTGGCATCTGCGGGGCTAGCCACATTGATAAACCGTGCACAGAAACCCGAAATAACGATTGCCGTAGACGGGTCCTTGTACAGATTTCATCCAAGATTTCATAATTTAATGACGCTCAAAATCCAGGAACTTGTAAAACCGGGATTAAAGGTAAATAATGCTCATCTGTCTATCTGTTTGTTTGCCTGTCTGTTTCTTTTCAATCAACGATAACACTGTGACGTGCGTGTAATGAAGACCCCAGAAAACTGGGGTTTACAGGAGTACAAGTTACTCTTCCTGCGCTATACATAAATTGTTGGTACTCGTTAGAACCGCCTCGATTGAGGCGGTTCTAACGAGCACCTACAATTTATGTTTGGAGCAGAAATATATTTTTGCTACTCGTTAGAAACGCCTTATTGAGGCGGTTCTAACGAGCACCTACAAATCATGTTTGGAACATGAATAAGAAACATTTAACAGACTTCATTGGAAAAAAATATATCTGTTTTGGTTTAAACATATTTTATTCGTATTCTACAAGTACAATACAAAGCAAATATGACTGAAATCATACAAAAAGGGATTCAGAAGAAAGTCAGAGACTTATTTGAATCTGTTTCCCTAAACATTTGCGATAATACCATTGAATTAAATCTATATAATTGTCGATGCAAAACAGTAACTATTGTAAGTACAGAATTAGCGACTATGTTCAAAGCTATTTTGTAGCATTTTTACATATTAAAAATGGTTAAGGTGAAGGTAGCGTTGGAGGGAGGGGGGGGGGGGGGCTCCACGGGGAATCCATCAGGGTAAAAAATAACAAGGAAAAAACAATACAGCTTCTGCCGCTCTCATGTAAAAGGTCTGAGACATTCAAATCAAAGGTGTTTTATCAAGTACCAATAAAACTATTTCTTCAAAGGCGGAACGTATAGGTTTGTCGTTCTGAAGGTTGGATATAACTTAGGTTAAGGTCGTATGGTTAACTTTGCGAGGTAGTTCTCTAAAAACAAAATAAGAGTAACAAACCAAAATATTTAGGTGTATTTGTTGGAGAATTACCGGTTCGGGAGATTATCACAGAAAAGAGCCTGGTTAGACAAGTAAACTTGCCGTAGATTTAAAAAAGACATATTCTAGCCCCACACTCTGTTCTCGGACTAACATCAAAAAAGGAAAAAAAAAAAAAAAAAGAAGTGAAAGTGTGTCTAATACGGTAGGAAATGATACGTGCATTCATCGCCTAATTATGGTTGGTTTGGAATCTTTTAGTTTTTAAAATAAAGTTATGGACAAGGAGGACGATTTGTTTGTTCTCGTTGTAATTTAGTGTTTGGTCACCATAAAGTAGAGTATCGAGAGTTGGTTGACAAAACTGATAAACTGATCTTAACATTTCTTCTCTAAAGTTCGCATATCGTGGACAGTGAAGAAGAAAATGTTCGGTGTCTTCGACGAGACCACATACACATAAAGCACTTGGGACAATGTTTCTTGAGAAGAGGTGTTCGTTTAAGGAGCTGCATTTGGTTCTAAGCCGGCTGTGATAAATTTGTCCGAGACGTTTTCCTGCGTTGAAATGACGAGGCGTAGGGATTAAGTTAGTATTGAGTTGACGTTTAAGTGATGCTAAACTGGAGCTGTTTCTGATCTCCTCAGACAGAGAGTTCCAAGTTCTTATCGCACTTGGAAGAAAAGAATTAAAGTAGAGCTGTGAGTGACTGTGAATAGTTTGAATGTTGGTAGAATTACGAAGGCTATACGAAACATTTTCTCCCACTGTAGCTGGTAAGAGTGAAGATAGAAACGCTGGAGAAATGCCATGATACATTTTGTAAAGCATAGCAATTTTATGTTTATTTCTTCGTGAGGCCAACGTATCCCATCCAGTTTCAGAGTAAAGAAGATTTAGAGAAACCAGTCTGGTTGCCCCAGTAACTATACGTGCTGCCTCAATCTGTATTTTTTCAAGTTCATATGCTTCATACTGGGTGCAATTGTCCCATACCACGTCGGCATATTCTAGAAGAGGTCTAATGAACGAACAATAAATAGTCTGAAGTGATTTTCTATCAAGTAGAAATTTTAGTTTACGCATGATATTAATCCGATTCCATGCTTTTGATTTGATTTCGGCTAGGTGTTCATGCCACGTGCAATCACTAGAAAATATAAGGCCTAGGTGTTTATGAGTACTGACCTCAGATATTTCTTGAGTGTCCATGAAAATTGGTGGGTGGTAAGGTTTATTGATTTTACGAGAGAGCAAGAGAGATTCAGACTTTGTAGGGTTGAAGCTGACTAGCCACTTTTTTGCCCATTGCTGTATCCTTTCTAGATCATCATTTAAGAGGTGAGCAGCTTCAATCGGGTTTTCAACATTTATATAAAGACTCGTGTCGTCTGCAAACAGACGTATCGTGCAATGGATATCTTCAACAATATCATTAATGTATACTAAAAACAAGAGAGGACCAAGGATAGAGCCTTGTGGGACACCAGCTTTAATTGGTTGCCAACTGGACGTGGTCCCAGGAAGGACGACTCTTTGTAATCTATCGCTTAAGTAACTGTTAAACCATGAGAGAAGAGAACCAGTTATGCCAACGCTATTCAACTTGTGAAGAAGTCCTTTATGCCATACACGATCGAAGGCTTTGCTTACATCACAAAATACGGCTCTTACTTCTTTGCCTACATCAAGAGCTTTGCAGAAAGAGTTGTATATATCAATAAGTTGGTTAACCGTAGAATCGCCTGGTACAAAACCAGATTGAAGTGATGTGATAACTCCGTTGTCCCGAAAAAAGTTGAAAATATATTTATGAACAAGTTTCTCAAGAACTTTTCCCACTGCACTTAAGAGAGATATAGGGCGGTAGTTAGCTGGGTCAGAAGGTTCGTTTTTCTTGTGAATTGGAGTGATGTTCGCTAGTTTCCATGACTCAGGAAATTGGCCTGATGATAGCGAAAAGTTGAAGAGATCACAAAGAGGGATAGAAATTGAATTAGATAGTTCTTTCAGGAGTCTGTTGTTAATCGCATCGGGTCCTACAGCTTTGCCAGTCTGAAGGGACTTCAGACAGGTTTCAACTTCCGACGGTGACAGGTGAACAGAATGGAGGGTTTCATTTTGTATGTTATTTGGATTGCTTTCAGGCAAGTGTGCATTAGTTTCGTCTATAATAGTTTGTGAGGAGAAGAAAGTATTTAACACTTCCGCTTTGTCCATTTCGTCAGAATATATATTTCCTTGTGTGTTTAAGGGAGGGATATTGCTTGTTCGTGTTGGTTTTATTACATGTTTAAGTGTTTTCCACCAGTCTTTTGGACCTAGTGAACCATTGTTTAGTTTATCAGCCAGTTTTTTATTCATTTTTTGTTTTGAATTTCTTATTTCGTTATTAACGTGATTGCGAATTTGTTTATAGGCTTCAAAATTAGTGATGGATTGTGTTTTCTTGTATCTGCTGTAGTAACGTTTCCTTTTCCGAATGAGTCTTTTTATATTAGTTGTCAACCAATTTGGATCGGATGGTCTTACACTTACTATTTTATTAGGAATATACTTAGACGAACATTGGGTTAGGTGATCAGTTAAATTTTTAACATATTTGTTGATGTTTGGGTCTTTAAAATTATCCCAATTTGTATTTCGCATGACGTCAGAGAGCGACTGATAGTCACCTTGATCAAATAGCCAAATATGTCTTTTGAATACATGAGTTTTTTGTTTATCAAAGTTGAGGACACAGAATACAGGACAGTGATAGCGAATGTTTTGGTTAAGGAAAGGTTCTCCCACCCCACAGATTAAGATGTCTTTGCTGTTGTTAGACAAAATAAGGTCAATAGTGGATTGTGAAGTTTCCGTAAAATGAGTGAAGCCAGTGATTAGTTGGTCCAGACCGTTTTCTTGACAGAGATCAGAAATTTTCCTACTACTTCAGTTGTCAGCCATGTCTATATTAAAATCTCCCATAACCAGTAATTCATGGGGGTTTGTGTCTGTGGCTAGCCCTATAGAATCTTCGATTGCCTGAAATGTTGCATGTGATGAGTTTGGTGGTCTATAGAAAGTTCCAATTAGTAATTTTCTATTATTAATACAAATTTCTACCCAGACACATTCTAAGTCAAGGAATTCAAGATCTTGTCTGCGTTTGGAAAATAAATTATCGCGTACATAGACGCATACACCCCCATGGTTGTCACCAATACGGTCACGTCGATACGTGACGTAGCCGTCAAGGGCAATGTCTTCATCTGAAGTTCGAGGATCAAGCCAAGTCTCAGTGATA
This sequence comes from Lucinisca nassula, assembly GCA_963580285.1. Taxonomy (NCBI): domain Eukaryota; kingdom Metazoa; phylum Mollusca; class Bivalvia; order Lucinida; family Lucinidae; genus Lucinisca; species Lucinisca nassula. The sequence continues at coordinate 174,717,164 of OY757010.1, forward strand.
CCAATGATACTAAAATTGCAAAGTTCAGAGAATATAATATCCTTTTTGTTTGTTAGACTTTGAACATTATAGTGCACAATAGAAAATTTTTCGCTTAGAACAGTGTCGTTTAGAGATGTCGATGAGTTATCAGATGTTATTGACTCATCTGAGTTCGGGCCCGGGTTAGTTTCAACATCCCCACAACTAATTAGCAATAGCGATAGGAATGTTATAAATTCAAAGTCTGTGAACCGGGATAGACCTTTGATTTTCATGTGATGACAATAATGCAGACCTATATGCATCCTATATTCAGTAATATCTATGTTCATTATGTTATACAATCGACAAGAAATCTGAATTGCTTTAAGGACACACGTATAGGACCGGGCATGACTGTCACATTACAGAGGCAGAAGGTTCGATATTTAGGAATGGAATCCCCGTGGAGGAGAATACAAGCATTAAGGAGATACAATAGTAAATGTACATATAAATAAAGCATTTGTAACAAACAGGTTTCCATATCTGTTTTGGAGATAATAAAATAAACCACTAAGCCACGCGAGTCTGTTATCCTGATAGATAAGTGTAACGGCCTTCAAATTTGTATTTGTAGAAATAACCATTTATGTAATGATCCAATTTTCTATAAACTGAATTGCCAATTATGTTACTATCTGACAATGCTGTTCTTTCGATTAATATGGCTTTCTCGCTTGCGTATGATATTTACCCCATGCGCGACCAACAGTCGCGGAGACGTCGCAACACAGTACGGGCGTCGCGCACATTCATTCTGTGCCTATTAATCTTGCAGTTTTGCGCTGCCGTAAATCTCTGGTCATAATGTTGAAAATAACCTATATAAGCCTAGCATCTCATAAAAGGGACATCGGTAAAAAGTGTAGAAGCTGATCAGCTGTTGGCTAAAAGTGCATGCAGTTTTTTTTTTTTGTGTGTGCAAAACTCACCACAAGCAACACAAACGTCACAACAGAATAATTCGAAATGGACTTCTCCCAAGTTTTAATATGGAAGATTACACTTCATATATGGGTAATGGCAAGATGACAAGACAAAACTACATCTTAAAATGTGGTCTTCTCATGTCGGCTGTTGCATCTTCTTGGAAACTTTTCATATTTTTGCATACAGACACATAGGAACAATCAAACAGTGTGAACCCTGATCAGACTGAAGCAGTCTGATCTGGGTACACACCGTTTGCAACAATATTGTAACCAGCAGACGATAAAGCAGACGACAATAGTTGTGACTGGCATCTGAGGGTTAAAAACCCTACTTTTCAACCTAAAATATGGGCCCCGTCAAGCGATTTTGGTACTTATCGCCCATGCGAGCAGCGAAGGTTCAGGCGAGACTGCGCATCCGCGCAGTCTCGCCAGAACCTTCGCTGCTCGCTCATACAAGCAGTGAATCAAGAGGAACCTTCAGCCAGAAAGCCATATCCATGGCCCCTCTGAATGGCTGGGCATGCGCAGTTAAAATTTGTCATGGCGGAATGCTCGAAGACACAAATTCGCTTGGCGGGGCTCATATGATGATGAAATACTTCAAGGACATAATTAATTAAAATATTTGACATGTTTTACATGCTCTCGTACCTGTTTTACATATGATATGATCCAGCGCACGTGAAAAGTCTCAGATAAGCCTGCTCCTCCAAACAGTTTGACAATAGTTCCCGTTCGCCTCTCGGAGGTTGTAAAGGGCTCATGGGCGAAGATACTGATTAGACTACGCGGAAGCCCAGGCTGATCTGCGTCTTCGTTGGTCGCACAAGTCTTATTGTCTGTTTTGACTTACGTTGGTCCACATTTTGAGCATTATCTTATATAAATTTCTTAAACACCTTGAGATAGACTTGAGTTTTTGATAGTCTTCCAAAACCTATGTCATTTAAGACTGCGAATGTACCTGATAGCACCAGGTCATTGTAAACATATGTGGGGCATTAGGACATACTTTTGGCGGGTTTAAAGTTTAGAATGGATAATAATTTTACAAACACAATCACTGTGTATTTGAAATACTATCTGTATTTGATTTTAAGGTTGACGGGCTATTTATCTGTCTATTATGTTTGACCATTTTGGCAAAGAATGAATGAAAATAGTTTTAGATATATATGAGCCGCGTCGCACAGACGTAACTTCGACCGTGCGTACTCGGTCTGGACAAATCAATACTGCGTAGTCAATCACTCTGCAGTCCCCGTCGTTTGCATGAAAAAGCTTTATGTCAACGGACATCCATAGAGCACACAGCGAAGACTGCTCAGACGCGGAAGTACAGGCTGATCTGAGTCTTCTCTGGGCGCACATTTCCAAAGGCGCATGCATTGTCGTTGGTAGGGGTTCAGATATTACAACAGCGATCCTCACGACTTGGCAAAATTAAATCTTATCTTGCTAAATATTCATTTAAGCCACACCCATTTCTGTCTATCAACCAATAAAATTACTTGAATGTCAAATAGTGTAAATCTGCATCTGATCTGGATCTTCACTGTTTGCAAAGATAGGGGTTGTCGTAAACAGCAAGATATGGGTTAAGATGATGGGAACAAAGTTTCTTGCACACCAGATAAGATAACAATTTAGGGGGAGGGCCGTAACTAATGTTGTGGCCCAACCACTTGCATTTATTGAGTTGCAATAATTATATGATTAAACTACTTGGACATGCAAGATTCTTTGATTTTCTTTGTTTGGTTTGAGGTTTAACGTCCCCGTCAACACTGTATAGGTCATTTTGGAGACGTTGCTTCCAATTTTGTGGGACTTTTACCCGACACTGACATGAAATGGCATCTCAAGCCCTGTCGCCCAATGGAACCAAAAAGGTTTATAAGCATGGACGTTCCGACTCGCACCGCATTGCCTGGACAGGCTTAGATCCTCTAAGCGGTTTACCAGTACTCGTGTGCGGTTGGTTTCAGCTCTGCGTGGAAGTATCATGCCGCCCATCTATTTCTTCAAGCCCCGATGGGCGGGGCCAGCACGAGTCTTTGAATTTGACCCATTGTATACTAGTGGACTCTTCCATTGCTATATGTTGGACAAGTCCATTTGTCATATAAAGGGTGGTAGGCCTATTTTTTTTGTTTTATTCAATTTTTTATCATGTGGAAAATCCTGTTAGCAAATAGTGCAGGCCCTGATCAGACGCCGCGTTTTGCGACATCTGATCCGGGCTTGCACTGTTTGCCAAGGTACCCGCCTACAATGGGTTAAATATATAAACTAGAGGTAAAATTAGGGGATAACTGTAATTACAAGTGTCATTTGTGGACGTAAATTAGCGGTTTTAAGGTCGAAAAGTTCGTTTTACGACCATAAAACCGACGATTTACCTTCCCGAATGGCAATTTTAAATACAGTTATCCCTATTCAGTGTTTTTGTTAAATTGCACTATTTTTATCAAAGCGACAAGCGCTGCGCGAACTGCACAAAACCAAAAGCCTTACAATGAAATGAGACGCTACATGATGACGTCGGGTTTCCGACAGTTACGACCATACTGTCTCAAATGGGCCCCGTCAAGCGATATTGGCACTTATCGCCTATGCGAGCAGCGAAGGTTCAGGCGAGCCTCCGCATCCGCGCAGTCTCGCCAGAACCTTCGCTGCTCGCTCATACAAGCAGTGAATCAAGAGGAACCTTCAGCCAGAAAGCCATATCCCTGGCCGTTCTGAATGGCTGGGCATGCGCAGTTAAAATTTGTCATGACGGAATGCTCGAAGACACAAATTCGCTTGGCGGGGCTCAAATAATTTCTGACGTTATCCAATCAAACGTCGCGTTATATAAGCAAGTTCATTAGAATGTAATACACTAAGGCATTGATCAGACTGCGCGCATGTGTAGGCCGACCTGCATCTTTGATGTTTGCAAATGGATCAAAAGGATTTTTCATGGCATGGATCATGTAACATTTATTGTTTAGAAAGGTCGTTGTTAACCCTTGCATTTCCGAACCACGAAAACACGCTTGACTTTCTTGAACCCTACTTTACTCAGTAAAACTGGGGTTTACAGGGGTATACCTTATATTTCTTATTTCTGCTCTAAAATATAGGTAGTGGGTAGTCGTAATAACCGCCTCTACCGCCTCATAGAGGCGGTTCTAACGAGTACCACAATCAATATTTTGGGCAGAAATAAGAAAAAAACACACATGATTTTTCGTCATAAAATCTTCATTTTTTTCTGTGAAAAAGAAATACTATGCATTTGTATAGGCTTGTTTTCGTAATGAATGCTTTATCTTTGCAAACAATGAAGATCCAGATCTTCGCTATTTGAACGCCCTTTGACCCGATCTGCCTCATGCAGACAGACACGTTTGTACCAGAATGAGCAGGCTTTACTCAGGCTCCGAACACACATTTGGGCTTGGCAGGACCCTTTCTTTGTTTGCATTTCTTCATTATTCTGTTGGTGTTTTTTTCAGTTCAAGCTCGCGCTGTCACACGATGGTAGTGGTAAAGGTGCTGCGCTGGTTGCCGCCGTTGCTATCAGACTCAGAGACAGTAAAAAACAGGATATGTCCATTGAAATGGATGAGGACTCAATATGACAGTCATCAGTCATAGTAGTTTAGAAAACGCACTTACCTCATCTCAGTGTTCTTCTTTTGAACCTTTCAAGATCATTTCACTTATATAGAGCCAATTGGTAATCAGATGTGAGTGAAAATCAGTATACCCGTTAAAATGCTGCAGGATTGATGCTTCAGGGCTGAGCATCTCACATAGTACCCGAGCCAGACGTGAACCTACCAAATGTTTTATTAGTGTGAGGGTTCTTGTCCATTAGGCCAAGGCGGTCAGTTGCAGTATTGAGGGTTGCATTTTGTGGTGATTGGGTAGAGTACATCAAAGCACTGACAGCACTGATGGATTGTAGGTTGGGTAAATGAGCCTGAACGGGGGACTTAGACCCATTCCTTCAAACCTTAAAGTCCAGGGGCCAGTTGTTTAAAGCATCGTTAGCTTAACGAACTCGTTGGTGGTCATATTGTTAAGTGTTCTAGCAAGTTTAATATTTAAAATTTTGGTACTTTTGTTGGAAAACTGTGAGCAGCTTTTGCAAATGCAAAAGCTGCTCACATTTTTCAGCAAAAATATTAGCGTATTTGCCATAATAAATGATTAAAGTTTTAACGGTAGTTAACTAATGAAGTCGTTAGTTTTGAACAGCTGGCGCCTGTATTTTAAGAAAACAGTGTAGACCCTGATCAAACACCACGTCTGATCAGACACTCTTGGGCAAGCCCAACACTTTATTCCATATTCTATAGATTATCCTCTTACACAACACCCTGGCCTCACATCAATAACAGTAGATCGGCTATTTTCTATTAATAACCCATACCTGGATTTCCTTCAAATCAGTGGTGGTCATGTGGACAGCAGAACTGAAGAGCTTCTGTGCTTAGTAACTTTGGGTCGATTGGCAAACAATCGACTCAATAATGGGAATGAAAACGCCGTCATTACAGGTGTCTCTTTCAGAGATAGTTTGTCTCCCATTTCAATAGGGTGTCTGCTCTAAACAGGAGCAAATTCTTCCCTTAAAGTGGAGGTATGTAAGAGCAGATCCTTCGCACAGGAATTATGTTTATAGGAAAGTGAAGAATAAATTCAGAGAGTTGTCTAAAATGGTGGAAAAAATAACAGATTTATCCATTTTCCGTTAGGGGTTTAGGGATGAGGATGGGTGGGACATTTTTACTTTTTAGAAACATACGTTATGATACCAGATAGAATCACCCCATTATGAAAACATGCCTATTCAAATACATTGCAAATTCTACCGCCGAAAAATGAAAAATTTCAGATGCAAAATTGTGGTATTTTTCTTATTTCTGCTCAAAATATAGATTTGGGGTACTCGTTAGAACCGCCTCATCGAGGCGGTTCTAACGAGTACCCAAAATCTATATTTTAGAGCAGAAATAAGAAAAATAAGGTTTACCCCTGTAAATCCCAGTTTTTCTATATAAAATTGGGGTTCAAGGGGATAAAAATTATATAGGCGTGTTTTCGTGATGCCTTTCAGGCTTTCACATTTTTAGGGTTATAAAAGTATTGAAAGTGGTTAATTATTGTTATTCTGGTGATATTTCAGTATTTCTCATCAAACATTTTTATGTTTATATCCGTTTTACATGTCTTTACTTTCTGAACCAAAAATCCAAAAATGATCCCTATTTATTTTGTTTTTCGTTCTGGGTTTTTACGACCCTGTTAAGAAAATTTTACACATGAGCTGATCGTTATACAGAGTTTGTCGGGAACTGGAGTACCTACTGACTTTTTTCCTGATGAAAATATGGAATTCGTTTCTTACTTATACTCCAAAGATAGGTTTTGGCTGCTCGTTAGAACCGCCTCATTGGGGCGCTTCTGATGAGTACCCATAACCTATGTCTTTGAGCATTTCTATGAAAAACACTGTATATCCTTGTGTAAACTCCAGCTTTCCAAGGATGTTCATCTTTAGGGAGCTGTTTACCTGTTGAGTGATGAATAGAGTGATTAAAAGCCATATAGTGCTCACAACATAAAATAACTATCTTATAATATAAGGAGGAATATTTACATTCTTGAAAAGTGTCATTTATTGTTCTTTGTTTTTTTCTCATGATAGGTGCTGTTTCATTTTCACATCCATATGCTGATATATATTTTAATGAACATGAGCCAGGGCATATCAAATCAGACAAGAAGACCTGTGTGATCCAGCAATGACTCAGATCAGTCTACGCATGCTCAGTCTGCGCATGAGCACAGTCTGATCAGAGTCTTTGCTGTTCCTCTGGCCCTTCTATAGTCTCTGAGCTATCCTGATAGTGACACAGAAAGACATGGGTCAGACTGGCTAGATACACAGGCTGATCTGTGTCTTAGCTGGTTGCACTTGACTGCCTGTAGATAACACATCCGTGTGACATAGTGTATTCCTTCATATCTCAAGAAAAAAAAATCTGATGAAAACATGTGATATTTTTCTTATTTATTCTCCAAATGTAGGTTGCTGGTGCTCGTTAGAACCGCCTCATTGAGGCGGTTCTAACGAGTACCCACAACTTGTACTTGGAGCAGAAATAAGGAAAACAATGAATGCCCCTGTAAACCCAAATTTTCTCTCTATTTAAAGTGAGGTTTAGAGGAGTGCTCATTACATGGATTGTTAATGAGATGGGGGTTTTAATGTGGTCTGGCTCAATTATTATTTTCAATTGTATTGTTCAGTCATTTTCACCGAAATGGTTGGTTTGCCTTTCCAGTACCCCAAAATACTGTATATTTTCAGGGGGCATTGATTTTGCCTCTGACATAGGTTTCTTTATTTTTATTGGGTCTTAACATTTGTAACCTAACCTCCTGTTTGCTTTGCTTTAACATGTGCCTTTTACCCTTATTCTGTAGAGTAAACCTATTTTGCCTCACCCATTATCTGAATCTACCATATTTGAGGGGTGTTTGGGTGAGACAAAGGTGTTGAGTATTTTGCGTCACTGGGGCGTCCAACTCATATTGGCTAGCCAGCCGTTCTTTCAGCAGGTAAGGGAAGAGGGGCATGTTATTTCTTCTGTTTCTACACTTCCGTTCATCTTCCTCCCATCTCACACTTTCATCTCTACTATCTCTGTCTCTTTTCTGCCTTTCCCTGGGAGACGACACAAAAAGACCCATAAAGGTTGACGTGTCGTTACACCCTAAACAATCGATCAATCAATCTACTGTATTGCTTGCTCTGCTCAGTAGGATAAGGATTAACAGAAGTCCCTCCGAATATATGTCTGCTCTCATCATGTCAACCAGTCCGTGAAACGAAGACCCTCGTGCACCCCCACTTTATATAGAGAAAACTGGGGTTTATACGGGTCTATATTATTTTCCTTATTTCTGCTCTAAAACATAGGTTGTGGGTACTCGTTAGAACCGCCTCATTGAGGCGGTTCTAACGAGCACCCACAACCTATGTTATGAGTAGAAATAAGAAAAATATCGCAAATTTTCATCTGAAAATTAACCGTTTTGAAGAAGGTGCACGGGTGTGTTACCGTTAAGTCTGGAGAGTAAGATTATATCTCCTTTAAAAAGGAGTCAAAATGCCTAGAAACGACATGTACGTTACTAAAGACAGGCCATTCTGGTAGAAATAACTGGATATTATGATGTAATGTAGAGTATATTTTAAAATATTTGTATATATGGGAATATGTAAATATTGTAAAAATGTGTAATAATGTATATAATAGATGCTTTAGAGACCTTATGTGAGATTTGAATTGCCAAAGTATTTAATGTAGTTAAAATAATATCGCTGTTTCATACTAGACAATTCAATTTATAAGTTTCGATTGATTAAAATACTGTATTTATAAAATTTTGCTAAATTTGTTTGAGCTGTGCAGTGCGAAAGTGGAAGTGAAGACAATGATCAGAAAACCTGTTTTTGCCAATAACAATGGTCCAGAAGCGGTTCGAATGAGCACGGCTCATAGCAAACAATATCTGGATCATCAATTTGCTTTCTAATCATCACGAAAACATGCCCTATATAATTTTTAACCCTTTAACCCCACTTGTATACAGTAAAATTTGGGTTTACAGGGGTTTACATTATTTTTCTTATTTCTGCTCAAAATCATAGATTGTGGGTATTCGTTAGAACCGCCTCAATGAGTACCCACAATCTAGGTTTTGAGCAAATAAATGAAAAATATCAAAATTTATCTGAAAATTTTCATTTTTTGATGTTAAAATGTTCAATAAATTTGGATAGGCGTATTTTCATTATGTAATAATTTTTACAAGAATGGAGGTGTCCAATGTCAAAACTGGAAGAGTTTATTTCAGAAACAGGGTTGAAAGATTGAAACATATCGCCTAACATGCCATCACTGTCAGTATTAAAACCCTTTTAAAACTCAAATCATCATCATCATCATCATCATCATAAACAACAATAACAACATCGTTAAGTGTTTAATTTCCCCTCCTCTACCACCTTTTTCTATCTTCATAACAAAATATTGATCCTTCATCATCATCATCATCATCATCATCATCATCATCATCATCATCATCAATAACAACATCGTTAAGTGTTTAATTCCGCTCCTCTACCACCCTTGTTATCTTCATAACAACATGTTCATCATATCATAATCATCATCATAATCGTCATCATCGTCATCAATATTGCCATTATCATCAGCAGCATAATTTTCTTCGACTTCTCATTGTGATCATCATCAGCAGAATCATCTTTCTCTCCACTATCAACAGCAACAACCGAGCATAATCATTATCCTTGCCATCATTATCTTCCTAACAATCATCAGTATTACCAAGTCCAATCTATTTACCGTATTAGCGTCTATAAGTGCACACAAAGGGCATTTCAAGAAAAAGGTTTAACCCTTATCTTGCTGTTCACAACAACCCCTATCTTTGCAAACAGTGTAGATCCAGATCAGACGGCTTCTGAAGAAGCCATCTGATCAGGATCTACACTGTTTGACATTCAGTTTATGAATTCGTGGGAATAAATTACATCAAGTAATCTGATTGGTTCAAAGTCAGAAATAGGTGTGGCTAAACTGAAAATTCAGCAAGAGAAGGGTTAACAAGGGCAGATTATTTTATGCATTTTAGAAGTCAATGTTGCCTGTAAACTTTTTCTGTCATATTTTACACTTGTCTGGTTGTGTTTCATTGATATTTGATCAATATGACTGAAGGTGTGGATGACTGCAGGAAAATCAGAAGATCAATAATTTTTTATGACATACTTATTCTATAGTTATTAAATAAAATTCTTATAAAACATTGCAGGTGCATTTTTGAAAACGTTAAGAACACCGTGCGGTAATTGGTTGATTTTGTTTGATTTGAGGTTAAACGTCCCCGTCAACACTGTAAAGGTCATTTTGGAGACGTTGCTTCCAGTTTTGTGGGACTTTTACCCGTCATTGAGATCAAATGACATCTCAAGCCCTGTCGCCCAATGAAACCAATAGGGTTTATTAGCATGGACGGTCCGCCTCGCACCGCAGTTCCTGGACAGGCTTAATTCTCTAAGCGGTTTACCAGTACTAGTGTGCGGGCCGGATTCAGCGGTAATTGGTTGAATACTGTATCTTTGTTATTGTCATAACGATAACACACCCGCGCGACATAGTGCATTTTTCACATCTCCAAAATGGCTACTTTTCGGATGAAAATTCATGATATCTTTCTTATCTATACTGCAAACATAGGTTGTGGGTGCTCGTTAGAACCGCCTCATTGAGGCGGTTCTAACGAGTACCCACAACCTATGTTTTGGAGTAAAAATAAGAAAAATAATGTTTACCCCCGTAAACCCCAGTTTTCTCCATACAAAGTTGGGTGTAAGGGGGTGTTCATTTCACGGACTTGTTTACGTGATGCATCACATACATGTAACACCAGGAGGAGTTCTGATGATAATGTTAGGATATGCCATGTTTTCTTATTTCACCATAAAAAAAACAACCGCCCCCGCCCATCGGGGCTTGGAGAAATACATGGGTTACTTCCACGCAGAGCTTTAACTGGCCACACATGACTGAGAAGGACTAAGCCTGCCCAGGCAAAGTGTTGTGAGTCAGACCGTCCAGTGCATATAACCCTATTGGTTTCATTGGGCGGCAGGGCTTGAGATGTCATCTCCGTGTTGGATAAAAGTCCCACAAAATTGGAAGCAACATCTACAATATGACTTAATTAGTGTTGATGGGGTCATTAAACCTCAATTCAAACAAACAAAACCATAAAAAACATATGTTGTGGGTACTTTTTCACCCAACCATAGCAACAAATAAGGTTGGAATTTTGTAAAAACTGAAGGATAGTTTTTGTCAATTCTCAATAAAACCTGTTGTGGGACGAGGCGGTTTTAATGAATACCCATAACATAGGTTTATATGGAGAAATAAGCAAAACTATCCTTCAGTTATCACAAAATAAGCATCCTATCTGTTGATATGACTTCATCTAAAGAACCTTTAACAAAACCGAGGCATTAGTATCACTCACGTAAAAGGAGACACTGGGTAAATTGAAGGATAATTTTGTAAATTCTTTCCAGAAGTCCATACTCAGTATATTTGCTAGGATCCAGTCAGTTAGGCAATTCTAGCAAGCTGGTTCTCGAGATGGTTCTCGGCTGGTATACTCATGAACCCATTTCGGAGGAAACCCCTAAAAGGGTACCCTGGCAAACAGTGCAGGCCCAGATCAGATGCCGCAGAACGCGGCATCTGATCAGGGCCTCCACAGTTTGCTAAATGTTTAGCCATTTTCCAAAACAATTTTGAAGAAAACACAACCTGACACCCCTAAATTTTAAAATGGACTCATGCTATATATATATAAGGTGGAAGATTCCATTTGGTACAAAAAGGGTTAATCGTCAAAAGATTCTTTTGTCTAGAATAACGTTTGCTTTCTGCAAAGACAAGACACAAATGAGGTGCATGTTGATAATATTATTTCACACTGAAATAAGACGCAAATCACAACAATTGTCATCTGCTTTGATGTCTGCTGGTTACTGTTGCAAATATTGTGGACCCAGTTTGATCACGGTCCACACTGTTTGCCTGTATGCAAAAACATGTTTGGAAAGTTTGCAGATGCAGAAAATGACATAAACAGATGGCATTTTAGATACATAAAAGTGCTAACAAATATTGAAATATGTACATCTTGTTGTTATATGTTTGTTATGGGATACATGCTAATGTTATATCTGATACATGCTAATGTTATATCTGGTTATGAAATAAAAAGTTCTAGAGATAGGTTTTTGTATATCTTTACTTTTTAGCCAGTTGAAAAGTGTACAATGATGTCAATAAACTAAGGATTAGAAGATATAATCCTCAGGATGAAAGGCAGGGAGATTTTTAACGGCGGCCCCACATTGCCTTTACAGTTAAATATGTTCCATAAAAAGGCAGTCTTCTGGAAGCAATTGAGGCAGTTCTAACGAGTACCCACAACCTATGTCTTGGAGCAGAAATAAACAAAATAACGTATACCCGTAAACTCCATTTTTCTCTATATAAAGTGGGGTTTAGGGGGTGTTCAGTCCACAGACTTGTTCACGTGATGGAACTGAATTACCTAGTCGAGGTAATTCTAACGAGTATTTTCACTCAGAAACCTATACTGCTGGAGCAACTTTAGAACCATTAACCCATTTAGTGCCAGAAACCCCTGGCAAATAGTGCAGAATGCGACATCTGAGCAGGGCTCCACTGTTTTCTCAAAGTTCGGTAATTTTCCAAATAAATTTTGATGAAAACACAACACATCATTATATATTTTAAACCCCCATGAACCCCACTTTTATATAGTAAAACTTGGGTTTACAGGGGTAAACCTTATTTTTCTTATTTCTGCTCTAAAATATACATTGAGGCGGTTCGAACGTGTACCAACAATCTACATGTATATTTTGAGTAGAAATAAGAAATATATCAATTTTTCATCTGAAAATTTCGTTTTCAGGGGGTAAAATTCACAATGTATTTGAATACGCGTGTTTTCGTACTGCTGTCAACCCTAAATTTTTAAATGAACTTCCTGCTATATGTAAGGTGGAAGATTCCATTTGGTACTAAAAGGGTGAAAATGAGTTCAAGAAAGGGATTGTTCGTGCCACTGAGGGTTATTTATAGCACTATGTCAGAATTATTTGGGTATAACTGTTGGATGATCTGTCAAATAGAGGTATTTTCTGTGTACTCATTAGAATCACCTCATAGAGGCTTTTCTAATGAGTACATACAACATACCGCAGCCCTTGCCAACAAAACTAGCCTTTACGAAAACACGCCTATTCAAATATATTGAAACTTTTGCCACAGAAAATTTTCAGATAAAAACTTATTTTAGTTTATACTAATTTATTTTAGTTGGATTGCAATGAAAGCTTCAAGCTTATTGAATCGCTCTCGAACACTCATTCCGGGTGTTTTCAAGCACGCGAGAGAGAGAGGCAGTGGCTTTTACACCACTGCTACCCATTTACACCTGGGTGGAGTGGGGCAGTTTTCATATTTCTGCTGAAAAAAATAGATCGTGGGTACTCGTTAAAACCGCCTCGACGAGGCGGTTCTAACGAGTACCCACAATCTATGTTTTTGAACAAAAAATAAAAAAAAAAAAAAAAAAAAAGGGCCATGATGGCCCTGGATCGCTCACCTGATCCACACTGTAGGAATGAAATGGTGGTAATACAGTAAGGTGTCTTGTCAGAAGGAAAATACAGGCCAAATATGAAGGTTCTATCTCAAATGGTTCAAAAGTTATGATAAAGTAGGTCAAAGGTCAAGGTCACAGATCAAACTTTTTGGTATGGATGTGAAGCCATTGTCACAAGAAATATAGATGCCAAATATGAAGGCTCTATCTCAAATGGTTCCAAAGTTATGATTAAGTAGGTCACAGATCAAGGTCAAGGTCACAGTTCAAATTTTTTGCATGAGTGGGAAGACCTTTTCACAAGGAACATACATGCCAAATATGAAGGCTCTACCTTAATGATACAAAAGTTATGACAAAAACGATTAAAAAGGTCAAGGTAAAAAATTTTGCATGGTTGAGAAGCCCTTGTCACAAGGACCCTAAATGCCAAATATGAAGGCTCTATCTTAAATGGTTCAAAAGTTATAAGAAAGAAGGTCAAAGGTCATGGTCACATGTCAAAATTTTTGTGTGGGTGAAAGTCGTTGCCACAAGGAACATACATGACAAAGATGAAGGCTCTACCTCAAATGGTTCAAAAGTTATGATAAAGTAGGTCACATGTCAAGGTCAAGGTCACAAGTCATTTTTGTATGACACAAGAAAACTACATGCCAAATATGAAGGCTCTATCTCAAATGGCCAAAGTAGATCAAAGGTCACGGTCATAAGACAAAATTTTTGTATTGGTGGAAAGACCTTTTCACAAGGAACATACATGCCAAATGTGAAGGCACCATCCCAAATGGTTCAAAAGTTATGATAAAGTAGGTCAAATATCAAGGTAAAGGTCACATTTTATGTATGAATAGGAAACCCTTGGCGCAAGGAACCTACATGCCAAATATGAAGGCTGTATCTCAAATGCTTAACAAGTTATGACAAAGTAGGTCAAAGGTCTAGGTGATGGGTCAAAATTTTGGAATGGCTGGGAAAGCCTTGTCACAACGAACATACATGCCACATATGAAGGCTCTATCTCATATGGTTCAAAAGTTATGATAAAGTAGGTCACAGGTCAAGGTCACAGGTCAAATATTTTATATGAGTGGGAAGCCCTTGTCATAAGGAACCTACATGCCAAATATGAAGGCTCTGTCGCAAACGGTTAAAAAGTTATGACAAAATAACCTAGTGATCTACTTTTTGATTTGACATGACCCATATCTGAACTTAACAGAGATATTGTCCAGCTGATCATTCTGTGCAAGTTTTATGATGAATGGACTAAATCTTTTGGCCTCTTGGAGTTTTCACAACGTTTTTCTATGATTTGACCTGCTGACCTACTTTTTGAATCAACATGACCCATATTCAAACTGGATCCAGATATTGTCAACATGATCATTCTGAGCAAGTTTGATGACGATCGGACCAAAACATGGGCCTCTAGTGTGTTCACAAGGTTTTTCTATGATCTGACCTACTGACCTACTTATTGACCGGACATGACCCATATTCGAAATTAACAGAGATATTGTCAAATTATCAATCTGAGCAAGTTTGATTAGGAACAGACCAAAACTGTGGCCTCTAGAGTGTTCACAACATTTTTCTATGATTTGACCTACTGACCTACTTTTTGACCCAAAATGACCTGTATTCAAACTTGACCGAGATATTGCCAGGATGATCATTCTGAGCAAGTTTGATGATGATCAGACGAAAACTGTGGTCTCTAGTGTGTTCACACGGTTTTCTACGATTTGACCTACTTTCTGACCCGACATGACCCATATTCGAACTTGACCTAGATATTGTCAAGCTGATCATTCTGAGCAAGTTTGATGATGATTAGACTAAAATTGCAGTCTCTAGGGTGTAAACAAGGCTTTTCTATTATTTGACCTACTTTTGACCCCACATGACCCATATTCGAACCTGACCTAGATATTGCAGAGATGATCATTCTGAGCAAGTTTGATGATGATTCGACCAAAACTGTGGCCTCTAAAGTATTGACAAGGTTTTCCTTTGATTTGACCTGGTGACCTACTTTTTGACCCGACATGACCCATATTCAAACTCGACCGAGATACTGTCAGGATGACAATTCTGAGCAAGGGTGAGGATGATTGGACCAAATCTGTGGCCTCCAGAATGTTAACAAGGTTTTTCTATGATTTGACCTACTGACCTATTTTTTGACCCGGCATGACCCATATTCAAACTTGACCAAGATACTGTCAGGATGATCATTCTGATCAAGTTTAAGGATGATTGGACCAAAACTGTGGCCTCTAGAGTGTTAACAAGGTTTTCCTTTGATTTGACCTTGTGACCTACTTTTTGACCCGACATGACCCATATTCGAACTTGAACGAGATATTGCCAGGATGATCATTCTGAGCAAGTTTGAGGATGACTAGACCAAAACTGTGGCCTCTAGAGTGTTAACAAGGTTTTCATTTGTTTTGACCTGATGACCTACTTTTTGACCCGGCATGAGACATATTTGAACTCGACCGAGATATTGTCAGGATGATCATTATGAGCAAGTTTGAAGATGATTGGACCAAAACTGTGGCCTCCAGAGTGTTAACAAGGTTTGACCTACTGACCTATTTTTTTGACCCGGCATGACCCATATTCAAACCTGACCAAGATACTGTCGGGATGATCATTCTGATCAAGTTTGAGGATGATTGGACCAAAACTGTGGCCTCTAAAGTATTGACAAGGTTTTCCTTTGATTTGACCTTGTGACCTACTTTTTGACCCGACATGACCCATATTCGAACTTGACCGGGATATTGCCAGGATGATCATACTGAGCAAGTTTGAGGATGACTGGACCAAAACTGTGGCCTCTAGAGTGTTAACAAGGTTTTCATTTGATTTGACCTGATGACCTACTTTTTGACCCGACATGACCCATATTCGAACTTGACCGAGATATTGTTAGGATGATCACTCTGGGCAAGTTTGAGGATGATGGGACCAAAACTGTGGCCTTTAGTGTTAACAAGGTTTTCCTTTGATTTGACCTGGTGACCTACTTTTTTGACCCGACATGACCCATATTCGAACTTGACCCAGATATTGTCAGGATGATCATTCTGAGCAAGTTTGAGGATGACTGGACCAAAACGGTGGCCTCTAGAGTGTTAACAAGGTTTTCATTGGATTTGACCTGGTGACCTACTTTTTGACCCGACATGACCCATATTCGAACTTGACCGAGATATTGTCAGGATGATCATTCTGGACAAGTTTGAGGATTATGGGACCAAAACTGTGGCCTCTAGAATGTTAACAAGGTTTTCATTTCATTTGACCTGGTGACATTCTTTTTGACCCGACATGACCCATATTCAAACTTGACCCAGATATTGTCAGGATGATCATTCTGAGCAAGTTTGAGGATGACTGGACCAAAACTGTGGCCTCTAGAGTATTAACAAGGTTTTCCTTTGATTTGACCTGGTGACCTACTTTTTAACCCGACATGACCCACTTTCAAACTAGACTGAGATGTTGTCATGATAATCATTCTGAGGAAGTTTGATGATGATTGGACCAAAACTGTGGCCTCTAGTATGTTCACAAGAAAAAGTTTACGCACGACGGACAACGGACGACGAACGACGACGCCTGGACATCTCACAGTCACAAAAGCTCACCATGACCTTTGGTCAGGTGAGCTAAAAAAATAGATCGTGGGCATTCGTTAGAACCGCTTCGACGAGGCGGTTCTAACGAGTACCGACAATATATGTTTTTGAACAGAAATATGAAAAATAATGTTAACACTGGTAAAATCCAGTTTCACTGTATAAAATTTGGGTTTCAGGGGGTCATAATTGTGTAGGTGTGTTTTTGTGCTGCCTATTTATGTTTTATCTTGAGCAAGTATATATATCACCATCTAATCTGCTCTTGTTGTTTTTTGTTTAATTTCAGGTTTAAAGCCGCCCCACTCCGTCACGAAAACACACCGATATAATTTTGTCCCCCCTCGAACCCCACTTTTTTTAGTAAAACTGGGGTTTGCAGGGGTGAACCTTATTTTTCTTATTTCTGCTCTAAAATATAGACTGTGGGTACACGTTAGAACCGCCTCGATGAGGCGGTTCTAACGAGTACCCACAATCTATATTTTAGGCTGAAATAAGAAAAATATCACAATTTTTCATCTTAAAATTTTCATTTTTTCGGCGATAAAGTTTACGATGTATCTGTATAGGCGCGTTTTCGTAATGCGTCAACATATCTGATGTCATTTTGGAGACGTTGCTTCCCATCCCGACATTGAGGTGAAATGACATCTCAAGCCCTGCCGCCCAAACAAACCAAACAAGTTTATATGTAGGGACGGTCCGACTCTGCCTGGAAGCACCATACAGCCCAATCTATTTCTCGAAGCCCCGAACCTACCAGGATCGGCAACATTCTTTCTTGGAGATTGAACATGAAATCTTTTCTATGGTCATTCTCTCCCTTCCGCTGATTCAAGGAGGGCAGTTGTCTGTTTCTGGCGAAAGAATGTGCACTGTACTGGTTAACCGCTTATGTATAAGCTAGCCCAAGAAAAGTGTGGATAGGTAAACTGACCGGCTGAAAAAAATGACTTAAAATAGTGTTGACTGGGCCGTTAAACCCCAATACAAAGAAACAAACAAAATTAATCTTAGACGGAGCATGTTTTCGTGATTTAAGTCTGTCCATAAGGTGATCTTCATGTAGTAAAATTGGGGTATACAGGGGTAAATTTTTTTTTTTTTTATTTCTGCAGGAGAAATAAAAATCACAATTAAATTTTCATTTTATTCGTCAAGAAATGATACATATTCTAAGGGAAAGAATCCAAATAACGAAAGGCAGACAAGCGCAATCAGGATTGTCAGCTCTTTTAACTTTTAATCACACATTTGTGGGACATTTGCGCAGGCCAAACTCTTAGACCAGACTGCACATCAGCAATTTATCAATTTCCTATTTTAAGGAGCTCAGGGTTCAGTTATTCAAAGGATCGCTTGTTAGTGGTGAAATTGTTAGCTGTTCTAGTAAGTACAATATCTAATACAGTGGTCTTTTTTTTTTCAGAAAAAATGGCAACTTTTGCAAAAGCTGCTCACATTTTCTCAGCAAAAATATGAGCACATTCACCATATTAAATGATCAAAGTTTTAACAATACGTTAACTAACCTGTCGTTAGTTTTGAGCAATTGGCCCATGTTTATATTGGGTTAAGCAATTTTTAACCCATAAAATGCTGATCACGACAATTGTGGTCTGCTTTGACGTCTGAGTGTTACTTTAAAAAACATATTGCCTGTACGCAAAAATATTTTTAAAAAGTTTGCCAAAACCTTTAGCAGACGGCATAAACAGACGACATTTTCAGATGTAGTTTTTCTCGGCGACTTAAGAATTCAATATTGACAAAATAAATAAACACAAAAAACACTTTCTGGTAGTCTGGTCAGTGTTTTCGCGCTGCGGTCTGTGTTTAGTATTTAAAGATAAAAACAATGCGAAGGCCATGTTCTCATCCATTGCTCTGATGTTCGCCGTATGTTTAGTATATGAAGATAATCAATCGAGACTGCTAGGGACCCTTTCCTCATTTGTCACCAAAATTGGACGCACAGTCTGATCAGAGCCTTCGCTTAGCGACATATGTGCAGCAACTGGAGATTATAAATCGCAAGTGCGAATTCTTATACAATGACAATCAATATAAGTCTTCGGACAAGCGTGCCCAGCAAACACACAGATCAGCCGGCGCGTATACGCAGCTTTATCAGAGTCTTTGCTGTGCGTTCCGTGGACGTATCACGTTAAACAGTTCATGAAATAAGCAGCCCTCTAAAATCCATCTTATGTATAGAGGATCTTATATGAGTGCTTATGTATTATTGAATTTATTAAACGAGTTGAGGAAAAGGGATAAAATGCGAGGCTTTGCCGAGCACGAGTTGAGGAAAAGCGATAAAATGCGAGGCTTTGTCGAGCATTTTATTCCTTTTCCTCAACGAGTTTAATAAATTCAATAATACAAGAGCACGAATGTAAGATTCTATTTATCATATGACATTTAAAACGTATTTTATTTACGATTATTTACAAAAATCTCAATATTCCGCCATCAGTAAACGCGATATCGTTAAGGACGTCGTACATGTAACGTTACGGGACGTATCTAGCTAATTTGCATTTTTAATCCACTAGTGGATTATCGAAAATATTACATGGCGTTATCACACTCTCTTACGCGACGTCACATGATAAATAGAAAACTGAGGTGAACGGGGTATACATTATTTTTCGTATTTATGCTACAAGACATAGTGCGTCAGAATGTACTGTTTGATCTGCAACATATGACCGAAAGTCTAACTGACATTGAAAAGCGTAGTGTGTCTCTAAGGCGGAGTAGCCGTAAAACGGAATTTGCGATCGTAAAATCAAAGATTTGTCTCCTAAAATGATATTTTCAATACAGAATGCATTTCCGCCCCGGCCCATCGGGGCTTTGAGAAATAGATTGGGCTGCATGATGTTTCCATGCAGAGCTGAAACCGACTGCACATGGGTACTGGTAAACCGCTTAGAGGTTCTAAGTCTGCCCAGGAAAAGTGGTGCGAGTCGGGCCGTCCATGCCTATAAACCCTGTTTGTTTCAATGGGCGGCAGGGCTTTAGAGGTCATTTCATCTCAGTGTCGGGTAAAAGTCCCACAAAATTGGAAGCAACGTGTCCAAAATGACGTATACAGTGTTGCCGGGGACGTTAAACCTCAAATCAAACAAACAAACAGAATGCATTTATCCATTTACTTTTATACGTTTTTTTCTTCCTTATTTATTTATTTGTTTATTTATTTCTTTGTTTGTTTAGTTTTTATTATCTGTACAATGGGGCAAGCGCTGTGAGCTACATACACTCACGAAAAGTGACGTTACCTGTTGACGTCAGGTTTCCGACAGTATATATTTTGTAACTTTATCCAATCAGGCGTCACGCTATAAACGCAAGTGCATTAGACTTTCGCTTAGCACATAACGAAACACGCATATGCAAATACAATGTAAATTTTACACCTAAAATATGAGGATTTTAATATGAAAAATTGTGATATTTTTAGCTCAACTGACCACGATCGGACTTTGTCCGTCGTCCGAACGTGCGTGCGTCCGTCGTCAACTTTTGCTTTAAACGACTTCTTCTCCAAAACTGCTGGACAGATTTTGAAATAATTTCACAGTAATGTTCCTTGGGTGACCCTGTACCGAAATTGCTCAAATCGTTCCGCTCGGGTGAACAAGATGGCCGCCAGAGCTAAAATAGAAAAATCTTTAAACAACATCTCCTCCTTAACCACAGGAAGGTTCCTTGGGTGACGCTCAAACGGTCCCGCTCGGATGAACAATATGGCCACCAGAGCTAAAAATAATAATAAAAAAAAAAACCTTTAAAAGACTTCTCTTCCTTAACCATTGGATGGATTTTAAAGTAACTGCACAGGAATGTTCATTGGGTGACCCCCTACCAAAATTGTTCAAACTGCTCCTCTCGGATGAATAAGATGGCCGCCAGGGCTGAAAAAAAACATCAAACGACATCTGCTCCTTAACCAGTGGATGGATTTCGATATAGTTTCACAAGAATGTTTCTTGAGTGACTCTCTACCAACCTTGTACAAATCGTTCCGCTTGGATGAACAAGATGGCCACCAGAGCTTAAAACAGAAAAAAAAAACTTTAAAAGACTTCTCCTTCTTAACCAGTGGATGGTGTTCGAAATAATTTCACAGGAATGTTCCTTAGGTGACTCTCTACTAAAATTGCTCAAAGCATTCTGCTCTGATGGACAAGATCGCCACCAGAGCTAAAAATACACAAAAAAAACCTTTAAATGGTGTCTGCTCGATGGATTTCGAAATAATTTCACAGGAATGTTCATTGGGTGACCCTGTACTAAAATTGCTCAAAGCATTCTGCGCTGATGGACAAGATCGCCACCAGAGCTAAAATACAAAAACCTTTAAATGGCATCTGCTCCTTAACCAGTGGATGGATTTCGAAATATTTTCATAGGAATGTTTCTAAGGTGACATCATACCTAAAATGCTCAAAGCGTTCTGCTCCGATTACCAAGATGGCCTCCAGAGCTAAAAAAAATAATAATAATAAAAAACAAACTTTAAACGACTTCTTCTCCTTAACCATGGATGGATTTCAAAATTGTTTGTTTGCTTGATTTTAGGTTTAACGTCCCCGCCAACACTATAAAGGTCATTTTCGAGACGTTGCTTCCATTTTTGTGGGGCTTTTACCCAACATTGAGATGAAATGATATCTCAAGCCCTGCCGCCCAATGAAACCAATAGAGTTTATACATGTAAGCACGGACGTTCCGATTCGCACCGCATTGCCTGGGCAGACTTAGATTCTGTAAGCGGTTTACCGGTACTCGTGTGCGGGTTGGTTTCAGCTCTGTGTGAAAGCATCATGCAGCCCGTCTATTTCTTCAAGCCCCGATGGGTGGGGCCTATAGGATTTCAAAATAATTTCACAGGAATGTTCCTTGGGTAACCCTCGATTAAAATTGTTCAAACAATTCTGCTGGGATGAGAAAGGTGGCCGCCAGAGCTAATAATAGAACAAACTTTTAAATCAATTCTCCTGCTTAACCAGTGGATGGATTTCAAATTAACCCTTATCTTGCTGTTCACGACAACCCCTATCTTTGCAAACAGTGTAGATCCAGATGAGATGGCTTCTTCATGGCTTCTGAAGAAGCCATCTGATCAGGATCTACACTGTTTGACATTCAGTTTATGAATTTGTAGGAACAAATTGCATCAAGATATTTGATTGGTTAATAGACAGAAATGGGTGTGGCTTAAATGAATATTCAGCAAGATAAGGGTTAATTTCATAAGATGATTTCTTGGCTGACACTCTTCCAAAATTATTACTCAAACCATTGTGCTTAGATGGACAAGATGGCCACCAGAGCTAAAATTATAAAAGCCTCCTTGGGGCAACAAAAATTGCTCAAACCCTCTACTCCACCATAACTATATACAATTTCATTTGTACAATATGGATCAGGTGAGCGATCTATGGCCATCATGGCCCTCTTGTTCTTATTTCTGTTCAAAGAGGCGGTTCTAACAAGTACCCATAGTCTATAGTTTAGAGCAGAAATAAGAAAATTAAGGTTTACCCCTGTATACATGTGGGGGCTCACAATTGTATAGGTGTGTTATCGTGATGTGATGGTGTGGCGCCCAAAAGGGTTACTCATCTGACAGCTTTCTGTCATTTATTTTGACATCTATGTTGAGCTATCTAGAAAATAGTCTTGAACCTGGACTTTAGGGTTATGGATACTCCTTCAAAAGTATCTTTGACTCCCATGTCAATAGGGGTCAACTATTAAAGGGAAGAATTTGCTCCTAAGGAGCAAATTCTTTCCTTTAAGAGTAGACCCCCTTTTCAGTGGGAAAAGAAATTATTAAAAAGCGAACGGGAAGTCCCGAAAGTTGTCTCCCTTTGAAAAATGGCGGGAAAATATTCCCCATTAATTAACCCTCAAATTCCAGTAAGCAAACAGTCCAACCCCAGATTAGGTATTCACTAACAGTCAAAGTCCTGTCCAGATCGATTTCACAAGTACATGTAACCCGCTTTACAAAAAAGACTGCCCTCCCAAAGATAAGAATATCGTGGCAAAAATCTTTTCCTGGATTTCGTACAAACCTTTGATAGTCACGTGGACAAAAGCAACGTAAAGGTACTGTGCTTAGTGACGTTGGGTCGATTTACAAACGATCGATTGGAAAAGAGGTGTTTTATCAGTGCTACCTACATGTATGTCGAATGACCACTGGTGGGTATTTTTTGGGTCGCTTTACAAAAGGGGTGTTTTATCAATGCTAGAATGGCCACTGACTTCATCAGGAAATCACGCCTATATAATTTTGACCCCCACTTCAACCGAACGTTTATATATTAACACTGGGGTTTACAGTGGTAAACCTTATTTTTATTATTTCTGCTCAAAATATAGATTGTAGGTGCTCGTTAGAACCGCCTCGATGAGGCGGTTCTAACGTGTATCCACAATCTATATTTTGAGCAGAAATAAGAAAAATATCATAATTTTTCATCTTAAAATTTCCGGGTTTTTTTTTCGGCGGTAAAATTTACAATGTATTTGTATAGACGTGTTTTCTTAATGTGTCTAACAGGGGAAGAGGCCACCAGTATACAATGGGATATGCATAGTTATGATATAATAAAAATCTAAAACGTGAAAGAAACTTCCTTGTTGAAAGAAAAAGCAAGTCGTATAACATTGCACAGAATGAAATACGAACATACAAATTATTATTTCTTAATTAGAAAATCTATTTCTATATTGAACAGACATAAAGGACTCAAATTATTCAAACACTTCGGTCTGCATATTGGACGGTAAGTTGGTAGTAATATGCATTTTTATGTGAAATATCATGTTGCATTTTATAATAATAATAATAATAATAATAATAATAATAATAATAATAATAATAATAATAATAATAAAAATGAATAATAAAATATTATTATTCAATCATTATTTGCGTGTTTGGTAACTATACTGACCGGAAATAGAAACTATACACTTTTAAATTGTCTCGCCTGACAAAACAAGTGGATAATTCAGTTACAAATTGCTGATTAAGGATTTGACTAACTACAGACATGAATCCTGTAACAATTTAAAGAAAATCTGGTGTTCAAAATAAAAGTGTTTGGGGAAAATGTAAAAAAGTGCATTTTTCACAAAATCTGTTTGTAATCGAATTTTGACTTCACCATTTTTCCGTATAGGTAATAAGTTAAAAGCAAGGAATAAAAAAATAACATAAAATCTAAAAATTATCGAGAAACCACATTTTATTGAAATCTCAAAAACTGTTTTTTCAGCGAAATTTTCAAAATAATGTTTCAAGCCCAAAATCGACTCAAAAGTGCCTTCAATCGTTTTAGCATCTTCAGCTGTGTCTTAAATATTCACACCGTACAACCGGCTGCGTCGAAGACAGATTACTGTCTCTAAGACAGATCGCGGAAAACGTTTCATAGAAAGGGTAGGTGAAGTTTTTTTGTTTGTATAAATCGAGAAGGCAATCTGTTGACTTTTGCTGCTATTGGAGAAGAAACTAAATGCCTGGAGATACCGCAGCAAAAGTCTGACTATATTTCAAAGCCAGATATGGCTTTTCCAGTTCGTTGAAAAATATTTTCATCGAAAATTTTATGAATTTTTGTTTTTGGCGTCAAGTGTACGTCTACACAACAAAATATGTTACATTTGCTTACTCATGCTAAAACTTCGATTATTCGACAGCATTTCTGCCAAATTGGACCGTATAACTCGGTTAAATAAACAAACTACGCCCCCCTAAAGAGACCAGGTGTCCAAAAAAATGCTGTCTCTAACTACAGATTGTTTTTTATACGACTGTCCACCAACACAGATCAGAGATTTCGAAGGCTAACATTGATGACAGATCAGAATTTTGGTTACATCTTCAATAAAGAAAAATTTTGGATGACTTAACACTGGCAACTTCAATGGAAGCTATTTCATGCCAGCTCCAGGGCATTACTTGTAATAATGCTGCAATTGAGTAACATAGAGGCTGCTCTCTAATCATTTATATTTCCTGCCAACACACAAATTGTGCAATCAGTAGAAGCCTCCGTGGTGTAGTGGTTATGCTACTAGCCTTGTAAACCAGGATTCGCGGGATCGATCCCGGGCTTCTCCAGACTTTCGGATGTGTCTTTAAACCGAGGTCCCGTCTCCTTAGGTGACCTTAGCTGTTAGTGGGATGTACAACTCTCTCTCTCTCTCTCTCTCTTTCTCTCTCACTCTCTTGTACAATAAGTAAACGTCTGAGGCGTTATTTGTTTAATTTTCTTCTGCCTGTGCTTTTTCTTTCCTTGATGTTACAGGACTCAGAAATTTCTGTGTTGTAATTAGTTAGGGATTCGATATTGAAAGTAAGCAGCTGACGTTCGTGCGAATATCTGGTTGTGCCATTTTTTACCATCAAATGCCATGTATTTTTATTGCACGAACAAGGTAGCACAATGCAATAATGAACCTTAAATAGGTCGTTATGCAAATGGTGCAGAGACGACCATGTACAACAAGATGAGTAAATTATAGAAAATACGCCTATAAAAATACAATATAACCCACAAGCGGCGCCGAGTGAATTAAAGTTAACCCTTTTTGTACCAAATGGAATCTTTCACCTTAAATATGGCAGGAGTCCATTTCGATATTTAGGGGTGTCAGGCTGTGTTTTCTTCAGAATTTATTCAGAAAATGGTTAAGCTTTTTACAAACATTGTAGGCCCTGATCAGACGCCGCATTACCGCCTTCTGAAGTGTCTGATCTGGGCCTGCACTGTTTGCAAAGGTACCTCTTTAAGGGTTTCTGGTACTGAATTTGTTAACACAGACGCACGTACCATCTTGTTGTACATGGTCGCCTCTGTACCGTTTGCATTCTGAAGTGTCTGATCTGGGCCTGCACTGTTTGCAAAGGTACCTCTTTAGGGGTTTCTGGTACTAAATTGGTTAATACAGACTAACATACCATCTTGTTGTTCATGGTCGCCTCTGCACCGTTTGCATAACGATTTAATGTTCATTATTGCATTGTGCAACCTCGTTCGTGCAATAAAAATACATGGCGTTTGATGTTTAAAAAAAACGACACAACCAGATATTCGCACGAACGTCAGCTGTTTACTTTCAATATCGAATTCCTAACTACATAAGAACTTCGATGGCTCGAACACCGATGGCTCGTTTACTATGGATGAGTCGAACCCGTTCTTGAGCCCCTAGCGAAATCCTCTACATAAGAAACAGTGGGGGATATTTAAGGAGATTTTAGTCTGCTATCTTGCAAATGTATGCTGTGTGTACTCATTAGAATCGCCTCATTGAGGCAATTCTAATGAGTACACACAGCGTACATTTTCATTGTATAACACCGAAAAGATGTCTAAAAGTATCTCGTTATGCCTATTGGCAGTAACCCTCGGTGGCTCGAAGTGCCCATGTCTCGAACGGAATTTCGAGTTCCCAAAGGTGTTCGAGCCATTGAAGTTCGACTGTACATGTAATGTACAACACAGAGTGTCGCCCCCGCCCATAGGCGCTTGAAGAAATATATGGGCTGCATGATGCTTCCAAGCAGAGCTGAATTCGGCCCCCGCACTAGTACTGGTAAACCGCTTAGAGGATCTAAGCCCGTTCAGGAACCGCGGTGCGAGGCGAGGTTTAAAGACACATCCGAAAGTCTGGAGAAGCCCGGGATCAATCCTGCAAATCCTGGCCTTCATGCGGACTGAACAAATTATTTGTCTAAATCGCGGCGGAAGTAAGGGCGAGGATTGTGGCAACGTAAAATCGATTTAAGCCCCCCAGTGGAAATCATTCCACTGACCGTTCCAAGGCGGTTCTTCTGTGGCGATTTATTTATGTTGTTGTTTGTTACTAACTGTGTGTATCACTTGTGTCTTTTAATTTTGGATGGCCATATGGCCATTTTGTGGGAAAGTAACTGTCCTTATGGCCTTCCTTTGTTTAGGTGTCCATTATGGTCTGGTCGGTTAATGTTTGTATTTCTTTCCCTTTGGTGTCTTTGTTGGGTGGAGTAAGTTAATTGTATCGATTCCTGATCTTTGTTTTACTTCTACTTTACAAGGCAAGTAGCATAACCACTACACCACGGAGGCTTCTACTGATTGCACAATTTGTGTGTTGGCAGGAAATATAAATGATTAGAGAGCAGCCTTTATGCTACTCAAATTGCAGCATTATTACAAGTAATGCCCTGGAGCTAGCATGAAATAGATTCCACCCAAGTTGCCGATATTAAGTCATCCAGAATTCGTCTTTATTGAAGATGTAACCGAAATCGTCTGATCTGTCATCAATGTTAGCCTTCGAAATCTCTGATCTGTGTTGGTGGACAGTCGTATAAAAACAATCTGTACATAGAGACAGCATTTTTTTGGACACCTGGTCTCTTTAAGGGGGCGTAGTTTGTTTATTTAACCGAGTTATACGGTCAAATTTGGCAGAAATGCTGCTGAATAATCGTAGTTTTAGCATGAGTAAGTGAATGTGACATATTTCGTTGCGTAGACGTACACTTGACGCCGAAAACAAAAATTCATAAAATTTTCGATGAAAATATTTTTCAACGAACTGGAAAAGCCTTATCTGACTTAGAAATATAGTCAGAATTCTGCTGCGGTATCTCCAGGCACTTAGTTTCTTCTCCAATAGCAGCAAAAGTCAACAGATTGCCTTCTCGATTATACAAACAAAAAAAACTTCACCTACCCTTTCTATGAAACGTTTTCCGCGATCTGTCTTAGAGACAGTAATCTGTCTTCGACGCAGCCGGTTGTACGGTGTGATATTGATTAAAACAAAAACCGAATTTTAAGAAATGCCATACTTTTCGCTCACTTCCGGTGGTTTGGTCCAATATTTGAATGTCGATAACATTTCAACCGTTGTGAAAATTTTCATTTTGTTAACAATACTCCCAACGTTAGATGATGAGTAATAACTGGTTAAAATGGGAATCACATTCGCGACACAAACTGTTTGACTCAATGGAAACTTGAACAGCAAGATTTGGACCCTTACTTTGAACCTGTGGCTTTACCCGTTAAATCGTAGCTATCATTAAACATTTTATTCGATAAGTCAGACATGCTGCTGATGATAATTTATATAACTGGAATTCAAATTTCATTCAGACAATTTAAAAATGAGTATATAGTTTCTATTTCCGGTGAGTATATTATTGGTATCATGTACATGCCATGAGCATTACTAGTACAGTGGGCCTGCAGATAAAAATAATGACCTTATCAAAGGAGTCGAAGGCCCCCGCCCATCAGCGCATGGAGAAATAGATTGGGATGGCTTGGAGAAATCGATCTTCCACACAGAGCTGAAACCGACCACACATGAGTACTGGTAAACCGTTAAGGGGTCTAAGCCTGCCAAGGCAAAGCGGCGCGAGTCGGACCTTCCATGCATATTAACCATTTTGGTTTGTTTGGGCGGCAGGGATTGAGATGTCATTTCATCTCAGTGTCGGGTAAATGTCCCACAAAATTGGAAGTCACGTCTCCAAAATGACCTCAATAGTGTTGTAGGGGACGTGAAACCTCAATTCAAACAACAACAAACAACAACAACAACAAAACACTAATGATTTCATGGACCGGAGTGCCGAAACGCTTGTTAGCATGTAAATTAGGAGTCACCCGGGAAAACTCCACTTAATAAAGAGAAAGTGTTTATTGTAAACGTTCACACGCATGCAAAGCGCCTACAATGACCTATTGAGACGCAGTGTTTTTCATACTCCAATTCCGCGATGTCATATGATCATTAAGGGAAATGGGAACACCTTCAGGGGAGGCAATTCCTGCAAAAGTATTATGTCTCCCATGTCAATAGGGGTCAACTCTTAAAGGAAAGAATTTGCTCCTGAGGAGCAAATTCTTTCCTTTAAGAGTAGACCCCTTTTTACAGTGGGACAGGGCTTAAAGAAAAGCCAATGTTCAGGAAGTTCCGAAAGTTGTCTCCCTTTGAAAAATAGCGAAAAATCTGCTAAATGTTCCAATTTCCCTTAAAGACATATGCGGGTAATTCGCCATTTTTGTATAATCATCAAAAATGAACGTTATGTCAGAGCCAATGTTTTACCGTTGTTGGGTGAGGAAATGGTTGAAAGTCGTGGGACAGGTGTTGTTTTGGGCTCATTTTATTATTAAACATGTTCAGCTTGGCTATAAACTTCACGAAAGCAGCAACTTTGCAATTTTTAAAACTTTTAATTTTTCGACATTTACTCAGGATGAGATCTACCGAAATAGTTACAGACTTACTTAAATGATTTGTCGTGATACATATTATGGCAATCTAGTATTTACAAGTAAAATCCAAGATGTGCCATTTTTCTTAGAATTTACATGCAATTTTACCGTTTAATTTAACTGGGGGTAGGGGAACGGTTTGTTCAATAAAACAGAAATTAGCACGGTGACCCCTACTTTTCTTTTAATTTCCTTTTCACTGATAACATCTCCTAGAGAAAAAATCTTGTTTTATGAAAACTTCAATGTAGCATTTTTTCTGTATGGACCAAAATATTACAGAAAATGAATTATTTTTAAAGATATTTTGGGTGATGACAAAAATTGGTTTTGCAGAACTTTTTATGAGCTTGAAAAATAGGCTAAAGAAAAGCTGCAGTATCTTTTACTATATCATTCTGACGGAATTAAATGTTTTAAAGCCAGGCAAAAGTCATTTTTAGTTTAAACGTTTATTTATTTGTATAATACATAAAATACATATACTTAACTAACTCTATAAAAACAACATTATACAATGGGATTCAGAAGGAAGTCGAATGACTTATGAAAGTCTGTCTCCCATTTTTACAAAAGATCTAAGTACAATAGTAGCATTGTGACTTGTGATAATGCAAAACAGTAGTTGGAAATGAAATATGGTATTTTGGATATTTTTGTTCAATTTTTGTCAAGTTATCTAAGCTTCTAGCTATATTGGCTCCACGGGGGCGCAGAAATATAAAGTACAACGGCTAAATGAAATTGGTGCAATGTCATATGTCCGGCTAAGTTAGGCTAGAGGTCTAGTATAACATAAATTCTTTAGTAAGGAGTATTATTAATTGTCATTGAAACAACTATGTTTGAGAAATCGTCTTGTTGAGTTGAATTCCGAATGCAATAAATATCAGTAGGTATGTCAATATATAATAGGTTTGCAATAATTACTGAATTATATTAGTTTACTTCGAAACGTTTAGTTTTGATTAAGAACTCTTGAACGGCCAAGAATATTTGCGTGTTGTTGGAATCCGATAAATCGTGATTACCAAACAGAAGTACGTTAAGAGACGGCTGACATATTGATTGTATTTCATCGTAGAGTTCTTGTCGTAGGTGTGTGTATCGTGTGCAGGAAGATAGAAAATGTTGAGTAGTTTCGACAGCTCCGCAGTCACAAAGTGGACTTTCAATGATGTTTTTTGAAAATAGATGTTGATTAAGAGAACTGCATCTCATTCTCAGACGAGCGTGATAAATCTGACCTGTCCTCTTGCCGTCACAGTAGTACCTCGGCGGAGAAGCCAGGTTAAGATCAAGTTGAAGTTTGAAGGAAGCTGGACTTGGCGAATTTTTTATTTCTTCAGAAACCCCGTTCCAGTCTCGTATGACTGATGGGAGGAAGGATTTATAGTACAGTTGAGAATGTGCTTGCACAGTATTTAGGTCTCGTGCGTTACGTAGGTTATATGCAGAAATGTTTCCCACTGGGACGGGTTCCAGTGAAGAAAGATAGTCAGGAGTCAAGCCGTTTTGCATTTTATAAAAAAGTTGAAGTTTGTGCTTCTTTCTACGCGATGCCAATGATTCCCACCTGGTTTCATTATGAAGACATTCTATGGAAACTGGTTTCGTCGCACCAGTTACGATGCGAGCGGCTTCGTTTTGTATTTTCTCCAACTCGTTAACTTCGTACAGAGTACAATTATCCCAAACGACGTCTGCATATTCGAGTAGTGGTCTAATAAAAGAAAAATACATAGTTTGAAGCGAGTGCCTATCGAGTTTAAATTTTAGCTTTCTCATGATATTTATACGACTCGATGCTTTTGTTTTGATATAATCTAAGTGTTCATGCCATGTACAGTCGTTTGAAAATACAACACCAAGGTGTTTATGAGATGTTACTTCATTTATCTGGGTTTGGTTCATAAAGACTGGAGGATGGTAAGGTTTATTCCTTTTTCTGGAAAACACCACTGACTCTGACTTAGATGGATTGAATTTGACGAGCCACTGTTTAGCCCATTCGTTAATTTTTAACAGATCAGTATTTAGTAGATTAGAGGCCTCGACGGGATCATCAACAATGATATAGAGGTTTGTATCATCAGCAAAGAGTCTGATGGAAGAGTGAATATCTTCAACAATATCGTTTATATAAACTAGAAAAAGGAGAGGACCGAGAATAGAACCTTGCGGGACACCAGCCTTTATTGAAGTCCAATTTGAAGCTGATCCAGGTAAAACAACGCGCTGTTTTCTGTTATCTAAATAGTCTGTAAACCACTGAAGAAGCGGCCCAGAAATGCCAACAGAAGAATGTTTATGGAGAAGGCCTTTATGCCATACTCATTTTTGACATGTTATTTACTAACATAGTTGTTTTCTGATATTTCTTGGAAAACAGCTTGGGGTGATCTCCTTAAAATTCAGATTACTTATGATTCAGCACGGTGACATATGTTTTTTTTACTTCAGATGTGGTAAGCCCATATTTGAAACTAAAAAATATACAGACTCTGAAACAGTTTTCAATGTGGGAAGTATTTACCCGCATATGCCCTTAAGTGACGTCAAAGATACTCCATGGTTCTCTTCATATGATTGGATGATGACGACGTTATGGCGTCTATATGGCGCTTTTCCGCTGTTAATAGGAAAACTGCGTGCCATTGCTTTCTTGTTGCAATTTTAGCCCAGAAACCAGAATTTTTCGTCACATAATGAAAACTTCAATGTAGCATTTTTTCTGTATGAGAAATAATGTAAATATAAAGATTATTGTTCAATGAAGTATGAAGAAGATCGGGTCACGAGCGAAGTATAAGTGAACCCCTTTGCTCGTGACCTGATGTCATTTGTACTGCTGTGAACGTCAAAACTGCATTCATTTCTTCAGTAGTACCTACAACATATACTAAATAGGCTACAATTGTTTTGGAAGACTGCATTGTGTTAACTTTTTCCGATTTAAGTGCCCGAGGGATTGAATTGGACCTAATCGTAATTTGGACATTTTGGTAGAAATTAGTAATATAAAGTTATTAATCAAGTATTGGCCCAGGTACAGGTCCGAGGTCTGCTGCATTGGCCGTAGGGCGAAGGTACAAGTCCGAGGTCTGGTGCATTGGCCCGAGGCCGAAGGCCGAGGGCTCATGCATATGACCGAGGACCTGTTACTGGGTCAATGCGAAATTACTTGATCAATGACAATTTTATTAATTGACAAAAGTAAAAAATAATGATTATTGATTTTTGACCTCACTTGACCTCAGTTAATATTGGTAGACCTGGTGTAAATACGGATGACCTCCGACCAATACAGGATAGTCAATGAATAATTTAGGATATCGCCCCAGTGGTTCAGGAGAATTTTTTGAGGATTTTACTACATATGGGCATCTGAACCATTCGAACAAACTTTCGTTTCCGCCAGTGCCAAAAAGGCTGCAAATGAAATTTCATAGCAAACGGCTTCTAAGAAGTAATGGAAAACTAGGACGAGCGACGACACCTTATAAACAAAGATTTCGGCTCAGTTGAGCAAATATTTACATGTTTCTGTCAGAAAATATAAGTTTTGGAGTCAAGAAGATTCCTATAGTTCACAAGGGTGTGCAGTTTAAGCATAAACATACTTTACCATTTGGTCATCTTTGCTTACGAGTAAAATGCATACATAAAACTACAATATTCACATTATTTATAAAAAGTTATATACGAGGGTAGGCTGAACAGTTCTGAGCCTGACCAAGATCCAATGGTTTGTCCATGCTTAAAGTGCCTTATTTTTCAACATAGTCCCCCTTCCTGTCCACACACTTCCTCCAGCGATGCTGGAGTCCTTGGATCCCAGTGGTATAAAAGGTCTTATCTTCGTCCCTGAAAAACTCCTCCACAGCAGCTATCACCTCCTCGTCTGACCGATAATGGTGCCCAGCCAAGTATTTTTTCATGTTTGGAAATAGGAAATAATCTGATGGAGCTAGATAAGGTGAA
Organism: Lucinisca nassula; assembly: GCA_963580285.1. Taxonomy (NCBI): domain Eukaryota; kingdom Metazoa; phylum Mollusca; class Bivalvia; order Lucinida; family Lucinidae; genus Lucinisca; species Lucinisca nassula. Next base: position 174,750,383 of record OY757010.1, read on the forward strand.
TACGGGGGGTGATCGACAAGTGTGAAGCCACAGTCATGCACAGCAGCCATTGCGACAACCGATTTATGAGCAGGCGCATTGTACTGATGGAACAAGACCCCTTTTGTCAATTTTCCGGGTCGTTTAGCCTTAATTGCTTTTCGCAATTGTTTTAGCAGATCTGCATAATACTCCCCATTAATTGTTCTGCCCTTTTGAAGGTAATCTATGAATATTATGCCCTTGGCATCCCAGAACACTGATGCCATCACCTTCCCCGCAGAGGAGACGACCTTTGCCTTCTTTGGAGGGCGTGAGCAAGGGTGCTTCCATTGCATGGATTGTCGTTTGGTCTCTGGCGTAAAGTGATGAACCCAACATTCATCCTGTCAAGAAAACCATCTTGGACTGCTTCAAAAATAGCCAAGTAGGCTTGTGACAGGTTCAGTCTGGTCAACTTTTGGTCAGGCGTCAAAAGCCGTGGCACCCATCTGGCGGAAACCTTCGACATTCCTAATTCACCGTGTAGAATGTTCTCTACTGGTTCACGGGAGATGCCAACAGTGTTAGCTAATTGATTCACAGTCAGTAAACGCCTGTCATCCATCACGGCCCTGTGCACTTGGCTGATGGTTTCCTCAGTTGTTGCCGTTGTGGGTCGTTCACACCGATCGTCATCTTCAAGGCTGTCCTTGGCCATCTTTGAATTTGCTGCCCACCTTTTCACGGTTGCATACGAAGGAGCACCATCCCCTAATGTAGCAACCATATCGGCATGAATACCCTTAGGAGCTAACCCCTTTTTATGGAGGTACCTGAGGACACCACGATGCCAGATTTTGTCCATTTTCTCAAAAACGTGCTAGTATCAATTTTCAAAGTCTATAATTTCTACGTTATTGCAGGTAAACTTGAACTCATTTGAGTCAAAGTAATAAAGCTTTGGATTTAATGAATACAAAATTTCATGGCTCTTCGATGCCTGCTTCTTGGTCAGGCTCAGAACTTTTCAGCCTACCCTCGTAGTCTAGGAATAAAACTTGAGTTTGGAACAGTGATTAAAAATTTGGGTTCATTACATAAAAATGAAACAACTTTGTTACTCTACTTTGATAAGAAATGTTATATTCCATACGATTATCACGCCCGCAATATCTTATTAAAATCTGAAGCCTAAGAACTATGATAATGATGTTAAAAAACCAATTTATGATAATTAGACGTACGGTGTCTCCACTCCACTATTTGAATCCACCATGCACAGCGCGACATTTGTAACAGCTGGAGCAAGGAGTACATGTGGTGGACACCAATGTCCAAACAGCATACACCCCGCAGCAGCAGATGTGCCGACCCTAGATTCAGGAGCAGGGGACCCGGGAGCATTTATCCAGGTCACAGCTTGTGCAAAACGCCACCATATAGTGTTATAATGTATATATCGCGTGTGTATATTGCCATTACAGTAAAATGCCTATATTTAGACAACCTTAGGAACTGTTCACAAGTGGTCTTTAAGACCACTTTTGAACATTCCCAGAGGCGGTATCTGACCAGAGGACACTGTATGCAGAAAAGACAAAGAAAGAATAACTGCAACCTATTAATTAAGCTTCTAAAAGCAGATTTAGTCTTAATTTTAGGCGGTCTTAATAGCGGAATTTTACTGTATTTTGTTTTCAGCAATGCGCTGGTTGCAGATTACCGTATGGTCACTGCTCTCCTTGCATCTGCTTGCTTTGACAGACAGCTTACTTCTAAAGAAGATCTTCGAAGAGCAGGTAAATCATAGAACAGCGTTTATCTATAAATATTTGGAAGTTGCATTTTTGAACAACAAATGCGCTTGCGCGCGCAGTTTAATCAGCATCTCTTAGTGTTCTCTGGTTGGACAGTTCAATACCTCTCAATATTCAAGTTTCTTGTTAGTCTGGTTAGCTGACTAGGCCGGTGACTTAGTGCATTCTTCCATTCTTCATGGGGATCATTCGTGTTTTTTCATGCATTTACATTTGCCGGTTGTCCCGAAAAGTTGTTTGAACACGAGGCTGCTAGGCTGAGTGTTCAAATATCTTCCGAAACACCTGGCAAGTTATTGCAATAAAATGACGAGTTATTGCAATAAAATGACCATGGACGATTGTTGTTCTTGCATAACTTACGACGTGACAAAAATGCCCCAAACTCCCCCATAAACGCTTAAAATGCGCCTGTTAAATCAACATGGCGGCTAGTACAATGACGCCAGATCCGCAATGACGTTTTCTTTTAACAAACTTTGTTCAGTGCCACAATGTTACGCCACACATCGTAACGTAGTGGCATCAAAAGTTCAAAACCCATTGTCCAACAGCATGTGAATTTCATAAACTGAATATGGATTTTATTGTCCGAACACGTCTTCTGGTCCATTCATGACAGCTATGTTCATAACATTTTATGCAAGAAAATGGATCTGTGTAACATTTTTCTTTTTTCTTATTCATACTCTAAACATAGGCCGGTGCGCTCGTTATAAACGCCCTACTTATATGAGGCGGCTCTGACGGATACCCACAACCTTTGTCCTGGATAAGAAACAATTGAAATAATGTATATCCCTGTAAACCCCAGTTTTCTGTATGTATAAACTGGTTCAAAGGGATGTTCGTTGCACTGACATGTTGGTATGATAATACATGCATTGGAATGAATGAGTTCTCATAAAATACCCATTCAGTACAAATACAGTGTTGTTACCTAATTGAGAGTTGGTTGGACGGCATAAAAGATGAGATCATTTGTCGAATCCTTACTTTGTTAAACAAGATATGAATTAAATAAAATATGTTAGTATTGTAATGAAGCAAACGTTTTTGGCTGTTGCAAGTCGAATGGTTATGGCGATTTTACGTAAGCATCCTGAATGTGATATCGAAGACAAAATTTAACATGCAATAGTCATTCCGTCAAACAAAGCCCAGTAGCCATCACGAAAACATGCCTTTATAATTTTTACCCCCCTCGAACCCCACTTTCTTATAGTAAAACTGGGGTTTATAGGGGTAAACTTTATTTTTCTTATTTCTGCTCTAACATATAGATTTTGGGTACTCGTTAGAACCGCCTCTATGAGGCGGTTCTAACGAGTACCCACAATCTATATTATGAGCAGAAATAAGAAAAATATCACAAATTTTCATCTAAAAATTTCGATTTTTCTGAGAAAAAGTTTACAATGTATTTGTAAAGGCGCGTTTTTGTAATGTCTTATATTCTTACCTAAGCGGAGGCATGGTCAATCGGCAGCCGGTCGTCGACCTTGCACCATCAAAGATGCTGACTGCAACAGAGGAACTCTGGACTGCGGGGGCATGACTGACCCAGTTAGCCATGGCACAGAGTGCATACTATCAGGCTTAGAGGGGACAACAACAATAAATTGTATAGACGGCCAGTGGATGGTGGCAGACAATGAAACAGGTATAGTACTTTCAAACACATCACGAAAACATGCCTATATAAAACATTGCCACCTTTATCGCCGAGAATATGAAAATTTTAAGATGAAAAATTACGATATTTTCTGCTCCAAATATAGATTGTTGGTACTCGTTAGAACCACCTCATCGAGGCGGTTCTAACGAGTACCCACAATCTATATTATAGAGCAGAAATAAGAAAAATAATTTTTACCCCTGCAAACCCCAGTTTTACTATATAAAAGTGGGATTCAAGGGGATCAAAATTATATAAGCGTGTTTTCGTGATGAGTAACCCAAAATCACGTTAACAAGTTCATATAAACATCTTGGGCCAGTTGTTCAAAGCCTCGTTAGCTTAACGAGCTCGTTAGTGGTCAAATTGTTACATGTTCTATCAAGTACAATGTCTAAAATGTTGGTATTTTCGCTGAAAAAAAAATGTAAGTAGCAGCTACTCACATTTTTTCAGCGAAAATATAAGTTTCTTTGCCATATTAAATGATCAATGTTTTAACAATTCCTTAACTAACGATGTCGCTAGTTTTGAACAACTGGTCCCAGTTAATTAAATCCGTGCAATGAACAAGCCTGGATTTTTTTTCTGGGCCAGATATGAATATATATCCAGATTATAAATGACTTTTCTTACCTTTTTTCATACGTTATCTTGAAAATTTATCTTAATCCTTAATCACCGAGGCGGTTCTAATGCGTACACACAACATCAACTTCGAAAAGATAATCCCTTATCTATCACAATCATAACTCTTGGACTGATGCTATGAAGAACGTTCACCGTCATCAACTAACATGGCCCTAGGACAAACATTAACCCATAAGACGCCAATTACGACAATTGTCGTCTGCCGGTTACTTCAAAACTCATTTTTGCAAACAATCTGGACAGTCTGAGCTGGGTGTACACTGTTTGCCTGTATGCAAAGGTAGTCTAAAAAGTTTGCAAGAAGACCCAGCAGACGACAAAAGCAGACGACATTTTCAGATGTAGTTTTAAGGGTCACGAAAACGCACCTATACAATTTTGATATTATTTATCTTCTTTCTGCTCAAAATCATAGATTGTGGGTACTCGTTAGAACCGCCTCGAGACAGCCACCCAGCCGAGGCGTTCTAACGAGTACCCACAATCTATATTCAGAGCAGAAATAAGAAAAAAATGTCAGCATTTTTATCTGAAAAAATTTCAATTTTCGGTGGTAAAATGGTCAAAAATTTTGATACATCACGTGAACAAGACCGTGCAATGAACCACCACTTAATCCCACTTTATATAGAGTAACCTGTGGTTTACTGGGTATACAGTCCAACCTGTATGAAGCAACCACCTATGGGATATTCAAAAAGTGTTTTCTTAAGACAGGTGCTTGCTTAACACAGGTAAATTTTAATGCATTTTCCTTATTGGGAACTGAATTCCTGCTTGCTTAAGACATGTTGCTTGCTTAATAGAGGTGGCCACTAAGACAGGTTTTACTGTACATTATTTTTCTTATTTGTGTTCCAAAAAATAGGTTGTGGTACTCGTTAGAACCGCCTCAATGAGGCGGTTCTAACGATCACCCACAACCTATGTTTGCAGTATAACAATGAAAATAAGAAAATAACCATTTTGGGGTGTTAAAAGTGCAATTTGTTGCACGGGTGTCTTATCGTAATGGGAATGTTTTCGTAATAAAATGTGTGCGAACCTTTTCATAATGGCGACTACTCACATTTATTGAACCCGGGAAGAGACATGATTTTTTTAATATATTGTTGGAACAAGATATTACGTTTTGCGAGCAAGATATTATCTTGTTCGCACAACTTAATATCTTGTGCGCACAAGATATTATCTTGTTCGCACAACATATTATCTTGTTTGCACAAGATCTTGGGAAGTTGTGTGAACAAGATATTATCTTGTGCGCACAGCATATTAAAAAAATCATGTTCGTCCTACACATTGCATGTTTTTTTTTTGTTATTTTTATACAGGAAATCGTGTGTCGTTGCAAAGAGTGAAAAGACATGGAATGCTGGCCGGAGCATTTGATATAGATCCTTGTGTTTGTGAGTATTTTTAGCTACTGTTGGCTCTATAGGCATCTAGGCTCATTGTTCAAAACTATCGACGTCGTATTTGGTGGGGGGGGGGGGTTACGGCCCTTTCAAGAGTATTTCACTTGTTTTGAGTCGATCGGTAATCAGAGGTGGGCAAAAACCGGAGTACCCGGAGAAAAGCTGCTTGCCCTTCAGTTGCAGAACTTGGCGTCTCACATGTGGCCCGAGCGAGGATCGAACCTCAGCGGTGTAGAGACCAAATGATTAAGAGTAATTTACCAATAAGGCCACGGAGGCCCGTACGACGTCGTAAATGAACATATGGTATAAATATTGATAATTCCAGATGGCCCATTTACTGATACTGTTTGTCTGTCTGTCTGTCGAGATGTTGTTTTGTAGAGATATTCGTTAGTAATTTCGGAATAAATGAGTCATTGTTGTTTGGGCGAAAGGAACGTGAACAGTTCGATAACACGTTCGTGTGTCCCGAAATTACACATGCCTCACTAAGCAAACTAGGCAAACTCGAGGGCGGAGTCTATGCGGCGCTGTTTCCATCACACCGCTACTACCAATGTAGCGTTAGCCGGGTCGACCGCGAAGTCAAGCAACGAGGAAATCGCCAAAAGAGCGATTCTACAGCACGGCTGTAGAAATTTTTTTTTATAACCATTACTATGGACTGTGGGTGCACGTTAGAAGCACCACAAACAGTCGATTCCAACGAATCTATATTTTGAAGCATTAAATCTGTTCATTAATATATAATAACATGCACCATCCAAACCCAAACTGGTGGGTTTGCCAAATGCACTCCATCTTAATAATGCATGCAAGAGACAACTAAAGAACCTTTTTGGGACCTAGGACCATATAATTTGAAAAATCTTTAAAAAAACACAAATGTCACATTATGTGGATTGCATACATGTTTATAGCAGTATACATGTAAAAGAAATAATAGAAATGTAATGTGCAGCGCCTTTAAGATTTTTCAAAATACCTCCACACATGTATATGAAACTGTCTATACATGAAAGTTCTGGCACTGTTAAATATAGACCCTTAAATATATTGGCACTGCTTGTGGTTGTTTGTTTAAAACACTTATATCACACACTGTCTTAGGTCATAGAGAGTTGTGTCACTGTCCACATCAATCCTTATAAGTTGTAAGTTCATGAATATGTCACACAATAACCACATAAAGCAACTCATTAAACTTTGAGGTAAATGAAACCACTGAGAAAAACATCACATGAGTGCAAATTCTATGAATGCCAAACCTGCACTGAAAGGCACATATATGGTCCCATACTAAACTACTATGATCTTCTCGCTACAAAAAAAAAAAAAAAAAAAAAAAAAAAATAAATAAATAAAATAAAATTGGTGTGAAGTGGGGGGACTATGGGTTGGGTAAAAAGTTTCCAGGATTACAGCTGCAACATTTATCACATCTTGATGCAGTGCGCACATTTAAAAGACTGATGCGGGCACCCTTGTCAGAAAACCGCCAAAGACCTGGCTTAAAAATTATTGGTCAGTGCCAGAGCGATCATGGCTCTGATTGGCTAGCACAACACACCCCACAGACACCATGCGTGTTCCTGGAAGAGGCCGTGTGCAAAACTCAGTATTTGAAAAGTTTGGATGCTAAAAATAGATTTCTAGGAAGTCCAGCCTAATATTGCTAGCAGCCAAAACAAGTGTGCCAATCTCCGAGACAAAACGAGACCCTGGGAAAGGTCAAGGGTATTGTTGGAATCAGCTGATTCAAAACAACACAGGCCAAATCACACTCACAATTTAAAACAAGATTAAACCTTAATCTCTCTATTAAATCTGTTCATTAATATTTGATAACATGCACCATCCAAACCCACACTGGTGGGTTTGCCAAATGCACTCCATCTTAATAATGCATGCAAGAGACAACGAAAGAACCTTTTTGGGACCTAGGACCATATAATTTGAAAAATCTTAAAAAAAAAACAAAACACAAATGTCACATTAGGTGCATTGCATACATGTTTATAGCAATATACATGTAAAAGTAATAATTGAAATGTAATGTGCAGCGCCTTTAAGATTTTTCAAAATACCTCCAATATCCCAAAAAGGTTAGGTAGATAACGGGTGAGTGAAATGTATATATAAAAATTATAAAAAAATAAAATAAAAAATGCTTGCCAAGGTCATGTTAGAGACTTATATGCATGTATATATAGGTAAGCCAGTCATAATCACAAGTAGCCACTTCCTTGCTAAGAGTTACTGTCATACATTAATTGTCAGTTTAGCAGTTTCGGTCCCCAGTTTATTAGCAACTTGTTTCCTGAGCTCAAATGAAGGTTCTAAATAGCGTTCATATGCATTGCTAGACCAATCCCCTTGTAATTTAATCAAATCAGTGGGAAGCCCACACTGGAGGGCGAAAGACGCCCCACCCCGACGAAAGCTGTGGCCAGTGAACTTGTCAGCGGGGTACCCTAAATGTGACAAACAGTGGCGCAGTTTCGAAGTGAATGCACTTTGCGTTAAGGCCAAGGTGGCAGATTGATCCTTGTATCGGAACAATGGGGCTGGGGTTGTTGAGGGCATTCCAAGGACAAGAGCAACAGTGCTGAGGAGGGACAAAAAAAACCGAATTGGGAATGCGAGGCAATGGAATAAGGAGATGACGTTCCATGAAATGAATTACCTTTGACCAACGGACAGTCAATACAACACCCTGAGTAGTGAACTCTGTGTCCTCTACACAGAGATGTCTAGTGGGGTCAAACGAGGTGAGTGAATGTATAAGCAGGTTCGATTTTCTGAAAAAAGGAGAAAAACGCAATCAAACAGGCCGCCCAAAAGCACCGATCCAGGCTCTTTTGGAAGTCAAGTTTCGTTAAGATCCCCGAAATATCAGTGGTGATTGGTAATTTTTGGGTAACCATATTGCCTTTAACCCGTTTGACACCTTTGAGAATTGAAGATATAAACCAATTGTTGTCAAGCGGATTTGGCAACCCTGCGTCAATGTGAAGTAGTCGAACGACATTTAAATATTGGCGTATAGAAGAAAAAGCAAGTTTTCTTGAAAGAAAAGTAATATATCTGCCCAAATCTAACTGAGACAAAGGTACCGGACGGACATCTAACTGTGCACAAAATTCAAAGTATACCGTTCGTTGTGCCTGGTATGTCCTGTTTGTAGAAGGGGCAAAAGTATGATTCCTGAAGAACTGGACTTCTCTGTCAAGACTTTCTGAAAGGCTCGTTAATCCGACGTGGTCTACGTTCCCCAGAGGCATTGGACTGCTAGACTTGGCCAGGAGCCCACCATCCCGGGAATCTGTCAAGGAGAAAATGGACAGAGCGTAAAGACATATGAAGTCTTAGAGGTGTGTACGCCGTATAGGGAAGCAACGTTTGTAAATGGCCTGGCATATGAAGCCTAGAAGCGCTGTCGGCAGCAATATTTAGGCAGCCTCGGATGTGTCGGGCTGTCAATTGAAAGTTATGGGAAGCGCTCAACCAAAACAGGTGCCGGAGGCACTGCATAACTATTTTGTTCTTACAAGTACCCTTGGTTAGGCTACTGACCACTGTCATATTATCAGACTGCAAGACAATCCGTTTATTTTCCCATAACTTTGCCCATCTTTGAGCTGCAAGTACCACTGCTAGTGTCTCTTTCTCATTTATGTGCCAGGAAGCTGCGTCTGGTAGGTCCTGACTCCAGTTAAAATAAAACCAGTCAAGGCCAAACGAGCCCCCCCCCCCCCCCCACACGCCGCATCATCACAGGCATCTGTGAATACACTAAATAAAGGTTGTTTGTCGAGAACTGTCGACTTACCATTGAAAGTTTCTAAGAATTGAAACCACCATAAAAGGTCTTTTCGCATTTCCGGAGAAATTAAAGCTTTGTGTGAAGCATGTTTTTAGGAGCTTAACCGGTCGCCCGCCCTTAACTACACCAGCTGCCCAGGATAGCTTGCCAGCTATCTTTTGAAGCTGCCTTTTGAAGGCACGTTTACGCAGTAAGAAACCTTGCAGTTCCCGTCTAAAACCCTGGAGCTTGTCACCAGGAAGACGCATAGACATGGAAAGGGAATCCAGTTCAATGCCCAGGAATGTTATCCTTTGAGTGGGGTCCACCACTTTGCCCCAGTGTATGGAAAACCCCAGCTTCCGGAGAAGCTGTATTAAGATACTGAGTGCTGCTGCACATTTTTCTTTAGAGTCTGCAATTATGAGAAAATCGTCGTCATAAACAACTAACAGGTCATACCCTCCACGGCCCATCATCCTTTTGACCGCCTGGGTCAAGCGGTGGAAAATGCCCGGACTAAGTTTCGACCCAAAACACAAACGGGTGTCCTTGAGGTAAACATCAGTGCCATTGAATGTCCATTTCAGCCCAGTGACCTTCTGAGAATGTTCTGACAATTTGACAGAGCGGTAGGCACTTTTCAGGTCTACCTTAGCAAAGAAACAACCTTCTGACATCATTGATGAGGCATCGTCTACTCGAGCAAATTTTTGTTGCCAGTCAGATGAGCAATAGTCATTTACTGACCGGCCCGAGGGACGGGAGCAGTCATGAATCAATCGCACATCCCCATCCGGCTTAGCTGAAGCCGCCATGGGGCTGACAACATCTTAGGGGTGTCGCAAACCACATAATGGCCAGCTTGAATTTCTTTTTCTATCTGTCGGGATGCTTTGCCATAAAGTGGACTGCCAGGCTGGGCAGATGGATGATTTGTACACGTAACTGGAGAGATATGAACCTCCTCATCTATGATGTCAAACCCATTTTTTATGCCATTCAAAAGGAACTCTTTATCCGGCTCACTTTCCAACTCCATCTCCCAGGCCGCCAAATGAAGGCCCGGTGAGGGGGTGACCTTATTTCCTAGTTTTTTGTTCAACATGTGTCTGAGCAGAATGCTTCTGCAGGCAGCCCGGCAATAAACACACATGCCGGTACCCACAGTTTGGGAAGGAGCAACCCTTCTGGGCATTAAAGTTACGACAGATTGGCGTATCTTTCTTTTCCTTTTCCGGTTTGCCACTTTTATGGGTGTTCCCTTTCTTCGGCGACTGATTACCCTGAGCAGCTGGTTTGTCGCTTGGCTGAAGAAATAACGTGTGCAGGTGCTGCACATCCGTACCCCACCTGAAGGCCATGGAAGACTGTAGTTTCCTATATTCTCTGTCAAAAAGCAGAACAGAGACTAAACTGTATCTTTGGATCAGTTGGTACACCTTTGTGATGTTTGACAAATAATCCATGAGGGCAGGACCCACCAATATTTTGTCCCCAACAAGTTTATAAAGGATAGACAGATTTGCTACAGACCACTGGCAGAGGGTGATGTTGTCCAAGCGGGGCTTCTTAGGTCCAGACTTGACCTCGATTTGCTGTTCGCCTTGACCCCCCAAAATGACATCTTCTTCGACAGAACTCTGAACAAAGTCGCAAATATCTAAGTTATTACTAACTGACTTACCCGAAGCTGAGGATATATGTATTTGCGGATCATTCCAGGAAGGTTGTGCTGCCTGTTCCCTCCCATGATCTGCCGAAGAATCCTGAACGTTCGACACAACACTGTTCTGTTTTGCCACAAGATTGTTTATCATTTGTTGGTAAACGTCACTGCACTCGTTACTGTGTGCGCCGTTCTTCGCGATATCCGGCTCAACCGCTTGGGTAATTGTAATAGCCGGACCGGCTGTTCCGTCCACCTCCTCGGTATTGGCTGTTCCAGCGTCGATATTACCGGTAGCTGTTCCGTAGACCAAAAGCGTGTCGACGATGTGGAGAATCAGGCGTCGCTGGCCCCTTGGAATTTTGTCGGAGGCGAGATCGTCGATCTGGACTAATTTAAGCGCCTCCAGTGAGGTGAAACCCCCGTTTGAGCAGCTCGTCGGTTGCTGGCCTGCTGACCTTGTTAGAGGTGCAGAAATGCACCACCATGTCTTCGTCCGACATAACCGTGCTCTCTTCATTCGTGGCCTCATTTGGTGTAGTTGCCATTTTTGCCACTTTTAAGTGTCTTTTAAACGTTTGACTAGCCTAATGTTTAGGAGCTTTCTTGGCGAAATCGCCACAGAAGAAACACTTCCCCTCACCACAATAAGCCGAACAGTCTAATAATCGGTATAATTTAGCATCCTCGGCACAAGCGGCTTCCACAATACAGTGCCACAACTTATTCATCTCGACCTGGCTCATGATTTTTCCATACCAGTAGGGTATATCAAACGTTTCCAGAATGAATTTAAGTCTGTCCGCCATTGTTCTTTGTTAAACCAGGCAAATAAAACTCAGAGTACATTTGCATCCACTGAAGCTCGTAGTCCGATATATGGTTAAGTCACTTTCTGCTCTTGTTATTCCAATCTAACACAATTATTCATTCGTTTTGTTGAAGGGATAAAAAGTTTCCAGGATTACATTTATGCAACATTTATCACATCTTGATGCAGTGCGCACATTTAAAAGACTGATGCGGGCACCCTTGTCAGAAAACCGCCAAAGACCTGGCTTAAAAATTATTGGTCAGTGCCAGAGCGATCATGGCTCTGATTGGCTAGCACAACACACCCCACAGACACCATGCGTGTTCCTGGAAGAGGCCGTGTGCAAAACTCGGTATTTGAAAAGTTTACATGCTAAAAATAGATTTCTAGGAAGTCCCGCCTAATATGGCTAGCGGCCTAAACAAGTGTGCCCATCTCCGAGACAAAACGAGACCCTGGGAAAGGTCAATGATATTGTTGGAATCAGCTGATTCAAAACAACACAGACCAAATCACACTCACAATTTAAAACAAGATTAAACCTTAATCTCTCTAGAAAACAGGAAAAAGATGTTCATGTATGTGATGTTCGGCTTTGAAGTGTATTAACCCATAATGACATAGTATGCGGGAAACCCCTAAAGGGGTACCTTAATTGGCGAATAGTGCAGCCCCAGATCAGACGCCACAGAACGCGGTGTCTGATCAGGGCCTGCATTATTTGCTAACAGAATTTTCCGTCAAAAATAGAATAAAGAAGAAAAAAATGCCTTACACCGCTTATATGACAAATGGACTTGTCCAACATATAGCAATGGAAGAGTCCACTGGTATACAATGGGTTAGTTACACGGTATTGTTAACGTGATGATGTATGGCTGTATTTTTTATACAGATTTTTGTGGGAAGACGGACAAACAAAACTCTGCCATACGACAAGCCCCGACTTTCACGAACTGCCCGCCAGAAGGCCTGTCGACTTATTATACCGACAGTGGAGAAAGGAACACTTTGGTCACCTGGGCCCTACCGACTGCGAATGACAGCACTGGAAATATCTTAAAGTAACATTACGATATCACACCCATGTGATACCATGCTATCCGACTAGCATTTTTCATTTTTTTGTTGCTGGTTCAGCTTCAAATATAGGTGCGAGGATGGGAGTGGGGGTGGGGGGGGGGGGGGTGGGTGCAAGAGGGAGTACTGATCACAAGACACAGTGAATTAAAATCACTTTTCATAAATCACAGACTTTGTCAGTCACAAATCACAGAAATTATACTCTTGTCATATATCACAGAGATTTATGTTTTTCACCTGCATGTATATCATACTTTTATGTAACTTTAACAATGAGTGTTTCTAAACTCTATTATTATATACACAATGTACAGCGGGTTACTAGCATTTTATTTTGGAGGTACACTTGATTTCTTTTTATTTTCTCCAGATTCTTAATGCAATGCTAACCATGAATATAAGGAAGGCTTAATATAGAAATAACTCACCTGTGACACGCAGAAATCAGAGCCAAATGCCAGTTTTCAGGGTGGCCTAAACAAGTTCAGGATGGAAGAAGTAATTAAGTAAACAGAAAAGGAGTTCAAAGATGAGGTTTCCATGTCAGGTTTGACAAACTTAAATGGACAATGCCAGTAAATTGATTGGATCTGTAAGCGCCATGGGGTCTAGTAGACTTTACCCCAACCCGTTTTCCGCCATAACCGCCACAGACACGATAGGACCACTAAATCGTGGATTGGCAGAGATGGGGACGGGGTGGGGTGAGAATGGGGGTTTTCAAATAGCTAAAAATGTAAATGGTATGAAAATCAGGAAAAAGATAGGGTTAGCGTAGGGAGATTATCTAGTTCAATAGATTGGTACATTTTGTAAGACATCCTGTAATCTCATTTTTATTCGGCACTTTGTCTTACACACACACACACACACACACACACACACACACACACACACACACACACACACACACACACACACACACACACACACACACACGTACGCACGCACGCACGCACGCACGCACGCTCCCCTACACACACATTGATTTTGGTATTAAATGTTTAGGAAACAATTGAATGGAAGTGAAAACATCAACAGAGGGTGAGAATGGCAATATTTCGTGTTGCTGATAGGCGATTGAGACATGAATGGTTTCGTCTAAAACCGGCGACATATCACAACGGATTTGTTTGTATTCGGGTTTAACGGCCCAGTCAACACTATTCAGGTTATTTTTGAGCCGGTCAGTTTACTTTTCCACACTTTTCCTGGACAGGCTTATAAGTAAGCGGTTAACCAGTACAGTGCGCATTCTTTCGCCAGAAACTGACAGTTGTCCGTCATCAATCAGCGGAAGGGAGAGAATGGCCATAGAAAAGATTTCATGATCAACCTCCTAGAAAGAATTTTGCCGACCACCGACAGGTATCGAACCCGCGTCCTCCAGATCACCAGTCGGACGCGCATATCACAACGAATACATTATTTTTTACTGAACCACTTACAGCAAAAGTCGTGTGCGACCAGAACGACTCTGATCAGACTACGTCTCGCCTCTGCACAGTCTGATTGGAGTTTTCGATGTTCGCATGAGCTTTTTAGCTCACCAGAGCCGAAGGCTACGGGGGAGCTTTCAGGATAGGCAGTTGTCCGTCGTATGTCATCTTATGTCGTCAACATTTTCATACATCTTCTCCTCCAAACCCACTCAGCCGATTGAAGGGAAATTTCATGTGGAGCATCCAAGGGACGGGGGAACGAAAGTTTTTTCGCGGGGTCCAGTCACATGACCAAGATGGCCGCCATGCCCATATAAGGTAAAAACCCTTAATTTTTTTCTTGTCCAGAACCAGTGGGCCGATTGTCATGAAACTTGGTATGAAGCATCGGGGACTCGGGCCCATCATAGTTTGTTCGATTGATGACCCTCCAATGATCTTGACCTCTTTTACGCCAAGGTTAAATTTGTACACATAGACTTTTGTATGGGAAAAAGTCAAAACTGAGTATTTTTTTAAACTATTGCAACCTGTAATCTGAAAATTGGTAGATGCAGTAAGCTAAATGATTGGATGCAACTACAAGATTATTCAAGGCCAAGGTCATTCATTGACCTTGGTCCAAGGTCATTCAGATATGCAAAATGAAACTTTTTCCCACAGAAACCTCCGGGCCATTTATAACAAAATTTCATGTGAAACTTTTTAGGATCAAGGAAATGTACATGAATTTATTTGATTTTTGTCACATGACCAAGATGGCCGCGATGCCCATATAAGGTAAAAACCCTTCAAACATTTTCTTCTCCGGAACAAATTGGCCGATTGTCATAAAACGTTGTATGTAGCATTGTAGTTCATCATGGTTTGTTCAAATCATGACCCTTGGACGACATTGAACTATTTAACGCATAAGTCAAATTTTGTTAAATAGGTTTTTATGTGGGAAAAATTCAAAACTAAGTATTGTACGAAAATTATTGCAACCTGTGATCAGAAAATGAGCAATTAGCAAAATGAAAGTACAGGAGTAATGATGGCAAGGTCATTGCTCTCCCTTGACCCAAGGTCATTCAGATGAAAATTTAAAACTGTTTTTGTCAGAAACCTCTGGGCAATAGGTAACCAAATTTCACAAGGAAGATTTCAGAAAAAAAAAGAAATATCAATTGGTCACATGACCAATATTGCTGCCTTGCCTATACAGTAAAACCCTCCAAAAATATTCTTCTCGAGAACCTGTGGGCCGATTGTTGTGAAACTTGGTATGTAGCATTCGGGACTCGAACCAATCATAGTTCGCTCAAATGATGACCCCTGGATGACCATTACTTAGTTTACGCCAAGGTTAAATTTGGTCGCACAGACCTTTGTATGGGAAAAGGTAAAAACTAAGTATTTTTCATAAATGATCACAGTCTGTGATCGAAAATGGGTAGATGAAGTAAGCCAAATGACGAAATAAAGCTGTATTAGTTTTTAGAATCAAGGTCATTTCTTAGATTTTTGCCAAATGTCATTCAGAATATGAAAATTAAAACCTTATTTTCTCAGAAACCACTGGTCCATATGTAACAAAATTTCATAAGGAAACTTTTACGAACAGAGAAATGAAAATTCATTAACCCTTCTCCTGCTGAATATTCATATATGCCACACCTACTACCGATTATCAACCAATCAGATTACCTGTAGCAAACTATTACAACAAATTCACAATCTGAATGACAAACAATGTAGATCCTGATCAGATGGCTTCTTCAGAAGCCATCTGATCTGGATCTACATTGTTTCAAAGAAAAGGCATATCCGGGCTCAGCAGAACAAGGGTTAATATCAGTTTGGTTACATGACAAGTATTGCTGCTATGCCCATATGAAGTATACTGACCGGAAATAGAAACTATACACTTTTAAATTGTCTCGCCTGACAAAACAAGTGGATAATTCAGTTGAAAATTACTGATTAAGGACTTTACTAACTATCGACATGAATCCTGTAACAATTTTAAGAAAATCTGGTGTTCAAAATAAAAGTTTTTGGGAAAAATGTAAAAAAGTGCATTTTTCACAAAATCTGTTTGTAATCGAATTTTGACGTCAACATTTTTTTGCGTATAGGTAACAAGTACAAAGCAAGGAATAAAAAAATAACATAGCATCTAAAAATTATCGAGAAACAAACATTGTATTGAAATCTCAAAAACTGCTTTTTTTTCAGCGAAATTTTCAAAATAATGTTTCAAGCCAAAAATCGACCCGAAAGTGCCTTCAATCGTTTTAGCATTCTCAGCTGTGTCTTAAATATTGATAAAAACAAAAACCGCAATCAGAAATGCCATACTTTTCGCTCACTTCCGGTGGTTTGGTCCAATATTTAAACGTCAATAACATTTCAACCATAGTGAAAATTTTCATTTTGTAAACAATATTCCCAACGTTAGATGATGCGTAATAACTGGTAAAAATGGGAATCACATTCGCGACACAAAAAGTTTGACTCAATGGAAACTTGAACAGCATAATTTTGACCCTTGCTTTGAGCCTGTGGCTCTACCCGTTAAATCGTAGCTATCGTTAAACATTGTATTCGATAAATAAGATATCCCAATGATGATAATTTATATAATTGGAATTCAAATTTCATTAAAATGTTTCGCCAGTGACAACTTAAAAATGAGTGTATAGTTTCTATTTCCGGTGAGTATACAACCCTTCAAAACATTCTTCTTTGGAAGCAGTGAGTTCATTGTCATAAAACTTATTATGCAGCATTGGAGACTTTAGGCAATCAATTGTTCAAATGATGACCACTGGATAACCTTGACTTATTTTACGCCAAGTTCAATTTTGGTCACACAGACTTGTAAGGAAAAAATCAAAGCTGTATATATTTTAGCTCACCGTTGGTCACCTCCGTCGTCTTTTACGGCTGCATCATCAACATTTTAAAATGACATCTCCTTAGAAACTGCAAGACTAATTGAAACCAAACTACATGTGGAGCCTTCATGGGTTGGGGGTAAGAAGGTTTGTTCATGGGGTCTTGGTCACCTGATCATGATGGCCGCCATGTCCATATATGGTCAAACGTTTTCAAAAATCTTCTTTTCAGCAAGCAGATGGCCGATAACCTTCAGATTTCAAGTATACAGCATTGGGGACCCTGGTCATAGAATGGTGACCCGTAATAGACCTTGACATCAAGGTGAAATTTGGTCCTTTAGAGATTTGTATTTAAAAAGAGCAAAACAGTGGATATTTCTGATTCTTTTGTAGCCTGTGGAATCAGAATTGATATTTGCAATCAGCTGCATGGATATTAAATGCAGTTGCGGAGCCTGTAAAAGGGTTCACGGTACTTCATCAATAGCGTTATTTATTTATTAAGTTTTATACAACTTCAAAGTTGAAGAAATGTTATTAGCGCCCGGATAGCTCAGTCGGTAGAACACTTGCTTTGCAAGCAAGGAATCACCGATTGAAGTCCGGTTCTACTCGCATGTTTCCAACTTCATTTCTTAAAGATTTATGTATTAATCAATTCCAAAGGTCAAGGTCATTTGTTAACCAACCCGTAAGAAAGGGACCAACCCCATGAAAGGGCTGACACCATACCACTAGCAGATATGTTACCAGTAAACTCAATGCATTCTTAGCATTTTAAGTTCTAGGGTCTTCAGGCAAACATTGAATAGTCTATCGAAAAAAAAATAATATGGCTGCCAGGGCGCAGGCCCTTTAGCGAATTGAACTCTGGTGAGCGTAGTGGCCCATGAGCCTCTTGTTATAGTATCTTGGTTATTCTGAATGGAAAATTTGTGATCAAACCCTGAGGATGGGGAGGCTCATTGGTGTCTTTGATGGTCACGTACGTGTGTTCTATCACAACTATATTTGTCTTATACAGCAGCAGCAGTTTGTTTTTGTAATAACGCCTGTGTGGCTTCAGGAAGGTAATCTAGCCCTTCTCTTGCTGAATATTCATTTAAGCCACACCCATTTCTGTCTATCAGCCAATCAAATTACTTGATGTAATTTATTGCTACAAATTCATAAACTGAACGCCAAACAGTGTAGATCCTGATCAGATGGCTTCTTCAGAAGCCATCTGATCTGGATCTACACTGTTTGCAAAGATAGGGGTTGTCGTGAACAGCAAGATAAGAGTTAATATTTTATCATAGATCAAAATTTAGATTGCCTATGCATATGCCAAAACAATGCATTTTGTTCAAAGCGATGCACCAAGGAAGTGTTCTTTTTATCTTTCATTTGACATTTTTCAATCGTTTATGTTTAGAGTAAAATTAAGGGGAATTGGAACACCTGGCAGATTTGTCAGCCATTTTTCAAAGGGAGACAACATTCGGGACTTCCTGTTCGCTTTTCTATATGTCTATAAGCCCTGTCCCACGGAAAAAGGGGTCAACTTTTAAAGGAAAGAATTTGCTCCTCAGGAGCCAATTCTTTCCTTAAAGAGTTGACCACTATTGACATGGGAGACAAAAACACTGTTGCAGAAGTTTCCTACCCTGACGGTGTTCCCATTCCCCTTGAAAGTAAATATCATAAATGTCAGAAAATACGTCATCCTTACGTTCAGAAGTCCGTGTAATGAATACTCGCCAAACCCCAGTTTATATAGAGAAACCTGAGATTTACAGGGATATACATTACATTACATTATTAACCTTATTTTTGCCCAAAACATAGTTAGCGGGTACTCGTTGAAACCGTCTCAATTAAGCAGTTCTAACGAACACCTACAATCTACAATTGGACTAGAAATAACAGCAAGTAGCCCATGTGAATCGGAGTCACTGATACCTACATTCTTATTTAAACTACAATTCTTCTTGAATCAGGAATTGTTTCATGTTTTCCCCATCCAAAAGTCCAAGGGCTCATTTTTGCCGTAAAACGGTCAAGGTCAAACTAAGGTCATCATTTGAACAAATGTGATAGTACTCAGTCAATTGATACTAGATGGCAAACTTCGTGGAAATTGGCTCAGTGGTACAGGAGGAAAAAGATCTCTTCTCTTCAGGTTTGTACCAAATATAGGACATGGTAACCATCTTGCTCATGTGATCTGGATCATTCTAATAAAATTATCATTCACCCTCATCCCCTTGCATGAACCTGCAAATATGGGCCAAGGATTTTCTGAGATGAAGGACCTTAAACTGTCGACTGTCATACTATCCTAGTGACCTTGGGCCAAGGTCACTAAATAACCTTGACCTTTGACATTCATGGCGGTACCTTCATTTCAAAAACTACAACTGTTTTAGATGAACGCTCTGTTTTACCCTTTTCCTGTTCAAAAGCCTAAATGAGCGCATTTGACACTGCCATAAAACAGGTTAAGATCACCATATACATGTATATAATTTTAGAAGGGCTTAAGACCATTTTGCTGTCTGTAAAGTTTTAAGGTCATCTGTCTTACGGTACTGGAGAACAATATTGTAAAGCTTTTTACCATATATGCGCATGGCTGCCATCTTTGTCATTTGACCTGGACATACTTGCTTCACGGGAACAAAAGTTTATATAGATTTTTATATAGATGTTTCCATATAAAATTTGACTCCAGTTGGCCCTTTGGTATCGTTATTCAGTACCTGGTGTCATCATCTTTGAAGTCAGGGATACAGTAGTATGAAGGATTCAGGTGTTGTGAATGAAAACTGTGTATAATTTTGCGAATCAAGGGGAATGGGATTATATGGCAGATTTTTCAGTCATTTTGCAAAGGGAGACAACTTTCGGGACTTCCTGTTCGCTTTTCTATAAACCCTGTCACGCTGTAAAAATAGGTCTTCTCTTAAGGAGTTGGCCCCTATCGACA
This sequence comes from Lucinisca nassula, assembly GCA_963580285.1. Classification (NCBI taxonomy): domain Eukaryota; kingdom Metazoa; phylum Mollusca; class Bivalvia; order Lucinida; family Lucinidae; genus Lucinisca; species Lucinisca nassula. Next base: position 174,770,580 of record OY757010.1, read on the forward strand.
TGGGAGAATAATATTTGGAGGAGTTGCCTCCCCTGAAGGTGTTCCCATTCCGCTTAAAATTATACATGTTTGTTTGATTTGTTTGGTTTGAAGTTTAACGTCCCCGTAAACACTGTAAAGGTCATTTTGGAGACGTTGCTTCCAATTTTGTGGGACTTTTACCCGACATTGAGATGAAATGACATCTCAAGCCCTGTCACCCAATGAAACCAATAGGGTTTATTAGCATGGACGGCCCGCCTCGCACCGCGGTTCCTGGACAGACTTATATCCTCTAAGCGGTTTACCAGTACTAGTGTGCGGGCCGGATTCAGCCCTGCGTGGAAGCATCATGCAGCCCATATATTTCTTCATGCCCCTATGGGCGGGGGCCGAAATTATACATATATAGGCACTAGTGTGTAATTCGTTGAGAAATAATTCGCAGTTGATGGCCATTTGTAGTACAAAATCATCGATCAAGTCCCATTGCACCCCTTTTTTGTTTTCGTGACATGTCTCCTATATACACTTGTCTTGTATATATACATGTACTTCAAACAAAGGTTGTTGGTTGTTCTAATGATCGTTTGTTGTGGCTTTACGGCCCGGGCAACATCTATGGTCATATCGAGCCGGTCATTTACTTTCACTGTTTCTGGACAGGCTTAGACCCTCTAAGCGGGTTGTCAGTACTAAGTAAGAGCGCCACCCTACCCCACCCGCGACGGTATTTGATAACAGCTAGTGGGTCAACGGCTCAGCCCTCAAGCAACGTCCATCTTTAGTTAGCCGTTTTCCAAGAGAGTTGGTATCAGAAAAAGGGAAGATATGATAGAGTAGAAGAAAAACTAAAATAAATAAATAAATTAATAAATAAATAAATAAATAAATAAATAAATAAATAAATAAATAAATAAATAAACAACAGCGCCCTCACCCCCTCTTTCTTGCTCTGCAGCAAGCGCAGCAGGCCCTTGTCCTACTTAAGTCAAAGCAGTAGAACGCTTCGGCACTGAAAGCTACACACCACCTTCACCCGACCCAACCTCCCATGGTTTTAAGGATTACTCGCATTCTACGTCTTTGAGCAGAAGTAATAAATGTAATGTACATCCTTGTAAATTTCATTATTCACAATATACGTTGGTTTTATAACGGACTTGTTAACATGTTGTTACTTCAACACGCCTATACAAATACATAGTAAACTTAACAATCGAAAAAACGAAATTTTTAAGAAGAAAAATTGTGCTATTTTAATTATTTCTGCTCAAAATATAGATTGAAGATACTCGTTAGAACCGCCTCATTGAGGCGGTTCTAACGAGTACCCATAATTTATATTTTAGAGCAGAAATAAAAAAATGATATTTTTCTTATTTCTGCTCAAAATATAGATCGAAGATACTCGTTAGAACCGCCTCATTGAGGCGGTTCTAACGAGTACCCATAATTTATATTTTAGAACAGAAATAAGAAAAATAAGGTTTACCCCTATAAACCCCAGTTTTACTATATGATTTTGGGGTTCGAGGTGGTCAAAATTATATGGGCGTGTTAGCGTGATGATGGCATTTTCCCATCAGAATTACACAGCTGTCAGTACCAGTCAATGGCGGGAGATTCGAGGGCTCGATTATTGGTTACCAGCATACAATCTTGTATGGGGCGATTGATAAAGATGGGCTAAAAGCGTTCTGCCAGTTTCACATAACAGTTAAAGGTTTGTATCAGCCCGATACGACGACTCATACCCTTTTCGTCTCGTACTCCGAAGAACAGACACCGAATTTGTTTTGAGTTCGTTTTGACGAATAAGCACAGACACTTATTCTGTTTGGGTACATCGTGGCTCGGAGAAATAGGCTGGTCTGCATGAGGCTGCCACGCAGAGTTGAAACCGACCGCACCCGAGTACTAGTAAACCGCTAAGAAGGAATAAGCCTGCCCAGGTAAAGTGGTGCGAGTCGTCCATGCATATAAACCCTATTGGGCGGTATGGCTTTAGATGTCATTTCAGCTCAATGAATCTAAATCTGAATCTGCCAGTTACTCCAAACACCTCAAAAGAGTATTACAGGGATTGCGTGTGCAAATGAACGGAATCAAAACAAAAATAGCAAAAATTCCCGAAAAATGATATTAAGTAGATAAAGTAGTTTTGTACGTACGTTCGTAGAATTTGGAATTTAATTGTTTTGGACTGGAGACTTACAGTACAGTGAAAGTGAAATAAGCATAACAGAATGATGTGGATAAAATAATGGATTAAAATGGCAATGCCGGGTAAAAGCCCAACAAAATTGGAAGCAACGTCTCCAAAATGACCTAAAAAGTGTAAACGGGTACTTTAAACTTCAAATCAAACAAACAAATAAATGAAAAGTGCCTAAATTTGTTTTCATTTAAAGAAGTGTAGTGCATAGGTTAGTTATAATGGGTACCCAAATGTAATAATTAGTACTTAATGCTATAGTTTAAACATTGGATCGGTGATCTGGTTCACTGAACCCCCACCCCAAAAAAACAAAAAACAAAAAAAAAAAAACACAAAAAAAAACAAAAAAAAAAACACACACACACAAAAATAACAAATACATGGGGCATGCAAGAAAATCAGTACGCGTTTCAATTCTCGGAATGCCAGAGTTGATCGAGCCTGGCACCGCTACCTCTCCGGATGGTAATCATACTCATGAAAGAACCATATAATCTGATACTGGTACCCAAATGAGGGGTTTGTGGCTTGATAAATGTTTCGTCAACATGTTGATATTGCAATGGCGCAATCATATACCGTATATGCATCAGGTATTCGGACTCTTTTTAAAACACCTTGATTTGTTTGTTTGATTTGAGGTTTAACGTCCCCGTCAACACTGTATAGGTCGTTACATTACCATATGATATTTATTATATATTTTCACCAGACAGAATTACAATACAGACTCTGAACAGGAGCAGTCTGATCCGAGTCTACACAGTTTGCTGAAACTTATTTTTACTTAAATATATTGCTTGCTTTCAGTAAGAAGCTGTCCTGTCCTCCCCTGGCCTGAAAACGGGTTCATCAACTGCAACAAAGAGAACATATTTGGTAGCACGTGTAATTGCACGTGTCAAGAAGGATACGAGATGACGGACAATGCTACAGTTAGCTGTGAGGCAGATGGCAACTGGACAGGAGAGCCAACATGTTCAAGTATTTTTATCTCGTATAAGATTGTTTTCTGTCATCAGAAATATTGCCTTGACATTCAAAAACTATGTGCGTCCTTTCATATCTCCATAAAGGTTAATTATCTGCGGATTGTTTTTCTAATTTTTACTCAAATCTATGTTGTAGGTGTTCGTTAGAACTGCCCTATTGAGGCGGTTCTAACGAGTACCCCCAACCTATGCCTTGAAGCAGAAATAGGCAAAATAGTGTATACTCCTATAAACCACAGCTTTCCCTATATAAAATAATAAGCTGGGATTTACGGGAGGGAAGGTGGTGGCTGTTCATTTCGCGGACTCTATAACGAGGCCGTTTTTTTCTGAAACGTTCATCGTATGAAGTTTAGGCTATATTTCTCCCTTTGTTTTTTCGCCTATATGCCCTCGCGGGCATTTTCGGCAGGTGTACATTATACACTCCAGATTCGCAGGATGAAAGCCTTCACAGTAATTATGTAATTGCGGTAGGGAACTTCTACCTGCACAGGGGATGGTTCTCCCTGCTCAGGGGGCATGCAGTTAACGACATTGTTCTTTGTGGCATCATCCCTGCATATGATGCCAGTGGAGCATATTCGGGCACCGCAGTTTTATTACCACTGCCGGGAATCGAACCGGGGGCCTCTAGCATCAGAGGCAAGTGCACTGAGCTACCACGCTCCATGTTAATAGCATGGTAATGAGTCTCACGATTGATTGATTGGTTGTTTGGGGTTTAACGACACGTCAACCCTTTGTGGGTCATTTTGTGTCGTCTTCCTCAGAAAGGGAGGGCTCTACCCTTACCCGCTGCAAGGACAGCAAGTCTTGCCAAACTGTAAGCCAATATCAGTTGGACACCCCAGTGACGCAAGATGATCTACACAACACCTTTGTCTCACCAACCCACCCAAAGGGTCTCGCGATATACTCTCCTGGAAATAATCACAGGGTATTCTATCATTGCACGTTTAAAGTTGGTTACATATGATACTTTTACGGAAGGTTCTGGACGGGGTCTGTATCATCATAAGCTATTAAACTACATTAATAAATAAAATTATTTCATAATTAGTATAGCATCGCATGCGAAATATATTTAATGTGTAGGATTCTCCATACATCCTAAGAGCTCGCCCGTGTAATTAACACTCTTATTAACCCCACTATTTATAGAGGGAAAAGAGGTATTACAATGATTAACATAATTTGCTTATTTCTGTTCCACGAACACTTGAAGCATTAAGAAGAAAATATCACAAATTTTGATCTAAATAGGCCATTTATTCAGAAATTGAAGAATAATTATATCTCAAGAATATATCATCGCAATGCAATTGCTTAATGTCCACAGGGATACGTTGTTGCATTTTTTCTTGCAGAAATAAGATGTACAGAGCCAGTTGAACTGATAAATGGAAGTATCGCTTGTAATGATATGAGTCACTCCTACCAGTCTGTGTGTATGTACAGATGTAATAAAGGGTTTGCTCTGCAAGGACCACTCTTTACACAGTGCCAGGCTAATAAAACTTGGAGTCATGTGGGTGAACAGACATGTTCAGGTGAAAAAAGTTTTATTTTAGGCAGCAGAAGTGAAAAGGATTCGTATCGCATAGGCAACTGGCAAATACAGTAGAACTTCGATGGCTCGAACACCGATGGCTCGTTTACCATGGATGAGTCGAACACATTCTTGAGCCCCTAGCAAAATCCTCTACATAAGAAATAATGGGGGTAATTAAGAAAATTTTGGTCTTTTATCTTGCAAATGTATGCTGTGTGCACTCATTAGAATCGCCTCGATGAGGCGATTCTAATGAGTACACACAGCATATATATTCATTATAGCAGACCGAAAATATGTCAAAAAGTATCTCGTTATGCCTCCTGACAGTAGCCCTCAGTGGCTCGAACTACCCCTGTCTCAAACAGATTTTCGAGGTCCCAAAGGTGTTCGAGCCATTGAAGTTCGACTTTACTGAGAAGAACCTGGAAACTGTAGTCTCGCCAGAGCTTTCATCACGAAAACACGTCTATAACTTTTTGACCCCTTTTAATAGTAAACATTGACAGTATACATTATTCTTCTTATTTCTTTTCCAAAAACGCAGTCTGTGGGGCTCTAACGAGTACCCTTAATCGGGGTTCTAACGAGTACCCACAATCTATGTTTAGGAGAGAATAAATATCAGAATATTTTATCTGAAAATTTTCAATTTTTGGTGGCAAAATGTTCAAAATATTTGAATAAGCGTGTTTTCATATCCGTGGTTCTCAGACATACAGAAAAGCATTTCTGGGCCCAGTTGTTCAAAGCATTGTTAGCTTAACGAGCTTGTTAGGGATCAAATTGTTAACTATTATAGCAAGTACAAAATCTAAAATAGTGTTTTTTTTTTTTCTGAAAAAAATGTGAACAGCTTTTGCAAATGCAAAAGCTGATCACATTTTTTCAGCTAATATTGCAAAAGCTGCTCACATTTTTTCAGCAAAAAATATTAGCATATTTACCATTTTTACCGATCAAAGTTTTAACAATACGTTAACTGACGACGTCGTTAGTTTTGAACAGCTCGCCCCATGTAGCTTCATGCAAGCAATTGTACGTAAACTAAATAATGTTCATGGCCCTTCTCTCTTAATTGTAAAACCGAAATACTGGAATTCTTATGACTCGAAATGAAGGTTAAGTCTAGATATATTTATTCTAATTTAAAAAGTACATGCAAATACACGTTATCATTTACATCTTTATACATTTTAGATGCTTTTTCATGCAATGGACGCAGTTCCCATGGCACAGTTCATTAGTTACAAAATGAGTCAACACGTAAGCTTGAAGTCTTTGAAAACGTGTTTATAGGGGCTTAGCTTATGTTACAGATATTGAACCTCCGGTCCTTGAGTGTGTGTCACCGCAGTTGTTCTACGCAGACAAAGGCCTGCTCTCCACGTCTGTCACGTGGTTTAAACCCACAGCCAATGACAACGTCGATCTTCATACAAATGTCACTCAGATTGGAGGCCCAACGCTCGGCGATGTCCTTCCTACCGGAATTACACGTGTCCTGTATCGTGCAAAAGACGGATCAGGGAATGCTTCACCTACTTGTTCCATCGAGCTGAAAGTCCTAGGTACACTGAAACTTTGAATCCTCGTACATCGATGGATCGTTCACTACGCCTACGCCTTTTTCGTCTTCGACCTTCATCAGCTCTAGGAAAAGTTTATACAATCTCATATACATGATATTTTTTTTTTTTTTTTTTTGGTTTTTGTTTTACGGCCCTTTCAAGATTATTTCACTCATATCGAGCCGATCGTTAATCAGAGGTGGGCGAAAACCGGAGTACCCGATATACATGATATACATATATTTTCATAATAATGGGATGTTTTTTTTGGTTAATTTTTATCTTGAAAATTATGAAAAGGTATGTTGTAAGTATTCATTAGGAGGCTATTCAAATGCGTACAGACAAAAAACCTTATTTTTTTTTAAATTGAAAAAAAATCCATATCATGACTTGGCGTTATCAGCACCGAACGAACGATCCAAGACTCGACCAAAGGTGATTGAGCCATTGAAGTTCGATTTTATATGTTCCCGAATCATCACGAAAACATGCCTGTAGAATTTTGACCTCCTTGAACCCGACTTTTATATAGTTAAACTGGGTGTTACAGGGTTAAACCTTATTTTCCTTATTTCTGCTCTAAAATATAGATTGTGGGTACAATATATCACATTTTGTCACTTAAAAATTTCGTTTTTTTCGGCGATAAAGTTTACAATAAATTTTTGTAGGCTTGCTTTCCTTATGCATCGTATCAGCTAAGCCTTAGCAAGCAACAACATGTCTGAAAACAACATGTCTTCAGACATGTCTGTCCAGTGAGAACAAAAAACCAGCCTGTGCAGTCACTCCGTCAAAACACAGCCTTCTCTTCCTGCATGAAGAAAATTACGGTCAAACCACCATGTTGACAGGTCCGTGAATAAACACCCACTTTACATAGAGAAAAATAGTGTGAAAGCGGATATACATTCTCTCTTATTTCTGTTCATAGACAGGTTGGGGGTACTCATTAGACCCGCCTCAATAAGAAGGTTCTTGTGAGTACCCAACAACATATGTTTTGAGTCTAACTTTCATCCGAAAAATATCTGTTTTGGCGATATGAAAATTTGATTCCTCGTACGGCATTTTCCAACTTGTTAGGAAAAATTAAATAGTCTCAGACTGGGACTGTCTATAAGTCGTCTTTAAGACAACTTTCAAAGAGGCCTGAATGTGGCCTTAATATAGGATTTTTACTGTATGAACACGCTTATAAGATATACTGACTTTGAGGTCTCCCAACCCTATGGTTTTAGCATACACAAGAAAAATGTGTTACCTTATACCTCACGCGAACAAGTCCATGGAATAAAAAAAAAACCCCACTAAACCCACTTTATATAGAGAAATATGAGGTTTATAGGGGCATGCCTTATTTTGCTTCTACGTGTGTGTACTTGTTAGAACCGCCTCATTTAGAACCCTCAACCTATGTTTGGAGTAAAACAATAAAAAATATCACCAGTTAGAGGGCAATAGTAAGAATAAAATAGTAATTATTTTCCAGAAATCACGTGCGAACATCCTGGGAAAACCTTTGATGACAACAACCTGATTTTCAAATGTTCCGAGTCAAGTTTATACTATGGCGTATACTGCAACTTGTCATGTGATTATAATTTACCTCTAGAGGGCGCGACGACTGTCACATGTGTTACAAATGCAACAATCGATGGTACTGTCTTCGGCACCTGGAAATGGGGGACGACAATTCAGCCATATTGCAGAGGTATCCTCAAAACTAAGTAAAATTACCCTGTTAAGACAACGTAAAGTTATAATTAAATCTGCATTTAAAAGCTTTCTGAGAAGGTGTCCTTTCTTTGTACTTTTTACACACAGTGATTACCTATTTGAACAGTCCAAAAGGTTGTCCTAATATAGGAATTGTACTATATTTAAAAGGGCCCGTAGTATCCGTGCTGGCTCCCGCCCCGAGTTTATACCAATTTATTTTAGTTCATTTGCGATGGAAGCTTCAAGCTTATCTAAATAGAATGCGCATTCCGGATGTATTCCAGCGCGCGAAGGAGAGGCACTGAATTTTAGACCACTGCTACCAATTTACACCGGGGTGGAGTGGGGCAGTGGCATTACGTGTTTTGCCTAAGGACACACCTCGGTTCCGATGGCCGGACTAGAAACCACAATCTCTCGATCACAAGTCGGACGCGCTAACCAACGAGCTATCGGGGCTTTGAGAAATAGGTTGGGCTGCATGGTGCTTCCAAGCATAGCTATAACCGACCACACATTAGCTGGTAAACCGCTTAGAGTGTCTAAGCCTGCCCAGGCAAAGTGGTGCGAGTCGGGCGGGTCGTCCATGCATATAAACCCATTGGTTTCATTGGACGACATGGCTTGAGATGTAAGTTCATTTCATCTCAGTATTGGTTAAAGGTCCCCCCCAAAAGGGAGCAACGTCTCTTAAATGAAGTTTATTGTTGAGGGGGACGTTAAACCTCATACAAACAATTAAGCGTGCGTCGTGCGCAGCTTACAGATAGGGCCACACGTATGGTTTCTTGCATACAGCTTTCTTAAGATCGTCTCTGTGTTTGCGAAAGGCAAAGGCTCTGACGAGACATCGCGACTGAGCCTGTGCCTTTGTTGGTCGCCTTGGCAATAAGTATCTCCTTCCTCGTGAGCTGGTTCTTTCGGTAGTAACTGTTTAATTGGTACATTGGAAAGCTCCACTTTACAGACGATGGCCTCTAGACAATCTTTTTTTTTGCTTACTGTAATATTCTGATTTTTATGATATTGTTTGTACTTCATTATTTTGCATGCAAATTTTTAAATAAATACTGTTTGAAGAAGGCTCGAAGTTACGCGAGCCCATGTCCATACTGGAGTTTGTATTCATTCTTCCAACATTTAGTTTTGTTAATGAAAAGTTTCAAAGCACGAGTATCTGTTATTTTGTCTTTTCACGACCATCTTTTCAGAAACCATATGGAATATCGGGCTGAAACTTTTCAGATTTGTGTTTCTATAAGCTACCTATAACTTTATATTTTAGTCACTTTTGATGCTGTAGCAATTTATGTTGTCATATACTTACCGTATGTAAGAGAAAATAACAATTTGCTGATATTTTAGCAAAAGGATCACAAGAGTGTGCTTTGAGTGGGTTCCTGTCAAAAAATGAGTTATCTACCATTTATAAAATATCATGTCTAAGCTATAACTTCTTAATTGTTTGAAATATTATATGAAAGTTTTAATTATACTTTTAGGAGGAGATGAAAGCAGATAACAATAACTTATTTTATGAGTCATCTTCCATTCTATGCACACATTTGAGTAAGAGCTTAACTTCCTTACGAGTTGGGAATGTTCGATATATAAGTATTCTTTGTTTGATGGACAAAGAAGGAACATTTTACTGAATTGTTAACTTTTGTTATATATTTGCCCTTGGCGAAATTAAATATCTCGGCTATAAATATGCTCAATAAAAGGGTTATCCTTTGGAAGCAAGGAGTATACCACAAATCAGAAAACTATGGAGTGTGCATGTTTTCTGGGCCAGACTAGCTAGTTTCGGCCAATAAGGCCTCATCAGTGACCCTCAAATATTTTCAAAATTCCACAATGGAATCAATGAAAATATAAACTACACTATGGTGTAGGGCAGGGAGACGTTTTACGGCCGCCACACATTCCCAGACACCAGCTGTAGTGACGTTAAATATGCTCTATAAAAGGGTTATCCTTTGGAAGCTAAATCCTAAATAATTTGGAAAAAAGTAATGGAATTTGGTTACTAAATTAAGCTTTGTTAACTCTTATTCCCTTTCAACTCACCTGCAGTGTCATTAAGGTTTGATTATGGTGAGTAATTTAGGGACTCATGACCCTTTTGTTGCATATCCAATAACCTCACTTTTGAGTCCATATATGAATTTATTGCTTGCTTAAGTGCCTTTTTTCCAGTTGTAAATTGTCCAGCGCTAGATGAACCTCTAAATGGTTACCTCAGGTATGAATCAGTCTTTGGCAGTCCAGTGGATATTGTGGTGTGCAAAGAGAATTACGCCCTGCCCGATCTGCCTTCATTCAGTGGTCAGATACATTGCTACCAGGGTTCCTGGACACCTTTCAACAAGACCCCTGACTGCATAGGTAATTATATCTACTAAGAGATTTTATTATTGTCCTAGATCAAAACACGTACTTTTGCAAACATAATATGCCCGGATGAGATGGCTCATAGTGAGTCGTCTCATCATGGCTTATACCGTTTGGTTTTACGTCTGACTTCAATGGTTAAAATAAAATCTGGTGAACTATGCTGAAATTTCCTCTTTGAAGATTGCAGAAATTTTAAACTTGATATAATATGAAGTCAGAAACGTGAGATAAGTTAATAACCAGAATACTTATTACATTTAAAGCAATTTACTTTAAGCAAACAATTACATAAATAATATATATCAATTTGAAAGCAAACAAATAACAACTCGCTATTCTTATTTTCATGTCTCTGAAGAAGTCTTTTAGTCTGTTTCAGTAAGAATAGTTCCCTGCATTGATCATTGATAGTTTATTCCCACAACAGTATTATTGTTCTATTTTATAAACTAGAAATGCGTCCATAGGACACGGATGCCCGCGCCTGAAAATCCATAGAAAGTTATTGACCGTGTTTAAGTTTCGGACCTTTTTTTCACATTTGACCTGTAAGTATGACACTGACCTTGGAGGTAAGGTCCCTGGTTTTGTGTGAGGCAGATTGTCTCATGATGGCCAACATTTCTGCCAAGTTATTTCAAAATCCATCCACAAATAAGAAATTATTGACTGTGTTTAAGTTTCGGACCCTTTTTATGACATTTGACCTCTAAGTACGACCTTGACCTTGGAGATACGTCCCAGGGTTTTATATGTGACAGATCGTCTCATAATGGTTAACATTTCTACAAAGTAATTTCAAAATCCATCCGGAAATAAAAAAGTTATTGACTGCATTTAAGTTTCGGGCCCTTTTTTGACCTTTGACCTCTAAGTATGTCCTTGAACTTGGAGGTACGGACCTGGGTTTTACACGCGGCACATCGTTTGATGATGGTTAACATTTCTACAAAGTAATTTCAAAATCCATCCAGAAATAAGAAAGTTATTGACTGCGTTTAAGTTTCGGACCCTTTTTTGACCTTTGACCTCTAAGTATGACATTGACCTTGGAGGTACGGACCTGGGTTTTGCACGTGACACATCGTCTCATGATGTTTAACATTTCGACAAAGTGATTTCAAAATCCATCCAGAAATAAGAAAGTGATTGACTGCGTTTAAGTTTCGGATGGATGGACGAACGAACGAACGGACGGACGGACAGGGGCAACGCTATATGCCCTTCCACCATTCTTCGAATGGCGGGGGCATAAAAAAACTGCTGATAGTCATTGATAAACTTTAATGTTAAGCAACCACCACTCAACACCTCTTATCAGAGTCACGCTTTATATAGGCCAGACAAGACAGAAGTGAAGGCAGTGATCAGGAATCAATATAGAAGCCTCCGTGGTGTGGTGGTTATGTTACTCGCCTTCTAAACAAGGGGTCGCAGGGTCGATCCCGGGCTTATCCAGACTTTCGGATGAGTCTTTAAACCAAGGTCCCGTCTGCGTATAACCTTCGCTGTTGGTGAGACGTAATACTCACTCACTCACTCACCACTAACTCACTCACTCACTCACTCACTCACTCACTCACTCACTCACTCACTCAGGAATCGATACAATTAAACCCACAGCTCGCACCAGAGGCAAACAAGGGAAAGAAACACAAACATGAAATAACTAGACCCCAGTAGAAACATCAATCGCAGAAAGCCAAAAAGACAGTTACTTTCTCACAAAATGGCCAATTGGCTATCCAAAACAAAAGTATATAAGCGAAACACACACTCAAAGACAAACCATAACAGAAATAAACCGCGACAGAAGAACCGCCTTGGAGTGGTCGGAGAAAAACATTTAATTGGTGGGCTTACGCGGCCGCAATCCTCGTCTTAATTCTGTCGCATTTAGACAAATACTTTGTTCAGTCTATATGAAGGCCTCCTAACTCAGCAGTGCAACATCTCCTAGAACACAAAAAAAATCAAACAAACACAGAGATGAAACAACGACGAGGACTCGACAGCAAGAAACAACTGAAATACTGGAGCAAAAGAAAACCAACAGTTAGAAGGCTATTCTAGACTATAACAGAAATTGCGAAACCACTACGAGGTATGTGCATTTCCATTTCGAGAAAGCAGAGGAAGATCTAAACTCTACTAGTTAATTATATCTACAATACTAAAGAAATAAATTATCAAATGAACTGAAAAAGACGGTGAATATTCTGTGAATTATTTTGATATTAAGTTGTCACAATATTGCTTTTATTGATAATGTCGGAAAAAGAATTTTTATATTTACGTAGATTTTGTGATTTTTGGAATTTAGACAATTACCACGTTTAAAATTCGCCCAATTGTTTTCTCAGAAAACCTGCAGCGATTGATCATTTTTTGTCAACAACAGCTCACGTGGTAGCGACTTCGATTGGTCTCAACAGACAACGCAGAGCGCTAATAGGCAATGTCAGAATCGGAATCAGAATTAGAATTTTGACTGATGACACATCAAATGACATTCATACACCAGGACCTGTGATGTGGGAAGTTAGTCCCTATCTCTAACCAAGGAGGTAAACATCAGCACCTTCAGCTGTCGAAACAATCGAGTCGTTTCGGTCCTGGATTGTTCCAGACGTTTTTTGAAGTACATGTCGATTTTGGCCTCAATACACCGCGCCCTACTGAAACCTTCACAAAACTGGTACATGTGCAAAAAACATGTATCCGAAAGTATCCACTCGCGTCTGAAGGTGGTGAGTTATTTTCTGCGGTTGCTACTCAACCACAGAACTAACTGATTAAAACGACTGGGACTCCATTCTATTTTGTTCTTTCCTGAACGAGTGACACTTATCAAGAAATCGAACTCAACCCAGCACGCGGTCTCATCAACATGGTTTCTCGAGCTTCTCACACTGCTTTTCACAGAACAACAACAGCTGCTTCTGTGAAAGGTGAGAAATAATAACCAAAGACTGCGCTTTCTCAATGCCTTCTTTAAATTTCCGCCAAATTCTTCATTACAAAGAAAAGCGACGAAACAGTTTTTTTCTTGCAATAAAATATTAAGGGCCAGGCCAAAAATTTATGTATGGTTTGGAAACCTGAAACACGCATACTTTTTGGCCTAAACAGTTTAGGAAATGTCCATGCTAACTATGCCAAGAAATGTTCATGCTAAATAAGCTCAGCAAAATACTTAGTCTGTTCTTAAATAGCAATGAGCTAATAAAACACGCATTTTTCATGTTCAGCTGAGATCAGAACAAAGTTGCTCCATGTGTTAATTTCAAAATTAATATCCTGATGTCACCAGCACTCAACTTTAAATCACTAAAGTATTGTTTGCTAAAAGCTTGACATCAAGTAAATTCAAGCTCGCGCGTTTATTTTTCTAGTATTCTGTAAATGTTTAGAGTCGTTATAATAACGAGGTTAAGAACACCAAGTAAGCAAAAGAACGATATCTACAACTACAGTCGTAGTTCGATAGTTCAAATACCTTTGGGTCTATGAAAATGAATTTCATATAGGAGTAGTGATGGTTAATTATAGCTACAATGAAGATGATAATGATATATCTGGTGTTGTTTGTACACCTTAGAATCGCCTAAATGATTTTTGGCCATTTGAAATAAGTTTCACATTTTTATTTTGGACACCTGTCATCTAGGAGAATAAGGTTGTTTTAAGGCCAAATTGGATTAATCATGTCGACTTGTGTCCACAAATTTTCCGACACAATAATTGTATGTTTTAGAATAACTATTTAGTTGAGAGGTACTTGATTTAAACAAAAATGCTTAAGCGGTTACTGCCTTTCAAGAAATATGTATGGGGCTCTTAAGAGTTTGGCAAGGTTAACGCCTCGCGTACCTCTGCAATTATTCAATAAATTCTTACTACTTACAGAACCTGAAAACCCTGTGCGAATGAAACTTCATGCGAAGTTGTACTATTACAACACGGAACATTGCTCCGAAGAGGGCCTAAAACAAAACCTTCTTGCAGTGATATCTGATATAATCCAACCTTGGTACACAACAATCTGTCCGAATCAAATCGAGTGCTATGTAGGCGATGTCACAGTAAGATGTAGACAAACATCGACAATGACGAAAAGAAGTGCTGCAGATTCTGTAAGTCATGAACAAGGCCTTGTGAGCATTCGAGTGAGACGCCAAGATTCATATTATGCTCTTGTAGAGTTTGGTATTTTTACGGAATGGTTTCAAGGCAATATGACAGAGAATGAAGCAGTTGATTACATGGATGATCTTCAGCTGAAGCAAAAACATGCTTTTTCAACCCTTGTTGGTAATGGCTCTTTAAATATAGAAAGCTATACATTAAAGTCGAACTCGTTTCAAACTGATACATCTGGAGAGATGGTGTGCAGTCATGGTACAAAGGTACATGATATTTTATGTAGTAAGTATGATGCATTTATAAACATTAAAGTTATCCATCACGAAAACACGCCTATTTAATTTTGACTCCCTTGAACCCCACTTTTATATGGTAAAACTTGGGTTTACAGGGGTAAACCATATTTTTCTTATTTCTGCTCTAAAATATAGATTGTGGGTACTCGCTAGAACCGCCTCAATGAGGCGGTTCTAACTGGTACCCACAATCTATATTTTGAGCAGAAATAAGAAAAATATCACAATTTTTCATCTTAAAATTTTCATTTTTTCGACGGTAAAGGTTACAATGTAGTTGTATAGACGTGTTTTCGTAATGAGTGTATGGACCGGGACACAACTAAACCTGTAAACTGACGTTTCGCGTCCAGCTGCGCATCCACATAGCAAAGTGTGTTTCCGCTTTAAAAAATAGAAGAGAATGCAATGATCAGGGATCGATAAAATTAACCCACACCTCTCACCAGAGGCACCAAAGTGAAAGATTTGTTTGTTTGTTTGATTTGAGGTTTAACGTCCCCGCAGACGCTGTAAAGGTCATTTTGGAGACGTTGCTTCCAATAGTTTGGGACTTTAACACGACATTGAGATGAAACGACATCACAAGCCCTGTCGCCCAATGAAGCCAATAGGGTTTATGAGCACGGGCGGGTCGACTCGCATCGCTTTGCCTGGGCAGGCTTAGATCCTCTCAGCGGTTTACCAGTACTCGTGTGCGAGTCGGTTTCAGCTGCTCTGCGTGGACGCATCATGCGGCCCATCTATTTCTTGAAGCTCCTATTGGCAGGGGCGAAAAGTGAAAGAAACACAAACATTAAACAACTAGACCCCAGATGGAAACATCAATGGCGGAAAGCCAAACGGACAGTTACTTTCCCACAAAATGGCCAATTTGCTATCGAAAACAAAAATATAAAAGCGATAAACAAACTCAAAGACAAACAATAACAAAAATAATTCGCGACAGAAGAACCGCCTTGGAACGGTAGGTGAAAAGAATTTCATTGTCAGGTAGGGGGCTTAAAGCGAAGATACACGGCAGCAATCCTAGCCCTTGACTCCGTTGCGATTTAGACAAATAATTTGTTCAGTCCGCATGAAGGCTTCCTATCTCATCAGTGCAACATCTCCGAGGACACGAAAATCAAACAACCACAGAGATGAAAGAACGGTGTGACCCACCACTGAAATGCCGGAGCAAAAGAAAGCCAGCAGTTAGACTCAGATGGTCCCAACCGGAGACAGAACATCAGGTACCAACCAACATTACATAAGTAAGCTTTTACGCTGGAACCTTCAAAGAATCGGAGGCCTGACCAACCGGCGTGCAATTCAAGAGGGAAGCAAAGTTATCGGCCATGTTGGGTTAACTACCATGCATGTAGTCTGTCGTATAATATTTGTGTTGGACACGATCTTTCATATCGGCGGATGATTTTACGACATTGAAATCATTGCAAGTATAGAAGAGGAGCTAGAATTACCACTAAATCTGCTTCAAAAAGCTTATTGAGAAGTTTTCACCTTTTTTTTTTTGTACACCAAATATCTGCTAAGAAAATGCCACCTTTGAGGCTGTTCAAAATGTAGGAATTTTAGTTTATTACCAATCGCTGCTGTCCACTTTCAATGTAGCCTAACATCTAAAGACGGTTCAGTCGAACAGTGTAGAGTGACCAGACTGCGATCTGAGGCTTCGCTAATCGAAGGTCGCTTTGTGTATGTCATCTTGTGTCGTATTCAACTCATTGTGCACTTAATATTATACACTGGATTAGCTTTACGACTAAATAGCCTTTCCGGATGCGCCGAGTCTAACGTGCGCCAACAATCTTTATTTTGCGCAAACATATTAAAGATACTTCAAATGTTCATTTTTGGCGGTAAAATTGACAATGTATTTGTATAGGCGGGTTTTCGCAAAGTAATCATTATTTCTTAATCTCGTGAAAGTCCCAATTACGAACATTGTAGGGCCTTATCAGACGACGCGTTCTGTGTTCTCTGATCAGGTCCTTCACTGTTGTCAAACATTTCGGCTACTTTGTTTGTGTTGAGGGTTTACGTCCCCTTCAACACTGTTTAGGTCATTTTGGAGACGTTGCGTCCAATTTTATAGGACTTTTACCAGACATTGAGATGAAATGACATCTCAATCCCTGCCATCCAAACAAAACATACTGGGTTAATATGTACGGAAGTTTCCGACTCGCATCAGTTTGCCTGGGCAGGCATAGACCGCTAATGCGGAGTTATTCCCCTTTTCCCCTTTTCGGCTCGGGCATTCGACGACATATGGTGAATACCTCCTCTCGGCTCGGGCATTCGACGACATATGGTACATACCTCCTCATACTGTTTTATACCAGCTAATTTTCATAATTGCAGACTCCTTTGTCATGGCTTTTTTATGCCCACGTAGGCGGGCATATAGTTTTTGCACTGTCCGTTTGTAGGTCTGTTTGTGCGTTTGTAAAATAGAAGTGGAGGCAATGATCAGGAATCGATACAATCAATCCACAGCTCCCATCAGAGACACCAAAGGGAAAGACACACAAACATGAAACAACAGACCCTAATGGAAACACCAACAACGGAAAGCCAAAAGGACAGTTACTTTCCCACAAAATGGCCAATAGGCTATCCAAAATAAAATAACATAAGCGACACAAACACCCAAAGACAAACCATAACAAAAATAAACCGTGAAACGAATTCCACAGGTGGG
Source organism: Lucinisca nassula (assembly GCA_963580285.1). Lineage (NCBI taxonomy): Eukaryota > Metazoa > Mollusca > Bivalvia > Lucinida > Lucinidae > Lucinisca > Lucinisca nassula. Next base: position 174,788,175 of record OY757010.1, read on the forward strand.
GGGTGGGGCTTTAATCGATTTTACATGGCCACAATCCTCGCCCTTACTTCCGTCGCGATTTATACAAACAATTTGTTCAGTCCACATGAAGGCCTCCTAACTCATCAGTGCAACATCTCCGTGAACACAAATAATCAAACAACCACAGAGATGAAACAACGGTGAGGACTCAACAGCAAGAAACCACTGAAATGCTGGAGCAAAAGGAAACCAACAGTTAGACTCCGATGGGCCCGACCAAAAACAGAGCATCAGGCACCAGTCAACATTATCTTGAATTAAATCTCTCTAATTCTCCATAAGCCTTTACGTTGGAACCGTCATAGAATCTGAGGCCTGACCCACCGGCGTGCAATTAAAGAGGGAAGCAAAGTTGTCAACCGTGATTGGGTTAACTACCATGCATGCAGTCTGTCGTATAACATTGTACCCAATCTTTTTATATCGAAGAATGATTTTACGAAATTGGGTGCTGAAGTCATGGCGATATATATATTTTTCTGAATTTATATACTAAGTCACCATAAAATTCGGGTTCCGATAGACTTTGTTGCAGAAGAGATTTAAGTCCAATATTGAATTTTGAATTAAATCAGAATGACGTCTATAAAATTTTGAAAAGGCTTTGCGTAGTTTATGGTACCGAGAACCCTGAATAAGAAGTTAAGCCGTTAACAATTAATTACGAGTGTTGAAGTCAGTTACATGACTACACACTCTGGCAAATCGAATTAATTGCGAAATATAAACGCCATAGGATGGCGCACGAGGAACATCACCATCTAAAATATGAAAATTTACAATCTCAAAATCAAAATCACGCGTTTATCATAAATTTTGCACGAAACAAACCCATCTACAATAGATAGATGTAAATCCAAAAACGGGGCCTCGGTATCAGAAGAATTTGCTTAATTTAACTGAAGTTCTGGGGAGTAAATCTGACTGATCAAACCATCGAAATAGGTATTACCAATATTTAATAAATCATCCAAATATCTAGAAGTGGAGCTTAAAGCTTCAGTGATTTCAGACTTGTTTTCAGCAGAAAGGGACAGCATGAAGTCTCTCTCATAACAAAACAAAAACAGATCAGCCACAAGTGGTGCACAATTAGTACCCATCGGAATACTAATTGCGCACCACTTAAATCCGCACTTTTTTGTGACCCATATGTCCGCACTTTTATTGTGATGCGAACTACTTCCACATTTCTCCAACGATTGAGCTGAAACTTTGCAAATGCATTCCTTGTGAGGTGAAGGTATGCCTTACACAAATTTCACGTTGGTCCTATCATTTTCGAAGTAGTTACGGCCCTTTATTTTATGAAAAATGTGCTAAAACCTTGTGATGCGAAATACTTCAACATTTCTTCATTTATTCAGCTGAAACTTTGCACATGCATTCCTTGTGAGGTGAAGGGGTGCCTAACACAATTTTTACGTTGATCCTATCATCTTTGACAGAGTTACGGCCCTTGATTGTCTGAAAAAGGCGTTCGAAAACCTTGTGATGCGAACTTCTTCCACATTTCTTCACCGTTTGAGCTGAAACGTTGCACATGCATGTCTTGTGAGGTAAAGGGGTGCCTAACACAATTTTTACGTTTATCCTGTCACCTGCGATTGAGTTAAGGCCCTTTATTTTCTGAAAAAAAAAAAAACGCGTTCTTAAACCTTGTGACGCGAACTACTTCCACATTTCTTCGAAATTGTTAAATTTTTATGCCCCCTAAGGAGGGCATATAGTTTTTGCTCTGTCCGTTTGTTTGTGGGTTTGTGGGTGGGTTTGTGGGTAAGTCCGCACTTTTTTTTCCTCAAATGAAAAAATTTGGCTCCCACGTTTTGGTATCTTATTTCTCAAATTTCCACTTGTTATGGTTAAATCTATGATTCTGTCTTTCCGAGCTGGCACTGAATTGATAATAACGGTCAAATCTTTGTCCACCAAAATCTCAAACAGCTGATTTCCCAGTTTACTCGTGTCTCTGTCAAACCAGTATGGTTGATGAGCATGGAAATTACTGTTAAAGAGTCCGTCATCAGCGTATTCATAATTTTCATTAAAACTTTCGGGCTTTTTGTATCGTTTGGTGGAATGTAAACTAATCCTTTTGTAAAATTCTACTCATTTGAGTAAATAATACACCACACAGCTTCCACACCCTCCCGGCTGAACTATTTTCCTTCAAATATTTTAATATTTGTTGCTATCAAAATAGCCGCCACCCACCCCCGATCTTTAGTTCTTCCTGTAGCCATCCATCTCTATTTCCTTTGTATGCTGTACTTTAAAGCATTCGACAATTTTATACCGATTAATTTGAAACATTGAAGACACTTTTGCCATGGTCTGTAGATGTACATGTTAGTTTGGCATGGTCATCTATTAAATATCTGTTTAGACTTTAGACTTTTTAACTTTGTCATATTTTGAGTTTAAATTCTATAAAAGTGCATTATACTTGGTAACAAATGACAAGTGCCAGAATTTTTCAGTTTTTATAGATAGCATCGGCAGCACGGGAACATGTCCGTGAAATAAACACCACACTAAACCCCACTTTATATAGAGAAAACCTGGGTTTACGGGGGTATGCATTATCTTTCTTATTTCTGCTCCAAGACATGAGTTGTGGGTACTCGTTAGAACCACCTCATTGAGGTGGTTCAAACGAGCACCAACAACCAATGGTTGCAGGAACAATAAGAAAAATATCACGGATTATCTTCAGAAAAGTAGCCATTTTGGAGATATCAAAAATGCATGTCGTAATGGTGTGTTATTGTAATGAGCATGAAAATTAAGCAGAGTAAAAGTAAAACAAAGATCAGGAATTGATACAATTAACTTACTCCATCCATAAAAGACACCAAAGGGAAAGAAATACAAACATTAAGCGACCAGACCATAATGGAAACCTAAACAAAGGAAGGCCATATGGACAGTTACTTTCCCACAAAATGGCCATACGGCCATCCAAAATTAAAAGACACAAGTGATACACACAGTAAGTAACAAACAACAACATAAATAAATCGCCACAGAAGAGCCGCCTTGGAACTGTCAGTGGAAGATTTCCACTGGGGGGCTTAAATCGATTTTACGTGGCCACAATCCTCGCCCTTACTTCCGCCGCGATTTAGACAAATAATTAGTTCAGTCCGCATGAAGGCCTCCTAACTCATCAGTGCAACATCTCCGTGAACACAGAAATCAAAGAACCACAGAGGTGAGACAACGGTGAGGACTCGACAGCAAGAAACCACTGAAATGCTGGAGCAAAAGAAAACCAATAGTTAGACTCCGATGAGCCCGACCAGAGACAGAGCATCAGGCACCAACCAACATTATCTCTTTAATTTTCAATAAGCCTTTACGTTGGAGCCGTCATAGAATCTGAGGCCTGACCCACCGGCGTGCAATTAAAGAGGGAAGCAAAGTTGCCAACCGTGATTGGGTTAACTACCATGCATGCAGTCTGTCGTATAATATCCATGTTGTACCCAATCTTTTTATATCGAAGAATGATTTTACGAAATTGGGTGCTGAAGTCATTGCGGTTATATATTTTTCTGAATTTATATACTAAGTCACCATAAAATTCGGGTTCCGATAGACCTTGTTGCAGAAGAGATTTAAGTCCAATATTGAATTTTGAAATTAAATCAGAATGGCGTCTATAAAATTTTGAAAAGGCTTTGCGTAGTTTATGGTACCGATAACCCTGATTAAGGAGTTTAGCCGTTAATAATTTATTACGAGTGTTGAAGTCAGTTACATGACTACACACTCTAGCAAATCGAATTAATTGCGAAATATAAACGCCATAGGATGGCGCACGAGGAATATCACCATCCAAAAAAGGAAAATTTACAATCTCAAAATCAAAGTCATCGCGTTTATCATGAATTTTGAATGAAACAAACCCATCTACAATAGATAGATGTAAATCCAAAAACGGGGCCTCGGTATCAGAAGAATTTGCTTTATTTAACTGAAGTTCTAGGGGGTAAATCTGACTGATCAAACCATCAAAATAGGTATTATCAATATTTAATAAATCATCTAAATATCTAGAAGTAGAGCTAAAAGCTTCAATAATTTCAGATTGGTTATCAATGGAAAGCGACAAAATGACGTCTCTTTCATAACAATACAAGAACAGATCAGCCACAAGAGGTGCGCAATTAGTACCCATAGGAATACCCACAATTTGTCTAAATAACTTAGTACCGAATCTAATATAAATATTGTCAAGTAGAAAGGTGAGGGCATCACACACTTTCTGACATGACCAAAGTGTATAATTCTTATGCTCTTTAGAAGTGAAAAATGCATTTCTGACATTACATGCAAGATAGAGAGAATCTTCTCTGTGAAAAGCCCATTCAATTAAATCATTATGTTTTTCTTTTATAAGATTATGAGGAAGTGTAGTGTAAAGAGTGGAAAAATCGTAGGTAGACAGACCAGAAGCACGAAACTGTCTAGATTTCAATTTATTTAAAACCTCATTCGATTTTTTTATAGACCAAAACAGATTTCTTCCTGATCTTTCAAAGACTTTATCACAATATTTAATTACATGCGTTTTAATAGCAGTAAGACAGGAAGTTAATAATTTAGAAAGTTCAGTGGTAGTGCAAGAACTAGAATTTGCAATAAACCGTGCTTTGTAAGGTTTTTTATGAAGTTTTGGTAACCAGTATAGCGTAGGAAGCCTGTCTTGGCCTTCGTTAACACACACAGCAAACTTGGTGGCTGAAAGACAAACATGTTTATCTACTATAGCTCTCTCTTCAGCCAAAGGCTGAAGTTCATAGGCCTTAGTACCACCAAGCTCCTGCTTAAGCGTGTTAACATAGTGGAGCCGTCACACAACGACGACGTTGTTAGCGGCCTTGTCTGCAGGGGCCAAAACAAACTTCTTATGAAATTCTTGAATACCTAGTTTAAGATGACGTAAAGACGTCTTGGGCTTAGGAGGTAATAAGTTAGTATTTTGAGAATAGAAAGAAATGCGTTTATTCACTAGTCTTAAAATGCTAAGTTTCCAGTCCTTTAGGGCTTTACACTCAACATACTCTCGCTTACACCATCGATTACCGAATTCATTCAAGGAAGCAGCGATTTCATCTCTACATTTACTGAAATCAATTTTAGAAGGAAACCGATATTTCGGTCCTTTAGAAATTATATTCCTTATCCTAGAATCAGGAATAATTTTCAAATTGCCAGTAATTACATGACCAGCAGCAGGATAGCAATACTTTGAGTTTTTACAATCACATGAATCAGGAGTATTAGTATCAATATCAAGATCTGAAACAAGTTTATTGAAATTAAAAATGATAGATCTAACAGGTTTGTTATATTTATAGCAAATTATAGGTGTTTCAGTATTTTGAAAATAAGCAGGAATGGAAGAAAGCACCGATCTCTCACGGAAGATACTGGGCAAATCTATAAAATCCATACCCTTATTAATGGAGGATATTTTGAAGAAATGACGTTTATGATTAATTTCAGAATCAATGTAAGGACGGAGAGTATGCTGAGTATAGCCTCTAGTTAAGAGAGCCGCATAATATAACTGATGAGAACTACCGTAGAATTTATTCGCCTCAGTGTCCAGAAGACGTAAAACAGAAACGGGTAATGAACTTAAAAATGAAAGCATAGAGTGGCGTCCATGATTTAATAATATAATTGACAGTTTATTGACCTTTATTTTATCGTATATCTGTGTGTGTGTGTGTGTGTGTGTGTGTTAGTGGGGGGGGGGGGTTCTCCTTGCATAGTAATAGTAATTCCCTCTTTTTATCCCCTTTCAACTTAGTCCTTTGACAACAAGATGGTGGGTACTTGGCCTGCCCAACTTGTCATACTAATTTATACATATACCGGTCAATTTGAAACTTTGCTGACTCTTTTTTGTGGCCAGTAGAAGTTCAGGTGGTGTTGATCTATCGTCAGTTTAAATTTTGTCTTTTTTTACTTTGAACTTATCTCTCGTATGCAGTGGGTGTAAATTTTATCAAATGCATTCCAGTGGGTACCACATTGGCTAGAGCTAGAGTCCTGAAAGTTTGTATATAGCTTCAGCAGTGGACATGTATTTTTCCTTTTTCTGTTCAAGTTCTTTTGCAGAGTTATTTGCCTTTTTACTCTTTTTGCGACTTGTGCTTCTGACGACGGACAAGGGGTATTTTTTGTGAGCAACCCCTCATACAATAATTTGAAGCTTTGCAGGCTTTTTGGTCACGGTCTGTAGATGTGCATTTGATTATGACATTATCATCAACACTTCTTTCGACTTTTTAACTCAGCCGTGTTTGGTGCAAAGTATTACGGTCAATGATTGTTTGCATTTATCTGGAGCATAGTGTTTTCAAACACGTGTTCTAGTGTTTTTTTTTTTTTTCTAATTGACTATCGTCTTTATTACAAGTGATCACTAATTGATTGAGCATTCGATGAATGAAATGTCATAAATATTTATCGCACAGTTCCAAATCATAATGTTATGGACATATTTTATCGGACCCTTATACAGAAAATTTAAATACCACGTAATGATCAGTAAATATTAAGTCGCCCAGCCGTAAAGCCATCAGTGATGCCGTAGGAAACAAGGTGAGATTTCTAAATTAAAATGTTTTTTTTTTTTTTTACATTTTGTACTCTTCAAAATTAGTGCTGATGTTTGCAATATGTTTTCTGAATAAGTAATTCTTAGAAACCTACGAACGCAACACATAACTGGAAATTGAATAGTGCACAATTGTTTTTTTTGTGGGCAATACTAGCTAGTTTTGGCTTCGGCAAGTTACATATTGTCAGTGACCTTGAACTATTTCCATAAGTTTGCAGTGGAATATATGATTTAAAGGATTGCACTATAGTGAAGGCCAAGCAGATTTTGTGCGGCCGCCAGCCATCCCTAAAGACTGATTATGCTATCCCCACCCCCTGACAATGGGTTCAGTGATTCCAAAGGAAACTCATACATACATACATACATACATACATACACACGCATTCATGCGCCCACTCACAAATACACGTACTATGGAACTGCATACGTATCGAATATGTGGCTATTGTGCGTATTTTAGTTCGTAAAAGAAAAATAGTTGTCAGTATACTTATCAATAGCTCAGAACCGTAAATATATGTACTTATAATTTACATTTTATAGTCACCTAGCTATGAAATGCCAACAATTTACTTAACTTACATGAAAATAAACATTGTTACTCGGTATAACAAATCTGTTCCTTATACACAAGAGCCATGCCCACGTGGAATGTACCTTGACGAGACTCTGAGCAAGTGTGAACTTTGCCCAGTTGGCCAGTTCCAGGATTCGGATGGCAATGTCTCATGTAAACTGTGTCCCGATGGTTACAGCACATTACAGAAAGGATCAAAGCTGCCTCAAGACTGTATAAGTAAGTACATCTTACTTTATATTTGATAAAGATTTGCTAGCGTGAACCGTGTTAACGCACTTATATATATATACAAGGTTAATAAGGGCATTAGTGTTATCTCACCTAAGCCAAAGGCTGGTGTATAAATGTCATTTGACATGTCACCAGTAACAAAATTCTGATTCTCATTGTGAGCTTCTGTGACCGCTCGTGGACCGTCGTGCGTTGTCCGTCCATCAACAATTTACTTAAAGACACCTCCTCCTAAACCGTGGATTGGATTTTGAAATAATTTTACAGGAATGCTCTTGGTTAAACATCTACATAATTGTCTATGGTTTTGCTCCGCTGAATAAGATGATGGCCAAAGCTACAAATAAAAACAACAACAATAAAAAAAACACAAAACAAACAAACAAAAAAACAACAAAACAAAACAAAACAAAAAACCTTTAAACAACATCTTCTCCTATACCACTGACCTCATCTCAAAATAATTTCACAGGAATATATTGCTTGGGTGACCATCTACCAAAATTGACCAGATGAACAAGGTTGCCGCCAGAGCTTGAAACAGAAAACAGCTCGTCTGTCAACAATTTACTTAAGAGACATCTGCTCCTAATAGAAGTGAAAACAATGATCAGGAATCGATACAATTAACCCATACCTCCCATCAGAGACACCAAATTGAAAGAATCACAAGCATGAACTAACTAGACCCTAATGGAAACATCATTAGTGGAAAGCCAAAAGGATAGATACTTTCCCATAAAATGGCCAATTGGCTATCCAAAACAAAAAATATAAGCGATACACACACTCAAAGACAAACCATAACAAAAATAAACCGCGACAGAAGAACCGACTTGGAACGGTCAGTGAAACGTAATCCACTGGGGGTGGGGGTGGGCGGGTTAAATCGATTTTACGCGGCTGCAATCTTCGCCCTAACTTCCGTCGCGATTTAGAAAAATAATTTGTTCAGTCCGCATGGAGACTCCCTAACTCATCAGTGCAACATCTCCGAGAACACAAAAATCAAAGAACCGCAGAGATGAATCAACGGTGAAGACTCCACAGTAAGAAATCATTGAAATTCTGGAGCAAAAGAAAACCAACAGTTTGACTCTGATGGTTAACCAATAAACGAATTTTGATTTTAATTTAGAAGAATGTACCTTGGGTAACTGTGTAGCAAAATCATTCTAATGCGTTCGCTTCGCTGAATACGATGGCCGCCAGAGCTTAAAATAGAAAAAAAATATATCAAAAATACCTTAAAACGCCATCTCCTCCTAGGCCATTGGCTCAATCTTTAAAAATATTTGCACAGGAATAGTTTTCTGACCCTAGAGCTGAAATAGAAAATAGACTTATTCTCTTTAACCAGATGGTAGATTTTGAAACTTATTTTACATCATTATTTTTTGAGTGGTCCTCTTCCATAATTGCTGAAACCGTTTCGTTCGGATAAACAAAATGGCCACTAGAGCTAAAAATAAAAACAACTTTAAAAGTCTTCTCCTCCTCAACCAGAATGTTCCTTCGATAACCAGATTTGCTCAAACTGTTCCGCTCGGATGAACAAGATGGCAGCCATAGTTAAAAATAGAAGAACCTTTTAAAGATGTCTCCGCCTTTGTCAGTTGATTGATTGATTTAAAAAAATATTTCACAGGAAAGTTTCTTGGGTGACTAAACTGCTGTTCTCCAATGAATAAGATGGCTGCCAAAGGTAAGAATAAAAGACTTCTCCATAACCATAAAAGACTTCTCCATAACCAGTGGATTGAAATTGATCGATGATGAGACAATTTCACAGGAAAGTTTCTTGAGTGATCGACCCTCTACCAAGTTTGCTCAAACCGTTCCGCTCAGATGAAAAAGATGGCCGCATGTGCTGAAAATAGAAACAAATACTTGAACGACTTTTTCTCCTACATCTGTTGGTTGATTATGAAATAATTTCACAGGAATTTCCCTTGGTTGATCCTTTACCACAACTGTCCAAACAGCTCCGCTCAAATGAACAAGATGACCACCGTGCTAAAGAAAACAATACGTTAAAATGACCTCTGCTCCGAAACCAGTGGATGAATTTTGAAATAATTTCACAGTAATATTTCTTGGATGACTCTCTACTTAAATTGATTAAACTGTTCTGTTAAAGTGAACATCTTGACCGTCTGAGATAAAAAAACCAACAACAAAAAAAAAAAAAAAAAAAAAAAAAAAAAAAAACGCACCAAAAACTACAACAATTTCTAGTCCTTTTGCCTTCTCCACCTAACTAGATAGATGGATTTTGAAATCATGTCATAGGATTCTTACTTGGGCAGGCCTCTTCCAATATTGCTCAAATGGTCCCACTCTGCTAAACAAAGAGACTGACAGTGCGTGAAAATTGAAAAACAACCCCCCCCCCCCCCCCCCCCCAAAAAGAAAAAAAAACAACACTTTTAAATTACTTCTCCTAAAGAAGTGATTTTTTAAATGATTTCACTATAATGTCTTTTGGGTAATCACCTGTCAAAATTGAAACACTTCAAATAAATCTTTCTCTAAAAGGAAACACTTTCATTGGAATGTTCCTTGGATGACCCTCTAACAAAGGGTTCAAAATACTTTTGCTCCACTGCACATGATGGCCACGAGAGCTAAAAATATAAAATTTTAAAATGACTTCTTGTTCTGGTACAGTGAAAAAGATGGCCGTCTGAGATTAACATTACCAAAACACACCTATGCAAATACATTGCAAACTTCAGCGCCGAAAAAACAAGAATTAAAGATGAAAAATTGTGATATTTTTCTTATTTCTGCTCCAAATATAGATTGTGGGCACTCGTTAGAACCGCCTAATCGAGGCGGTTCTAACGAGTACCCACAATCTATATTTTAGAGCAGAAATAAGAAAAATAAGGTATACCCCCGGAAACCCCAGTTTTACCATATAAAAGTGGGGTTCAAGGGGGTCAAAATATATAGCCTGTTTTCGTGATGCTTGCGTCACCATCAACCAAAGATTATCGAATCCTCCGCTCCATCTCATATAACATATAGCTAATGGTTTATTCATCATGTTAACAAGTCCGTGTAATGATCAGCCCCCTAAACCCCACTTTATATAGAGAAAACTGGGGTTTATGTGTGTATATATTATCTTTCATATTTCTGCTCGAAGACCTAGGTTGTGGGAACTCGTTGGAACCTCCTTACGAGCACCCACAACTAGCCATTTTGGAAATATGAAAGAATGCACTTCATCATACGGGCGTGTTATCATAATGATGTACAATACGCATTAAGTAAGCAATTCAGGGCCATCTCGGCCCTCTAGTTTCACAAACATAGAGTATTTGCACGATGAGGTGTTTCTAATGAGTACACACAATGTTCGTAAATATTTACATTCTTAATGCGTTTAAAGGCACCCCCTCGTATAGTTAACTATTTGGACACAATGTTAGTCGTACCTCAATGAATACACTGACTTGACTCACACGACGTCACAGGACCACTTAGGTACGTCAAAATAAACCATGATTCTCGCCAAAATGATTGGACGATAGCGTCGTTATGACGTCAACGACATTTTTTTCGGCTGTTACTAGAAAAAAAAACTGTGTGCACTTATTGCTTTCTTGTTTCATTTTTAGCCCTTAAGCCAGAATTTTTTGTAACATAAAGTATGTGAAATAATGTAAAAACAAGTATTAGCTTTTACAAAAATCTTGAGTCTACGCTTAGCACATATTAATTTGTGTTGTCATAGGATTGGAAAGTTAAATGACAAAGATGCTCATGTGTATCCTGAATAAGTGTGCCAGTAAATACGGAACCTTGTATAATAGTCAAAGATTCCAAAAGATGACTCCAGTTTCATATATAAACAAAACTACCAATCTTTTGCTATGACGACCACTCGTACTAAGGACACGAAAAATCAGTAGAATAGATACATCTGCCTCCTTTAAGTGAAAACAAACAAAAATAGATGTACTGTATCATCGGAGGGAAGTCAACATCAAGTGAACCAAGGAAACATGTTTATTTTGTAAGCGAAGAGGGGTGATAAACTTTCGGAAGTGTTCCGCGCAATCCTGGTTTTTAATCATTATAACAAATAGCACTGATGACCAGTCAACAGAATATAGCATTCGACCAGTAATGACCGTTTCTTTAATGCTTTTGGAGCAAAAGTAAACCTTAGGTAGTATACGCCCACAGGCGTAGACAACAACACGGATTGCATGCTAATAGAAAATAACATTCAACTAGTCATGACCTTTTCTTAAATACTTCCGGAGCAAATGTCATTCTTAAGATAGACTACGCTCTTGGGTGTAGACAATAAGTAATAATTCTAAAGGTTATAAACGTAATTTATATAACATTCGTTGAAAAAAAAATAACTTCGCCGGCCTCGGAAGCTCAGTCGGATGCGCTTCTGGTTGGTGATCAGGAGGACGCGGGTTCGATACCTGCCGGGATCGACAACATTCTTTCGTAGAGATTGATCATGAAATCTATTCTACGGTCATTCTCTTCCTTCCGCTGATTCAAGAAGGGCAGTTGTCAGTTTCTGGCGAAAGAATGTTCACTGTACTGGTTAACCCCTCACGTACAAGTCTGCCCAGGAAAAGTGTAGATAGGTTAACTGACCGGCTAAAAATGACCTGAAATAGTGTTGACTGGGTCGTTAAACTCCAAAACAAACCAACAAAATTACATCGGGTAACAAGCAAAGTTAATGTGAACCTATACTTTGCTGTTTTTTTTAAGGTCCTTTAGGTTTATTTGGTATAACTAGAAGGTAACTTAGTGAGGGATTCATATCTCCGCTACGATACAATTTATGTGATTTAATACGATTCAAAACAAAACAAGTTAATAGAGCCGATAAGTGTAATATATATAGTCAAGCAATGCTGGAAATTCCACTAGTCAAAGAGTTAACCTATCTGTCTTTTTTTCCCTGTAAAAAAGTCCAATGTCTGGATGCCCTTGTTCGGGCAAGACGACTGATATCTTCAGGAACTTTAGAGCAATACAATGTTTATCTGCATCCTTAGGATCCGCTTCCTCGTGTACTTCTCTATGGCGATTACCCTGTCACCAGTTCATTTTACATAAGGAAATACAGATGATATTATAACTGATCTCCAAATATTAAACAAAATGTGACTTTGGAACTCTCCATCTCTTGTCGAGGTTCTCACAGTAAACCTCCTTATAGCACTTTAACACATGAACAAGTCCGAGAAATGAACACCCAATCGGAACACCACTTATTATAGAGAGAACATTTGGGTTTATATGGATATACTTTTTTGTATACTTTGCTGGTGTGTCGATGTTATTCATATCTCAATGAACGTTAAAAATGAGCCCCGTCAAGCGAATTTGTGTCTTCGAGCATTCCGTCATGACAAATTGTAACTGCGCATGCAAAGCCATTCAGAGGGACCAGGGATATAGCTTTCTGTCTGAAGGTTCCTCTTGATTCACTGCTTGTATGAGCGAGCAGCGAAGGTTCTGGCGAGACTGCGCGAATGCACAGGCTCGCCTGAACCTTCGCTGGTCGCATAGGCGATAAGTACCAAAATCGCTTGACGGGGCCAAAATACAGTCGAACTTCAATGGCTCGAACTAAGTAGGATATTAAGGTTCCTCAATACATTTGCACAAGAAAAATATAGGTGTGAGATTTGCATGTTATTTTTTCCCACAATATGATCCTGATTTCCTTTTAAAGTGCCTGTCCTAGAAGAATAAGGTCTGGAGATACCAACGGTTATTACAGCAAGTACTATCTTGCATTAGCTACATCTCTGTGCCTTTGAAAATAAATGCAATTCTGTATTTTTCAATTTTACCAGGAAAACAATGAAACTGCTTTCTAGTCTTTTTACAAGTCACTCAAACAGCTGCAGATCAATAGTTCACATCAAATACTAGAGACTCGGACCAAGCTTTCTATCAAAAAGCCTACATAAATTGAAAACCAGAAAAAAAACTTTGACATGTTTTTCTTCATGGGCGCCGCCATCTTCTTTTTTTTTCCGGTAAATCTGAATGCTCAGAATGCTCATCATTTATGCAGTCCACATTTAATTTTGCCCATCATCAACGAATATACCGTGAAAATTCAGCTATGTAGCCTTCTCCCTGCATACAGCATTATAACATCGCCTATCTTGGAAGCGTGCCATCACTGATAAATTATTGTAGCTGTCAAATTGGGGAGATATCCATCTTGCCAACTAAAATTGTATTCATACGCCTTGGAACTAATTTCCAAAAAATAACGATAGTACACCATTGTTTTTTATTTAAAACGTAATATTCATATTTGAAATTGTCTTGCAACTAATTTCAGGTACTTTCTAACATAATTTGTTTGTTACTTTATGAAAAGTATGCATTCATTTTCCGAACTATTTTTATGTGTAACATTGTCCTGATTGTGTTGTTCGGTCCAGTGACAAGTAAACAGATTGAAAAAAAAAAAAATTGAAGCTTTTTTCATCAAAACATATTACATGCATTGGGCTTCTGTGAGTTTTCACCAGCCTACACATTGGTAAGTAGATGACACAACAGATCATTTACTAGATTAGATAAATATAACCTTTGTGTTGTCCAGAAGTTCACCTGTCAAAAAGTCACTGATTTATTTATGGTGGCTCATGTGAACCAATGTAACAAACCAATGGGTAAACATCATTTCTATACCATTGCAGTTATTGGCAGTTGCACAAAGTTTCTGGTGCTGAACAGGCTGCTTTCAGTCCTTCAGTTCAAACATGGGGATAGAGTGTTGGCTTCTCTTAATTTCAATTTTCTGTTTTTGATTTATCAAGTATCAAATCACCCATCCTGTAAACACAATCAGTAACACAGTGAAACTTTGGTGCAGTGATTGCATGAATTGTTATAAATTACATGACTGAAATATATAAAATGAATAACTGATAGCACCAAAGAAGGGCAATCATTTTTCAAGCTAAATGCAGGAGATTTCAACACCTCAACCGAATCAATGAGCGTGTTGCAAAATTGGTAGAACTGGTCATTTTGGGCTACCATACATTGAATTTAAAATAGTACCAGGTGAGATAGTTACATTTTTTTAATTTTTGGGAATCATTAATTTTCAGTACTATTTAGGTATTTTACTTGAAATTCCTCTGTTGCAGTACCTAAAGGCAACCTTGAGCCACATTTCTATGATAGTATTTTACACATTGTGGTTCTGTGGATTGATATATCATTTTTTTGCAAAACCATGGAAAAATGCAATAAATTACTAAAATGGTGACTTTCGAATAAAAATCTTTGGCTTCCATATTCTAACATTTACATGGACTACCATCTGATGAAAAATCTTTTTGGGTAATTATTTGCAAATATGATTTTTTCAGTACCTCAAATATAGCTAAGTAACTGTATTGAGGAACCTTAACATTACGCCATATTTCACTTGTTAATTTATGCATTAACAGTAATACATTCGTTTTCATTTACATGTCCTATTTAGTTTATGAAAGAACACTAATAAAAGCGATTTTACATCAAAACACACTAGCTATGGAATAAACAAAACATTAATGTTAGATGAATTTGTAACTTTCCAATTGACAATTTTCTTATAACACTTGTAGATATTTAAGAAATATGGCGTAATATTAATATCCTGGCGCAGTCACATCACATTACAACTGGTTCTACACTGCTGGAAGTACTATGCTGCAGGAACGGCTTCTTGTTAGTTGTTAGGATTTTAAGTCCCCCGACCGTTCTAAGGCGGTTCTTCTGTCGGGTGTAATATTGTTGTGTTGCTTATATATTGTTATTTAGTTTGGCTGTGTTTGGGAAGGTAACTTCACTTTGGTTTTCCGCCTGTGACATTTCATTTTAGTGATGCTAATTTATGTTTGTGTTTCCTTCCCTTTGATGTCTTGGATGGGAGGTGTGAGGCAATTGTATTGATTCTTGATCATTAGCTTCACTTCTATTTAATTATAAAATTGAGCTGATGCATGTCAATATATACAGTTTATACAACAGTTATCTCCCTTAATCCGTTTGTACCTAAGACCCCGTGAAAGGGGCATTGACAATCAGTGCCGAGTCGGATCAGGCGCCGCATTATTTACAATGGGTAAATGTTTATTTTTCTGACTAAAATGTTCATATCATCTGGAGTCAAACTATACTAAATTCTGGAAAGGGTGTATGGTATATCATGGAATGAAGATGTAAACTCCAGTCAACTAGTTCAGTAAAATTCTTTATTATTAAGACCACCTTTAGAGCCATTCAAAGTCGTCTAAAAGATTTTCAGAGTTCTGCAAAAGAGTGTAATAAGATGTATTGCCTACTCTCTTTGCAACTGAAAATGAGTTTTCTGAACAGCATGTCAGCCATGCAAATCCGCATATAAGCCAATGAGCATGCTGTTACTCTGTCCCGATCTTCGGTTGTTCCTTGGTCGTAATGAGCCCAGTTTAAATGTTCAAAGTTCGGATCTCCGTGATCTAACTGGGTCCAGTTGTTCAAAGCATTGTTAGCTTAACGAGTTCGTTAGTGGTCAAAACATTAACCATTCTTGAAAGCAAAATACTAATACAGTGGTATTTTTTACTGAAAAATGTTAGTATTTTTGCCATATTGAATGAGCAATGTTTTAACCATATGTTAACTAACGATGTTGATAGTCTTGACCATCTTGCCCCTGTTGTTTTACTACTCTGACGCGAAATAGTGGAGCGTGATAGCTCAGTGGTTAGTTTACTTGGCTCTGACGCAGAGGCCACCGGTCGATCCCCGTCGACGGTGATAAAATTGCGGTATCCGAACGCACTCTATTGACATTATTTGCAGGGATGAATGACATTAAGTGTGTCATTCTTACGAAATAATGTACACTCCATATTATCCGGTTCTATGGTGTATTCCTTGCTTCCAAAGGATAACTCTTTCTAGAACATATTTTACGATCGAGACGTTACCTTAAATCCCCTTGTGCAGGGTGCAGGTTCAAGACCCCTACCGTAGTTACATAATTGCTGTGTAGGGTTTCATCCTGCACATCTGTAGATAATGCACTACGTCTGTGTCCTCTCCTATGGGTATTGGCGAAATGAAAGAAAGGCAGAAGGATTGCTGCTGCTTCTTCAGCCCTGCTTCATGACCTGAGTTAATTCATATCTAGATGTTTTACTATGTCTCACTGCTGAGCTAGGACTGAGGTTACTGATGAGGCCTAAAAAAGATGAACTCTCAACGATTTTCACTTCTGTTTTGTAGTCCTTACTTCCAAAGGTTTATAGAGGATCTTACAAGAGTGTTCATGTATTATTGAATTTATTAAACGAGTTGAGGAAAAGGGATAAAATGCGAGGCTGTGCCGAGCATTTTATCTCTTTTCCTCAATGAGTTTAATAAATTCAATAATACATGAACACGAATGTAAGATTTTATTTATCATATGACATTTAGGCGCATTTTATTCACGATTGTTTAACAAAAATGTCAATTTTACGCCATTAGTAAAGGCGACGTCGCTAAGGACATCGCACATATAACGTTACGGGGCGTATCAAACTAATTTGCATATTTAATCCACTAGTGGATTATCGAATTCATTACACGGCGTTATTACATTCTCAGAGGCGACGTCATATGATAATGTTTTATATAGAACTTTTAACTTCGCCACAGTTAGTGTTAAGAGAATGTGTGGCAGTCTTGAAAAAGCCTCCCTGCCCTTCATCATAGTGTGGCTTCAATTTTGTTTCTAGTTTTTAGCGATTATTGATATTACTGTGGAATTTTAAAATATTCAAGGGATACTGATGAAGCCTAACTGGCCGTAACTAGCAAGTGTGGCCCCAAAACTATTAAAACAACACAAAAACTTTACAGTTTTCAGTTCCTTTTAGTGGTTTTTGCTTTCAAATGATTAGCTTTAAGTAGACCTTTAACTTTACCACAGCTGGTGTTAAGAGAATATGATGCGGCCGTAAAAATTCTCCCTTACCTTCGTCATTGTTTGGGGTTTATTTTCTTGTCTTGTTGGATGTTTGATTTTACTGTGGAATTTTGAAAATATTTGAGTTACTGATGGAAACCAACTAGTCTGGCTCAGAAGAAAAAAAACTTGAACGCTCTGCGCTTTTCACTTCTGTGTTGCAATCCTTTGCTTCTAAAGGAATACCTTTTACAGAACATTGAACACAACTTTAGCTTGTGTTAAGGAAATGTGTGTCGGCCTTAGAAGGACTCCATTGTGGGTTCATTTTCTAGTTCTTAGGGATCATTGATGTTACTGGTTTCTAGCAGTCTTATTACCCCGTTTGAGGTAGAGAGCGTCTGATCTGGGCCTGCACTGTTTGCCAAGGTACCCTTTAGGGGGGTTCCCGCATGCAACTTTCCGCCTGTAAAACAAGTTGTTGTTTAAGAAATAGATCAGCTCTAACTGTGATTTGTTGTGTAATAAATCACAGTTTGGAGGTCAGTTGTAAAGTAGACAAATCACGAGCGCGTAGCGCGCGTGATTTGTCTACTTACAACTGACCGACAAACTGTGATTTATTACCCAACAAATCACAGGCTAGAGCTGATCTATTTCGATTCTAACAAGCTGAAAATCGGCAATAATGTTGTTGTTTCCTTCAAAATCTCACAACTTTTCGCCATTGTTAGAAGAAATCCCGCTAAAATTATCGACTGAAACACATGCATTTACATCTTTTTCTAACGTTTTCGATGCGAGAAAATGGCGTTACACCGTCTAACGTCAAGTAAATCGACTAGTGACGTCATAAATTTGCAGTTTTTAATGACGTCACATGTCACGCTCTTCTGAGCTGTGATTTGTTGCAGAATAGAACACAGTTATTTTGCATTGCCTATATAGGCGCGCTGTGTTAGAATATCTCTTCGTGTACAATGTGTCATTACGAAAACACGCCTATACAAACGGCCCCCGCCGACTGGGGCTTGAAGAAATAGATGGGCTGCATAATGCTCCCACGCAGAGCTGAAACCGACCGCACACGAGTACTGGTACAGCGCTTAGAGATCTAAGCCTGCCAGGGCAAAGCGGCGCGAGTCGGACCGTCCATGCTTATTAACCCTATTGGTTCATTGGGCAACCGAGCTTGAGATGTCATTTCATCTCAATGTCGGGTAAAAGTTCCACAAAATTAGAGGCAACATCTCCAAAATGACCTAAATAGTGTTGATGGGGGCGTTAAACCTCAAATTAATGCACGCAATGAAAAATTATAATACATGTATGTCCACAGGAAATATAAACAGTCAGAGGTTCTTTTAAAACTGATGTTAACTTTGAAGAAACATATCTCTTAAGATTGTGTTTTTAAAAGCTTGAGTAATTTCCTGAATCAAAATAACATTTTTACCAAGAGAAAAACTAGAAATTTGTAGTTTAAAGAGAACGTTATTTCAAACCAAAATAAAATGAAAGCATCACGTGAACAATTCCATGAAAGGAACACTCCTCCAAACCCAACTTTATATCGAGAAAACTGGGGTTACAGTGGTATACTTTATCTGTCTTATTTTTCCTCAAAACATAGTCTGTGGGTAATCATTAGTTAGGCGGTTCTAACGAGCACCCACAATCTATGTTGAAAGCAGAAATAAGAACGATGATATCAGTTTTAGCTCACCCGAGCCGAAGGCTCCGGGGGAGCTATTGTGATCGGTCATTCGTCCGTCGTCGTCGTCGTCGTCCGTCCGGATGTCCCTCCACAATTCCTTTAAACGACATCTCCTCCTAAACCACTTAACAGATTTTTACCGAACTTGGCAGAAATAATCTTTGGCTGGTCCTCTCTCAAAGTTATTCAAAGAATTCCATTCCAGGCAGAACTCTGGTTGCCGTGGCAAAAAAGGGGAAAATAATAAAAAACCTTAAAAAATCTTCTTGTCTGAAACCAGAAGGCCCAGGTCATTGATATTTGGTATGAAGCTTCATCTAGTGGACCTCTACCAAGATTGTTCAAATTATTGCACTGGGGCCAAAAATGGCCCCGCCCCGGGGCGTACTGGTTTTACATAGGCTTATATAGGGAAGACCTTTAAAAATCTTCTTGTCTGAAACCAGAAGGCCCAGGTCTTTGATATTTGGTATGAAGCTTCATGTAATGGACCTCTACAAGATTTTTCAAATTATAGCCCTGGGGCCGAAAATGTCCACGCCCTGGGGCCCTTTGGTTTTACATAGGCTTATATAGGGAAAATCTTTAAAAATCTTCTTCTCTGAATCCAGAAGGCACAGGTCTTTGACATTTGGTATGAAGCTTTATCTAGTGGACCTCTACCAAGATTTTTTAAATTATAGCCCTGGGGGCCAAAAATGTCCCCGTGCCAGGGCCCACTGGTTTTACATAGGATTATATAGGGAAATCCTTTGAAAATCTTCTTCTCTGAAAGCAGAAGGCCCAAGTCTTTGATATTTGGTACGAAGCTGCATCTAGTGGACCTCTACCAAGATTGTTCAAATTATAGCCCTTGGGCCGAAAATGCCCCCGCCCCGGGGCCCTTTGGTTATACAACGGCTTATATAGGGAAAATCTTCAAAAATCTTCTTCTCTGAAACCAGAAGGCCCAGGTCTTTAATATTTAGTATGAAGCTTCATCAAGTTGATCTCCACCAGGATTGTTCAAATTACAGCCCTGTGGCCAAAAATGCCTCCGCGCCGGGGCCCACTGGTTTTACATAGGCTTATATAGGGAAATCCTTTGAAAATCTTCTTGTCTGAAACCAGAAGGCCCAGGTCTTTGATATTTAGTATGAAGCTTCATCTAGTGGACCGCTATAAAGATTGTTGAAATTATAGCCGCGGGGCCAAAAATGGCCTCACACGGGGGCCCACTGGTTTTACATAGTCTTATATAGGGATCGAAAATCTTTAAAAATCTTTTTGTCTGAAGCCAGAAGGCCCAGGTCTTTGATATTTGATATGAAGCTTCATCCAGTTGACCTCTACAAAGATTGTTCAAATTATAGCCCTGGGGCCATAAATGCCTCCGTGCCGGGGCCCACTGGTTTTTATGCAGGCTTATGATATGGAAATCTTTAAAAATCTTCTTGTCTGAACCCAGAAGGCACAGGTTTTTATAATTAATATGAAGCTTCATCTAGTTGACCTCTACCAAGAGTGTTCAAATTGTAGCCCTGGGACCAAAAATGGCCCCGCGCCGGGGCCCACTCGCTTTACATAGACATATTAGGGAAAAAACCTTTAAAGTCTTGCCTCAAACAGGACACTGGGGCACGTGCAAAACTCTTAGCTCTTAGCTCAGGTGAGCGATATAGGACCATCATGGTCCTCTTGTTTAATTTCTGACACCATATTGGACGCCATCATTTCACAAAGAAATATTTTCCTAATGGGATGTATTGCTTCCATTTCATCAGAATTATGTGGCGCTGGTTATGCATCTTTGACCTCTATGGAGCCATGCACAATATGTCCAGTCGGATATTACCAGGGGCCAGGTGGAATGACATGTACACCGTGTCCGAAGGGTTTGACAACAGCTCTTCCAGGAAGTACCGATGCGACACTTTGTCAAAGTAAGTAAATAAAAGTCTGGCTCAAGAGTATAATTTGAATTGACATTCACTTGGCCTTATGTAGTATACATGGCAATAAAACTTTGTGTTGCATGAAGAAAATAGGGCCATTCGACACATTCGGTTGTGCCAGAAGAAGGAACGCTTGTTTGATTTGAGGTTTAACGCCCCCGTCAACACTGTATAGGCCATTTTGGAGACGTCGCTTCCAATTTTGTGGGACTTTTACCCGACATTGATGACATCTCAAGCCCTGACGCCCAACGAAACCAAAAGGGTTTATAAGCATGGACGGTCTGACTCGCACCGCTTTACTTGGGCAGGCTTAGATCCTTTAAGCGGTTTTCTTTTGCTCGAGCATTTCATTTGTTTCTTGCTGCAGCTGCGTTAAATCGATTTAAGCGCCCCCCTCCCCCGACACACACACACACACACACTCCAGTGGAATTCGTATCAAGGCGGTTCTTCTGTCGCGGTTTATTATGTAATGGTTTGTCTTTGAGTGTGTGTGTGTCGCTTATATTATTTTGTTTTGGATAGTCAAATGGCCATTTTGTGGGAAAGTAATTGTTATTTTGGCTTTCCGCTATTGATGTTTCCATTAGGATCTAGTTATTTCATGTTTGTGTTGCTTTCCCTTAGGTGTCACTGATGGGAGCTGAGGGTTAATTGTATCGATTCCTAATCATTGCCTTCACTTCTAATCTACCAGTACGCATATGTGGTCGGTTTCAGCTCTGCTTGGAAGCATCACGCAGCCTTTATATTTCCTCAAGCCCTGATGGGCGTGGGCCGAAAAATAAGGAATGCATCACATTTTGTACTTTCTTAGCTACTTTGAGCTTTGCCTTTACAGATACATGAACAAAACAGCTTCATATATGGAGGCAACTATATAAAATATGATAATCTTTTTGTATGGATATATCGCCATTTTCACAAGTAACCGATACACCAGAATTCGGATTAAAAAGTCCATTTAATGAACAGAACTGTAAAGCTCACTTTATATAGCAACAAAGAGTTAATAAAAGGTATACATCTAACAAGCACCCACAATCTCTGTTTGGATTAGAAATATGGAAAAATCGAAATTTTCATCTGCAAAATTGTCAGTTCATGAGATGTGAAAAATAGAAGTGAAGGCAATGATCAGGAATCGAAATAGGTTACCTCACACCTCTCATTCAAGACACAAAAGGAAAAGGAACACGAACATAAAACACAGTCCATTACGCAAACACGCCTATACAAATACATTGCCACCTTTATCGCCGAAAAAAGGAAACTTTTATGATGAAAAATTGTGATATTTTTCTTATTTATGCTCAAATGATGGATTGTTGGCACATGTTAGAACCACCTCATCGAGGCGGTTCTTACGAGTACCCACAATCTATATTTTAGAGCAGAAATAAGAAAAAAATAAGGTAACCCCCGGAAACTCAAGTTTTACTATATAAAAGTGGGGTTCAAGGGGGTCAAAATTATATAGGCGTGTTTTCGTGATGGCCATAATGAAACGTCACAAGCAGAAAACGAAAAGGGCAGTTTCCAAGAAATGGCCAATGGCTTTCCAGGAAAAATATTAGCAATACACACATGCAGAGACTAACTATAAAAATAATAAACCACAACAGAAGAACCGCCTTGGAACGTTCAGCAGACTGAAAAGATTTTTTTAACTCTGCAAACATAACAGTGCTTTTTCATCCATTTTTACTGAGTGCAATGTTCCACTTTATATACAGCAGGAGGCCGTTTCAAAATTTAGGGTAAACAGGCAGAGTTCATTTTAGAAATTTATCTAAAAATGCAAAAGGTGAAGGCCCTGATCAGACGCCGCGTTATGTGGGTACCCCAAGATGGTTAAGAACAGACACATTTAAAATCAAAGTATAGTAGTCGCAGATAAGATGGACTAGGCGGAGCTATTCAGGGGCCAGTTTCATCAAAGCATTTGCGACGTATTTTCGTCTTAAAAAGATCGTACGAAGTTCTTACGACAAAAATCCTGTTTCATCAAATGTTAAAGATCTGCGATGTTCGCACATTTTGTCGTAATTCTGAGATGAATATTTAGACATCGCACATTGAAATTTTCGTCTTAAACTTTGGACATGTCACGACCATACGGGCAGCATAGGTTAAAGCTCTTGAGTAACATTATAAAAAAGGTGGTACGTAATATTCCATTTCGCTTACATTCGCAGATCACGCCCATTAGTTATATAAGCCCATGCAATGAAGACCCTCGAAACTGACCCTTTTGTTATAATCTTTAGTTTGGGTTTGGGGTGGGGGTTTTCTTAGTTGTTTTTTTTAGAGATTGAGGGTACTCGTTAGAAGCGCCTCTTGATTCCTGGTTAACCGGTTAGAATGTAAAAGCCTGCCTAAGAAAAGTGGTGCGAGTGGGACCGCTCCTTAAACCCTAGCGGTTTCTTTGGTAGGTAGGGTTTATAATGTCACTCCATCTCAATGCCGGGTAAAAGCCCCACAAAATCGGGAGCAGCGTCTCCAAAATGGCCTAAAATATATGTACATTGACGGGGACTTAGGAACCAACGTGTTCAGGAAGTTTCTAACGATTACCCACAATCTGCGATTAGACTTTTGATTAAAATGAAGACTCGGTGTACCTCAAATTAACACAGCAAACTAGAATTGTCAATACGACACATATGCCCCCGCCCATGGCCCATCCTCACCAAGACAAAAGCATGTTGCAAAAAAAAAAAGAAAAGACAGTATTGTTCGGCTGGAAAACTGTCCTTCAGAACATCGGCGTAGCTGTGGGTAATGGCGTTTAAATATTGGAAATAAGTGTGTATCGTCATACCAGATATGAACAAAATCCATAAAAAATAAAGTACCAAATGTGACATTGACCTTGAGTTTTGGTTTTCCTGCCCTTTCAAGATTTTTTCGTTTATTTCGAGCCGATCATTAATCAGATTCATGCGATAACTAAACGGAGTAGCCAGAGAAACGACCTGTATCTTTCGTCATATCAAATACGAACTAAATCCATTAAATGGGTTGGGAAGTGTGAGTTCTTATTAAAAAACGTTGACACTAAAATTCTTAGTCTGTGACCTTGAGCTTGAGGTCATGGGCATTGGCGCGATTATGCTGAAAATTATGAGTCTGTGACCTTGACCTTGAGGCCATGGGCACTGGCGCGGGTATGCTGAATAAAACTTGTATATCTATCATCGTACCAAATATGAACCAAATCCATTATATGATATTAAAAATAATTTCAACATTTAAAGTTTTCTAAGTCCATAATTTGACCTAGAGGTCATAGGTAAGGGTAAGTGTATTGCTGAATAAACCTTTTGACCTATACAAACCATCACCATTCCATCATATAGTCTGGAAAATGAGCTCTTAAAATTTTAGGTTCTTCCTGGTACAATGCCTTAAGCTGAGGTTACAGGATCACGTACGCACACTTCGTGCGGAAGGACGTACGTACATGGGCGTACGTTCGAATGTACGAAAACCTTGACTGTCGACGATGTGGGGAGGGGATCGTGGTCTTGCCTACTGTCATTTCGTCTATGTGCAGGCATTTGTATAATTGTGCATTCATGTAGCTATAGAATCAGTCATGCTGTAGTATCTATGTTGCAAATAAACTGAATTTATTTTTCATTGAAAGGATGGACGGTTGGTTGGTTGGTGGATTTGATGTTTAACGTCCCCTTCAACACTGTATAGGTCATTTTGGAGACGTTGCTTCCAATTTTGTGGGACTTTTACCCGACACTGAGATGAAATGACATCTCAAGCCATGTCGCCCAATGAAACCAATAGGGTTTATCAAACGTCACTACAGCTGGTATCTGGGAATGCGTATCGGCCGTAAAAAGTCTCCCTGCCCTACATCATAGTGTAGTTTATATTTTCTTGTCCTTTGGGATCATCGATTCCATTGTGGAATTCTGAAAATATTTAAGGGTCACTGATTATTCCTAATTAGCCGAAACGAGCTAGTCTGGCCCAGAAAACATGTACACTTCATATTTTCAAGTTCAGTGGTGTATTCCTTGCTTCCAAAGGATATCCCTTTTATAGAACATGTTTATAAGCATGGACGGACAGACTCGCACCGCTTTGCCTGGGCAGGCTCGTGTACGGTCGGTTTCAGGTCTGCGTGGAAGCATCATGCAGCCCATCTTTTTCTTCAAGCCCCGATGGGCGGGGGCCGAAAGAAAGGCTGGACGGCCTGACAGACGAATAATCAATAAAATAATATTTGTTATAGACCTGCCACCATTGCCATTAACAAACCGGAACTGAAAACTGATATACGTAAAATTTCTATTAAAATCATGCATAAACTGTGCTTTAAGTTCATACGATAAATTGAATCTTGTATTCATGCTCTTGCATTTCTGAATTTATTAAAGTAATAAAATGCTCTGCGAAGTCTCACATTATCTAATATTATAACACGTGCACTCATGCTGAAGAACCGCCCATCGCCACCTCCACCCCACCCCGCCGCCCCGCATTTACTGACAAACGCGCTCGTAAAAGGTTCATTATGACAACGTTAAATCAACGCTTATCTGACGTCACGACGACCACAAAGCAGACCAACCAACCAGTATTACAGTGGGCAATGGGTCCAGATAATTAATATATGTATCTTACGACAATGAAATGGAAACACAAGTTTAAAACAACGCAGAATCAACGTTGAATCACGTTGACTAAACGTTGCTTGTACATCTAGCTCCACCGGACCCATAATCTTAAAACGTGTTATCTACTTTACACGGCTATTTCAAGACGGCACGTGATCACGCATGTGACAATTAGTGGCCCTGTTTAAGCGCATATTAAAAATTGCGACATATTTTAGTGAAACGCAAATTTAGCTCGCACGACCACTTTGCGATGTTTTGATGAAACTGACGTACGCAGTTCTTTAAAAAGTGCGTAAGAACAATTTAAGATTAATCGTACGATGTTTATTGATGAAACTGGCCCCAGGTGTTGTCAATGGCGGTATTCGACTGGTGATTTCGTGGTCCACGAACCGAAACGTGGAGCACGTTTTGCGTTCTACTGGGAGATTCGTGAAATTTCGAACAATTTCGTGGAGCACAACGACCACGGTTCCAAAAGAGCGTGAAGTCAGTCACGTGACTGAATTACAAATGTAATATGGCTGAACATAGAAAAGTATATGGCGTGCCGTTTTACTATTTAATACAATTTCGAGATATCTGTAATTTTACGAGATATCTATATTTTTTATAAAAGATATCTATAAATCAAATTATATATATCTATAAAAAACAATATTGATATCTATAATTATCGGTATTTTTGATATCATAAAATGTAATAATGATAGGTAATGTATATTTCTTGATTTCTATATATCTGTTTTATGATATCCACTATTCCTTTGCATATATAGATATCTAAAATTTAAATCATAGATATCTATAACTGTAATTAATGATATCTTTATTTCAGTTTATAGATATCTACAATGCAAAGAATTATTGATATCTAAAATACGTTATGTAATTATATT
This sequence comes from Lucinisca nassula, assembly GCA_963580285.1. Classification (NCBI taxonomy): domain Eukaryota; kingdom Metazoa; phylum Mollusca; class Bivalvia; order Lucinida; family Lucinidae; genus Lucinisca; species Lucinisca nassula. The sequence goes on from OY757010.1 coordinate 174,814,798, forward strand.
GATATCTCATATGCCATCCGATTAATGGATGTCAATAATTAGATTTGTTTGTATGAGTTGAGGTTTTACACCCCCTCAACACCTTTTAAGTAATGTTTGAGACACTGCTTCCAATTTTATGGGACTTTTACTCGATATTATGATGAAATGACTTCTCAAGCCCCCCACCAAATGGGTTTATATGCAGGGTCGGTCAAAGTGGCCCCACTGTGCCTGGGCTTGCTTAGTCCCTCTAAGTAGTTTACCGGTACATGTACTCGTGTGCGATCGGTTTTACCTCTGCGAGAAACATTAAGCAGTCCAATCTATTTATCCAAGCCTCATTGTGTGGGGATCGCTCAATAATTAGAACTAGGGTGCGTAAAATAGACTGTAGAACATTTTTGTAAATGATAGGCCCTTTTGCCACATGGTATAGCTCTTGATGAGTTCTGCTGTTTGTTTCATTTGTCAGGGTGAAACCTGGCATATATCATTCGGGTCTTATGGCTTAAGGTATGCATCTTACAGTCAATAACTACGGTCATATCGCATGGTGGGGTCGGGATAGGTACTCTGAATTTTCTCCGGGGATGCCGGCTTCGATTTTCGCCTTCCTGTGATTAACGATCGGTTATATATAATTGAATAATCTCGACAGAACAAACAAGGCAACACAAGCGTAGCATCCCCTCGCAACAGCATACCATTCATCTACATGAAGGTTTGAAGCTTCTACGATGATAGCTGTGTCTTCTATCCTGTTCACAAGGTTTTTAAGGTCAAGTTCATTGTGACCTTGACCTTTGTACCTTGAACTTGCCTGAAAATCAATAGCGTTCATCGTCTTTCCATGGGGAATATTTATGGAGGGTTTGACGCGTCTATGATGATAACGGTGTCTCCTATCGTGTTCATAAGGTTTTTAAGGTCAAGTTCATTGTAGGCTTTACCTTTGACCCTTGACCTTGAAAAGAAATAGGGTTCATTGTCTTTCAATGAAGGTTTGAAGATTCTAGGATGATCTATTTGTCTTATATTCTGTTCACAAGGTTTTTAATGTCAAGGCCATTGTAGCCTTGACCTTTTACCCTTGACCTTGAAAATCAATAGGGGTCGTCGTCTTTCCATGGGAAACATTTGTGGAAGGTTGGAAGCTTTCTAAGATGAAAACTGTGTCTGCTATCGTGTTCACAAGGTTCCGGACGGACACACACACTAACACACACACACAAACACACACGTGGACGCAAGGTACCGATGCTATATCCCCGTCACAACGTTGTTGCGAGGGGATAAAATGGGGTTGTCAGAAGACAACATAGCTCGCCTGTGGTGTCCTAAATTGAATGAAGGCAAGTTATCAAAAATGAAATTTTAATAATACACTATTTGACCCAAAAATGTCGATTTCTTTTCAAAAAAGCCCAACAGATTACAACAATTTAAAGACAACCAGAAAGTGTCCCTATGAAACAATAAACAAGAAATCTCATTTTATTGCTTCAGTTTCACAAAACAATACAATTTCAGTTTGCTGTTTTTGCCCCTAAAAAGACGGCGAACTAATCAGAATAAATTAAATATCATTTTAAAACACATTTGTTTTTTTTTTATTTTTCAGTTTTTGACAAAAAATCTACAAACGTGCCAGTGATAATAGCAGTAAATATGTTTAAATAAAAAAAGAAAGAAAGAAATAAACATCCACTGTGATTTGAACTCACGCCCCCCCTTGTTTTGCAAAATTGAACTTTTTGAACATAGTCCTGTAGTTTGTCCACTGCGCCACGAGATTCGTTGATATGAGTCATTGAATTCAAGCAATATAGAGCATATATACGAATGTATTTGATAATTTGTTTTCTGTTTGTTTGTTTGTTTGATTCGAGGTTTAACTTCCCCGCGTACACTGTATAGGTCATTGCTTTCTGTGCAACCGAGGGACATACAAGAAAGCTAAAATATAAAACAGTCACATTAGTTTTTCATTTTCTTGCTTTAGGCATCAAACTGGAAGCCATACTCGCGCGTGAAGCACGAATTACATTTGACTGGTACAAAAACGTTGAGCACAATTTTCCACTGCGCATCATGGGCGGAGCTCAGTCGTGCTCCACGAAATGTCTCCAGTCGAATACCGTCAATATCTGTCAAATTCGCTGAGTCCACCAGAAGATTCGGTAGTGTGTCTAACGCATGCTTTCTGCAAGCGGACCAAATGGCCATATTCACCACAGCTTTGCTTGTGTTACAACTGAATTCACACAATCGGGTGACTAGAAATAGAATAAGACGAATAAAGAATATTTTCACCTGAAAATATGCTTTTATAGAGATAAGGGATGCGCCATTTAATATCGTATTTAAAGCCCATTTATGCCAGAGTTACCTCCCCTAGAATTATATTAGCATCTGGTAATAATACAGCTCATTATTTCAGGTTTTGATGTTCTTCTTCTTGGTGGTTTGAACGATGTGACAATAGGAAGCGTTAACTCTTTCCAAACGATGTCAGTGGTGCTTTGGGTGAAACAGTTGAAAAGAGAATCTACAGTCCAAACAATCCTGAAACTGAGAAGTGGGAAAGAAGATATTCTGGCGATTGGATTTTCTCCCATTATTTCTGTGTAACTTAAAATTGAGCCAGCGCACGAGAAAATCTACAATAAGATCTGTGCGACCAGCTAAGACTCAGATCAGCCTGCGCATCCGCGCAGTCTGATCAGAGTCTGCGCTGTTCACATGAGCCTGCTATAGCCTCTGGGCTATTAACAGGACAACAAGAAAATGCCTTGACCAAGCTGACCTGACAGGCCGGCGGATTTGAGTCTTTGACCATAGCATGGGTCTTATTGAAGGCTTTGTCATGCACCGGCTCAAATGTTATTTCGAGATGTTTGGTCTTTTTCATGAACATATTTTCTTTTCCATGGAGTACAATCAGGGACGGTCCACTGCTATCAGCAACAATTTTTCCAGTCAGCGAAGTCCCTTTCATTACGAAAACACGCCTATACAAATACATTGGAACCTTTATCGCCGAAAATATGAAACATTTAAGATGAAAAATTGTGATATTTTTCTTATTTCTGCCCAAAATTAGATTGTATATATTCGATAGAACCGCCTCATCGAGTTCAAATTAAGGATCGGACTATTCACACAAGAGTTACATGCCTTTCTGTCATCCATATATCTACAATGATGAAAATGTTATCTGGGCGACAGTGACTTTATTTTTGATTGGATCCTCATACAACTTATAGGTTACGAGCACAGCCATAAATTCTTGGAACAGTTTGAATTTGAAAAATATTTTTTCGATGGTCGCAGACTGGACCCAGTAGATCCCATAGCCTCCTAATGAAAATATTATGTTTTATTTTCTTCTTGACCGTTCCAAGGCGGTCCTTCTGTCGCGGTTTATTTTTTGTTATGGGTTGTCTTTGAGTGTGTGTATCGCTTATACATTTTTGTTTGTTTTAGATAGCCAATTGGCCATTTTGTGGGAAAGTAACTGTCCTTTTGGCTTTCCGCTATTGATGTTTCCATTAGTGATTAGTTATTTCATGTTTGTGTTTCTCTCCCTTTGGTGTCTCTGATGGGAGATTGGAGTTAATTGTGACGGTTCCGGATCATTGCCTTCTCTTTTGTTTTAGAACGGTCAGTGAAAAGAGTTTCACTTAGGGGCTTAAATCGATTTTACGCGGCCGCGATTCTCGCCTTGATTCCTTCGAGATTTAGACAGAAATTTGCTGGCAGGTAAGAAGAAGATTCATTTACACTCTGACAGGTTCAATTTTTGCCCTGTTTAAACTTATGTTATGCGAGGTACCTTCCCTTGCCGGTTTTATATAGACATAATAAAATAGTTTGCTGATTGCTATTTAACTTTTGATCAAATCTCCATCAGATGCAGGTAATGAGAACAGTCGTAAGATCTTGGATGAGTTTGATTTTGGGGCATATCGGACTACTCATATGAGAGTTCTTGCCCTTAAGTCTCCAATACACCTATAATGGGGTAACCTTTTTCTGGGCTATATAGACTTTAGTTTTGATAAGCTCTTTATTTAACTTGTAGGTAACGAGAACAGCCTTAAAAATCTCGGACAAATTCGAGTTTTGGGCACATTGGATGATTTACATGAGAGTTACTTGCCCTTTACTCTCCTATAGGCTTATCAAGGGGAAAATGCTGTCCGATAGACATTAGCTCCATGTTTCATTGATACAATCTTCATCAATCTTAAAGGTAAATTGTAAACGCATAAAATGTAGCTCAAGTTTGCTTTGGGCCAGGTTTCCACCATGATAGAGTTACCCATCCTTGAGGGCCTCACACACTTAGGAAAATGTTGTTCAGATGATATCGACGGAATATCCATCAGACTTACAGATAATGAGGAAAGCCATAAAATCTTGGATTTGTTTGATTCTGTGGCAGATTAGACTATTTAAATGATAGTTACTTGCATTTTAGTCTTCCATAAACATATAATGGGGAAAATGTTTCCGGGCAATAGCGATTTTATTTGAAACTGTGTTGGAATTTGTAGGGAGACAAGATTTAGAATTGCTAAAATCGTTTCTTTCGATATCCAAAGTGGCCATTATGGCAGCCATCTTGAAATTCTAAAAATGACAATATCTTCTACAAAACGGTAAGTCAGAAGTTAGATTGGGCTTCATGGGATGTATCAGGGTGGCATTTAGATTTAGATTTGCTAAAATTATTGTGTTATGATATACATAACGTGAACAAGTCCGTGAAATGAAGACCCCCCCCCCCTAAACCCCACTTTATATAGAGAAAACTGGGGTTTACGTGGGTAAACATTATTTTTCTTATTTCTGCTAGAAAACATAGGTTGTTGGTACTCGTTAGAACCGCCTCAATGAGGCGGTTCTAACGAGCACACACAACCTATGTTTGCAGTATAAATAAAAAAATATTCAGGATTTTCATCAGAAAGTAGCCATTTTGGAGATAAGAAAAATAAACTGTGTCGCACGGGTCTGTTATCGTGATGTAGCAGCCAACTTGAAAATCTTCAAACTACTTCTGCTTATTAACGTTAAGTCCGTTTAAACTGTAAGACGGTGTTGGGCAATGGGGCAACATTGGTTTCAGAATTGCTTAAATGCTTGCATTTTGACATCCAAAATGGCTGCCATATATAGTGTCCTTCTTGAAATTCGTCAAAGGTAATCTCCCTAAGCTGGTGCACTTAAGTCTGATTCAGCTGAATTCTGATGGGAGGCATCAGGGTGACATGAGACTTAGATTCGTTAAAACTGTTCCCTGCCAATAAGTAAGGATCAATGAAGGGCAAAATTCTTGCTTACAGTATCTTGTATACTTAAATCTCCAAAATGAAAGAACTTCATCTCCTAATGAGTTCTGAGTGGGGTTGTCCTGTTCAGAAACTCGAGATTCGGCATCAAGATACACATTCAGGATTGCTAAAATTATCTCATCTGATAGTCAAGATGGCAACTATGATAAAAAGTGACATGTTATGGTCAGCCTAATTCAGGTGAGCAAGTTCTGGTCCACTTGGGTCTCTGGTTATTGATGCGTTTCCGCTTGTGTGTACCTTCCCAACTGACACTCAACGTTGAATCATACACATAGCCCGAGATAAGAGGGCTATCCAAATATTATTATTTCTGAAAAAAAAAAAAAAAAAAAAAAAGGTTGTGGGTACTCTATAGAAGCGCCTCGCATGTTGAAATAAAAACAATACCAGTACTTATGGGATGAAACATGTGCCTTATCTTGAGCTATGAATTACAGCATAGTTTAAACTAGAGCATCAGGATAAAGAATTCAAACAAAGTATCTGGCATCAAAGAATTTAGATTGATGCTAATTAATGTTTATGATGTTGCAGCGACATTAATTTGACGCTTTCTAAGAATCATTAAGCTTGTTATTGCTTACATCAGAACAGGCTTTGCACGCTGTTCGTCAGTTGTCGAAATTCTAACATTACAAATCCTTGTTATTAACTGACTGTAAGCCACAATGTATGTTACGAAAATAACCTTTACAGTACAATATTTGCGAAAGGTTCCAGATAGTAAGTAGAAGAAAAACAAAGATCAGGAATCGATACAATTAACTTACTCCGACCATCAAGGACACCAAAGGGAAAGAAACACAAACATTAAGCGACCAGACCATAATGGAAACCTAAACAAAGGAAGGCCATAAGGACAGATACTTTCGCCAAAAATGGCCATATGGCCATCCAAAATAAAAAGACACAAGCGATACACACAGTAAGTAACAAACAACAACATAAATAAATCGCCACGAAAGAACCGCCTTGGAACGGTCAGTGGAAAGATTTCCACTGGGGGGCTTCAATCGATTTTACGTGGATTTTAAAAATAATGCGGTTCTGTCAAAAAACTACTATCTATGTTAAAAAGATCAAAAAGAAAGTATCACCAAATATCAGACACCTACTAAACACATTATGATCTTGTCAACTGGAAGTTATATCCTTTCGAGACAATAGCACCTTAAACATGTGAGTAAGCATGTGTAATGATACCCTTTAACCATTTTTTGTACCAAATGGATTCTGCCTCCTTATATATAGCAGCAGTCCATTTCAAAATGTAGGGATGTCAGGTTGTGTTTTCTTCAAAATCTATTTGGAAATTGGCTGAATATTTTGCAAACAGTGTATGCCCTGATCAGAAGCCGCGTTCTGCGGCGTCTGATCTGGGCCTGCACTATTTGCCAACTACCAGGTTTGGGGTTTCCAGTACAAAATGGGTTAAACCTCATCTTCATAAAGGAAAAGGTGGGGTTAACAAGTTTAACATTATATTTCATATGACTTTAAAACTTCGATTGTGGATACTGTAAGCACGCCAAATCAATGGTCTAGCAGATGAAAATGAAAATAATTTAAATTCATTTCAGGAAAAATGGCCACTTTTAAGTTATAAAATAATTGTCTTTGTCACTGGGGCGTGTTTCCTTTTTTTTATTTTTATTTTTTTTGCAAAATGTCTTCCTTAATGTCTTGCCTATGTTTTGTTCAAGAAACAGTTACTACACCGCAGTGACAAGTATCTGTAGCTACCAGCCTTTGTTAACAATCCTCGACAGTGAACAGGAAAAAGGCGTTTACAAGAGTATACCTTAATTGGTATATTTCCGCTCAAAAACTGCATATGGGTGCTCCTAGGTACACCGTAACAAATGTAGGAAAAGTGTGAAAATTCTACCGAAGGCATTTCTATAGAAAGTATAAAGATAGCAGTATCTTAATTTAAAGTCAGTACTAAATTTGGAATACAAACTTATGCACACACAAAATAGTCTTCATAATTAAGGGTTTAGAGCTAATTGCAAATTTCATGCGTTTGGAACAGAGACATAATAATATAAACTGCTCTGTTAATATGTTTTAGACAATCATCCGATACTGGAGTTTCGTTGTCAGCCGAATCCTGGATTCACATTGCTGTTGTCATCAGCGATAATGTTCTGACTGCTTACATTGGCGGAAAGGTAACGATCAATGAGACAATGATCAGCCCTTTACAAAACTCTGGTTATTTTGCTTTGTCACAGACTGATTCGGATGGTAAGTTGTTACTTTGGAAACGAAGATACGAAGTATCAGTTCCTTAACAAACAGTACATGCCCTACTCAGACTGCCTGGAAGAATAAATTGAATCGGAATTCCCTTTACACCATATTTCGTTATATGCATGTGCTACAACCGGACCAAAAGAAAAAATACAAACAAACAAAAAGAGCCATTCCAAGCTAAAAGAAATGAAGGCAATGATGGAAACAACACAAGCGGAACGCGAAAAGGACAGTCACTTTCCAACAAAATGGACAAATGATTAACCAAAATAAAAAGATATAAGCAATACACACTATAACAAAATAAACCACGACAGAAGAACCGCCTTGGTACGGTCCGTAAAAAGTATTTCACAGGGGCGCGGGGTGAGATTTTGCGTGACCGCAATCCTCGCCCTTACTTCTGCCGTGACTTACACAAATACTTTGTTCAGTCCACACGAAGGGTTCCTAACTTATCAGTGCTAAATCTCCGAGAACATAAAAATCAAACAATTACAGCGGTGAAACAACGATTAGAGCTCGACAGCATGAAATATCTGAAATGCTGGAGTAAACGAAAACCAACAGTTAGAGTAAGCCACACTAAAATGAAGTATACTAAGCTCTTACTGGACATTTGACTTAATGATGATGAGGATGAAGGCTGGGACCCTATTAAACCGGGTTAAATCCCATTATATTTATGCCCCCGACTTCGAATATTTTGTGGGGACATATTGTTTTGCTTTGTTTGTCCTTTCGCCCTCCACGCTTTTTATTGCACTGCATAATTTTTCAAATATGGATTCCTTTTGAGAACATATTTTTGTCTTACCAGGGTCTGCACCTATCTTGAGTTATGCCCCATTTAAAATTGCAATGAAATCTTGTATGCATGACATCTCAAAACCTATTTGAGTTATACTATTGAAACTTTATGTGCTGTCAGAAGATGATGAGTGGATGTGCTGGTTAACTTTTGAAAAACAATCTGATTTTTTATTTCAGTTATGTCCTTTGAAAACCTGGGAATTTTATGCTTGTCAACAAGGTTTAAAACTTGAAATTTTACAGACTGATAGGGGATGGCAAATAGATGACCTGATCAACTTTTGATAACAAAATTTGCAATTTGTCTCTGAGTTAAGGCCCTTTGAATATTTAGACATTTTAACTTTGTGAGCACAATATCTCTTAACGTATTTGAGCTAATGTCTTAAAACTTGAAAGAATGATAGGCTGACTTGATTACTTTTGAAAATGTCCAGAATGTTCTTTTTGATTTATGGCCTTCTGAATAATTCACCAGCAAGATATCTCGAAAACCATTTTAGATAATGCCATGATACTTGACCGACTGATAGAGAATGAAGAGTGGATGATCTGAATAACTTTTGAAAACGATACGTTTTTTCTTGAAGTATGGCCGTTTGAACATTTGAGAATTTTAATTTTGTAAGCAAAATATCTGTAAAACTGTTCGAGCTATAATCTTGAAACTAGGAATGCTGATAGGGAATAATGAGTAGATGCCCATGTTGACATTAGAAAAAAATCTTTATTTCTTGAGTTATGGCCCTTTAAATATTTCATCATTTCATCCTTGTAAGCAAGATATGTCGACCAATGTTTGAGTTATTGCCCTGAGAGTTGACAGATTTTTTTTTAGTTATGGCCCTTTGCAAAATGTCGACATTTTAACATTCCAAGCTAGATATCTGGAAACCTGCCATGTTATTGTGTTGAAACTCCATAGACTGATAGAGTGACCTGATGAACGTTTGAAACAATCTTAATTATTTTACTGAGCTATGGCCCTTGGAAAAAATGGTCATTTTAACTTTGTAAGCAAAATATCTCTTAAGCTGTTTGACCTATTGTCCTGAAACGTAAAAGGCTAATATGGGATTATGCATAGATGACCTGATTAACTTTTGAAAAAAAAAATCCAAAATAGTCTTCTTGAGTTATGTACCTTTAAACAAATCATCATTTTAACCTTGTTAGCAAGATATCTCGAAAACTGTTTTAAGATATTGCCTTGGAACTTGACAGGCTGAACTTGGCAGACTGATAGGGAATGATGACTTAATGACCTGAATTGCTTAAAAATCTAAACCTTTTTCTTGGGTTATGGCCCTTGGAAAAGTTCGGCATTTTACTGAACCTTGTAAGCAAGATATCTAAAATTGATTTGGCTATTATCTTCAAACCTGACAGGCTGAAAGGGAATGATGGATAAATGGCCTAGATAACTTAAAAAATCTGACTTTTTTCTTGAACTATGGCTCTTTGAAAAAATTCGGGATTTTAATCTTGTAAGCAAGATATTTCAAAGTCTGTTTAAACTTTCGCCTTGAAACTTGATTGGCTGTTAGAGAATGATGAGACGATGAGCTGGTCTACTTTGGCAACAATACTTATTCTGAAAATCCTGCTTCAGTTATGGTCCTTTGAAAATTTTGTCATTTTGGTGCAAGCATATGGTTGGGGTATAGGGTTTTACAAACACCATTTCTAATTATTAATCGCCGTGACGATATTTTTGTTGCGGTTTTATTTGTTTTATGTAAAATGCTGCTCAGTGATTAGATGCGTTCATTTTCTGTGTGTCATATGGTTTAGTTCAGTACAGGCAACTAAGTTTCAACCTACCTGGAAAAGAGCTGCTTATTTAGCTTGTCCTTTGTGATTATTTTTGGATGTGTTTTTCCATCTTTCACTATGGCAGGCTTTGTGGGTTCTGATTATATCAGCCCCTGAAGCATCTTTGCTTTAATACATAAGATGGCACTGAAAATTTTCGGCTTAAGAATTCAGCTTCCATCGAATTGAATGAAACATGAAATATTCAAGTCAGATACAAGAGCTAACGTTATCCGTTTTCCTCTTCGTTAGGTTTCTTTATAACTGGACTTCAAATTACCAGCCAGTATTTAACAGAGAATGACATCTTACCATTACTTAGCTCGTGTACAGCGCTAGTTGAAGATCCACATATAACCATGGATGCGTTTCTAGGGATGACACACAGCAGTATTGTAATCATTACACCTCCTGTTTGTGACGGTACGAATGTTATGTACATTTAAACATGCTTATACTTTTTTTTTGTTAAATATTAATCTAAATATTTTTTGTAGACTTTAAAGGTTACATATTGTTTTTTTTTTTTTCAAATATTTTATCCAGAAAAGCAATCAATGTTGGAATTTTGTACCATATTTTTTGTTGCCATTTGTTTGAAGCTCTTGACGAATGCTTGAATGTGTAACGTGCATTTATGATAGAATCAAATGGGTGTCTTTGCCATGTGGGAAGCATTAATATTCAAAATACGTTTGTAGGGAAACTTTAATAACATGCAGACGTTGACAAATGTGCCTCCTGTACTGAGGAGAGCTTATTTATTAATCTGCAGCCGTTGACGTCTTTGCCAGATTTTATGTGAAAAAAAGGCATTTTCATGGTACCATAGTATTAATTCTCATCCTGCTGAATAAATTAATGTCTGCCAACCAGCCAATCAAAATACTAGATATCATGTATTCATTGAATTCACAAACTGTTTGACAAACGATGTTGATTCTGATTTGAGAAGCAATATGATCTGGGATCAGTTGTTCAAAACTAACGACGTCGTTAGCTGACAAATCGTTAAAACTTTGCTTATTCAATATGGCAATAATAATAATAATAATAATATTTTTGCTGAAAAAAATGTGAGCAGCTTTTGCAGCCGCACACAGTTTTTCAGCAAAAAATAGCAAAATGTTAGAAATTGTACTTACGAGAACGGTTAACAATTTGACCAGTAACGAGCTTGTTAAGCTAACGATGCTTTGAACAACTGACCCAAGGTCTCACATTGCTTGTGAATATAGGAGTTGATGTTCAGAGGGACAAGAAATGAGCCACAGCTGCTGATGAATACGTGTCTTTGGCACGCGGAGAGCATAAATGTGCAAAACAAATTTTCGTAGTAAACTGCAGCTTGTGACGACAAAACGTCTCTGCCATGCGGAGAACATTATGTACATGTACAATGGTAATTTGTGATTGAAAACTACAGCTCTTCACGAAAACATCCCTGTATTATAAAAACCCCCTCGAACCCCACTTTTATATAGTAAAATTAGGGTTTACAGGGATAAACCTTATTTTTCTTATTTCTGCTCAAAATATAGATGTAGGTACACGTTCGAACCGTCTCTGCTAAAAAATACAGATCTTGGGTACTCGTTAGAACCGCCGCAATGAGGCGGTTCTAATGTGTACCCGCATCTTTATTTTGAGCTCAAAATATAGATGTTGGTTCACGTTAGAGCCGTCTCTGCTCTAAAATATAGATTGTGGGTACTCGTTAGAACCGCCTCGATGAGACGGTTCTAACGTGTACCCACATCTATATTTTGAGCAGAAATAAGAAAAAATCACAATTTTTCATCGTAAAATTTACGTTTTTCGTCGGAAAAAAATACAGTGTATTTGTATAGGCGTGTTTTCGTAATGGGTTGACGAATTCGCGTCTTTGCCATGCGGAGAGCATCAATGTGCAATACACATTTTACTGTAATTTCTCATTATAAACTGCTGCAGCTGTTGACGAATGTGCCTCTTCGCCATGCGGAGAGCATCAATGTGCAATACACATTTTACTGTAATTTCTCATTTCAAACTGCAGCTGTTGACGAATGTGCCTCTTCGCCATGCGGAGAGCATCAATGTGTAAATGAAATGAACGACTTCAGATGTGTATGCTCTAATGGTATGACTGGCCGCTATTGTGATATGCCACCCGACTACTGCAAAAACAATGACTGTGAAAATGGTTCCCCATGTCAAAGTCACAGGACTAACTACACATGCAATTGTGACACTGGTTATTCTGGAATACACTGCGAAAATGTACAAGGTACAGTTTAAGAGTTCTTTTAACCAGTATATATGACACAAAGAATCTTCCATTTGACATATTGTATGTTGGTGGACTCTTCCATTGTTACATGCTGGACAACGGCCCCCGCCCATCGAGGTTTGGAGAAATAGATTTGGCTGTCTGATGCTTCCACGCACAAGTGAGAGTACTGGTAAACCGCTTATGAGGTCTAAGTAGAAGTGGAGGCAATGATCAGGAATCGATACAATTAACCCACAGCTCCCATCAGAGATACCAAAGGGAAAGAAACACAAACATGAAACAACAGACCCTAGTGGAAACATCAATATAGGAAAGCCAAAAGGACAGTTACTTTCCCACAAAATGACCAATAGGCTATCCAGAATAAAATAATATAAGCGACACAAACACCCAAAGACAAACCATAACAAAAATAAACCGCGACAGAAAAAACAACTTGAAACGGTCAGCTGAAACGAATTCCACTGGGGGGCTTAAATCGATTTTACGTGGCCACAATCCTCGCCCTTACTTCCGTCGTGATTAAGACAAATAATTTGTTCAGTCCTTATGAAGGCCTCCTAACTCATCAGTGCAAAATCTCAGTGTACACAAAAATCAAACAACCACAGAGATGAAACAACGGTGAGGATTCGACAGCAAGAAACCACTGAAATGCTGGAGCAAAAGAAAACCAACAGTTAGATTCCGATCGGCCCGATCAGAGACAGAACATCAGGTACCAACCAACATAAGCCTTTACGTTGGAACCGTCATGGAATCTGAGGCCTGACCCACCGGCGTGCAATTAAAGAGGGAAGCAAAGTTGTTAACCGTGATTGGGTTAACTACCATGCATACAGTCTGTCGTATAACATTTATGTTGCACCCGATCTTTTTATATCGAAGAATGATTTTACTAAATTGGGTGCTGAAGCATGGCCAGGTAAAATGGTGCGAGTTGGGCCGCCCATGCATATAAACCCTTTTGGTTTTATTGGGTGGCAGGGCTTGATGTCGGGTAAAAGTCCCACGAAATTGGCAGTAACGTCACCAAAATGACCTAAATAGTGTTGACGGGGACTCAAATCAAATCAAAGAACTCAAATCAAAGAAACAAAACATTTTAGACAAGAGGGTGTCAGGTTTTTCTTTTTTTGAAGGCAAATCCTGTTAGCAATAGTGTAGGTCCTGATCAGATACTGCTTAAAGCGGCGTCTGATCTGTGTCTGCACTTTTTGCCTATTTCTCTTTTAAGAGTTTCCAAATAAGAATGTGTTAATATCTTTGCACAGGTCAGTTTCACGTTTTCGGGGAGCTGGTTTGTTTTTATTTGAGGCAGGTTTTCAAACTTTTCTGTACTACCAACAAACATGATAAGGTTCTGCACTTTTTGCATCTGTCCCTTTTTATGGGTTTCCGGGTAATATCATTGGATAGGTCAATTTCCTGTTTCAGTGGTGTCAGGCTTGTTTTATCGGTTGCAAGTTTTACAAACATCTCTTTACAAAGCTGCATGTACTTTCAACAAACAATATAGACAATGATCAGATTCTGCTCACTCATATAATCACATACAATGTAGAGATCATGAGTTCAAAATCCGACATCGACTGATCCGGTGTAAGTTCTTGAATGGAGCGCTTTGATGCAGTGGTAGCGCATCGGATTAGTGATCGAGAAGTTGCGGGTTCGATCCTCACGCTGACCAAAGTGGTGTGCCCTTGAGCAAGGCACTTCATCCACATTGCTAAAAAGTACTGGTTACCGCCCAGGAAATCCTGCTTGAAATGCTTAGATGTGAGCGAGTAGCAGTAATGGGAGAAACCAAAAGCTAGAGACAACTTGGCAGTAGATATCGAACGATTTGACTGTAGTTGGTACTGCATTGGACCCGCGTTATAACGGCAGTATTTGTTCCCTTTTATTGGGCCATTATAACGTGTCGTTATAAAGAATCCCAGTTAGGCGTATGATAGGTTATAAAAGGTTTTTTCCACATCATTACTCCAAGAAACAAATTATATTGATATTTGTTAGAATTGCCTCACCGAGGCGATTCTAACAAATGTCTATAACATTTTTTTCTGAGAGTATTGAATTACAAGAATCTTTCATGACTATGGATTCGATTTGGGCATTTCTAACATGAGTGAAGCCCACGGCGCTCGGAATCGAGGCTAAACCTTGAGCTAAGAATTCATTCATTGAAATTGTCGTTATAATGAGTTTTGCCGTTATAACGAATGTCGGTATAAAGGGGGTTGATTGTACATCGGTTACACCAGATTAACCCTTATCCTGCTGTTCACGACAATCCTTGCCTTTGCAAACAGTGTAGATCCAGATCGGATGGCTTCTTAGGTCATCTGATTAGGATACACACTGTTTGTTATGTAGTTTGTGAAATGGACGAATATATGATATCAAGTAGTGTGATTGGTTGATAGTTAGCAATGGGTGTGGCTAAATATATTTTTTTTTTCAGCAGGATAAGGGTTAAATCAAGTAGCGATAGTACACTGTTAGTTGTCACAAATAAATTTATCACCCTAACAAGTCCGTGTTATCAGTTCCTCTCTAAACAACGCTTTACATAGACTGGGGGTTATATGGTTGATAATGTTCTCCTTTTTACGCCCCCGCAATCGAGATTCGGGGGGGGGGGGCGCATATAGATTTTGGTCTGTCCGTTTGTCTGTTTGTCCGTTTGTCTGTCTACAAAAACCTTAACATTGGGCAAAACTTTTGAATGGTAATAGATAGAGCTTTCATATTTCACATGTTTATACCTTATCACAATACCTTTCCAGTGGTACCATAATTTTTTATCTTTTGACCTTTGACCTATTTTTTCTTTTTTTTAACTTTAACATTGGCCATAACTTTCGATTGATAAGTGGCAGGGCTTTCATATTTAATATGTGCATTCCTTGTCACAAGATCTTTCTAGTGGTAACATTACTTTTGACCTTGTGACCCTGACCTTGACGTTTGACCTTCTTTTTAAAAACTTTAACATAGTCCATAACTTTCGATTGATAAGTGATATGGCTTTTCTTTTTCACATGTGCATTCTTATTCACAAGACCTTTCCAGTGGTACCATAATTTTTGACCTCGTGACCTTGACCTTGACGTTTGACCTATGTTTCAAAAACTTTAACACTGACCATAACTTTCGATTGGTAAGTGATAGGGCTTTCATATTTCAAATGTGCATTCTGTGTCACAAGACCTTTCAAACGATCCCATAATTTTTGACCGTGTGACCTTGACCTACTTTTTTATTTAAGACTTGAACATTGGCCATACCTTTTGATTGCTTAGTGATACGGCTTTCATATTTAACATGCGCTGTCCGGGGGCATCAGTGTTTCGCAAACACATCTTGTTTGTTTTTAAAACACAGAATGTTTGTATTAGTTAGAACCGCAAAAAATCAAGGCGGTTCGGGTGGTATGCACAATCTATTTTTGAAGAAGAAATAATAAGAAAAAAAAAAAACACATTTTCTTGAGAAACATTTACATATGTGTGATGTCCTATAACTTTACGATAATATATCTGTCCCAAACGGTTTATTTTCTGATGAAAAATTGTGATATTAGTCTCATTTATTTAAAAGATAGGTTGTAGGTGCTCGTTACAACCGCCTGAGAACTCTTGGGGCATACATAAAAAAATAAAGACTGTCCCCGTAAACCTCTATTTTCTCTATATCAAGTGGGGTTTAACTGAGTGTTCATTCCACGGACTTGACATTGCCTTCACTTCTATTTTGTTCAGGAAATGAGTCCTAAGTTTAGCGAACAAAATTCACTAGTTACATATTCCGTCAATTTTACAAGGGAAACTTCTATCTTCTTATGAATGAGTGTCATTTGACGTATCACCAATAACACTTCTGATTGCAGTAACTGCACCAATCTTATATTTGGTCTATTCCTGAAGGAAAGAATGCGCTCCTCGCGAGAAAATTTTTCAGTTTGGGTGTAGACTCAGACAACAATCAGCATTGTCTTCCTGAAGTTGCATCATTTTTGGTGCGATTGTCGCACAATCGCACCAGAGGGGACACTTAAGCTGAAATCTGATCGCTAAGGCAAACGGCCGAAGAACCACTAAAATTCTCCGTGAGAAAATATTGTTCCATATTCAAAACACTTAAACTAAATATTATAATTTGTATGTTCTATCAATTAGCAACATGAACGCACATATCCTACTGATTATTTAATAATTGTTTTTTTTTTATCAAAAGAATTCCTATCAATGAAAAGTATTGATAACGTATCCGCGGAAGAATACAAGGCACGCCAATAGTAAAACCTGTGACAATCGCGGTAACGAGACGTTTCGCGACATAAACGTTTCGCCCCAAACCGGTATCAAAACGGGAATGGAAGCTGCTTACCCGATCCGGAAAATCCCTTCCATCAACCAAGATTTTTTTTGTTTAAACATATTTTATTTAATAAGAATCCTTCATAGATCAGTACAAGCAACTAATTTTATGCTGCCTCAGTACAATTAACCCATTTTGTACCGGAAATTCAAAAACGGGTAACTGGCAAACAGTGTAGACCAAGATCATACACCACAGAACGCAGCGTCTTATCAGAGTTTACACTGAATGTTTACAAAAGTTTCAGCCATTTTCCAGAAAAAATTTGAAGAAGCCGCAACCTGAAACCCCTAAGTTTTGAAATGGACTTGTGCTATACTGATATAAGGTTGATGATTCTATTCAGTATAAAATGGGTTAAACGTACGCCGATAGGTCGATTATGTAATTCTATGCATCATTTAAAGGAATCTCCAAGCTTATCAGTTTGGAGTGGTCCATGTCCAATTATGGGGGAGTCAGGTGTGCATTGTTAGCAGTAATATGCACTTTCAGCAAACAGTTTAAACCCAGATCGGACGCCGCTCGTTGTGGCGCCCGATCTGGGTTCGCAATGTTTGCAAAATGCCCCCAAAGACGCTAGATGTGGTGCAGGAGCATGCTCCTGTGTGGTGTTTATATCAATAACAAGGAATAATGTTATTTTGGTTTTCAGAGACCCATCACGAAAACACACCTTTATCATTTTGACCCCCTTAAACCCCACTTTTGATCGGTCCCCGCCCATCGGGGCTTGAAGAAATAGATGGGCTGCATGATGCTTCCACGCAGAGCTGAAACTGACCACACCCCACCCCGCTTAGGGGATCTAAGCCTGCCTAGGCAAAGAAGTGCGAGTCAGACCGTCCATGCTTTCAAACCCTATTTGTTTCACTGGTCGACAGGGCTTGAGTTGTCATTTCATATCAGTGTCGGGTAAAAGTCCCACAAAACTGGAAGCAACGCATCCAAAATGACCTACATAGTGTTGATGGGGACTTTAAACCACAAATCAAACAAACTAACCACACTTTTGTATAGGAAAAATGGGGTTAACAGGGTATACATTTTTTTTTATTTTGCTCAAAATCATAGATTGTGGGTACTCGTTAGAACCGCTTCCCCGAGGCGGTTCTTACAATCTATATTTTGAGCATAAATAAGGAAAATATTACAATTTTCCATCAGAAATTTTTCAGTTTTGGTGGTAAAATTTTCAATATATTTAGATAGACATGGTTTCGTAATGTAATGATTAAGAGTCTGCGCCCTACACTAGGCTACGGGAGCTTCGTGAACATAAAGCTATCATAACCATACAGCCGGCCTCGGTAGCGGAGACGGTTGCGCGTCTGACTGATGATTGGTAGGACGCGGGTTCGATCCTGCCGGGGTCGGCAACATTCTTTCGTGGGGATTGATCATGAAATTATTTCTACGGTACTTCGCTCCCTTCTGCTGATTCAAGGAGGGCAATCGTTAGTTTTTGGCAAAAGGATGTGCTCTGTACTGATTAACCGCTTACGTATACGCCTGTCCAGGAAAAACTGTGGACAGGTAAACTGATGGGCTCAAAATGACCTAAATAGTATTTACCGTTAAACCCCAATTCAAATTTATGCAGCTGGAATACTTGCGAGTAACGGTAAAGAAATATAAACTTTTTTTCGAAAATCTTTAATAATTAAAAGGAACAAGAATAGCAATGAAAACAATTTCGGTGACCAAACAGTCCCTTTATATCAGGTGAAGTAAATGCCTTCTGTAAAGGTTTATGTTCTGAAAACAACACCAACAACAACAAAAAAAGCAAAAAAAAAAACAAAAAAAAAAAAAAACAAGAAAACTAAAATTTACCTGAGAAATAAAAAAAAAACATCGAGTGTACAAATTTTCTAGGCCAGGTTAGCTAGTTTCGACTGATTAGGCCTCATAAGTGACATTCCAATATAGAACAAATACAGAGATCAATAATAGTTTTCATGCATAACATTTGCAGGTTCCCCAAGGATAAACATGAATGATCGTCATTTTTGCATTTCCTGAGACAAATTGTGACGGAAACGCCCCACAACTCCATATCACCTCATCGGATGCGACCGTAAAATTAACATGGCATGTTGGCTACTTCAAAACGTTAAAACGATAGCGTCTGTCCCGCAATGGCGTCAACATAAAACATAAAAATGCTACGTTCATGGCGACGACGTTACATCGCTCTAACATAACGAATACAAAGAAAAGTCCATTTTTGATATCCAACGTTCAAAACTCATATTCAAGCAGAACGTTTGTTTGTTTGTTTTGAGGTTTAACGTCCCCGTCAACACTATTGAGGTCATTTTGGAGATGTTGCTTCCAATTTTGTGGGACTTTTACCCGACATTGAGATGAAATGACATCTCAAGCCCTGTCACCCAATGAAACTAATAGGGTTTATAATCATGGACGGACCGACACGCACTGCTTTGCCTGTGCAGGCTTAGATCCTCTGAACGGTTTACCAGTACTTGTGTGTGGTCGGTTTCAGCGCTGCGTGGAAGCATCATGCAGCCCATCTATTTCTTCAAGCCCCGATGGGCCGGGGCCTACAAGCAGAACGTTAATTTTATATTTTCAACATGAATACGCCTTTTGGCCCGTAATAGCTTCAAACAGCTATGGTCATAGAAGTCATGCAAGAATATATTCTTTATAAGTCTGATTTAAAATGTCGAACAGATGCAATATCCAAAGATCACAGACAATCGCACCATCAGCACTCTCAGTGCGTTGATTCATTACGGTATAACAGTTATTATTAATGAGCCAGCGCACGGCAAAACATACAATAAGATACGTGCGCCCAACGAAGACTCCGATCAGCCTGCGCATCCGCGCAGTCTGATCAGAGTTATCGTTGTACGCTTTAAGGCTAGCAGAGGACCCAATGCTCATTCAAGCAGCAAGCGAAGTCTCTGGTGAGACTATATGAATGCGCATGCTGATCTGATTCTTCGCTGGGCGCACATATCTTATTGTAGGTTTTGTGGTGCGCTGGCTCATTTTTGTTAAACACGCGAATATTTGTAGTTTCTGTTATTTCTTTGTGTAAAAGAATATGTTGTAGTGAACCTTAACCCTTTTTGTACCAAATGGAATCTTCCTTCTTATATTAAGCAGGAGCCCATATTAAAGTTAAGGGGTGTCAGGTTGTGTTTTCATCAAAATTTTATTTGAGAAATGACTAAACTTTTAGCAAACAGTGAGACCCTGATCAGACGCCGCGTTTTGCGGCGTCTGATCTGTGTCTGCACTGTATTCAGGGTACCCGTTTTGGGGTTTCTGGTACAATAATATCTGGGTTAATAAATACATGATTCTATATACAGATACCATATACAGTCCAACCTGTGTTAAGCAAGTACCTAAGGGATAATGAAAATGTGCTTGGTTAAGACATGTACTTGCTTAATACAGGTGAATTTCAATGCATTTGCCTTTATCGGGAATTAAATGCCCGCTTGCTTAAGACAGGTTGCTTGCTTAATAGAGGTGACCACTAAGACAGGGTTGACTGTAATTTCTTGTCATGTATCCAGTGTTGCTTACCTCAAATGAGTCACCAGTTACAAGGGATGTTCGAAAACTTTTGCAAACGCAATGTATTCAGTGGATTTTGATCAACACATTGCGTTGTGTATATATACGTTAAATCCACAAACCGGTTCTTTTGTAATTTATATTGCTTTCAAGTGTAATCACAGACACTATGTTGAAAATGGTCAGAAAACAAATAGAAAATGCTTTTATGCTATGTTTTTTGACCCTGATTAAAAGTAAAACAGGGCCTCCGTGGTCTAACGTATATGAGCGTTGACTCTTAATCATTAGGTCTCTCACCGCTGTGGGTTCGAAGCCTGGTTCGGGAATATTGAAAGGGTCGTAAAAGCAAAACTTATATAAAAGCCGGTTATAAGTTTGGATTGAGTGTCAAAGCATACTGAAATATATATTTTTCATCAGGACAAACAAAATGGTATTTTCCACAGTTTGTACATGCTAGTGGATAACAAAATTCAGCTTTCAGTTTCGGTCAGGAATCAGTCATAGATGCCCCTTATTCAGGAAGATCCCGGTCTGCAGTAACTAAATCTAGCATTAATAAAATCAAGTCCAGCGTTGAAGAAGATTCACTGTCAGACAAATGACACAAATTAAGCATTCTGGAGAAAATTCCTAAGGTTACGAAGATAAGTGCTAGCTGGAGCTAGTACGAGTTGTGCAAATGACATATCAACTGCTGAAGAAGTAAACAAAATATCAGGAAAATGTGCCTGTAAGTCATTTTACTGATGACGGTTCATGGGTTATATGAGCCAAGCAAATAGTTGATAACAGGATATGGACTATGAGGCCAGTCATTGCTAAACGAACACTTTCAACAAAAAGTCTGGTCCAGTCAAGCAAATTTCTCTTGCAAAAGGTAGGCTTGTGTTATGTAGCTTCTATAAGAATGTGGTGCCGAAAACGGTTATGAACAAAATTGAGACGAGCACATCTAAATGCCATCTAAACAGCATGTTCATTTAGTATGTGACAATTTTCTAGCTGTAGCAAAGCTTCTGAAATCTCAAAAGGTAATTGTAATGTAGGACCCTTTCTACCGCCAATACCTTGACCCCTGCAATTTTAAGTAGTTACTTCTTAGGCGTTTTGACATTTTAGATGAGCTATAATACTTGTATTTGGACCCTATAATACAACATTTATTTAAGTCATCTCTGAGTGTACATTGTTCATTGAAATGCATGGCGTTCACAAGCCCGTGTAATGAGCACCCTTGTGAGCCTCACTTTATAAAAACTTAGCTTTGCTGTGATATACTTTTCTTTTTTATGCTGCATGCCACTCGTGGGCACTCGTTAGAACTGTAGTAATTAGGCGTTTCTAACGAGCACTCAAAGTCTATGTATTGAGTTAGGAAAATATCCCACATTTTCATTAGAAAACAATCGTTTTAGAGATCTGAAAAATGCACCATGTCGTATGCATATAGATTGTAATGCGTTTATATGCATCAATCCTGTTATGGCATTTCATCAGAAAGGAAAACAATAATGTTATTTGCTAGGATATTGGTATGTTTGTAATGTTCTTAGTTAATGGTGGCTGGTCCGTCTATGGAGAATGGTCGGCATGTTCTGTGTCATGCAACGAAGGGGTAAGGATTAGAAAGAGAGCATGTGACAGTCCACCAACGGGATTAGGAGGTCAAGACTGCATAGGATTATCAGAAGAATCAGAACCATGCAATGCCGGTCCATGCAGAGGTAAGATAAAAAATTCTCTCTTCTGGAAAGTGTTTTCTTTTATATCGAATTCTAACATAGCATATTGTTCGTATGGTAATTAACCTTATGTGTACGATTCTTGTTTCAGAAACAAAAACATTGTTCCGCAATTATCTCAAGGGGAATGGGAACACCTGGCAGATATTTTGCCATTTTTGAAAAGGAGACAACTTTCGGGACTTTCTGTTAACTTTTCTATAATCCCTGTCTCACGGAAAAAGGGGTATACTCTTACAGGAAAGAATGTGCTCCTCAGGTCAAATTATTTCCTTTGAAATTTGACCCCTATTGACAGGGGAGACAATAATACTTTTGCAGCACATTACGAAAACACGCCTATACGAATGCATTGTAAACTTTACCGCCGAAAAACGTTGAAAAATTGTGTTTTTTTTTTTCTCATTTCTGCTCAAAATATAGGTTGTGTATTCTCGTTAGAACCGCCACAATCCATATCTTAGAGCAAAAAAAAAAAAAAAAAGGTTTACCCCTGTAAACTACAGTTTTACTATATAAAGATGTGGTTCAAGGGGCTCAAAATTATATAGGCATGTTTTCGTGATGAGTTATCTTCCCCCCTGAAACAAGAAACGTACACCCATTCCCCTTAAATGGGACGACCTGGTTCGATGATTTTACTCTCAAAAGTTCGAACAGTCCCTATCTCAGACAGATTTTTATTGTCCCAAAAGTATTCGGGTTACGTATTGAAGTTTGGTTTTAGTATGTCCTTTTTTTCTAAAGGATAACCCATTTTATAGACAATAGAATTGGAGGTAATCGACAGCTCCCATCAGAGACACCAACATGAAAAAACAGACCTATTGGAAACATCAATAGCGGAAAGCCAAAAGGACAGTTACTTTCCCACAAAATGGCCAATAGGCTTTCCAAAATAAAATAATATAAGCGACACAAACAATAACAAAAATAAACCGCCACAGAAAAAACCGCCTGGGAACGGTCAGCGGAAATGAATTCCAGTGGGGGGGGGGGGGGGGGGGGCTTAAATCGTTTTTACGTGTCCACAATCCTCGCTCTATTTATGACACTTAATAAACAGATGCTAATGTCACATTCCATTGAACGGCATGGAACATTGCTGACCGCTACATGTTTTTGTCTAAGTGCATTCTACTGAAATTTCTTGTAATCAACTTGGCCATTATTTCAGAGTGTGATATTCCAGCAAAATCCCCAGGTTTTAAATCAAACTGCACAACTGATGAGACGTCTGATCTGATACAGTGTTATCCGACGTGCTCAGAAGGGATGGTATTGATATCTGAATTTAAACAAACAGGGTATCGATGCGGCGCCGAAACTAATTATGAATGGGCTCCGGTCCATAAATTTCCATCTTGTGTGGGTAGGTATCATTACGTTACGCGTGGCTTTGTATAGAACAGAAAACATAAAGAAAAACATCACGAAAACACACCTATATAATTTTGACCATTTAAACTCCACTGTCATTTAGTAAAACTGGTGTTTACAGGGGTATACATCATATTTTCTTATTTCTGCACCAAAACATAGATTTTGGGTACTCGTTAGAGCCGCATCGACGAAAACCGTTAACGGTTATTTTCCTTACGACAATTTGTGATATTTTTTCCAGTTTATGTTCCAATCAAATGTTCTGGCTGCTCGTTAGAACCGTTACATTGAGGCGGTTGTGACTAGTAACATGAACTATTTCTTGAAACAATTTATACCCCAGTTTCTTTATATAAAATACTTTAATAGGGGTATCACGAACTCGTTCACGTATTCCATCGCAAGCCAGCGAGACAAATAACAAAGACTAATGGACATGGGATACACAAAAGCTACACAGCAAAAAGTATATTGAAAATAAAAAAGAAATGAACTTGGAAAAATGCAACCAGAACCGGGCTCGAATCGGCGGCCACATGTTTTCAAGGGAAATGCTCTACCGATTGAGCTATCCGAGCGCTGATCACATATCTCGTACTTCGAAGTTTTATAAACTTAGTAAATTAACAGCACTGTTAAAAGGCAAATAACATAATAAAATCAAACCAACGACAGCAATGGGTCGACTGTCTCAGAGCTAAGGCTGTAAAAATGGTCCTGAACGGGGTCTATTTTGTTCAAGCCGTAAAATCCTGAATTCTAAGCGAACACTATGTATACCGTTCAGACGCTGCATTCTTCGCGGCATCTGATCTTTATCATTGGAAACAATGAGGCGAAGGTCAGTGCAGCATTCGGTATCACAATGGCCGTTGTCACTCTCACATCCTGTCTATCCTTTTGCCAGATAAACAAAAAGCCTCAGATACCAGTGCGCAGAGCGTGGGTGCATCAAAGATATCTTGTTACGAGTGGGTGTGCGGAATAGTAAGTTGGTGACAGCAAGGTGATGGGTAGCACATGCCTTGAAGAGCAGAAGGTGGTTGAAGTTGTACTAGCGAGTGTCCTTTTATTTCAACTGGACCTTCTCAGGTCGTAAAGCCTGTCGCAACTCTGGTATAAAATCCCCGAAAGCAATACGCATCCATGACAGGGACTATTGCTTTGAGTCATTCGTACAACTTGTCCCGACGTGAACTCGATTTGTAATCGTTGGAACATATGCGCTGATCAGGGTTGCACTTTTCTTATTTCCGAGTTGAATGTGAAAAGTCATCAAGGCGGTCGATTATGCCCTCTGAAAGGTTGACAAGTTTTCGGGTGAGGAGTGACCTGACGGCAAATCTCTGACCTACCTCACGCCGCTCATTGCTGCAACGATCACTCCAAAGAAATGAGCCAGCGCACAACAAAACCTACAATAAGACATGTGCGCCCAACGAAGACTCAGATCAGCCTGCGTATCCGCACAGTCTGAGCTGATCTGTGCATCCGTGCAGTCTGATCCGAGTCTTCGTTGTGTGCTCTAAGTATAACTAAAGGTCCAATGCTTCTTCAAGCAGCAAGAGAAACCACTGGTTAGATTATATGGATGCGCAGGCTGATCTGAGTCTTCGATGGGCGCACATGTCTTACTGAAGGTCTTGTTTTGCGCTGGCTCAAATGTATCCACCACCAAGCTCTGTAAGCTGACTCTCTAAAGGTGTTTTGTTGAACGTTACTATGTCCACAATGTAGCGAGCATGATCTTTGGCGACCTGTGCTGTTTTTCTTTCTTGTCTATTAGCCTCGATGATATCAATTAGGGTTCGGTTCGCATATTTCAAGTACCAAGTGTGAGACCCTTAAAAATTTTCTTTCTTGTTTGGCCGCCAGGCGCGGTGTGCTAGACAGGCTAGTGTTAAGCATGCTGGGTCCAGGACACCTTTTCTAACCCCTTCCGCAGGTCATTGTGGAGAGCGGAGCTATCCTTAAGAGGGCTGCTAAGTCATGCAGGGGTCTGCCTGACTCCAATGCTGCATCAGTTAGGCAGAGAATGACAACATGTCCAGGGCCGCCTTTGTGCAGGTTCTTGGTTGACAGCTTTCCCTGTACCCGCAGTTAGTATTTGGTTTAAACATATTTATTACAAAATTCATCAAATAACATGGTTACAAATTTGACATACAAGTAATATAGGATTAGAACGAAAGCGTAAATTACTTATAGAGTTCTTCTCCTCTACAATGTTAGCATTGTTAACTTGATGGTAGATTGTCTGACAGCTGTAATTATATGTTGTGATAGTTAATTCGTGTAATAAAGTGAAGTTACAAAACTAATTCATTATACTAAATAAATAAATTACTAAATAAATAAATCAGTCAAATGAAATATTTCATGTAATAAAGTGAAGTTACAAAACTAATTAATTATAGTAAATAAATAAATAAATAAATAAATAAATAAATAAATAAATAAATAAATAAATCTAATGAAATGAAATAAATAAGCAATAAGAACCAAACAGTGTATAATAATATGTATGTATATGAAAAAGGCTTTCTGGAAGAGGAACGACTAAGCTTACATCCACAGGCAGGTAGTGCATATATAGTTCAGGACAAGTTATACTTGCAACATGTATTTACCAGAGGTTTAAAAGCGTTTAGTTGCCAGTATGAATTTGTGTACTTTGTCAAAATGACATTGTTTATGTCTACAGAGAGGTTTGAATTTCCATACAACAGCAGGTTTAAAGAAGGTGTTTGGATTGTAGATATAGCATTCATTAAGGATGTGCGTTGAGTTTGATAGTGCACGCAGTGAAAGAAATAATGCTGCGAGTCCTCGATGCTACCACAACTACATAGTGGAGTTTCAGAGATATTTTTCATGAACAGGTCTAGATTTAAAGAACTGCAGTGAGTACGCAAACGAGTGTGTAAGATCTGTGCACGGCGACTACCAGTGTAATAATATTTAGGTGTGTGTTCTTTTTCTTTGTTTAAGTTGTACTTGAAAGACTTTACAGAATTACATTGTTGGAGTTCTAATGGTAGATTATTCCATTCTTTGGTCGTCATTGGCAGAAAGGAATGTTGATACTGATTGGTTCTATTGATTCCTCGCAGATTATTTGAATTTCTTAAATTATAATGAGAGACATTGCTAATAGATTCAGGTACCAAAGAAGTTAGATACTGAGGAGCTAAATTGTGTTTCATTTTAAAGAAAAGAGTTAATCTGTGATTCTTGCGTCTCTGCTCTAGACTGTCCCATCGAACTTCAGAATAGAGTTCGTTTATAGAAACTAGCTTTGTTGCGCCCGTTGCTATTCTGGCAGCTTCATTTTGTATTTTGTCTAGTTCTCGTTTTTCATATTGGGTACAGTTGTCCCATATGACATCGCCATATTCAAGTAACGGTCTTATAAATACAATATAGATGGTTTCAAGGGATTTCCGGTCAAGTTGAAATTTAAGTTTTCTCATGATATTTATTCTTGTCCAGGCTTTTTCAGCTAAGTAATTTATATGTTTGTGCCATGAACACTCTCTTGAGAATACTATTCCTAGATGTTTATGTGAGTCAACTTCGGTAATTTGTACATTTTGCATAAATAAAGGAGGGTGATGGTTTCTGTTCAATTTGCGCGAAACTAACATAGATTCAGTTTTTGGAGGATTGAAAGTAACTAGCCACGTTGCAGCCCATCGGGTTATTCTTTCTAGGTCAGTGTTAATACAATCAGCTGCAGTGACAGGGTCTTCGACGACAATAAATACACTGGTATCATCTGCAAAAAGTCGAATGTTGGAGTCTATGTCAAGAACAATATCATGGATAAAAAGAAGAAATAAGAGGGGTCCTAAAATCGAGCCTTGGGGAACTTCAGCGTGCATGAAAGTCCAATCTGAGACGGCACCAGGCAGAACAACTCTTTGTTTTCGATTAGATAGATAGCTCATAAACCATTCGAGGACATCGCCTGTGACACCAGCTGCTTCAAGTTTTAAGAGTAGTCCCGCATGCCAAACTCTGTCAAAAGCTTTGCTGATGTCACAGAAGACGACTCGAACTTCTTTGCCGGAATCCAGTGCCTGACAAAAAGTATTATATAGATATGTGAGCTGGTTGACAGTTGAGTCACCAGGTATGAAACCTGACTGTAGCGAAGAGAGCAGGTTGTTGGTTTGTAAATGATTATATAGATATTTGAAGATGAGACGTTCAAATAGTTTGTTTTCAGAGTTAAGAAGAGATATTGGTCGATAATGAGTTACAGCAGACAAGTCACCTTTCTTCGGAACAGGGCAGACATTTGCCTCTTTATAAGAAGCTGGTACAACACGTTTGTGCAGAGAATAATTAAAGAAAGAACAAAAAGGAGTAGCTAGTTGGTGCGAAAGTTCCTTGAGGATACGATTGCTTAGTCCATTTGGTCCAGTAGCTTTACCTAGAGGTAAAACTTCGAGTACTGATTCAACCTCATCTGGAGTTAAAAGAATACGGCCCAATGTAGAATCGACAACAGCTGCCGGTAAATGAGGAAAAACAGCATTCTGTTCATCCAGGAGTGTTTGACTTTGGAAGAAGTTGTTTAAAATATTTGCTTTTTCGTGCTCATCTGTGATTATATTGTTGTTTACCTCAAGTGGCGGGACAGAAGTTTTTGAGTTTGGGGGCGATTATTTGTTTTAATGTTGACCACCACTCTTTTGAGGAAAGAGATTCGGACCGTAATTTGCCTGCTAGATTTTCATTATAAAGTTGTTTACATTTGCGTGTCATTTTAACTGTTTGGTTTCGCAATTTCTTGAATTTTCTCCAGTCAATTTCAGTTCCTGATCGTTTTGCTTTGTAATATGACCTTTTACGTTTGCGGATATATCTTTTCAGTTCTGAAGTTATCCAAGGAGGATCTGAAGGGCGGATAGTAACATTCCTGTTCGGAATACATTCTTTGGCTTGTTCGAGTATTTTAGAAGTAATATTTTCGGAGTATGTGTCGATATTGTTATCGTACAGAACAGTCCAGTCAACTGAGGATACTTTTTCGCGTAATAACGCATAGTTACCTTTATCATAGTCCCAAATATGCCGTTTAAAGGATTTACATTTTGGTTTACTGAATTTGAAGATTCCATACACAGGACAATGATAACGTACGTCTTGTTTCAAGAATGGGTCACCTACACCACTTATTATCAAATTACGTCTGTTACTGACTAACAATTAATCAATTAAAGACGACGAATTTTCAGTGAAATGAGTGGCTTCTTCAACGGTTTGAAACAAAGACAACTGGGTGCACAGTGCACTGATTTTTCTAGATGTTGACAAATTAAACAAGTTGTAATTAAAATCTCCCATGGCAATTATATCACTGATATTGCTATCTACCGCAAGGGCTATAGAGTCTTCAATATTGGAATAATAATTGATATTCGAGTTAGGCGGTCGGTAAAAGAGACCAAAGAGTATGTGCTTGTGGTTATTGGCGATCTCAATCCATATATTCTCCAAACCTCTAATTTCTAGGTCGTTCCTCCGTCTGTAGTGGATACCCTCCTTGACATAAATAATGACTCCTCCATGAGCATCACCTTCTCTGTCTTTGCGCTCTGGCACCTGGTATTGCTGAAGGATAAGATCTCCATTCTCAATAGAAGGGTTAAGCCAAGTCTCAGAGAAAGCAAGAACGTCAAATTCGTGAAGCTCTGCATGGAGTATTTCAAGCTTTGGGAGGATACTTTGGACATTGTAATGAACAAATGATAAATTGTGATTGAATGTAAGGGAGTCGAAGACTGTAGAAGACATGCTCGAAGATGAGGTAAACAGACTTGTTATAGACGAAGTTGAATTTGTTGCGGGTCCTGGGTTTGGATGAATGTCACCTGAACAGAGCAAGATGATGGTGAGCCATGTTGAGAAGACAATATGCATTAGTGTTCCTAGTAAAAGTAATGAGAATCGTACATTCGCCTGTGTAGCTTTGCTTTGTGAGACGTGAATGACACGTCTAATCGTATTGATGCGTTGATTTGATGACGTTTGGCTATCGTATGATAGAACAAGAGAGTAGCAGTGTAGAATATTAAAGTGAATGTGAAGTATCATGATTAAGTGCAGAAGAAATTTGAAGTTGCAAATACAACGGTATTCTGGCATGATAGCATGCTTGCTAGAGCTTAGCATGATTGTCACGTGATTGAATACAGTTCATGTAGGAACAAGAAAAAAGCTATCATGCCCATTCTGATCAGGCATCCATCTGCAGACAAGCCTAGTCGTCCCTCTCTAAAAGCCAGAAAAAGGGTACATATAAAATAAAGCATAACGTAAAGTCGAATAAAAAATGGAGGATTAAACATCGCATTAGAACAGAGAATATACAAAGCATAATAAACATCACGAAAACTCGCCTACAAAGGGAAAAAGAAATTTTTAAGCTGAAAATTGTGACATTCCCCAATCTCCACCCAAATTGCAGACCGCGGGTACACGTTAGAACCACCTCAATGGGGCGGCTTCAACGAGCACCCACAATCTACACCCCAGATCAGAAACGAGAAACAACAAGGTTCACCCCTGTAAACCACAGTTTTACTATAAAAAAGTGGGGTTCAAGGGAGTCAAATTATATACAGTCGAACTTCAATGGCCCGAACACCACTGGGACCGCGAAAATCTGCCCGAGACATGGGCAGTTCGAGCCACTGAAGGAGGCTGCCAGGAGGCAAACGACACACCCCCGGACATCCCCTCGGTGTTTCACTACGAAAATGTATGTTATGTGTACTCACCAGAATCGCCTCATCGAGGCGATTCTAATGAGTACACACAGCACACACCCGCAATACAAAAGACGAAAATCTTCTAAACTATCCCCACTACCTCCCATGCCGAGGATTTCCCTAGGGGCTCGAGAATGGGTTCGACACAGCCCTGGTAAACGAGCCATCGGTGTTCGAGCCATCGAAGTTCTACTGTAGGTATGTTTTCGCGTTGGTTGGTGTTAAAAGGTAACAGCTTCTATAATATTGTTGTTATAAGAATGAAAATACTTTCAAAAAGTACGTTAAGTTTGCATTAAACAACGCTATGAGAAACTTGTTTCAAAGGCACAATTCCAAATTGTTTACATGTACATATACAAGACAAGAACTAACACAAAAACCAACAACGGTAAACTAATCTAAAAGTAGATATTGGAGCACTATTCAAGGCAAGGATAGAATGATGAGAGGAACAGAACAACTTGAAAGCTGCTCTACCTAAGATTGACTTCTAGTTCGGACTATAAAAGTCGGCTGTGTCTATAATCGCATATATATATATATGAAAATCAAAGTAAAGCACGATACAGGCAATTAAATAGACAAATATATATAAATAAAAACATTGAACTTCTTAAAGTAAGAAAGAATCCACTTAACCACCTCATGTGAGAGTTCATCCCAGCAGGCACACGTCGCTGTGGCAACGTCAAATCAACGTCGATGCAACGACGTAGATTTGACGTTGCATAAACGCCCTCACGTTAAACCTACGCAGATGTGACGTCACAATTACGTCATGTGCCTACTGGGATATTTGTTGACACACGGTACCAGGGTAGATTCGAAGGTCAGAATTCGCCAATGTGCATGATAATTTGCGCCTTCATACTGGCACGTATTGTTTTAGGCAGCTTTTCTCACGAATCAGTAACATGCTTTTTAGTTACGGTTTCACTGCCATTTCAAGTTTATTCCACTTATCTGGGGCCGACCGTTAATTAGAGGCGGGCGAAAACCGACACATCCGGAGAAGAAGAAAAAAAAAAACAAAAAAAAAAACAACAAACTCACACACACACACACACACACAAAGAACACAACCGACCTTCCGCTTAAGAAGGTATAGTCCGGGATTTGAGACCAGATTTCGAAAAATTTAATGCACCCAAAATTCTCACGCTTTGTTTGTGCTGTTTCATTGAGGTAGAAGCCTAACCTATGTGACATGTGATTATTTAGCAAATCTGGTGGGGAAAAGGTGTTGAAAATTCTATGAGTTTACACCCACCCCCATGCGAACCATATTGTTGGATTAAGTTTAGTTATGTGTAGCTTGCGCTTACAACTGAATGTTGATTTATTGCATCAGCCAAAATATTTGTCAATACTAGAAGATCCCAAAATTCATGATATGACGTAACTACATCCGGTGTTACCATAAATTTTGACCACTGAAATTTTACCCCCAGAAATTTAGTAAATTTTTCACTATTTTTGCGCTAAAGGATTTTTAGTATTTTTTTAAACATTTTTTTTTCGTCAGTATGCAGGACAGTTATTTTTGCACATGCATGTGAAACTTGATGACTCTGTGTCAATCTGGGCATGAACAAGGGACTCAGATACCTATGGACCCTTTAGCTGGTTTTTCCTGCTGTGTCACAGATCGTGATAAAAATCCATATTAAAACATACATAAAATGAATTATTTTACTGGCTGGTCACAAATGTATCATAACAGGGGCCAACAGATATATTTTTGAAAAATTACTGATGACAATTTCCTTCTGGCTTTTATTTAGTGAGGGGAATATACATCACCAAGCATATTTGTCAGCAAGTGATTCTCTAAACTGGTGACTTGAATCTATCAACATTTAATAAATACATTGTGTATTTAAAGATTCATTATCCAAAGTTTCCAGTTTGTGCTGAAGGCTCCCAAACTATCATTGATATTATTATATTTTAAACACGTAAATGTTACTGGCCACTACAAGGTCACTATTGACATCTTACTGGGTACCTTATTTTCTGGTAAGTCGCACGATTAAAAATAAATATTAACCGAGCTTTAATGTAATGTAAAGCCACCCCTTAAACATTCTTCCTTCTTCCCTTTTCCCAGAGAAGTGGTATAACCTGTAAACGTGCATCTTAAATGTCACCTCCACTTACTTTCTACCTTTTCATTGCCTTCGATAACCGTGTCCCTCTATTCGCCATTAGCTCTTAATTGGCCTGTGTATCTTGTCACACATTACGATAACTCACCCGTGCGACATAGTGCATTTTCTCATCTCCAAAATGGCTACTTTTTATGAAAATCCTTTATATGTTTGTTATAAATGCTCAGGCGGTTCTAACGAGTACCCACAACCTATGTCTTGGAACAGAAGTAAGAAAAATAATGTTTACCCCTGTTTTCTCTATATAAAGTTTGGTCTCTATATAAAGGGGTCTTCATTTCACGGACTTGTTCATGTGATGCATTGATTCTTTATCTATTTTTTTACTACTTCCTTTTACTGATATTTGTCCCATATATTGATTGCTTTGGGTTTAAAGGCACGTCTACCCTTGTTGGTCATTTTGTGTCCTCTCCCAGAGAAAAGCGTTAGGGACAGAAGAGAAAGAAGAAAATAAATATAAGTGCAGAAACAGAAGAAATAACAGTATTCCCCCTCTACCATTACCTGCTGCAAGAACAGCAGGTCTTGTCCAGCTGTAAGCCAATATCAGTTGGACGCCCTACTGACGTAAGGTAAACGTCACATTTGCCTCACCCAACCACCCCAATTGTCCCATACAGATTTGCCAAAAGTGCCTTCTATGTCAAGCCATCAGGAGTTATCATGATTTGACAAACAGGGTGTTGGCAATATTCAGGAACCTATTCAAAATACCTCGCACCTCCCATTCAAAACAGCAAAATGAAAACGTCACGAATGGTAAGCCAGAAGGACAGTTATCTCCCCACATGGCCAAACAGCTATCCAAAATACAAAAAGGCATTAGCAATACATACATCTTACAGACCAACTATAAAAATAAGAAACCACAACAGAAGGACCGCCTTGGAATGTGGTCAGTAAGAATTTTTATGGATGTTGGGGTTTGGGGTGGATACTTTAATTGATTTAAGGCGGCCTCGATCCTCACCATTGGTTGTTTTTATTAAAATCCATTAGTTGTTAGGTCTGCATGATGGATTTCTAGCTCATCAATGCAACATTTCCGCGAACATAAAATCAAACGAATAAGGAGATGAGACAACGACGAGGATTCAACAGCATGCGATAGCTAGAATGCAGCAGCAAAGGAAACCCATAGTTAGGCTCCGGTTAGCCCTACCAGAAACAGAGCATCAGGCACCTATCTTCAGGCGTTCTGGCAGAAATGCATTCGTACTTATGAAAGAAACTGAATGAAAGGTTAACTTACTTGAGGTTGACACCTTATAGGTCAGATATTTTGAACAGAGACGATGTTTGGCATAATAAATGTAACGATTCCTATGAAAAGGAAGCTTCTTCTTCTACACTTTTGTCAAGAAGGGTGGGAACATCGGGTTCAACACAGACTCTCGACTGACCTTTTCTGCATCTTCATGTAACTTGGTCACAACAATTTGCGCATGTTTACCAAAAGATCAACAAAAACCAGAGTCATCCAATCAGCAAATAAGCTGAAGTATATCAAATCCGCAGTTGGAGAATTAGA
The DNA here is from genome assembly GCA_963580285.1 of Lucinisca nassula. Lineage (NCBI taxonomy): Eukaryota > Metazoa > Mollusca > Bivalvia > Lucinida > Lucinidae > Lucinisca > Lucinisca nassula. Next base: position 174,848,873 of record OY757010.1, read on the forward strand.
TGCTGGTATTTAAATTTAGTAGAGTATCGTTTTCTGCAGCAAATTAATGGTAAAAACCAAAACAAACATATAAAACCTTTTTGTAAAATCGTCGTTCTACCAGACAAATACTATATAATGTTTCTTTTATGTTTGCAGACCAATTTTGCAGACCTTCAGTCAAAAGGAGGCTGAATTTTTCAGAGGCGTAAACTGATTAAAATACGTCTTTCCTTCAGTTATGAAATACTAGCCAAAATTCTGCCAGCCCTTTGAAAAAAAGACTGAAATATGGTCGCGTTGTTAAATTCACTGAATATTGTCGTCTTTCAGAGGTATTGCCGTCATGGTAACTTCATACCAAACTGCCACTGGTTATCGAATAAATGGTTTATGAAAGCTGGAAAATGCAGCTAAGCAATACAAGCGCAATCAGTAAAACAGAAAACTGTGGCTGCTGTATCACGACAACGCCAATTAAATATGGTTTACGCTTGCCATCAAGCTTACTCGACTTTTAATAACTACCTGAACACAAAGTAATAAATAAGCAGCCCATGGGAAACTACACTTACCAGAGCTCAAGTGGGCATAAATTATCCCACCTTTGGTGGCCATTTATTTTAATCGACCATAATGGTTTAGTAGAGGCCAATCGCAGGACCAATGCTGCCAAATTTATTTTAAATAAACCATTGTTTTTGTTGCCGTGGAATACATTATGGTCAGCTTTGAACAATCTCAGCAGGTCTAAAGTCCAAAATGTTGCATACCAAGGTCTTGTATTTCCTGAGATGCAGAACTCAAAATCACATTTGTCCATATATTGGTGTGACAATCAGACAGATCCCTCAAACAAACTTTGATTTCTCGACCACACTGATGCAGTATATGTAATTTGGTATCAGTTAGCACAGTAGTTTTGGAAAAAAAATATAGAAATATGTAATCTTATGGCCCCAGGATCATTTGGCTGGTTGCAAATATCAACTCTGATGTCATTAGCTGCAAGAGAACCAGAAAATCCTGTCTTTGCCATACAAAACCCTAAGTGACCGTATGTGACATTGACGTAAGAAAGGCCAAGGTCAACCAAATGTCATCATTTGAACAAATGTGAAAGGGACCGAGTCCCCAATATTGTATATCAAATTTCAAGGTCATCGGTCTATTGGTTCCTGAAAACGGGCGATTTCAAAGGCTTTTACCATATATGGGTATGGTGGGCATTTTGGTCATGTGACCCAGACATTCAGAATATATGTTTGTTCTTCCACCCCATGGCGGCTTCACATGTAATTTTGTTCCAATTGGCCTTGTAGTTTCAGAGTAGAAGTCGTTTGGATTTGTTTTGGATGTTCAAATGAGAAAAGAGGGTAGATACATTTATCTCCCCTTTTTATGTTTTTTTCCCCACTTTTTTGATTTTCTAACTCCCTTTTCAAGATGCTGAGAGACCTCTCAATAAATTCATATCATAGTTAAGTGTGAGAAAATAAGGTGCATTAAACTCCTTAAATACGGGTGCTACGAATTTCAAATCCCTGACTAGTAGCCCAAGCGAGGCGCAAACCACAGCGGCGAGTCATGTTTACATGATGACTACTGTAACAGTTTAACTTTATAATATATATATATATATATATATATATATATATATATATATATATATATATATATATATATATATAATATATGTAATTTTGTCAAGGCTTGTCTATATCAACCCCTCTTGTACCACATGGAATTTTCCTCCTTATATATAGTTGGAGTCCATTTCAAAATATGAGGTGTAAGGTTATTTTTCTTCAAAATTTATTTGGAAACTGGCTGAACGTTTTGCAGACAGTGAAGGCCCAGACCAGACGCAGCGTTCTGCTGCATCTGATCTGGGCCTGCACTGTTTGACAACTAACCGTTTTGGGATTTCCGGTACAAAATTGGTTAAAGCAGGGACATTCAAGCTCAATTCATCATCAAAACACATCTTGTGGCAAAATAAGTTGTAAGTGTGAAGCGTAACCTGGTTAGTCAATGAGCACCGTGGGAATAAATGATCACAGTTATCTGTCAACAACAGCAATACACATTTGCAAAGTATACTGAGCGCAAAAAGTAACAAAACAAAGCAAAAAGTCTCGTCACTACACTATGACTATCTCCTATGTGGTAATTGTGTCAGTTCTGGTAAGTCAGTCACAGACGTTATACGAACAACAGTTCCATCAAAATCAGTGTCGGAATCAGTGCCATAGTGTTTGATGAAGACAGTTCCAGTTAGTATTTGACCACAGGTCCATCGCTACAGGACTTTTAGTTCGTAGGATTGTGAGAAGTCAAGACTGTTAAGTTGTTAAAATTACCATATACAATTAAACTATATGATTCTATAAAATGACTGAGAAAAGAAGTGAAAACGCCGTGTTTTTATCTTCGACTTAAAATGGTTTCACTCATTCTTATTTTTGATTCATGCCATAGAACATGATCCCATTTATCATAAAACGTCGCTGTTATTTAATGAATAACCTCATTTCATAACGGGTAACAACACATGACCATCACGTGAACTAGTCCGTGAAATGAAGACACCCCTATACCCCGCTTTATATAGAGAAAGTGTGGGTTTACGGTGGTATACATTATTTTTCTTATTTTTACTCCAAAACATAGGTTGTGGGAACTCGTTAGAACTGCTTCAATGAGGCGGTTCTAACGAGCACCAACGACCTATGTTTGCAGTATTTATAAGAATAATATTAGAGATTTTCATCAGAAAAGTAGCCATTTTGGAGATGAGAAATATGCACTATGTCGCACGGGTGTGTTATCGTAATGTAAAGGCGCATAGCACCTTGTCGCCGTCCGTGACCACCCTTTGTCTTCTGTTGAAATTCTTCGTAACTTCCCGGGAATCAAAATCCGATTTAAAATCGTTGTATGATAAACAGAGTGTGACACACAAGAACATTTTTATTTGGAAATAATGAAACTCGTGGGTGACTCGTTTTATATTTTCATATAAAATGACAACTCGTGTTAGATCCTATTTGTATCACAGCCTTTAAAATGAACGGTAGTTTAGTTGTTTCCAAACTATTTGCCATTAAGTATTTTAATTAAGTATCTAAGGGTTCTCACAAATATCCACAGTTTTGGTTTCGTTAATATTGATAAGAAGGTTCTTGACATAAGGAAAACACACCTATATAATTTTGACCCCCTTGAACCCCACTTTTATATAGTCAAACTGGGGTTTGCAGGGGTGGGTAAACCTTATTTTCCCCAATTTATGCTCTAAAATATAGATTGTGGGTATTCGTTAGAACCGCCTCATGGAGGCGGTTCTAACGAGTACCCACAATCTATATTTCGAGCAGAAATAAGAAAAATATCACATTTTTTCATCTTAAATTTTTCATTTTTTTCGGTGATAAAGGTTACAATGTATTTGTATAGGCGTGTTTTCGTAATGGTATCTCGACAGGCTATCCGTCTCATCTGGGGCTAAGGACTCGTTCTATTGAAGTGGTCGTTATGACGAATTTTGTTGTTATATTGAATATCAGTATAAAGAGGATTGACTTTTTTTTTTTTTGGTTTGGGTTTTACGGCCCTTTCAAGATTATTTCACTCATATCGAGCCGATCGTTAATCAGAGGTGGGCGAAAACTGGAGTACCCGGAGAAAAACCACCTGACCTTCCGTTGCAGAACTTGGCGTCTCACACGTGGCCCGAGCGAGGCTCGAACCTACGGCGGTGAGAGACCTAATGACTAAGAGTCAGCGCTCTTATCCACTAGGCCACGGAGGCCCGTCCAGAGGGTTGACTGTATATTGTCCTTAAAGTCTCAAACGAATATTTATGAACAGCTGTGTCAAAGCCCGACTTGCTTGTGATTGACATAAGTGGGAGCTACGACAGTATAATTCCTGAACCTTCGAAGTCCACGGTTGAGAGAAAGATAGAAGAGAACCTGTCGATAACAGCGTGTCTAACGATGGGAATGTGTGAGACAACAGTTAACCTAGTCAACATCTTGGACCTTGTTACAGCAGTAAAAATTACTCTTACAGTATCATTGAAGTTACCTGGGGAGCTTGACGTCAGTGGATATCTGTCCTCCGGAGTTGGTAAAGATCATATAGCTTAGACAATCGTCTTCAGAAACCTATTTTATGGCATTTAAGAACAACAAAGGTGCTGGTCAGCCTGCGCATCACACAGTCTGATCAGCAGCACCTTTGTATTATTGCAGGGCAGGTAAAAATACTTCTAATTTGCATAGCAAATTCCAAGAATGTTGCTAGACTGTAGGTTATTGTGCTATTTAATCAGAAAAGCAAGACAAATTTTCTCAAGACAGGCTCAGACAAAAAGGATGTTTATCATATGAGAATACAAATACTTCATGTATTAATTTCGGTAATCCACTAGTGGGATAAATATGCAAATTAGTTAGATATGCTACGGAATGTTACATGTAACATCGCATTTACAAATGGCACAATTTTGCCATTTTTGTAAAACGAATCGTGAATAAAAATCGTTTTAAATGTCATATGAAAAATTATCTTGTATTCGTGCTCACGTATTATTAAATTTAGACCTAAACAAATAGCCGTGTTTCCACTAACCCGACCGACCCTGACTTTTTATGCCGACTCTGCAATTTTATGTTAATCCAGAAAAAAATAAAAAGATTTTCTTAGCTACCGACCTTAATATTTTCTAGCACTTTTGATAAAATATCATAAAACTGTCAAAACAGCAAAACTAATACATAAAATCATATTATTTTGCACCGTTGATGCTCTAAACCTCATAATTAGCTCACCTGAGCCGAAGGCTCATTGGTGAGCTTATAGGGTGGTCATGCTGTCTGTATGTATGTCAACATTTTCAAACATCTTCTCCTCTGGAACCGCTGGGCCGATTGAAGCCAAATTTCATGTGGGGCCTCAGTGGGATGGGGGAACGAAAGTTTCTTCGCGGGGTCCAGGTCACATGACCAAGATGGCCGCCATGCCCATATACGGTAAAAACCCTTCAAAAATCTTCTTCTCCAGAACCAGTGGGCGGATTGGCCTGAAACTTGGTATGTAGCATTGGGGACTCGGGCCCATCATATTTTGTTCAAATGATGACCCTTGGATGACCTTGACCAATTTTAGGCCAAGGTCAAATTAGGTCGCATAGACTTTTGTATGGGAAAAAGTCAATCCGTGTTTTTTTTTGGAAACTATTGCAGCCTGTGATCTGAAAATTAGTAGATGCAGTAAGCTAAATGGGTGGATGAAACCACATGAGTATTCAAGGTCAAGGTCATTCTTTGACCTTTGTTCAAGGTCATTCAGATATGAGAATTAAAACTTATTTTTATCAGAAACCACAAAGCCATTTGTAACGAAATTTCATATGAAAAGTTTTTAGAAAAAGGTAATGACAATTAATCAATATGAATTTGGTCACGTGACCAATATGGCCACCATGCCAATAAGGTAAAAACCCTTCAGAAATCTTCTTCTCCGGAACCATCGGGCGGATTGGTCTGAAACTTGGTATGTAGCATAAGGGACTCGGGTCCATCATATTTTGTTTAAATGATGACCCTTGGATGACCTTGACCAATTTTAGTCCAAGGTCAAATTGGTCGCATAAACTTTTGTATGGGAAAAAGTTAAAACCGTGTATTTTTGGAAACTATTGCAGCTTGTGATCTGAAAATTAATAGATGCAGTAAGCTAAATGGGTGGATGAAATTACATGAGTATTCAAGGTCAAGGTCATTATTTGACCTTTGTTCAAGGTCATTGAGATATGAGAATTAAAACTTATTTTTCTCAGAAACAACAAAGCCATTTGTAACGAAATTTCATATGAAAGTTTTTAAGAACATGGAATGACAATTAATCAATATGAATTTGGTCACATGACCAATATGGCCGTCATGCCTATATAAAGTAAAAACCCTTCAAAAATCTTCTTCTCCGGAACCATTGGGCCGATTGGCCTGAAACTTGGTATGTAGCATTAGGAACTCAGGCCCATCATATTTTGTTCAAATGATGACCCTTGGATGACCTTGACCAATTTAAGTCCTAGGTCAAATTTGGTGGCTAAGACTTTTGTATGGGAAAAAGTCAAAACCTTGTATTTTTTGGAAACTATTGCAGCCTGTGATCTGAAAATTAGTAGATGCAGTAAGCTAAATGGGTGAATGAATCTACATGAGTATTCAAGGTCAAGGTCATTATTTGATCGTTGTTCAAGGTCATTCAGATATCAGAATTAAAACTTATTTTCTCAGAAACCACAAAGCCATTTGTAACAAAATTTCATATGAAAGTTTTTAAGAACAAGGAAATGACAATTAATCAATATGAATTTGGTCACATGACCAATATGGCCGTAATGCCCATATAAGGTAAAGCCCTTCAGTAATCTTCTTCTCCGGAACCAGTGGGTCGATTATCATGCTACTTTGTATGTAGCATTAGGGACTTGGGTCCATCAAATTTTTTCTCAAATTATGACCCTTGGATGACCTTGACCAATTTTAGGCCAAGGTCAAATTTGGTTGCAAAGACTTTTGTATGGGAAGAAGTCCAAATCGTGTATTTTTTGGAAACTATTGCAGCCTTTGATCTGAAAATTAGTAGATGCAGTAAGCTAAATGGGTGGATGAATCTACATGAGTAGTCAAGGTCATTCTTTGACCTTTGTTCAAGGTCATTCAGTTATTGAGAATTAAAACTTATTTTTCTCAGAAACCACATAGCCATTTGTAATGAAATTTCATATGAAAGTTTTCAAGAACAAGGAACTGACAATTTATCAATATGAATTTGGTCACATGACCAATATGGCCGTCATGTCCATATAAGGTAAAACCCTTCAGAAATCTTCTTCTCTGGAACCAGTGGGCCGATAATCGTATAACTTGGTATGTGGCATTGGGAACTTGAGCCCATGATGATGACTCCTGAATGACCCTGACCTATTTTAGGCCAAGGTCAAAGTTTTTCGCATAGACTTTTGGATGGGGAAAAAGTCAAAACTGTGTCTTTTTTGAAAATATTGCACCTGGTGATCTGAAAATCGGTAGATACAGTAAGCTAAATTAATGGATGAAATGACATGAGTATTCAAGGTCAAAGTCATTCTTTGATCTTGATTCAAGGTCATCCAGATATGAGAATTAAAACATATTTTTCTCAGAAACCACTGAGCCATTTGTAACAAAAATTTCATATGCAGCATTGGGGGCTCGGGCTCATCACATATTATTCAAATGCTGACTTTCTGATACCTATTTTACGCCAAGGTCAAATTTGGTCACATAGATTTTGGGATGGGAAAAATGTCAAAACCATGTTTTTTTCGGAAACTATTGCAGTCTCTGATCTGAAAATTGATAAATGCAGTTAGCTAAATGAGTGGATGAAACAACATGCGTATTCAAGGTCAAGGTCATTCCTTGACCTTGGCCTAAGGCCTTTCAGATATGAAGATTAAAATTTATTTTTAACCAGAACCTCTGTGCCGTTTGTGACCAAATTTTATACTAAGCTCGTAGAAACAAGTAAATGAAGATTTAAATACATGCGTTTGCTCAAATGACCAAAATGAACTTCATGCCCATATAAGGTAAAAACACTTCAGAAATCGTTTACTCCAGAACCAGTGGGCCGATTTTCATTAAACTTGGTATGTAGCATTTGGGATTTGGGCCCACTATAGTTTCTTCAAATGATGACCCCTGGATGGCCATAACCTGTTTTACGCAAAGGTCAAATTTGGTTGCCTATACATTTGTATTGGAGAAAGTAAAAAAAATGTGTATTTTTTGGAAACTATTGCAACCTGTGATCTGAAAATTGGTAGATGCAATATGCTAAATGAGTGGATAGAACTAAGGTCAATATTATTCTCTGACGTTGTCCATAGGTCATTCAGATGAAATTAAAATTTATTTTTCATAGAAACCACTACTCCATTTGTAGCCAAATTTCACTTGAAAACTTATAGGAACAAACAAATGAAAATTTATTAATATGAATTTGGTCACATTACTAAAATGGCTGCCATGTCGATATACATGTATACCCATCGGGTTTTTTTCTCCGAACCAATGGACCCATTATCAAGTCACAAGACCGAGATTAATACTTGGTAAAAACCCTATAAAATCGTCTTCTCAGAAATGAAATGGCTCCATAAGCTCTCAGCACTCAGGTGAGCGGCTCAGGACCAATGGTCCTCTGGTTTTTATTTTTTGTCTGGTAATATGGCTGGAATTAAGCCCTTTTAAAGAGTTTTGCTCTTATCCCTGCGGGCACAAAACGTTGACTCAACGTTGAACTAACGTTGAAACAACGTTTTCAACGTTGTTTCAGCGTTAGTTCAACGTTGAGTGCCTGCTGGGATTCCATCAAGTAAAACGTTGACACAAAATAAAAAGTTTAACCGACCTACCGACCCTATTTTTCGGCATTTTAGCGGAAACACAGCTATTTTAGGCCTTATTAAACTCGTTGAGGAAAAGCGATAAAATGCTCAGCATTTTATCATGCTCAGCATTTTATCCCTTTTCCTCAACTCGTCTAATAAATTCAGTAATACATGAACACTCATGAACAGATCATATATATACAGCATATGTGCAAATGAAAGACAAAAACAGCATGCATGCTCAGACAGTTATGGGACAACCTTCTAGGTATGTAAAGAAACCAAGCCTGAGCCAGAATGTGCAATCTGAAGTCGATAAGACCGATACTTCTTCCTTTCCGTAAATAAAAGTAAATGTATGTTTGGTTCCCAAGGCAAGCTTTCTCTGAGGTGTTTCCGCACCATCGACATGTGGTGAATTTATGCATTGCAACAATATACATTTTTGTTCGCTTAATTCATCTGTGTGCATTGAAAACTCGACGAACGGTCACCTCAAGCAACAGCCGTAAATTGAAATTCAGATGTTTACGTGCTTCAAGTCAGTCTACTTGTGATGTTTCACCCTTTACACTACACTTCCTCACGGTCTCAAAATAGAAAACTTAATGATTTAGTTAACGGGCATTTCAAAGGGAATACTCCCTCTACCTTGCGTGTAATGTATGAAATGCCTTTATTCACTTCTGAAGAGCATAAAGATTATACTATAGCTATTTGGTCATGTCAGAAAGTTTGTGAATCTCTCACCTTTCTACTTGACAATATTTACATAAGATTTGGTACTAAGTTATTTAGACAATGTGTTGGTATTCCGATGGGTACAAATTGCGCACCCCTTGTGGCTGATCTGTTCTTATTTTGTTATGAAAGAGACTTGATAACAGGTTGGTGCCTGACGCTCTGTCTCTGGTTTGGCCCATCGTAGTCTAACTGTTAGACTTCTTTTGCTCTAGCATTTCAGTGGTTTTTCTTGCTGTCGAGTCCTCACCGTCGTTTCATTTCTGTGGTTGTTTGATTTTTGTGTTCACGGAGATGTTGCATTGATGAGTTAGGAGACTGAATAAATTTTTTTTGTCTAAATCGCGACGGAAATAAAGGCGACGATTGTGGCCACGTAAAATAGATTTAACCCCCCCCCCCCCCCCCCCCCCCCCAAGTGGGATTCCTTTCGCTGACCGTTCCAAAGCGGTTCTTCTGTCGCGGTTTATTTTTGTTATAGTCTTTGAGTGTGTGTATCGCTTTATTATTTTGTTTTGAATAGCCAATTGGCCATTTTGTGGGAAAGTAACTGTCCTTTTGGCTTTCCCATTGATGTTTCCATTAGGGTCTAGTTGTTTCATGTTTGTATTTATTTCCCTTTGGAGTCTCTGACGGGAGCTGTGGGTTACTTGTATCGATTCCTGATCATTGCCTTCACTTCAATTGTTCATATAACAGCCACGTTCTGAACTCGCGAAAAAGAAACGAAATGTATATAACCGTTCCACAGCGGCCACCTCTCTGAAACAGCAAAGTTTTCCCCTTCCCATAGTGGCTGTTGTATGGAGACTGGAGTGTATTTGTCTGTTCCTTTATTCACAGCGAGCACTCCCCTTCAAGAGGTTTTAAATGCTATCGATATTTTAGAGCAGTCTGCAGCTACCATATACGAAAATGTGTCAGTTGTTCTGGATATTACCATTGGCAGTCAGTCGTACACGATCAATACGTCTACAGTGTCAATATCTTCTGTGACAGATTGTCGTGACGGATCAGTGCCTGCAGAAGGCTTTTGTGGTAAGACCGGTTTAAATCGAATGACTATACCTGATTTACACACGCTTTTCTATAGTTTGATCCCCTCTGAAAAAAACCTTGAAGGTAATAGTTATAATCCGCTTATTAACGCGAACTAAATTAAGGACTTACTCTTCTTTTGAAACATATTAGAATTTCACAATACTTCTCTCAGTACTTTCTACACCCCTTACTGCTCAAAACTGGTCTTAAAGGTCACTTTTGAATAGTCAGAAGGGTGGTTAAATAGAAGAATTTCAATTTAATTTTCTCCTCATGGCCAAACACTTTCCTTAAATACTTGGCCTATGCAGACACGGGAGTCGAAATGTATTTCGGAAGTGTTTTCTCCACAGAAGGTATATCCATTATACTTGCCCATTGGTTGACATGATATTGCCTTAGTTAAAATGGATTGTGATAGGAGCTGCGGTCTCCCATATCGAATAGAATGCATGAGCGAAATCAGAAATATTTGCAGTCAAACAGATTGAATATACACTTGGTGGCACATTTTGGGTTTTGTTTATTTTTATGAAAACACACACGTGGCATGGTGATTTCGTTTGTTTGGTGTGCAGTTTAACATCCCCGTCAACACTGTATTTGTGAGATTGTGGAACTTTTACCCGAAACTGAGATGAAATGACCTCTCGAGCCCTGTCGCAAAATGAAATACAAAAGGGTTTATAAGGTCCGACTTGCACCGCTTTGCCTGGGCAGGCTCTGATCCTCTAAGCGGTTTACCAGTTCTCGTGTGCGGTCAGTTTCAGCTCTGTGAGGAAGCATCATGCAACCCATCTATTTCTTCAAGCCCCGATGGGCGGGAGCCGCGTGGCATGGTGATTTTTTATGCAAAATTTTATGATCAAAATGTTTGATATTATTATTATTATTGAACCAAACATAGATTATTGAGTGGTGGTTCTAACGAACACTCGCAATATATTTCTGTATAAACATTAGGAAATTCTGTATACCCATATAAACTTCGTTTTCCTCTTGTAAAGTTGAGGTTTAGAGGGTGTTCATTCCGTGATGTACCAGGGAGATCTGAGATTTCCTATAAGCTCTCCTGTTCATATCTCTGAAAATGGGTCTAGTCTTATAGAAGAACAGATGTGTTCCAGCAGAGTAAACCGTATTGATTAGGGAGACTAACTACTTTTAAAGAGTTGTTTCTATTCCCCTGAAAATTGGCTTTTTTCTTCACTACTCCACTTCACGCATATGGAATGAAAGAATGCTAAACCATTGGTTAAGAACGTAAACCAATTAGATCGACATCGGTTTGGAATTAGATTGCTAAAACAAGGTAAACAAACTTTCGTAAGCGATATATATTTTTCAAAGACGATGAATCACATTCATGAGCCCATTGATATCGTCATCTGTGGACCTACCTCACGCATTTTGGCTAGATTTAGTTTCTCGTTATGTTGGTTTTTCAAGGAGTTTGTTATCTTCTATTTAATATTGCGCTTTGCTACACGTTCAGCGCACAATAAACACACACGATTATATGTGTTATGGATATTTTGCTTGCCAAAGCAGCACTTGCGTGAAATCGCCTCGGGAAAGGTCGAAAATGGGTGGCTGGTATATAACTTAGCTGTAAGGTTTGTTAATACCTACCTTACTCTGCCAACCATACCCAAGAGAGTCCATATTAGCCACGCCCCTGGGATAATTTATTAATGTAGAGCAGTAAATATTCTTCTCCGGAACCAAAGATCCCATTGCATAAACATCTAACATCTAGCAATAGTCAGTGATCTCTTGCTTACATCCGGCCAATCATGCCCATAGGGCCCAAACTGGCGAAATAGAAGTGGAGGCAATGATCAGATGGGATCACTTGTTGATATAGATCTTTGTAGCTAAAAACCTTTATATCTGAAAAACTGATGAGATCCCAAACACTGCATAATATATATTTTTCCCTTATGGTATTATACATCAAGCGACACCAGCGAAGTGGTGGTGGTTTGTGTGTGTGTGTGTGTGTGTGTGTGTGTGTGTGTGTGTGTGTGTGTGTGTGATTTGGGTGGGGGCCGGTAGATAACAGAGAATCATGCTCTGATAAGACTCATCTATTGACACAAACATTGGGTCTCCTGCCACTATGGCCCACCGCCTCCAGTTCTTGTAAGGACAAGTAAAATCGATTTAAGCCCCCCAACGGAGGTCTTTCCACTGACCGTTCCAAGGCGGTTCTTCTGTGGCGATTTATTTATGTTGTTGTTTGTTACTTACTGTGTGTATCACTTGTGTCTTTTTGTTTTGGATGGCCATACGGCCATTTTGTGGGAAAGTAACTGTCCTTATGGCCTTCCTTTGTTTAGGTTTCCATTATGGTCTGGTCACTTAATGTTTGTGTTTCTTTCCGTTTGGTGTCTTTGATGGGTGGAGTAAGTTATTTGAATTGATTCCTGATCTTTGTTTTACTTCTACTTTCTTATAATATGAAACATTCAGCTATACAGACGTACAATTTCGTAAAATCATTTTCCGATACAACATAAATGTTAAACAACAGACTGCATGCGTGGTAGTAAAATATAAGTGTAGGCAATGATCAGGAATCGATACAATCAACCCACAGCTCCCATTAGAGACACCATAGGGAAAGAAGCACAAACATGAAACAACAGACCTAATGGAAACATCGATAACGGAAAGCCAAAAGGGCAGTTACTTTCCCACAAAATGGCCAATATGCTATCCAAAATAAAATAATATAAGCGACACAAACACCCAAAGACAAACAATAACAAAAATAAACCGCGACAGAAGAACCGTGACAGTAAACCCAATCGCGGTGGACAACATTGCTTCCATCTTTAATTGCCGACGGTGGGTCAGGCCTCAGATTCTATGATGGTTCCAGCATAAAGGTTTACTGAGAATTAGAGAGAATTTAATTTAATGTAATGTTGGTTGGTGCCTGATGCTCAGTCTCTGGTTGGGCCCATCGGCGTCTAACTGTTTGTATTCTTTTGCTCCAGTATGTCAGTGGTTTTTTTGCTGTCTAGTCCTTACCGTTGTTTCATCTCCGTGGCTGTTGATTTTTGTGTTCTCGGAGATGTTGCACTGTTGAGTTAGGAGGCCTTTATGCGGACTGAACAAATTATTTGTCTAAACCGCGACGGAAGTAAGTGCGAGGATTGCAGCTGCGGTTAATCGAATTTAAGCCCCCTCCCTAGCGGAATTCGTTACACTGATCGTTCCAAGGCGGTTCTTCTGTCTCGGTTTATTTTAAATATGGTGTGTCTTTTGTGTATCGCTTATATTATTTTGTTTCGGATCTCCAATTGGCCATTTCGTGGGAAAGTAACTGTCCTTTTGGCTTTCCGCTATTGATGTTTCCATTGGGTTCTATTAATTTCATGTTTGCATTTCTTTCCCTTTGGTGTCACTGATGGGAGCTGTGGATTAATTGTATCGATTCCTGATCATTGCCTTCACTTCTATTTACCTGCTCCCCGGGGATATTCCCCAACCCCTTCACTTTAAAAAAGGCTTTATATCTCAAAAATCGTTCAGAACCCCACCCATAAACCATATGTATTCTTGTTCTTTATAATATGACGCAAAAGTAGAAAAAGGGAGATACTAGTAAGTTGAATTACCTTGTTGGGTATCATAAATGAACATGTGCAATAAAAGAAGTCCACTAGCACGTTAAGTATTCAATACTTGGAGCTGTTAAAACTTATGTTTCTCAGGTGAGCGGTTTAAGCTCATCGAGTCTCTTATATGAAATGTTAGAAAAGACCGGGTGCCACATTAGGAAAGCACAGAGGAGTCAGAATATTACATTGATTGGTTTGATTGCGACTGGTATCTTCTGCCTGATGTACAACAGGAGTTCAATTCAAAGTTGTGAATATCAGGAAGAGTTATATTTAGAAGATTATTGGTAAAAAAGGCTTGCTTCCAAAGGATAACCCTTTCTAGAACAAATTTAAGGTTTTACGAGTAGTGCACTAATCAGACTCCGCGTTATAAGACTGTATAAATTGATTCAGGCCACACAAACGGGATATTTCAAACATTACATGTTTTCGAAACATGACTTGTGGGTTCACATCGGATGCATCTCATTCATAAAGCCAAAGTTATTATTTTCAACTCAGTCAAGAATATATGATATACACTTAGCGGTCTAAACCAGAATTGTTGCACTGTTGAGTCAGAAACCCGTTAATCATTTTTTTTTTACCACAACAGATCCAAGGTCGATTATTGTGGCCACGTAATTTCGATTTAATTGAGCTCCCTTCTTTCAGCAAATCTTTACTGACAGTTCCAAGGCGGTGCTTCTGGTTATGGATTATTATTTTCATTGTTTGTCCTTGTATGCATGTTCTGCTGGTTTTGTGTTGGGTAACCGTTTAAGTTTTTCCCATTGGTTCCCTTGAATGTCATCTTCTTTTGAGCGTGGCATTGCGTCTTTATGTGTTATTGCATTGATAAGCAACGCCTTAACAGGTCCGTGTATCGAACACCTTTGTAAACATGATACAGAAAAATGTGTTGTTTACAGGGCTATAAATAATTTTGCTTAGTTTAGTTCAAAGTATAGTGTGCTGTTGTAGCTAAGAATCTCCTCATTGAAGCGGTTCTAGAGAGCAAGAGAGCATGGACATTCTATGTTTGATGTAGCAATAAGAAAAATACAAATATTGTATTATTTTTGTCCAAAATGTGTCATGCTTTAGGTATAAAAGGTACACAATGCCATATTTGAGGAATAAACGCCTTCTATTACATAACACTGGAGTCGAGACTGTCTCAGATATAATTATCTTTAAATGATTTCCAATTAACTATTATCCCATTGCATAACAAAAAAAAAGAAAGAAAAAACAGGCCTGACACCCCTTATATGACAAATGGAGTTGTCCCACATATAGCAATGGAAAAGTCCACTAGTATACAATAGATTAATACTCTGTTTTACAAACACTCCTCCATCGTAACGAACAGTGTAGACACTGATCGGAAGCAGCATACTCCTTTATGAAAATATTTTCCTCTATGTAATAGGCAATTTCAAAACATTAACTCTTTTTCTAGCCGTCTGTCCCGCTGGGACGAAAGCTGAATCCGATGTATGTGTATTCTGTAACATTAGAACATATCAAGACGAAACAGGCCAAACAGTGTGCAAGCCATGTCCAAGTGGATTTACATCAATCACCATTGGAGCAAGCAATGAAACAGAATGCGCAGGTACGTGATTGAAACTTCTTCAAGGAAAGTGACTATGTCGAAATGTTTTCACAACTCTTGGCTCCAATGTCGGTAATAGCCTATTTTAAAAGGTAAAACAGAAGTGAGGTCAACGATTAGAAATAAGTAAGAATCTGTTCATAAAGAAAACGCTTTACCTTAAAGTAACACGTTTTCCTTATGAGCAGATTCGACCATTTTTTTCGGAATGGTGAATTGAAATGAAACTGAACGAAATGTTCTGGTTGTCTATCCTATACAAAATGGCAGAAACCATTGCTGACAAATTTGCGCACATTAATTCTGGTAAACAGTGGGTTTATTCAAGTTATTAGCCAAATGGCCAACACTTTAGATCCTAGTGAGACGATTTATTCAATATTAAAGGGCAGAAGTTAAATCTAAGCTTCAAAGCAGGAAACCTTGAAAGCACCGAAGTTAATGGTTAAACGAAAGACAGTAAACTGCCAATAAATCACGACAAATCTACACTTACGGTTGTTAGCACGATATATTGAAATTGTAAACATCCAAATGTATGATTGTCATATCAAGAATACGAAATTACAGAAAGTATCGGGAATTATCACAGCCAAAATTGTACATTGGGGGACTCACTAGATTATTGTCTTGTCTTTAATGTACAAAGATATACAGAAATATTTGCAACAAAGCTATTTCATTCCTCTTAGGGACAGCGACAGGGATATATGAGGAACAACATTAAATACGAAAATAAAAGTTCATTAACAACTCTATGGCACCCGCCCTTCGGGGCCTTAAGAAATAGATGGGCTGCATGATGCTTCCATGCGGAGCTAAAACCGACCGCACACGAGTACTGGTAAACAGCTTAGAGGATTTAAGCCTGCCCAGGCAAAGCGGTGCAAGTCGGACCGTCCATGCTTATAAAAATAGAAGTGGAGGCAATGATCAGGAATCGATACAATCAACCCACAGCTCCCAACAGAGACACCAAAGGGAAAGAAGCACAAACCTGAAACAAAAGACCCTAATGGAAACATCAATCGGGGAAAGCCAAAAGGACAGTTACTTTCCCACAAAATTGCCAATAGGCTATCCAAAATAAAATTATGGTTTGTCTTTGGGTGTTTGTGGTGCTTATTTTATTTTATTTTGGATAGCAATACCTCAACTAAGTATGATCATATCCAGATCATGGAAACAATAACTGGAACGTTTCATCAAAATCCCTTGAATAATGTAGGAGTTGAGGAGACAAGAACTTCTGTTGATAAAATGGCTTTAACTTACAAAGGCCCACAACTCTGGTAAAAGCAGTCAAGCATGACCCATTCAGGTCAGTGCAACAATAACTGTAATGTTACACTAAAACCCAATCAAAACTGCATAGCTCTGGTAAAAATTAGCCAAACATGACCTCGATAAGATCATCTTCAGGTCATGGGAAAGTTTAATAAAAATCCATGTAAAACTGTAGGAGGTGTTGTGGAGACAAGTTTGTGTCTACGGACGGACGAACCCATTACTAAAGCCCCATTCGGGGGACAACAAACAAACAGACAGGGCTAAAACAATATTCCCGGTTATCACTACCGGAGAAAATGGGTTCATATTGATATTTTGGAACGACCTCAAAAGGTATATCTTAGTTGGGAACTTGCAATGAGTAGAACCAGTGATCAAGGCTATAATACTCATAGAGAGGCAAACAAGAGGTCCCGAAAGTTGTGTCTTTTTGAAAAAATGGCGAGTAAATTTGCCAGTGTTCCATTTCCTCTTAAGGACACTTTATTGAAGCTGTTGTGATGGTAAAAGAAACCGTCGTCATATTGCAATTTGTATTTTTATATCCTTTCATTCCTGTTCTTTACAAATAAAACTAAGGTCACTTGCTAGTCTGGCCGCAAAAGCTTAAGTCTTGATTTTGTTCTTTGATGTGTGTTATTTGTTTCCAAAATAGAAATGTAGGCAATGATCTGGAATCTCAATCTGTATGGCTTTAGTTACATACCTGTGCGTCTTATTGATAAAGCCGCCCTTAAAAATTATAGACAAAACAGTACCTAGACGAAAGAAATTGTTCCTCCTACAGTTTGTCTCATTGCAAACGCAATTCTAACAAACTTTTCCAAAAGATTTATGAGAATTGAACAAAACATATGTACAGCCCTGTGCGACCAGCAATTATTCATCTCAAGTTATACACCAACTCAATCGTTGTTCGCATGAGCCTTCTGCAGTCTCTGTCTATTTAAGGAGCAACAAGCAAAGACTGAATACTTTGATGCAGACGCTAAGTTTAATCTTCGATCGCCGCACGGGCGCTCTTGTGTGTTTTGTCATGCACTGGCTCTAAATGCCGCGGCAGTGAAATAAGATTTTCAAAAATCTTCACTCAGCGAACATTCCGATAAACTGTGCATTTTTATCTTAGTTTTCACTTTGCAGTATTTCGAAAATAGACTTGAAGGCAGGACAACATCGCCGAGAAAACATAATCTGTACCTATTACTGCAAAATGTATTGGTCATATAGGTTATGGATATGCGCCATGGAGGTCTCGCTGTGATTGGAGGCCGATTTCAACTTTCGCTGACCGTCCATGCTATACTACCCGAAATTAAATGTGAAAGTCTTTTATAGAATTGTTTGCCAATTCTAATTTAATCGTCATCCTTATACAGAGTCTGTGGAAGCAACAAGATCCAGCACACCATCTACTGTTTCAACAAGTACTATAACCAACATACTGCCGACGATAAATTCTCCTCTAAATGGAACACCATCAACCGGTTCCGCCACATCTAGATCATTGTCTGATGCCCCCTCAACTGTTTCAAATACAAACTTCCTGTTAGAATCAACGGATAAACAAATTACCACTTCCTCCATTTCTGTGCGAACGGATAATACTCCGACACTCGGAATTGGTAGGTGAACTTTCACAAGTTATGAATACAGGCCCATTATATACTCAGTCAAAAAAGTTCCTATACCTAAAATTGCTTCTGTTACTACAGCTACTACAGATAAAAACTACATAAAGTTTGTTATGTTTTGATAAGAAGACTCATTTTTCCGTGCAAAAGCACCATTCGTTTTTGTTTTCGTAAACACATCATCGTAGACTATTGCTTTAAACATTCAAGGGGTCACTGTGCCATTTTCGCAGAGAAAATCATTAAAACATGCTATGATTTAACATCACAAAATTTCCCTGTACCCTTACATTTCTAAAATTTGATTCATGTGACATTTCTTTAGATACCATTTGCGTCTTTTCACAAAAGATTTTGAACTTTAGTTACATCAGCTACGAGAAACATGCTATCACATATTGACCTCAGATTCTTAGAAGTTGCGGCAAATGCTGCTTTCAATGGGAACTCCATAGAAAATCGCAATCGATAGTGCTACATATTACATGAATTTTCTGTATTTTTTACCATCACGATAAGCAGTAATGGTGGACACAAAGCGTTTTTTGAAAAAATGGCAAAAATTGATTGACAGGAATAAAAATTACAGCAGTTCGAAAATTGCTATATTTTTAATTGCAAGGGAGATAATTTGAGAATTTCACAAATTAAAACCTCGCTTTTAATGCGAGATCATGAGATATTGTAAAAGTAAAATGTTATCCGATGTTCAGAGAATATTGTCTTCCTTCTTAGACAAAAAAGAACTTCCTGCGCATGCGCAATGTCCATTTTCTACCAAAATCTTTCTACACATATTGGAAGACAACTCTGGAGTAGAAAGGTATGGACAAATGCAAGTTTGAGCATTCTCTAGCTAAACCTCCGATTTAAATGTATACAGCCAAATTTAGCCCAATAGCTGCCAGATATCTAGTGAGTTTCACCCGAAAGTTGATATAGTTACTTTTTTGACTAAGTATATATATTCTTCGATATTCTCAAAATCAAGGAATGGGCTCGATCATCCCACAGGAAATAAAACTGTTGCTCTGTAACAAAATATAGACACGTTTTATTTTATTGATTTTATGTTAAAGATTGCGACTTCAAAAACTTTATTTCAAAGACATTGAATGCTCTAGCGTTATATGAAACTTCACACGTTTTGGCAGACACTTTCGAGCCTCTCCTTGTCTTTCTGATTCTCGTATACTACAACCTCTCGGATCACGTTTACAAGTCCGTAACCTGAACATCCCTGTAAACCCCTCTTTATATAGAGAAAACATGAGTTTACGAGGGTTTTCATTATTTTTCCTATTTCTGCTCTAAGACAAAAGTTGTCGGTAATCGTTAGAACTGCATCAATGAGGCGGTTCTAACGAGCACACAAAACTAATGTTTTAAGCAAAATAAGAATAATATCACACATTACTTTACATCAGAAAATTATCCATGCTGTAGATATAAAAGAATGCACAATGCTAAACAGATGTGTTGTCGTAATGACAAAACGTTTCGCAATTACTCGTTCAGTCAAAATAGAACAGGAATCGAAGCTACCAACCATGACTGATCTTGATCTCCTTTTCTCGCTTGAAATGAAAAGTGTGCATTAAGTTCTGTCCTACGCAAAACACTTCACAAATATCACATACACACAGACGCCGTATGACCTTTTTCCTGTTGACTACAGATTGACACTTACACTGTTTTCATCATTCAGTGAACTAATTAAAATGTGTAATGTAAGATCGGTATGATATAAACAACGCCCCCACCCCGCGCCCAAAACTGCATTTCCTGAGCATACTGTCCCGCACGCAACCCCGCCCGCCCCACAGATAAAGATGATAATAAAGATTTATTAATTGATCTATTATTTCACTTTTGTTGCTTTCTTGTTGTTTTGAAAGATTCTATTATCCTGGCACTCCTGAACAATTTCTCACTTAGTACTCAAACTAAACTATGGTGAATTGTCGATGTTTTATATTCTAGCTTTCGTATATTAATGGTCATCTAAAGGCTTTTAGATTCCCGTTCTTCTGTCATGTTCAACATATTCCTAGGCAGTCGAGTGGAACGGGAGAAGAGCCAGGAAAACAATCTTTAAAATCTATTCTTAGACGTTTTTTTTGTATTTTATTAACGCACAAATAACCAAGCTCATTGCAGTATGATTCTCAAGACCCTGCTATAAAATAAGCAAAGTAGAAGGGGAGGCAATGATCAGAAATCGATACAATCAACCCACAGCTCCCATCAGAGACACCAAAGGGAAAGAAACACAAACAGGAAACAACAGACCTCAGGGCCTGACAAATCCAAAAATTTTCCACTTGCCCATCGGGCAAGTAAAATATTTTTGCACTTGCCCAGCTCAAAATCCTACTTGCCCAGGATTTTGGAACTCAAAGTGGGGCTCGATGCACGCGCGTCAATAGAAATGGAAACATCAATAGCGGAAAACCAAAAGGACAGTTACTTTCCCACAAAATGGCCAGCAGGTTATCCAAAATAAAATAACACAATCGACACAAACACCCAAAGACAAACCTGGGAGACAATGACTAAAGTTGCAATGAGCGAGAGCTAAGGCGAGCATGTGCATACGCGCCGTCTATTTAGAGTCTTCACCTCTCTCTCGTACGAAGTATGGATCTGGAACAAGTTCTGGCAAGTCAGGTTTCTAGCTCACCTGTATGAGCATACCGGTGCTCGTGTGCGTTTGGGTTTAATGAAGAACGTAGGTATATATACCACGCTCTAATGTGCTGGCTCGAATGTTTAGAAACTCTAAGTGCCATTGAAATGGAAACGAAGGAAAGTAAGTGCGAACATGGAGCAACTAATTAAAAAAACGCACTTGAAACGAAACAATAATTCACTGAAATAACACACCCGTGCGACATATTGTATTTTTTTCACATCTCCAAAATGTCTGCTTTTCTGGTGAAAATCCGTGCTATTTTTCTTATTTATACAGCAAACCTAGTTTTAGGTGCTCGTTAGAACCGCCTAGGTGCGGCGATTTTAAGTGCTCGTTAATTGAGTGCTCGTTATTTGAGGCGGTTGTAAGTGCTCGTTTGACCCCCATCTTTTAGACGCTTTCAACAAGTGCCATCAACCTTGTCTTGGAGCAGAAATAAGAAAATCAATGTCTACCCCCGTAAACTGGTAACAGTGGGGTTTAAGGAGTGTTCATTTCACGCACTTGTTCATAAGATAACAAAAAAAAAAAAAAAAAATGGAAAAGAATTCGCACCCTATAACAGATGTCTTTTTGTTTAGTACTACGTTATAAACACTTGACCATCAAGGAAGGACAATTGCCTCTCAAGCTAAAGCCACGCCATACTGTTACTTTCTGAAGAACAATATCTGGACATTTTCGATACCACGGAAGATGATATCGTGATATTGAACGCTAGATGCAACTAGAAGAACCATATGCACAAAGCGTTTAATTATTCATCTGTGCCAGATTTAACAAAATTGGACAATCTTCTATGTGAAAACATTTGAAAAACATATTTTTTCCGCGGGAAAGGGGGTGGGGGTCGTGACATTTTCCGGGGCTCAGTTATTCTACAGACCTTTAGATCCATTCCGGGGTCACTAAAACTGTACAATTAATTATCACGCTTTCTTTTCTGTGTTATCTACACTCCTGCAAACACCACTTATAGGAAAGTTTACATGTACCTGCAAGCTATCTTTGCCTGCAAAGGCAACGATGCTAGTTTTATCTCCAGGGTTCGTGACGAATTTATGTTCTTACTTAGATTACGGGTTCTCCTTAGAGCCGCTTCATCTAAGTTTCTTGTACATTTAAAGCTTGCGGTTAAAGAAAACTGTCTGTTAGAGCTAAAGGTATACTGTGTATATTTATAGAGCAGGCAAGTGTTCGTAAAACTCTACCCCGTCAGTCATATACCATCAGTCTTAAACGCGTATAAACAGGCATAGGTATGCAGTCCCAGAAACAATAGCAACCAGTTCTTATGACTATAATTCATTGCTCAAGAAAATTAACTATATTCCTTTGTAACAGATTTCCTTCTCTTTGCTTAGTTGCAATGACAAATAGGTGTCAAATGCTTGATAAATATGGTAGGTTTGATGTTTGCATTATTTTCTTAAAACTCAGATTGTATCATCAGAGTTATGTTCAAACGTGGAAACTTGGTGGTTGATTCATCTCGTTATTAACACTATTCCACGATTCTGGAAAATGCTTGAGACTGCCGTATCTGTATTTTTCTTTCAGTGTTTGTAATTTCATCAACATATGTTCTAGGGCACGTTCGATACAATGGAAAGATATTATAACTAGATAGGGCATCAAGAAAACGCGCCTATATAATTCTGACCCTTGAACTCCACTTTAATTTAAACAGTAAAACTGGGGTTAAGATGGGTAAACCTTATTTTCCTTATTTCTGCTCTAAAGTATAGATTGTGGGTACACGTCAGAACCGACAAGATGAGGCGGTTCTAACGAGTACCCACAATCTATTATTTGAGCAGAAATGAGAAAAATATCTCAATTAATCATCTTTAAAATTATAGGTTTTCGGCAATAAAACTTACAATGTATTTGTATAGGTGTGTTTTTTGTATTCGGGACACAATATTTCTGAGAAAAGTCTTGCAATCGAAAGGGTCTCTGAGGAGGTAGTCAGGGCTATTAAAATTCTTGTTTTTAAGATAGAAGTGAAGGCAACCATCAGGAATAGATACAATTAACCCACAGCTCACATCAGAGATACCAAAAGGGAAAGACACACAAACATGAAACAACAAACCCTAATGGAAACATCAATAGCGGAAAGCCAAAAAGACAGTTGCTTTCCAACAGAATGGCCCATTGGCTATCCAAAACAAAATAATATAAGCGATACAAATATTCAAAAAACAAACCATAACAAAAAATAAACTGCGACAGAAGAACCCTTAAGAAACGCCAAGAAAAAAATATTTTCCAAAAATGTCTTAAGCTTATGTTGTCTGCCGAATCTTCCTGCAAATAATATAAATTTGCCTACATGCAAACAGTTAGCCCCCGTTCATCGGGCCTTGAAGAAATAGATGGGCTGCATGATGCTTCCACGGAGAGCTGAAATCGACAGTACACGGTGTGAGTCGGACCGTCCATGGTTATAAACCCTATTGGTTTCATTGGGCGACAGGGCTAGAGATGTCATTTCATCTCACTGTCGGGTAAAAGTTCCACAGAATTGGAAGCAACGTCTCCAAAATGACCTATACAGTGTTGACTGGGACGACAAAAACATGCAAACAGTATGGACCCTGATCAGACTATTTCATTCCTAGAGTAGCAGTCTGATCTGGCTCCACACTGTTTTCAACAAGGACTTTTGAAATAACTAAAATACTACAAAGCAGACGATAATTGTTCTGATAGGCATCTTAAGGGTTTATTCGAGAGTCAGAACAGACCATGATAATCAAATGATTGCATTGCATAATGTCTTTTAAAGGCCTGAAAGTCATATCAGCCAGTAATTTTACATTGCTGCTATGAAAGGGGCTATGAAAACGGTCTGTTTTGTATAGTAAAAATAATTTATATTTTATTCAGAAATATCCTTTATGTTGCTTTAATATTCCTTTAGAATTATATATGATTTTAGTTTTCATTATGAATTTCAGGAACTGTGTTTGGTGCCGGGACAGGTGGCCTCGCTCTTATTTTGTCCTTGTTAGCTATTGCAGTTTTTGTTTATAGATCAAGGACAAGGTTTGTTTTAAATGTAAAATCCGTTTTTATTTGAATACGTAGTCAAGGTATACTGGACTTAATAACAGGATATAATACAGATATATCCTGCTATAATAATACCAAGTAAATAAACTATACGGCTTTATTGAATAAATAGAGGATCTTACATGAGTGCTCATGTATTATTGAATTTATTAAACGAATTGAGGAAAAGGGATAAAATGCGAGGCTGTGCCGAGCATTTTATCCCTATTCCTCAACGAGTTTAATAAATTCAATACTACATGAACACGAATGTAAGATTCTATTTATCATATGACTTTTTAAACGCATTTAATTACAATTTTTGTACAAAAATGTCAATATTCCGCCATTAGTGAACGCGACGTCATTAAGGACGTCGTACATGTAACATTACGGGACGTAGCTTACTAATTTGCATATTTAATCCACTAGTGGATTATCGAATTTATTACATGACGTTATTACACTCTCAGACGCGACGTCATATGATAAAATGGTCTCTTAATTTTACTTTAAAATTGGAGTGAGTGCAATGATCAGGAATCGATACAATTACCTCACACCTCCTATCCAGTACTTCAAAGGGAAAGAATCATCACATTAAATAACTTCAATTCGATGAAAACGAAAAAGCAGAAAGACAAAAGGACAAATACTTTCCCACAAAATGATTAAAACCCGTCCGAAAATTCTGAAACGACAATTTTTCTGATTCTTGCTCTTGATACAGGATTTTCTTTGACACAATATTTAATCAAATGCTTTTTTGATAGCAGTAAGACATGAAGTCAGCAATTAAGAGAGTTCAGTAGTGGTACAAGCCGTGCTTTGTTAGTTAGAAAGTTAGGTTTTGTTTGTTTGATTTGAGGTTTAACGTCCCTGTCAACACTGTAAAGGTCATTTTGGAGACGTTTCTCCCAATTGTGTGGGACCTTTACCCGACTTTGAGATGAAATGACATCTCAAGCCCTGCCGCCCAATGAAACCAATGGGGTTTATGGGCATGGACGGTCCGACACTCGCACCACTTTTCCTGGGCAGGCTTAGATCCTCTAAGCGGTATACCTGTACTCGTGTGCGGGTCGATTTCAGCTCTGCGTGAAAGCATTTATTTCTTCAAGCCCCGAATGGCGGGGGCCGAAAGTTAGGTAACACATATAACGTAGGAAGCATATCTTGGCCTTCTTTAAAACTTACAGCAAACGTGGTGGCTGAATGATTGATATGATTATAAATCGTTGATTCCCGAAGTGAAGGACTACAGTTCAGCGGTAATCTGTACCACAAAGCTCTTGCTCAAGAGAATTGACATAGTCGCTGTGGAGCAGTCAAGCAATCACGATATTGATTGCATCCTTGTCCATGCTTCCCATGAAAATCTTGAACACATAAATTTGAGGCGATGTAAATGTGTTTTTAGTTCAGGCGACAATTATTTAGTAGTCAGATGATTATTAAAAAAATATGTTTATTTACTATATATTTTCAAATTGGTCAGTTCTCATTATTTATGGGCTTTTGGCTTAACATACTCTCGCTTACACCATCAATTAAGGCCTCCGCCCATGGGGACTTCGGAAAATAGTTTTGGCTGCACGGTGCTTCCACGATGAGCTGAAATCGACCGCACACAAGTACTGGTTAACAGCTTAGAAGGTTAAAATAGAATTGAAGGCAATGATCAGGAATCGATACAATTAACCCACAGCTCCCACCAAAGGGAAAGAAACACAAACATGAAACAACAGGCTCTAATGGAAACATCAATAGCGGAAAGCCAAAAGGACAGCTACTTTCCCACCAAATTGCCAATTGGCTATCTAAAACAAAATAATATACGCGATACAAACACTCAATGAGAAACCATAACAAAAATAAACCGCGACACAAGAACTGCACTGGAACGGTCAGTGAAACGAATTCCACTGGGGGCTTAAATCGATTTTACGTGACCACAATCCTCGCCCTTACTTCCGTCGCGAGTTAGACACATTATTTGATGACCTCTTATCTCATCAGTCCAACATCTCCGTGAACACAAAAATCAAACAACCACAGAGATGAAACAGCGGTGAGGACTCGACAGCAAGAAAACACTGAAATGCTGGAGCAAAAGAAAACTAACAATTAGACTCCGATCGGCCCGTTCAGAGACAGAGCATCAGACACCAACCAACAGCAAAGTGGTGCTTGTCATATCGTCCCCGCACACAAACCCTATTGGCTTGTTTGAGCGATATGGCTTGAGATGTTATTTCATCTCATTGTTGGGTAAAAGCTCGGGCTGGCTAATCGGAGCTGAAAAGATAATCGAATATCAATCCTGACATCGTGATCGATAATCGATTAGTAATCACTGAAGATTTGATAATAACTTTAGTATAATTGAACGACAGGCACTGTTTGCCACTGATTCAGCTATTTTAGGCACAACTTTGGGTAGTAAATTGCACTTATCAAATAATCAATTACAAGCAAATCAGTACTGATATCATTCTTGTGGAATTTATCGATCGATTAACCGATTATCAGATTTATCGTGCCAGTCTTAGTAAAAGCCCTACAAAAATGGAAGCAACGTCTCAAAAACGTCTTAAAAAGTGTTGACGGGGATGTGAAACCTCCATTCAGAAAAACACCATAATAATTAATTTCATTCAAGGAGGTAGAATTTACTTACATTTACTGATTGCGATCAGTTTAAGAAAGAAATAGTATTTTAGACCTTTAAAAATTAGTTTTTGGATGTTTTTTGAATAAGGAATTGTTCCCGATTTTCCAGTGAAGGCCTTTGGAAAATAATGTTTGATACTGATTTTGTATCCTACAATTGAATGACATGTGACAGCAAATTATTTAAAACGTCATTGGCAAATATGTATATTTAAAATTGTTCAGTCATATCCAAGTCAGTCACATTTCTTTCTTCTTCTTTCTTTCTTTCTTTCTTTCTTTCTTTCTTTTAAGGTATATACAAATGTCACCCTGACACGTGAGCTAAAATTTACAGTTGTTCAGAATGTCGACAAGTTTCTAGAAAAGCAACCCATAGTGTTCCAAATTATATGAATAATCATAAAATAAGCTTATTGAAAAGAATAAATTTGTTGTTAGAAGGAATAAATCAATAAATTACTTTGTTAGAAAATCGCCTTTCAAAATGGTCAATTTTTGAACATCGGTTCATCGATGTTTTTCCGATGTTTCCCACAAAATGGCCACTTGGCTATCCAAAACAAATTAATATAAGCGATACAAACACTCAAAGAGAAACCATAACAAAAATAAACCGCGACATAAGAACCGCCTTGGAACGGTCAGTGAACCGAATTCCACTCGGATAAACATCGGAAAAACATTGTACTTCTTCGGAAACATTCAGTTTTTACTTCAAACTTAAGTCTATTCCGTGTCCTAGCAACGACGAGAAGTAGTCATTACAAAAACTGCTATAATAAAATTATATCCGTCCTTTACGGTCATATCGACAACCATTGCTGTATACAGGGTCGGTAAATTTTCCAGGTAAATCAGAGATATAAACATGCTAACCGTTGTTATCCTGCAGAACGGATTTTATTCTAAATGTTTTTATGCCAAGATCATGATTTCCTTTATTCTTCCGTTAATTTGGTAAATATACTTAGTCAAAAAAGTAACTATAACAGCTTTCGGGTGAAACTCACTAGATATCCTGCAGCTATTGAGCTAAAATTGGCTGTAGACATTAAAACAGGACGTTTAGCTAGAGAATGCTCAAACTTGCATTTGTCCATACCTTTCTGCTCCAGAGTTGTCTTCCAATATGTGCCTAGAAAGATTTTGGTAGAAAATGGACATTGCGCATGCGCAGAAAGTTCTTTTTTTTGTCTAAGATGGAAGACAATATTCTCTGAACATCGGATAACACTTTACTTTTACAATATCTCATGATCTCGCATTATAAGCGAGGTTTTAATTTGTGAAATTCTCAAATTATCTCCCTTGCAATTAAAAATATAGCAATTTTCGAACTGCTGTAATTTTTATTCCTGTCAATCAATTTTCGCCATTTTTCAAAAAACGCTTTGTGTCCACCATTGCTTTTAATCACGATTGTAAAAAATACAGAAAATTCATGTAGCATGTAACACTATCGATTGTGACTTTCTATGGAGTTCCCATTGAAAGCAGCATTTGCACACAACATCTAAGAATTGGAGGTCAATATGTGATAGCCTGTTTCTCGTAGCTGATGCAACTAAAGTTCCAAATCTTTTGTGAATAGACGCAAATGGTATCTAAAGAAATGTCACATGTATCAAATTTTAGAAATGTAGAGTACAGGGAATTTTTTTGATGTTAAATCATAGCTTGTTTTAATGATTTTCTCTGCGAAAATGACACAGTGACCCCCTTGGGTGTTTAAAGCAATAGTCTTCGATGATGTGTTTACGAAAACAAAAACGAATGGTGCTTTTGTACGGGAAAATGAGTCTTCTTATCAAAACATAACAAACTTTGTGTAGTTTTTATCTGTAGTAGCTATAGTAACAGAAGCAATTTTAGGTATAGGAACTTTTTTGACTGAGTATATTATTTTGCATAGAATAGATACAAGAGGGAAAATTGTTTGTTTGGTCCAACAGACACAATGACGATTTGACAAAATTTTTGATTTAGCCAAGTGTTAAATTAATCCGTTTGCAATATTGTGTACATGGATGGCAACGTAAAGTGAACTATACATGTTGATAGGGGTTCTTTCGGCATGCATATAATGTTATTTTGCCAGTTTTTGGAAACCACATGTCTCGTCGTTGCTGGTACACACACTAAAGTACATTTGGTGTGAAAATGGTATGTTTCTAATGAAGGACAATGGAGAAACAGGTGTTCAAAAATGGACTATTTTGAAAGGTAATTTTCTTACAAAGTAAATTTTTATTTTTGTCTTCCAACAGCGAAAATATTTTTTTAAAATATGCCTGTTTTATATTTATTCATTTAATTTGGAACATTACGGGTTGTTTTTCAATAAATATGTCAACATGCTAAACACCCATGAATTTTAGCCCACGTACCAGGAAAAAAAATCATAGTTCTTAAGACATTGTAATATTGTAATGCAAATATATGCTTGTGTGTTTTTTCTTTTTTGTCTTTTGAGATATTGTAATATTGATGCCGACTTCGGTAGCTCAGTCGGATACGCGTCTGACTGGCGATCAGGAGACACGAGTTCGATACCTGCCGGGATCGGCAACACTCTTTCGTAGAGATTGATCATGAAATCTTTTCTATAATTCTCGTCAGGATTATGCCCCTTTCTTGAGTTATGCCCCTTTGCAAAAAATACTTTGAAATCTTGTAAGCAAGATATCTCAAAAACTGTTTGAGCTTTTGCCCTGAAACTTTACAGACTGGTTTGGGATGATGAGTAGATGAAATGATTTACTTTTGAAAAAAAAAATTCTTGAGTTATGACCCTTTGATTTTCTTTGCGTTTTAAGCTTGTAAGCAAGATAACTAAAAAACAGTTTGATCTATTGCCCTGAAACTTGACAGAATGGCTGGGGATGATGAGAAGATGAACTGATAAACTTTTGACAAAAATCAAATTTTTTATTTCTTGAGTTATGCCTCTTTGAAATTTTGCGCGTTTTAAGCTTGTAAGCAAGATATCGCAAAATTGTTTGAGCTATTGCCCTAACACTTTACAGGCTGGTTCAGGATGATGGGTAGATGAACTGATTAACTTTTG
Organism: Lucinisca nassula; assembly: GCA_963580285.1. Taxonomy (NCBI): domain Eukaryota; kingdom Metazoa; phylum Mollusca; class Bivalvia; order Lucinida; family Lucinidae; genus Lucinisca; species Lucinisca nassula. The sequence continues at coordinate 174,878,746 of OY757010.1, forward strand.
AAAAACATCCGAAGGATAATGCCCTTGTCTTGAGTTATGCCTCTTTGCAAAATACTTTGAAATCTTGTAAGCAAGATATCTCAAAAATTGTTTGGGATTTTGCCCTGAAACTTTACAGACTGGTTTGGGATGATGAGTAGATGAACTGATTAACTTTTAAAAAAAACGGACTTTTTTTCTTCAGTTATGGCCCTTTGAATTTTTTTGCGTATTAAGCTTGTAAGCAAGATAACCCAAAAACTATTTGAGCTATTCCCCTGAAACTTTACAGAATGGTTAAGAATGATGAGAAGATGAACTGGTTAACTTTTGACAAAAATCCATTTTTTTTCTTGAGTTATGCCCCTTTGATATTTTGCGCGTTTTAAGCTTGTAAGCAAGATATCTAAAAAACTGTTCGAGCTATAGCCCTGAAACTTTACAGGCTGGTTCAGGATGATGAGTAGATGAACTGATTAACATTTTAAAAAAATCCGAAATTGTTTTCTTCAGTTATGGCCCTCTGAAAGTTTTGTGTTTGAAGCTTGTAAGCAAGATAACTCAAAAACTGTTCGAGCTATTGTCCTGAAACTTTACAGAATGGTTGGGGATGATGATAAGATGAACTGATAACCTTTTGACAAGAATCCAATTTTTTCTTGAGTTATGCCCCTTTGAAATTTTGCACGTTTGAAGCTTGTAAGCAAGATAGCTCAAAAACTGTATGAGCTATTGCCCTGAAACTTTACAGGCTGGTTCACGATGATGAGTAGATGAACTGACTAACTTTTGAAAAATATCCGAAATCTTTTTCTTCAGTTATGGCCCTTCGATTTTTTTTGCGTTTTAAGCTTGTAAGCAAGATGAAACAGAAAGGTTGGGGATGATGAGAAGATGAACTGATTAACTTTCCACAAAATTACATTTTTTTCTCGTCAGGATTATGCCCCTTTCTTGAAATATGCCCGTTTGCAAAAAATACTTTGAAATCTTGTAAGGAAGTTTTCTAAAACAGTTTGAGCTAATGCCCTGAAACTTTACAGACTGGTTTGGGATGATGAGTAGATGAACTGATTAACTTTCGAAAAAATCCGAATTTTTTTTCTTGATTTATGACCCTTTGATTTTTTTGTGTGTTTTAAGCTTGTAAGCAAGATTACTAAAAACTGTTTGAGCTATTACCCTGAACTTTTACGGAATGGCTGGGGATGATGAGAAGGTTAACTGGTTAACTTTCGACAAAAAATCCATTTTTGTCTTGAGTTATGCCCCTTTGAATTTTTGCGCGTTTTAAGCTTGTAAGCAAGATATCTAAAAATTGTTTGAGCTATTGCCCTGAAACTTTACAGGCTGGTTCAGGATGATGAGTAGATGAACTGATTAGGTGAATTTTAATGCATTTGAATTTTTTGGGAACTTAATGTATGCTTGCTTAAGACAGGTTGCTCGCTTAAAGGTGGACACTAAGACAGGTTTGACTGTATCTCTAAAACGGTATGAGCTATTGTCCTGTAACTTAAAACACTGGTATGGGATGATAAATAAATGACCTGATTAAATTTAGTTTTTCTTGTGTTATGCTCCTTCTAAACTTTCAGCATTGCAGCCAAATAAAAAACAAGATATCTCAATTACTGTTAGGGACAAGCAGTGTTAGGGTCAAGCAGTGTTAGGGTCAAGCAGTTGGGGGCATTGTGTTTCATAAACACTGGCTCTAGTTTTATATAATTTTTTTCCACTTTTATTCAAATTAGTATTGCTATTAGAATAGAAACCCTAGGTGCGCAGTTTCTCTTACGTTTTTTCGTTTCGATCTTTCTGAAATTTTGCTGTTTTTTTTTGTCATCGTCTGAAGATGTGCACGTGGTTTTTGGATTGTCCTCCCTTACTTTTTGCCAACTTTTCCATTTTGTCAACATACTGTTTCCAGTTTTAATTACATGTATTTCAAGAAAAGCTACATTTTGTGTGCATGTTCTATTAGAACTTTATACCGAATTTTGTGCCCATCGGGGCTTGAAGAAATAGATGGGCTGCATGATGCTTTCACGCAAAGCTAAAACCGACCCGCATACGAGTACTTGAAAACCGCTTAGAAAATCTAAGCCCTGCCCAGGCAAATCGGTGCGAGTCGGACCGTTCATGCTTATAAAGTAGAAGTAAACAAAGATCAGGAATTGATACAATTAACTTACTCCACCCATAAAAGACACCAAAGGGAAAGAAATACAAACATTAAGCGACCAGACCATAATGGAAACCTAAACAAAGGAAGGCCATAAGGACAGTAACTTTCCCACAAAATGGCCATATGGCCATCCAAAATTAAAAGACACAAGTGATACACACAGTAAGTAACAAACAACAACATAAATAAATCGCCACAGAAGAGCCGCCTTGGAATGGTCAGTGGAAGATTTCCACTGGGGCTTAAATCGATTTTACGTGGCCACAATCCTCGCCCTTACTTCCGTCGCGATTTAGACAAATAATTTGTTCAGACCGCATGAAGGCCTCCTAACTCATCAGTGCAACATCTCCGTGAACACAAAAATCAAAAAACCACAGAGGTGAGACAACGGTGAGGACTCGACAGCAAGAAACCACTGAAATGCTGGAGCAAAACAAAACCAACAGTTAGACTCCGATGGGCCCGACCAGAGACAGAGCATCAGGCACCAACCAACATTACCTTGAATTAGATCTCTCTAATTCTCAATAAGCCTTTACGTTGGAGCCGTCATAGAATCTGAGGCCTGACCCACCGGCGTGCAATTAAAGAGGGAAGCAAAGTTGCCAACCGTGATTGGGTTAACTACCATGCATGCAGTCTGTCGTATAATATCCATGTTGTACCCAATCTTTTTATATCGAAGAATGATTTTACGAAATTGGGTGCTGAAGTCATTGCGGTTATATATTTTTCTGAATTTATATACTAAGTCACCATAAAATTCGGGTTCCGATAGACTTTGTTGCAGAAGAGATTTAAGTCCAATATTGAATTTTGAAATTAAATCAGAATGGCGTCTATAATATTTTGAAAAGGCTTTGCGTAGTTTATGGTACCGATGACCCTGATTAAGGAGTTTAGCCGTTAATAATTTATTACGAGTGTTGAAGTCAGTTACATGACTACACACTCTAGCAAATCGAATTAATTGCGAAATATAAACGCCATAGGATGGCCCACGAGGAACATCACCATCCAAAAAAGGAAGATATACAATCTCAAAATCAAAGTCATCGCGTTTATCATAAATTTTGCACGAAACAAATCAATCTACAAACCCCATTGGTTCCATTGGGCGCCAGACCTAGAAATGTCATTTCATCTCAATGTCGGGAAAGTCCCACAACATTTGAAGCAAAATCTCCAAAATGACCTTTACAGTGTTGACGGGGACGTTAAACCTCAAATCAAACAAACAAATACCGAATTTAGTTTTAAACAGTTTGCAGATGTTTGTTTCATGGTCTCAGATTTGTTGAAAGTTTTGTGGTTACCTTCCTTTTATTTCATATCAAAGTTTTCTACATTTTCAACTTATTTTTTCAGGTCAAATACCTTCTGAGAATAGATACCTTGTGAGCGCTCTTACAATTTTACCGAAATTAAGAAACGTCGAAGGACTTTTTGTCATGGTCCGTATGTGTTTGTGCTTTTGGGGTTAACCTCCCTTTATTTTTATAATTATTCACGAAAACACGCCTATATAATTTTGACAAACTTAAGCTCAACTTTTATATTGTAAAACTGGGGTTTAAGGGGAAATTCATTATTTTTCTTATTTCTGCTAAAACAAGCTTGTTTGAACCACCTCAATGAGGTGGTTCTAACGAGTACCCACACTCTATGTTTTGTGCAGAATAATTAAAAATATCATATTTTTATCTGAAAAGTTTCATTCTTTTGGTGTTAAAATGTTCAATATATTTTATTAAGCGTGTTTTTGTAGTCTTTTCACCTTTTTAGGTTTCCACGTTCAATTTTTCATTAGATTAAATCTTTGGCGAGCGTAACTCTACATTACAGTTTACGATCTTTTTAACTTGGCAGGATTGTTTTGGTCATGGTCTGCAGCTGTACATGTGATTTTGGTGTTATTCTCCGGATATTTTGATTTTATCAACTTTTTCAACTTTTCAGTTTAGTGTTTTCCGGGTCCAGTTACTATTAGAATAGACACTTTGTGAGCGCAAAGCCTCTCTCTACCGATTTTTTGTAAAATTTTGCAGGTGTTTTTGTCATGGTCTGCAGATTTTCAAATGGTCTTAAGGTTGTCCTCCTTTTATTTTTGTATCATGTTTCCTACTTTTACAACTATGTTTTATCTGGTCCAATACTATTAAAATATATACGTTGTGCGCACAACTCCTCTTACAGTTTTTACTGGTGTTTTAGAAAATTTGCAGATGTATTTGTCATGGACTGCATGTGTGCATGTGTTTTTGAATCATCCTTACTTTATTTTTCATTAACTTTTTCCACTTCTTCAACTTATTTTTTTTTCAGGTCCATTCCAATTAGAATAAATACCACCTTGTGTGCACAACTCCTCTTTACAGTTTTTACCGATTTAAAAAAAATAAATGCGAGGATATTAGCCATTGCCTGCAGACGTGCATGTGGTTTTGGGGTTATTATCCTGCTATTTTTATCAATTTTGTCCGCTTTGCCCGGTCCAGTTACTGTAAGAATAGTTACATTTTACAGTTGTTACCGACCTTTTGAAAAGTGCAGGTGCTTTTCAAGTGGTTTTGGTTTATCCTCCTGTAATTTTTTATCATTTTTTTCCTACTTTTTCAACTTCTTTTTTCATGTCAAATTACTGTTAGAATAGATAGTTTGTAAGCGCAAGTCTGAAAAGATTGAAAACTCACGACATTATCACAAGCCAGTATGTTTTATAAAAGGAAGCAAGGAAAATACCACAACACGGAAATGTACGGAGTGTTTCCTAGACCAGACTAGATAGTTTCGGCAACAGCCGTGATGCCGGGGGACGCTTACCCTCAATGGTTATTTGTTTTAAAATGCAGAATTTGCCTACAATCAAACACATGGATACATTTATGAAATTGATAAAGTCATTTTGCTTCCTATCACAGCTCGAGACTACCGGGATTGGACAGAATCATTTTTGTTTTGGTAACTCAGATGATATGTACCGGAAATGGTGTTCAGACCATAGCCATTGAAATAATCGGAAGCAAAAAACTGCCAGTTTTTTAATATTGTTAAGGAAGTAGCTGCGAAATAATATTCACCTTTTTGCATTATCTGCTGGTTCCTATTCTCAAGATTTTAAGTGTTGGAAAAAACAGGTAACCAGATCCCCTGACCTTGAAAGGTCAGGGGGTCAGGTTACCTGTTTTTCCAATATTGACAATGTGCAAGCTGGGAGCCAGCAAATAATGCAAATGTGGTGAATGTTATTCACTGGTCATGAAGTCCGAATACGAAGAACATTCTAATGCATACCGACCTAGCTACGAACGTGTTCACCATATGCTTGAGAACGAAATGTTGCTACAAATGAATGGGGCTGTGTTCTAAAATGGTAATCTCTTAGAAGCATGGAATTCCCTACAGAACTGAAAATTAAAGAAGAGTGTATTTTTTTCTGGGCCAGACGAGCTGGTTTAAGCAACTAGTCATAAGTGACCCCCAAATATTTTCAGAATTCCACAGTGGATCCAAAAGGACTAGAAAATGTAATCTACACTATAGGGGAGAGGAAGTAATCACTTTTATCATATAACTTTATATGTAGCTTTCCTGAAATCTTAAATTCCAAGGACATGTGTAAATATTAGACATAATTATATCAATATGACCTCAAATATGGTAAACTTAAAAACCTTTTCTGAAGTAAGCCAATCGTATTCATTGAACGTTTAATGTAAGATTTTGTTCCTTAGATTTAAATTTATTCAATCTAAAACAACTGTTATCTCAAACAAAAATATTTCAAACCCTTGGAATTTTACATTACGAGAATAACCTAAATTACACCAATGAGCAGTAAGTGTTCATATGAGCAGTCTCGGCCGAGCTCAAGCTGTCCGCTGGAAGGTAGAGCAAATATTGAAGTAGTTTCTCACAAGAAAGCATACCTCTAACCATGTTAGTTCGCTGCGATCATGCAGTGGGAACATCCTAATATTTTTTTCATATGTTTGCTTATTACACAGGAAGCGGAAACGTTCAAGAGATACCACAGGATACGGATTTGATAATCTGTACATGGCACCACCTGACATTGATACAACGATCAGCTTTGGTGGAAACAAAAACACGACCAAAGGTAAACCAGAAAGTTTGCACGTGAAAACAAGAGCAACATATATAAGAAAAAAATCAACTGAGCTGTCTTTACCAGACTAGCTATTTTCGTGCCCGATTAGGTCTCATTAGAGTGAACTCCATACTTATTTTCATTTGCAAAATGTTTCTCTTACACATGGATCCATTTAATATACAGCTCAGCATGCGTTCCGCTTCAATAAGGCTACAGCCATTCTTTTTCATTATATATCAATATTGTTGAGGTCTTAGTTCATGATTATCTTTATTGACATTACGAAATCACGCCAATTCAAATACATTGAAAAATTTACCACCAAAAACCTTAAAAAGTTCAGATAAAAAATTCTGATATTTCTCTTCTTTTTTTCTCAAAACATAGAACGTGGGTACCCGTTAGAACCGCTTCGTCTCTCAAAACATAGAGTGTTGGTTCTTGTTAGAACCGCCTCGACGAAGCGGTTAAAACGAGTACCAACAATGGCCGGAGCGTTTCTAATGAGTACCCACAATCTATTTCTGAACAGAAATAAGAAAAATAATATATACCCGTATAAGCTCCAGTTTTACTTTTAAGTGTGGTTTAAGGGGGTCAAAATTATATAGGCTTCACGGAAATATTGCACTGATGATTTAAGAGGCCTTCACGCGGACTGAAAAAATTGTTTGAATCGCGACGGAAGTAAGGGTGAGGATTGTGGTCACGTAAAATCGATTTAAGCACCCCCCCCACCCAGTGGAATTTATTTTACTGATCGTTCCAATGCGGTTCTTTTGTCGCGGTTTATTTCTGTGATAGCTTGTCTTTGAGTGTGTGTATCGCTTATATTATTTTGTTTTGGATAGCTAATTGGCCATTTTGTGGGAAAGTTACTGTCTTATTGGCTTTCCGCTATTGATGTTTCAATTATGATCTAGTTGTTTCATGTTTGTGCTTCCTTCCCTTGGTGTCTCTGATGGGAGCCGTGGGTTAATTGTACCGATTCTTGATCATTGCCTTCACTTCTATTTTTCAGTTCATGATGCAAAACTGACAGGGAATGTATAATCATCAAAGATTTTGATTACTCTGTTCATCCACTCTGTATGCCAATTGTTTTCACTCATCAATCACGATAACACACCTATATAAATCTGGCCCCCTTGAACCCCGCTTTTATATAGTAAAAAATCGGTGCTAACAGGGATGAACTTTTTTTCTTGTTTCTCGACGAGGCGATTCTAACGAGTACCCACAATCTATTTAGAGCAAAAATAAGAAAAATATCGCAATTTTTTCATCTTAAAATTTCCGTTTTTCATCGGTACAGTTTACAACGTATTTGTATAGGCGTGTTTTCGTAATGTTTAGGACAGCCCTGAGACTGTAAAAGCCCATTTAATCCACAAAACGGGAAATAAAGGCGATTTATCAGGATGATCTGAGCGTTCGCTGATGGTCGGTTTAGACTTGCGCTTGCTAAATCCAAATAAGGTTCAACAACAGAAGTTTGCTGTGGATGTCGGAAGCTGATAAATTTATTTAATAGAAGTAGAGGTAATGATCAGGAATCGATACAATTAACCCACAGCTCCCATCAGAGACACCCAAGGGAGAGAAACACAAACATGAAGCAACAGACCCCAACGGAAACACCAACAGCGGAAAGTCAAGACGCCAATCACAACAATATCATCTGCTTTGTTGTCTGCTGGTTCCTATCAAACCCATGGGTGCAAACATGTTGAACCGGGATCAGACTGATTTTTGCCTGTATGCAAAAGTATGTTTCGAAATGTTTGCAATAAGATGCAACAGAGGCATAGGCAGACGACATTTCATATGCAGTTTTTCTTAGCGTGTTGAATAATGTAACCATATATGCATCTGCATTGGAACTGAGAGTGAAAGTACAGTATTTATAAACTCCGAATTGAAATCACATACCCCGCTTCATAGTAGTTATAAATCTAAGAAATCCGTCCCTTTTTTATATGGTTTCTGGTGTTGCTGTATGTTTATTTGTGTTTAACTGGGTGACTTTAAATAACTTGCCTTCTCTTTCTTTTCAAGGATTGAGCCGGTTGTGTTTTCTCTTTTCGGGTTTTCTAAAGTTACAACTATTATTTTAGCCCAGCACAGCAATGCCACTACACAGACTGATGCACAGACTAACTTGAATCTTGGCTTCGCGCATGTGGGGACTTTCTTTTGCTTGACAACGCTCGAGTGATGAAAAATCAAAATGATAGGAACTGTGCATCCGTTATCATCATTTCATTCAAATATATCAACACGTCTGTCTGTCGTTACAAATAGGACCGAGGTGATGAATGTCAACGGCGTTGTTCTAACCAGTTTCACAGTTAGGAGCATAAAAGACAACTGTCCCATTACGAAAACACGCCTATACAAATACAATGTAAACTTTACCGCCGAAAACCTAAAATTTTGAGATGAAAAATTGTGACATTTATCTTATTTCTCCTCAAAATATAGGTTGTAGGTACTCGTTAGAACCGCCTCATCGAGGCGGTTCTACGAGTACCCACAATCTATACTTTAGAGCAGAAATAAGAAAAATAAGGTACACCCCTCTAAGCCCCAGTTTTACTATATAAAAGTGGGGCTCAAGGGGTGTCAAAATTATAAAGGCGTGTTTTTTTTATAACAAAAGTTAATTTTAGAGATGTGAAATAAAGCATCTTTTCACATGAACTGAGAATTCTCGGACAGGGTGCGCTTCACATGGCACTACTCTTTTTATTGTTGTTTCATTTTCAGTATTGGAAGAGGTATTGCCACCGCATTCGTATTCACGAAGCTCTCGTCAGGAAAATCCCTACCTTCATGCAGTTACTTCATTTACCAGCGGTGGTAGCAATACAGAGTACCTCACCCCTGCCACATCTTTGAAAGACAAGAGCACACCACAAAAATTCGACTCAAATTTCGACAACACATACTTGCACGCTACGACTACATCGCCTCTATCCAGGGACATTGATGAAAATGATAAAAACGAAGGCTATGCGACAATTCCGTTAACTAGAGCTGATAATTTAGCTTTCCCTATGTGTAAGGACAATATAAATGATTATTAACTTGCTATCCTGTATTGCTCGGGGGCCATCCGTATTAACACTGAGGTCAAGAATCAATAATCATTACTTGATTTATAACATCATAGTACAGCCATTACGCTGACAGTTCAAAGGAAGCAATCTAGATATACGAGGTTCCATTTCCTTATACATTACCGACGTCGAGAGTGATGAATACCGAATGTTCCTCGTTTCGATCCGTATTTCTTTATTTACGTTATGGGAGACCACTATCATGAAACACGCCTATATTATTCTGTCCCCCCTTGAACCCCCTTGTATATAGCAAAACTGGAGTTTACAGGGGTAAAACTTATTTTTCTTATTTGTGCTTTAAAATATAGATTGTGGGTTCTCATATTTATTTTAGAGCAGAAATAAGCAAAATATCACAATATTTTCATTTTTTCGGAGGTACAATTTGCAATGTATGGGTATTGGTGTATTTTCGAAATGAACGTAACTTTCTTATAATTCTTGTATCAGTGTATCCAAACAGCTGCGAAAAAAGTGAAAGCATATGCAATAAATATCCTGAACGATATTAATTTATTATCAATTAACTAGTAAACTACACTGCCATAGAATCTTTAATTGATCCATTAGTACTGTATGGGTATTGTTTAAAACTGAATAAGACTTTTTAAACTAATAATAACTTGGGGTAAATGTTAGGACGCGTTCATGACTCAAAAATGAAACTGTGCATTTTAAAGAAGGAAAGAACACAAAGTAACAAATACAACTGGAAAATAATGGAAACAAAATTTGATCTGATGATATCGAAAGTGCACACCTTTTTTGCAACAGGAGTTTTCTATGCACTGAGTCTATTTTAATGACTATATATTTGAAACACGACGCATGGCTTGGAGAACTGACAAAGCATCACGAATATTTTAGCACAAAAATCGGATCCAGCTCTTTTCGCACGCTGTTCACAACTTAAACTTTTTCAAGGATAGCTTTTGAAAAGCTAAAACGGCCCGACTAGCATTTGATACCCTAGATAAATCTACATAACAGTTGTTAATGAATATTACTACTTTTTATGTTACAGTTTACGGTTTATTAAATGAAGGATTACTTAGGTCCGTAGCAAGTGAATTAAAGTAAAATATAATTCGTAGGAAGTATTTTAAGCGTGGAAAACATTAATTTGCATCACGAAAACACGCCTATATAATTTTGACCCCCTTAAACCCCGCTTTTATACAGTAAAACTGGGATTTACAGGGGTAAACAGTATTGTCCTTATATCTGCTTAAAAGCATAGATTGTGGGTACTCAATAGAACCGCCTCGTCAAGGCGGTTCTATCGAGTCCCCACAATCTATGTTTTGAGCAGAAATAAGAAAAAAATCACATGTTTTCATCTTAAATTTCCATTTTGGGCTGAAAAATTGACAATGTATTTGTGTAGGCGTGTTTTCGTAATGTTTTATTATTTTAGTATTACTTATTATGCCTCTCACATCATAACTTGGGAATCATGCATGCTAGGGTTTTGAAATTTTATATATGTGTTCTTCATGAGAACGTAGGTAATGGATATGTTCTCTATTCAGGATCATACCCCTTTCCTGGGTTATGGCTCTTTGCCAAGATAAGGATAAAATCTTGTCAGCAAAATAAGTCGATAAGTATTAAAGTTAGAGCCTTTAAACTTGATGGATGGATTGGAAGTGAAAATTACATGATCTGATTGACTTTTGAATAATGTTGTAAAAAATAGTACATAAGTTATTACCCTTTGATTTGGGTATTTTTACATTTGTCAGCAAACTATCTCACAAACCAGTAGCGCACGCTAGATACTTGATATGTGGTAATTTTATTGGTTATGATGAGAGTTGACCTGATTAACTTTTGAATAAATTCTGACAATTAATTCATGAGTTATGCTTTTAGTAAATTTGGGCATTATTACCCTGTAAACAAAATCTCTCGAAAACTAACGGTGCTAGAGTCTTGATATTAAATCATTAAATTGCTAATAATGCGTGGATGACCTGATTAACTTTTGAATACATATATTAAAAATACATCATGCGTTTATGCCCTTTGTAACAATGTAATCACCAAATGTCAAGTCTCCAGCTCCAAAGGTTTTTGACATATTGCACTTTGAAATTTTCAGCATATTATAAGCAAGATATCTCAGAAACTATTATAGGCAAGCAGCAGTGTTAGGTAAAAAGTTCGGGTCATAGTGTTTCACAAATACCACTTTAGTTTATTTATCAGATGCTGTATCTCGATTAGAGAAAGGAAATCCGATCGTTTCGATGCCAAATTAGTATTATACAAATAAGACTAAATAGGATAAGGTATCAACACACTCATGTTCTCTGGGCGCCCACAAATAGTAACTTGGCCAAGCATCGGACCGAGTCCCTGTTTGGTCTGGTGTTCCCCTAGTGTTAGTACTTAGACTGATCCTTTTCTGTTTTCTGTATTTCCATAGATGATCTCCATAATGATATCAGGTCATGGTTCCATTTGTTTGCTGAAGATGGATAGAAATATATTATTATTCTGACTCATTCTTCAAGATAGGCTATACGGTCTAGCTAATTTGGGAGGGCGTTTGGCAGATGAAGTTCAATGTGGCCAAATATCATTCAACGAGGGTCACGGTCATTTAAAACAGATTATGTTTGACTACTCACTACACCAGCAAACACTGAAAAAAGACTCAATCAGTAGCATGATCACTGTCGATCGTGACTGGTGTCAGCAAATCCAAAGCAACTAGGATAATGGATTTCTTAGAATTGATTTTGATATTTGTTTGTTTGTTTAATTTGAGGTTGTCCGTCCCCGACAACACTGTATAGGTCATTTTGGAGACGTTGCTTCAAATTATGTAGGACTTCTACCCGACAGTGGGATGAAATGACATCTCGAGCCCTGTCGCGAAACCTTTTAAAGATTAAGTGCAAGACAGGATTTCAGACACCGAATACATGTAAAAGGCATGGCTGCAGAGTGTACATATTCTAAAACTGGCACAGTTAAAATGGGCAGGCTATGTTACCATGTTGCCTGAGGAACGTTTGAGAAAGAAAATACTTTATGTTGAACTAGAAATGGACAAAAGTCCCAAAGTGTTAAGAAGAAGCGTTACAAGGATACCCGCAAAGCCTCTCCCAAGGACTTCAATATACCAACAGAGTCCCGGGAACAAATTGCACGGGATCGAGCAAAGTGACAAGGCCTCATCAGAAATGGTGCAAGTGAATATGAGGCAAAAAGAATCAGCGAATCCGAGCAGAAACATGCACAGCGGACAAGAGCTAGGGCATCACCAACGGAGCTATCTTGCTCTTACCTCTGTTGCTCTATCGGACAGTTCACAGCTAGAATGGGTCCCTTTAGTTTATTTATTTAATATTTATTTTTTTTCTGTTTTTGGTTTTCGTTTTACGGCCCTTTCAAGATTTTTTCACTCATATTGAGCCGATCATTAATCAGAGGTGGACGAAACCCGGAGTACCCTGAGAAAAAAACATCTGAGCTTCCGTTGCAGAACTTGGCGTCTCACATGTGACCCGAGCCAGGCTCGAACCACAACGGTGAAGAATTGGTCTCAGCAGTCATCTTAAAACACTCCAATAGTAGCATTTCTCGCATGTGATCAAGATGTTTCACTGTCAGTAATGACAGACGAACTAATATTATTATAGCTAGTTTCCACCAATTAGGCATCACCAGTGACCCTTATATATCTTCAAAACCCTGCAATGAAATCAATGATTCCAGAGAACTAGAAAATAAAATCAACACTATGGTGAAGGGCACGGAGACATTTTGCGGCCGCCACACATTCCCTTAACACGAGTTGTGGTGAAGTCCAATGCGCTATAGAAAGATAATCCCCTGGATGCAAAGACTACATCATAGAACTGAAAACCGTGGATTTTCTGGGCCCGACTAGCTAGTTTCGGCCGATTATACATCATCAATGCACGCTTAAATATTTTCTGCAATAAATCAATGATCCCAAAGGACTAGAAAAATCCATTTTATGACGAAGACTGCCAAACATTTCCTTATCACAAGCTGTGGTGAAGTTAAGGTAATTCCTTGGAACTTAGGAGTACACAGTGGGCTGCACAAGTTTGTTTTTCTGGGCCAAACTAGCTATTTTCGGTCTATTAGGCATCATCAGTAACTTTCATATAGTTTCAAAATCCTTTTTCTTTCATCAATACCAAACCTTATGTTGTCACGTATAAGTCCCATATAAAATAATGACTTCCGAAGTCACCATCAAAGAAACGAAATATATTACAATCCCTAAACGAGATTAATGATCCTAAGTATTGGTTCATGCAGGCCTAAGCGATCACTGCAGACCCAGATCAGACTGCTCCTGAAGGAGCAGTGTGATCAGGGTCTACACTGTTTGCCATTCCGTCTGTACCTTTTGGACTCCTTGCTGAGTCATGAAACAAATTTGTTAAATTTTAGGAGAATTACAGCAAGTCCCCAATGTGACGGAATTTTAAACATTTTACGGTATCCCCTTTATCGTGAATTGTAGACGAAATACTGTAGCAGAGTCAAATATTGTTGCATTACGATAACACATCCGTGTGACATAGTGCATTCTTTCATATCTCCACAACGGTTATTTTTTTATGAAAAATAGTGATATCTTTCTACATTATTCACCGAACATAGGCGGTTCTAACGCGTACCCACAATCTATCGTTTTGGAAAAAAACTGGGGAAAATAAGGAATACCCCGGTAAACCCAACGTTTCTCTATATAAAGTGGGATTTACAGGGTGTTCATTACATTCGCAGGAAGGTCCTTTCTAAGCACACATGGTATTGCTTCTGTCCCTCCCTTGACAAATGAATACGGTCCCTATAATAGTGCCTGTGGAGACGACCATCGCTGTCCCAATTTTGCCCTCGGAAAATATGAACCGTTGTCCCACAAGTCAACATCATAGCTCGCCACGCGCTTACCACCACGGACGAAAAACCGAACCTCGCCTGGTACATCAAACAGCCCTCGGTACTGCCCTTGTCATTTAACATAAGTATCATCAAAGACAGCAAATGGCGCCATGACCGTAATTAAAACGGACGGTCAAGATGGCCAAATATTTATACAGATAAGGGAAATTAACTAACTAACTAGGGCATGACTAAGCGCGACCCTGAAGGAGGGCATCAACACACAACCACCCACGCAAAACTAAAACAACACACATCCACCCACGCAATGCTCAATTAGGTAGATATAGCGATAGTTGTAGAATATTTGTAGAGTAGGAATCCCGTAGAGAGGATAGTATAGGAAAAGAGAGATCCAAAACCTGGAGATAGAAGAAGAAGAAGAAGAGTTTTTTCCCAAAAAGCGATTTCAAACATTGTTAACGGTAAATATGACACATAAAAACAAGATCGCATAGGAGTGCTCGACTGCGCACATGCGCAGGCGGACGCTTGTATGCGACCGACATGATTATATGAATTTGTACTAACTACATTGCTCACGAGATCGGCACACGATATCTCGGGCCCTCAAACGACTAGGTAGGAATACAATTCCTCCTATGGTGCCTTCCTTCACGTAGGTTGCGATAATGACATGTAAACATGGCGACTCAGAATGACCCACTTACGGCCCCACAGAATATGACATCCTACGTGGAGGAGGCCTAGCTAGGGGCACCACATTTTCCTTACTTTAACAAAAAATGCAGAAAGGGGATTGACCTACTTCCACATCCTCCGCGATAGAGGTCACCCACTAACTAAAATAAACACAAACTTTGGCTCGAGACGGCGGAGGCCATCACACTATACTATATGTTGTATGTACAGAATAAACCAAAATCACAAAATATAATCTACCAGCACAACCTTGCAGGTACAAAAACTGTCCTACCCAGCAATAGAGAGCGGGTGGGCTTGCCCCAAAACGGACAACACCAGCTTTAAAGCACAAGAAAAACAAACATGACAGGTCCGTGGCGGGGCGAGCACATCCGCCCGCATATATACACAATAAGCTGGGGGCACAGACCAAATAATGTAAACATGTACATACGTTACAAAAATATGCAAAAATCAAACAAAAAAAAAATAAAAAAACAAAATACCAATATCAAAATTGATACAAAAAGCGTAGACGACATCCATAGACGTGGTGCTGGCGTGAGGGTGTAGATGCGGCTGAAGCTACAAGCTAGAAGAAAGAAATGGATGGACTCTACAATTTTGTGGTGCAAATAAGCACCACAAAATGGCTAAAAACTTTGTCTCGAATCCCCTGATTGGATATAAGGTGCATAACACGTAGCATGGAAACGTGTATAGCAATCTTTAGAAACGTCTTCCAAATCGCAATGAAACTTTCAAACAAAATTAACTGCTAAACGACCCCCTTTATGATAAGGTCAAACTCGGAGCCTACCCTGTTACACAAAACCTACACCCCTTTGCGGCAAACCGCAAAAACCCAAGGCACAGCACTGCTATAACTTAAACGCAGGCAATCGCGTAGCCAAACCTTTAGAATGGAGTTCCAAATTACTACAACTAAACTATGTTGCACCAAAACAAAGGCTCACATTGGAACTGTGCAACACATCCACAGCCCTTGAAAAATGAAGCACGCCTAGCCCAGAAACTCCAACAAATAAAGATGCCCTTTAGCGACAGGACACATGCACTCCTGAAGCAAACGGGAAGACAAAATATAAGCCCCACCGAGACCTGGAAAGGTCACGGCACCGTTTCACAAACCTCTCAGGACGGAGCTCGGCGATTGGCTACAGGGTAAGGGGATGTCCGTGGGCTCGGAGACACCTGAGACGTGAGACGACAAACATGAGACGGACGGGGCTGGAGCCGAGCGATGGTCTCCCTGTTCACCGGCAACGGGGAATGGGGGTACCACCGAACGGCTACGGTGTAGTGCCAGCATGGATTCGTTCCCTGGGACCGCACCAGCTGACGACCCGCGACACGAGGAAACTGGAAACCAACAACAACAGTTCATTACACGTATGTGTGACGATAAAAACAACAACAACAAAGAAAGAAAGACAAACTCATACAAATGGGACTTCGGAATCGCTAACATTGTATTAACACTTCCATGTACAGGTAACATAATGCATTCTGCCAAATATCTCCAAATTGTTTCGTTTTCGTATGAACATATGCGATATATTTTATTTTTGCTCCAAACATATTTGTGGGTGCTCGTTAAATTATTTCTTTTGAGGCGGTTCCAAAGAGTACCAATAATCTATGCCTTTAAGATTGCATTGTAACCGGAGTTTTCCCTGTATAAAGTAGAGTTTAAACGCGATAGAATAGCCCTTATGCATGCTTAGGATAACTTTTGTCAACAAAATGGCAGATATTTAAAATACGAAATAAAGCTGAAAGCCTCAAACACATCGGCTTACATGTAACTGGGAAAGGACGACATCGCAGTCTGCTCAAAACAAAACATGAAACAAAGCTGCAACAACAGGTGGGGAGATTCTGAAGTTTGTTCAAATGCGGTGGTCAAATAATCACAATGGCGGTCACGTCCATATTTGCAAAAATATTTGAGAAAGATTTTCGTCCAGAAAACTGGCTTTCATTATAAGGGGCCGAGTCCTTTCAAACTATTCAACAGTTTCATCTGAAAATGTGTTGGCCTTAAAGGCCGACCGAGACTTTAGCCGTATGTTCATTTAATTTACCCATTGCGAAAACACGCCTATATAATTTAGAATCCTTAAGGCCCACTTTTCTAACAAGCCCCCACAAAATATTTTTTGAGCAGAAATATGAAAAAATACCAGATTTTTTTTATCTGAAAAGTTTCGCATTTTGGTGGTAAAATTTTCAATGTATTTGAATAGGCGGGTTTTTCGAAATAATTTCAGATGATGGCAAATGGTTCATGTACCTGTATAACAATCGCCCACGCCCAGCGGGGCTTGGAGGAATAGATTGGGCTGCATGGTGCTTCAACGCAGACGCGGCTGAATCTGACCACACACGAGTACTGGTAAATCGCTTAGAAGGACTAAGCCTACCCAGGCAAAGCGGTGTGAGTCAGATCGTCCAACGCATATAAGTCCTCTGGTTTTATTGGGCGGCAAGGCTTGAGATATCCAACAAATTGGAAGCAACGTCTCCAAAACGATCTAAATAGTGTTAACCCCCTATTCAAACAAACAAAAACCTGTATAACAAATTAGATCTTGTCTCAAAATGGCGAAAGGTTGAGATAATTTAAGGGGAATGGGAACACCTTCAGGGGAGGCAACTCATGCAAAAGTAGTTTTGTCTAACATGTCAATAGGGGTCAACTCTTAAAGGACAGAAATTGCTCCTGACGAGCAATCCTGAGGAGCAAATTCTTTAATTTGCTCCTGAGCAACTTCTTTCATTTAAGAGTAGATCCCTTTTTCAGTGGGACAGGGCTTATAGAAAAGCGAACAGGTAGTCCCGACAGTTGCCTCACTTTGAAAAATGGCGGAAAAATCTGCTGGGCGATCCCATTCCCCTTAATGGAAACTACACAATTATTATCCGTTTTTATTGTCGAATTTGACCAGTCTTACAGTGAAATTTTGAGTTACAAAACACTTGTAAAGCACAACATATAATCTTGTTCGCACAACATATTATCTTGTTCGCACAACATATTATCTTGTTTGCACAAAATAGATCTTGTGCAGACACCATAATATCTTGTGCGCACAAGATATTATCTTGTTCGCAAAACTTAATATCTTGTGCGGACAACATAATATCTGGTGCGCACAAGATACTTGTTCGCACATATCTTGTTCGCACAACTTAATATTCTAACACAACGCACCTACATAGGCAATGGACAAGAACTATGATTATCAAAATACGAGTCTGCGCGCTCATGATTTGATCTACTTTACTACTAACCTCCAACTAATCTTGGTTAGTGTCCCCGCAGCCCCAAATCAACGGTTTTAGCTATTAGGATCTTTGGAAAAGAGGTTTTCACCATATATGGACACGGTGGTCATCGTCGTTATTTGACACTCATCCAATGCATAAATTTACATTGCCTCATCCCATAGAGGCTCCTTATGTAATTTGATTTTTATCAGCTTTGCAGGAAATACTGAATCTATTTAGGTCATTTTGGAGACGTTGCTTCAAATGGTATGGGACTTTTACCAGACATCGAGATGAAATGACATTTCAAGCCCTACCGCCCAAACAGATCAATAGGATTTACATGCATGGACGGTCCGATTCGCACCACTTTGCCTGGACAGGCTTAGACATTCTACGCTGTTTACCAGTAGGCAACGGAGGCCCGCCAGTGACGCCTTTAAAGTAGATTTTGGCAGTTCTATAAAAAATTAAGACTGTGTTTTATTACTCGACAAATATCTATTTCTCAAGGGGAATAAATAACATTTCAGGGGAGGCAACTCCTGCAAAAGTATTTTGCCTCCCATGTAAATAAGGGTCAACTCTTAAAGGCAAGAACTTGCTCCTCAGTCAACTCTTAAAGGAAAGAATTTGCTCCTGAAGAGCAAATTCTTTCCTTAAAGAGTTCACTTCATTTTTGCGTGGGACAGAGTTTATAGAAAAGCGAACAGGAAGTCCCGAAAATTGTCTCCCTTTGAAAAATGGCGGAAAAGCTGCCAGGTGTATCAGTTCCTCTGAACCATAGTCCCTATTTTATCTGGAGCTATTGGAGGAATATTTAAGGAATCAAGAATGAGTTCGAGTCTGTCATGGTAAACGAGCCATCAATGTTCGAGCATTAAAGTTTTAATGTTTGTTAAAAAGAAAACAACATAAAACAACAACAACAACAACAAAAAACAAAACATGTAACAATTTGTCCTCGTAGAGACGTACCAGCTAAAGAGGTAAATGATTTGTTTTGGGGTTTAACGGCCCAGTAAACACTACTTAGGTCATGATGAGATCTGTTTACCCTACCATATTTCCCGGGCAGGCTTTTACATAAGCGTTTAACTAGCATAGTTGATATTCTTTCGGCAGCGTCTAACAACTACCTTTTCTTGAATAAGCGGAAGGAAGAAAATGACCTCAGAAAGGATTTCATAATTAATCTGCGCGAAGGAACATTGTCGTCTCTGGCAGACGTCTAACTCGCAACCTCCTGATCACCATTCAGACGCGCATCCACCGAGCTTCCGAGGCCAAAATAGGAATTAAATCAATGAGGACTCAACATTGTGTAAATTAAGGAAGAGTCTATTTGCAGTCAACTGCAAATAGCCAAAAAACGTTAAAATGGCTATTTGCAGTCAACTGCAAATAGCCAAAAAACGTTAAAATGGCTATTTGCAGTCAACTGCAAATAGCCAGAAAACGTTAAAATGGCTATTTGCAGTCAACTGCAGAAAGCCAAAAAACGTCAACTGCAAATAGCCAAAAAACGTTAAAATGGCTATTTGCAGTCATTTTATATTCCTGTCATTTACACGTGCGCCCATCGAAATTCAGATCAGTCTGCGCATCCGCGCTGTCTATTCATAGTCTTCGTTGTGTGCTCTTCGCATCAGGTTAACAAGTCCATGAAATTATGGCTCCTCTAAACCCCACTTTATATAGAGAAAAGCGGGGTTTAAGGGGTAAATATTACCATTCCTTATTTTGGTGCAAACAAATAGATTGTGGGTACACGTTAGAACCGCCTCATTGAGTCTGTTCTAACGAGCATATTCAATCTATGTTTAGACTGGAAATAAGGAAAATATACATCATATTCATTCAAATAAGAAGGCCATGATGGCCCTGGATCGCTCAGCTGATCCTTATGGCAGATAATATAAGGTGGAGTGGGCGGTTTGAACAATTTTTGGCTGACAGTAGCCCAAGGAACATTTCTGTGAAATTATATCAAAATCAATCTAGCTATTTAGGAACTTAAGTCATTTTAAGGGTTATATATTTTTTTCTGGATTGGAAAATTGTCAGAGTGGCACTCATGGAACATTCCTTCAAAATCGTTTTCTTTTTTGGGGAAGAAGTCAGCGCTGACTTGTATGTCACTATCTGGGCACCTGTCAGGCCCTAGTGCACCAGACGGAAATGAGTGGGCTCATTTTAACTAACTAACACTAATTCATGGTGACAAGGAGGGGGGGGGGGGGCGGTATCCATCCATTTGACAATACAGAGCTGACTTGTATGTCACTATCTGGGCACCTTGTGGACATTGAGGGTCAGGTCCCAGTGCACCAGACGGAGATGAACAGGCTCAGTCTAAGTAACAATGCCTCATGCTGAAGGTGAAAGCGGGGTGGGGGTGGATCCCTTTGACGACACAGATTTGACTTTGTATGTCACTATTTGGGTATCTTGTGGATACATTGAGGGTCAGGTCCTAGTTACAGGCTCAGTCTAACAAACAATGACTCTTGATGTGTTTGTGGGGGGAGGGGGGGGGGGGGGGGGTTGGGTGGATCACTTTGACAATACAGAGCTTACTTGTATGTCACTATCAGGGTACCTTGTGACATTGAGGGTCAGGTCCTACTGCATCAGACAGGGATGAACGGGCTCAGTCTTACTAACAATGACGCATGGTGTGTGTGGGGGGTGGGGGTGGGTGGAACCCTTTGACGATAAAGAGCTGGCCTGTATGATAATTGGACCAAAACTGTGACCTCTAGAGTGTTAACAAGGTTTTGTTTTGATTTGATCTGCAGACCTACTTTTTGACCCAACATGACCCATATTCGAACCTAACCTAGATATTGTTATGATGATTATTCTGAACAAGTTGATGATGATTGGACCAAAACTGTGGCCTCTAGAGTGTTAACGAGATTTTTTTCTTCGATTTTACCTACTGACCTACGTTTTGACCCGACATGACCCATATTCGAACTTGACCTAGATATTATTATGATGATCATTCTGGGCAAGTCGAATGATATTCGGACCAAAACTGTGGCCTCTAGAGTATTAACAAAGTTTTTCTATGATTTGATCTGCTAACCTACTTTTTAACCCAACAGGACCCATATTCGAACCCAACCTAGATATTGTTATGATGATCATTCTGAGCAAGACTGATGATGAGTGGACCAAAACTGTGGCCTCTAGAGTGTTGTCAAGGTTTTTCTATGATTTGACCTACTAACCGACTTTTAAGGCTGACATAACCCATTTTCGAACTTGACGTAGGTTTTGTCGAGATGATCATTCTGAGCACGTTTGGTGAGGATTGGACTCAAATTGTGGCCTCTGGAGTGTTAACAGGTTTTTTCTATCATTTGACGTTTTGACCTACTTTTTGACCCAACATGACCCATATTCAAACCCTACCGAGATATTGTCATGGTAATCATTCTGATCATGATTGGACTAAACCTGTGGCCTCTAGAGTGTTAACAGGCTCCCGCCCACAGGGGCTTGAAGAAATATATGGGCTGCATGATGCTTCCATGCAGAGCTGAATCCGGCCCGCACACTAGTACTGGTAAACCGTTTAGAGGGTCTAAGCCTGTCCAGGGACCGCGGTGCGAGGCGGACCGCCCATGCTAATAAACCCTATTGGCTTTATTGGGCGACAGGGCTTGATATGTCATTTCATCTCAATGTCGGGTAAAGGTCCCTCAAAATTGGAAGCAACGTCTCCAAAATGACCTTTACAGTGTTGATGGGGACGTTAAATCTCAAATCAAACAAACAGAAATCTAGAGTGTTAACAAGAAAAGTTTACGGACGACGCACGACGACGCCGGACATCTCACAGTCACAAAAGCTCACCATGACCATGACCTTCGGTCAGGTGAGCTAAAAATCTAAGCTCTCGGCCTTATGGTTTCCGAGAAGAAGATTTTTGAACTTTTTTCCAGTATAAGTCAATAGGAGCCAATGAGCCCTGAGGCGTGTCCAATTTTGTCCCAAAGGGGATGTTTGGCAGGATTTATGTAGGCGACCATTTTATGTTGCTATATACATACTAAATATCTGAGGTCTTTACTTCATGGTTTCAGAGAAGAAGATTTTGAAGCTTTTTTCCATTATAAGTTTATTGGGGACAAGGGGCCACAGGATTTGGCCAATTTTGATCCAAGGGGCATGACTGGCAGGATTCATGTAGGCGACTACTCGACGTTGCTACATACAAAATACCTAAGCTCTGGGCCTTATGGTTTCAGGGAAGAAGATTTTTGATTTTTGTTTTCAATTTTAAGTTGTTTTTTAAGTTGTTTAGTGTATGGTAGCTACTAGGCCCTTGGGCGTAACCAATTTTGACCCAAGGGGCACTGGCAACGCTGTATCATTTTGCTATCGTACAAGCCCCTACAGTAGCAGAATTTATTTTCTTTCAGTGTAATTTGTTTCTTTTTCTTCCAGTTTGTATTAATACAATATTTATCTTACTTCTAGTCAAAACATATATTGTGGGTCCTTATTAGAGCCGCCTCACCGAGGCGGTTCTAACGAGTTCCTAGAATTTTATGTTTTGAGCAGGAGTATGAAAGATATCAAAATTTAGTACATGTATCTGAAAACTTCCACTTTTTGGTGGTAAAAGTTTCACTATATGTGTGATATAAACGTGCATGTCAAAATTCAAATTCTGTAAATATGAGCCAGTCCATGTTGTATGATAAATCTTTTCTTTCGGTGTTTTTTTTATGAGTCACATAGGAAAATAGGAAACTCTTTATGCATAATCAGTACATGGTATTTGAGCAGGTCTTCGCAAAGACAGTTTTTCTCATGGTGTGGTTCATTATACAATTGTGTTTGTATAAAGGCGTGTGGAGACCCCCGGGGGCCGTAATGTTGACCGCATATCTATTGTAATCCTATTGAAAGATATTATATCCTATTGATGACATTTATTAATTCAACCCTTGAGGTGCTAAGAAAAACTGCATCTGAAAATGTCGTCTGCGTATCTCATCTATTTCACATGTTTGCTGTCCAAAAGAATATTTAGGCATACAAGCAAACAGTGTGGACCCCGATCAGATTGTTCCCAGCAGTTTGATCTGGATCCACACTGTTTTCAACAATAACTTATTAATGTAATCAGCACACAGCAACTCAGATGACAATTGTTGTGATTGGCATCTTAAGGGGTTAAAACAGTCGAGAAAAATATAATGACACAACGAGTGAATATTGCCCCTACAAATTAAAACAAAGGCTTTAAATTTTCAGTGACAATTGATATCATTCAGTATATGCAACCCATACATTATTTAAAAAAAAATGGTTTTCTGCATTCCATTCACAAATTCATAACAAACACTGCAGATCCTGATCAGATGACTTCCTGATCTGAATCGGCATTGTTTGCAAAGGAAGCGTTTGTCTTAAAAAGCATTATAAGTGTTAAATACCACAACAATTACAATTATTTTAGCCACGCCCATTGCGAATATCAAAGAATGACATTACTCCATTTACTGTATTTATTCAGTTCACTTCTTCATGACAAACACTGTAGATCCTGATCAGATGGCTTCCTGATCTGAATATATATTGTTTGCAAAGGTAGAGCTGACTTGTCCAGCATGGTAATGGTTAAATACCACACCACGCCCGTTCATTTTATAGTGAGTGTTTGCCACAACGTTGCATCGACGTTACTTAGACGTTACCGGCACATTGAGTGCCTGGCGTACACCACGCAGCGCATTCCATTTCTCCAAGCCCCGATGGGCGGGGGCGGATCATTTGTTTGTTTGAATTGAGGTTTAACGTCCCCATCAACACCATTTAGGTCATTCTGGAGGCGTTGCTTCCAATTTTGTGGGACTTTTACCCGGCGACATTGAAATGAAATGACAACTCAAGTCCTGCCGACCAATGAAACCAAAAGGCTTATATTGGACGGTCTCATTCAGTGAGTAATTTTGTGTCCTGTCCCTAAGAAAGGGAAGAAAGGGATAGACTGAGAGATAGCAGAGATGAAAATGAGAGACGGATGAGTAAGAGGAAAACGAATGGAAAGTAGAAGTAAAACAAAGATCAGGAATTGATACAATTAACTTACTCCACCCATAAAAGACACCAAAGGGAAAGAAATACAAACATTAAGCGACCAGACCATAATGGAAACCTAAACAAAGGAAGGCCATAAGGACAGTTACTTTCCCACAAAATGGCCATAAGGCCATCCAAAACCAAAAGGCACAAGTGATACACACAGTAAGTAACAAACAACAACATAAATAAATCGCCACAGAAGAGCCGCCTTGGAACGGTCAGTGGAAGATTTCCACTGGGGGGCTTAAATCGATTTTACGTGGCCATAATCCTCGCCCTTACTTCCGTCGCGATTTAGACAAATAATTTGTTCAGTCCGCATGAAGGCCTCCTAACTCATCAGTGCAACATCTCCGTGAACACAAAAATCAAAGAACCACAGAGGTGAGACAACGGTGAGGACTCGACAGCAAGAAACCACTGAAATGCTGGAGCAAAAGAAAACCAACAGTTAGACTCCGATGAGCCCGACCAGAGAAGTGTACAAACAGAAGAAATAACATCATCAGAAGAAATAACATCATCCCCTCTCTACCATTATCTTAACCAACTGTAAGCCAATATCAGATGGACGCCCAGCTGAGTGACGCAAAAAACACGTCACCTTTGCCCCCCCCCCCTCCCCCACTCCCCACCAACCTCTCATGGGCTTTACAAATTAGATAATTCATTAAATAAGCAGAGAACATTGCTAAACAGTGAAACAAAAATGTAAACAATATGTGATTCAAAACTATAGGTGTCATATGTTCACACAAAATATAGACTCTATATAGCCATTTTATAGTCCCCGGTCATCGGGGCTTGGAGAAATTGATTGGCTGCATGATGCTTCCATCCAGAGCAGAAACTGCCTGCACATGAGTACTGGTAAACCGTTTAGAAGAACTAAGCCTGCTAAGGCCAAGTGGTGCGAGTCGGTGCGTCCTAGGCACTATAGGTGTCATAGGCTTGAGATGTCTTTACGTCTCAATCTGTGGATAAAGTCGCACAAAAATGGAAGTGACGTCTCTAAAATGTCCTAAATAATGTTGCAGAGCACGTAAAACATCAAATCAAAGAAACATAGCCATTAATGATTAAGAGTCAGGGCTCTAATTAACTACTAAGCCGCAGAGGCCCGTTCCATTTTAAAATATTTTGAACATCTCCAGGTGGCCTTTCTAACGTTAATAGAATGACTGCAAATAGCCATTTTAACGTTTTCTGGCTATTTGCAGTTGACTGCAAATAGCCATTTTAACGTTTTTTGGCTATCTGCAGTTGACTGCAAATAGCCATTTTAACGTTTTCTGGCTATTTGCAGTTGACTGCAAATAGCCATTTTAACGTTTTTTGGCTATCTGCAGTTGACTGCAAATAGCCATTTCAACGTTTTTTGGCTATTTGCAGTTGACTGCAAATAGCCACTCCGATAAATTAAATCAATGAGGACTCAACAAAAATCTGAAGACAAAGTAGAAGAAATCTATCAAATCATAGAGGCACACGTCAAGTGCATATTGCACAAAACCCTATTGGCCACTTTTACTAAAGCTGATTTCGAGTCCAGCCATATTCGAGTCCCCCCCCCCCCAGGTGAAATTCTTTTTACTGACCGTCCTCCGGCTTTTCTTCTGTCGCGGTTTATTTTTGTTATGGTTTGTCTTTGAGTGTGTGTATCTCTTATATTTGTTTGTTTTTTTTGATAGCCAATTGGCCATTTTGTGGGAAAGAAACTGTCCTTTTGGCTTTCCGCTATTGATGTTTCCATTAGGGTCTAGTTATTTCATGTTTGTATTTTTTCCCTCTGGTGTCTCTGATGGGGGCTGTGGGTTAATTGTATCGGTCCCTGATCATTGCCTACACTTCTATTTTAATTATTGTGACTCATAACACGGGTGACGTGCAAATAGAAAATAACCAGTCATGGCCTTCTCTTAAATGCTTTCGGAGCAAAAGCAAACCTTGTATAGTCTACATAGACCGTGCGTAACATCCTTATCGGTCGATATTTGAGAAGCGCACAGAGACAGCCCTAAGTGTCTGGCAATTTTAAAGTAAACTATTTTTTTATCTCAATGTGACAGTTTTGGTATCTATAGCTTCCCGAAAAACTTGCCGGACAACTAGGGTTGTCAGACATTAAGTCACCCAAGATAAGAAGATACTAGTATTAAATGGTATTTTTCCTTACTTCTTGTCAGAACATATATTGTTTTTTTTTTTCAGAATCAGCTCGACGAGGCGATTCTAACCAGTGCGCACTACACATGTTCTAAATATTAAACCACATTTCCTTATTACATATACCTGGAGACTTTGAAGGGGTCAAACCGTCGCCGGCATCGTTTTTGTCGTCTGCGTCTACTTTATTCCAAGCTTTCAAAACAGACATACGTTAAAGTCTCTGATCAGATTGTCGGGATGAGCAGGCTCATCCGAGTCTGCGCTGGTTAAACTTGCTTTCTGGTAGGTTTTGACATGGTCCGACCCATTCAGGTATTTGTTTATATGGACTCACTTGTTCAAATCATCATTAAGGGAAATGGGAACACCTTCAGGGAGGTAACTCCTGTACAGTATTTTTGTCTTCCATGTCAATAGGGGTCAACTCTTAAAGGAAAGAATTTGCTCCTTAGGAGCAAACTCTTTCCTTTAAGAGTAGACCCCTTTTTCAGTGGAACAGGGTTCATAGAAAAGCGAACAGGAGGTCCTGAAAGTTGAAATATGCCAGGTGTTCCCTTTTCCCTTAACAGCCTCGTCGAAACTGTTAACCGTTCTAGAAAGTACAATATTCGTTCGGTACCACTGCGCCATACGTGTGTATATTCATTTTTCAAATTTGATGAAAAAATAAGCCTCTGTGTTACCAAAGAAAAAATTTTGTCATATGATAAGGATGATTATGAACTTATTAGACGCATCATTTTCCGAATTTAACTAAAAAATATTAGTACGCCTGCTGGCTATGTTACAAAAACAATATCAACATTGGTGAAAAATCTATTACAAACAAGATTATTATATGCTTTATCTGGTGGTGTCTGGGGATGTGTGGCGGCCGTAAAAAGTCTCACTGTCCCACATCATAGTGTAGTTTATATTTTCTTGTCCTTTGGGATCATTGATACCATTGTGGACTTTTGAAAATATTTGAGGGTCACTGATGAGGCCTAAATGGCCGAAACTAGATAGTCTGGCCCATACAACATGTACACTCCATATTTTCCAGTTCCGTGGTGTATTCCTTGCTTCCAAAGGATAACCCTTTGTAGAACATATTTGACGTCAATACAGCTGGTGTCTGGGAATGTGTGGCGGCCGTAAAAAGTCTCCATGCCCTACATTATAGTGTAGTTTAAACTTTCTTGTCCTTTGGGATAATTGATTCCATTGTTGAATTTTGAAAATATTTGAGGGTCACTGGTGACGCCTAAATGGCCGAAACTAGATAGTCAGGCCCAGAAAACATGTACACTCCATATTTTCCAGTTCTGTGGTGTATTCCTTGCTTCCAAAGGATAACCCTTGCTAGAATATATTTCAATATATATCCATGTTTAATTCACTGCTCAAAACAGTTAAAGGGGCAAACTTTTAAGCCTGTTTAAAATCACCACTTTTCATCTTTCAAACTGAAGGAAACGCACTATTTTAAAGGGACATCTCTTAACAATGTCCATGCAAACGTCAAGAAGCAAAATGTGAGCTACAGCATGGATAACCCTATAAAACGGCTGAAATTCGGTATGGGGCGATCTGATCAACATTTGAGTTTGGGTCAGAAACATGTCAATCCTTCGGTTATGCGTTACTTTGGGTTTCATAGTGATTTCATATGGTGTTAGGCGGTTCTTGGAAGAAGTTGAGGTCGCTTAAGCTGTCGCTTTGCTTGAAAGTAGGTACACCCAAAGGGTCGTTGCTGAACGCTTTGATGTATCGAGAAGTGTTGTTGCCAGGCTGTTGAGACGGTTGCCAGGCTGTGGAGACGCTGCCAGGAGACGGGGGAGTTTACTAGACGAGAAGGGGAAGGCCGACACCGCATGACGCCACAAAGGGAATTGCAATATCTTCGAAATCTAGCGCTACGAAATCGGCAGTACATGACCAGAAGGTTACAAATCGATTTTCAGCATGCAATTGGTCAAAGGTTATCCGATCAAACAATACGTAACAGGACACATGAAGGTGATCTGAGGGCCAGACGGCCGGCAAGAGGGTCTTTTCTCACAAGACAACATCGTGCACGGCAATATGAGTTTGCCCAAGAACATAAGAATTGGCGATTGCAAGACTGACGTACAGTTCTGTTCACAGATGAAAGTAGATTTCACCTGAGTGCATGTGATCGACGTGTTCGAGTCTGGAGACGACCCGGAGAACGATACGAGGACTGCAACATTGTGGAAAACAGACAGATATGGAGGGGGTTAGTGGTGGTATGGGGTGGAATTTCTTATGAAGGCCGAACGGACTTGTACGTGATAAACGGAGGTACATTGACTGCATTACAGTATCGAGATGAAATTCTAGATCCTATTGTGAGGCCTTTCGCTGGGGGCAACCGGTGATACTTTCATTCTGATGCAGGATAATGTGCACCCCCATACTGCTAGAGTGTGCATGGATTACCTTAATCTAGAGACTATTGAAGTATTGGACAGGCCGACACGTTCTCCTGACTTAAATCCAATAGAACATGTGAGGGACATTCTTTACAGA
Organism: Lucinisca nassula; assembly: GCA_963580285.1. Lineage (NCBI taxonomy): Eukaryota > Metazoa > Mollusca > Bivalvia > Lucinida > Lucinidae > Lucinisca > Lucinisca nassula. The sequence continues at coordinate 174,907,844 of OY757010.1, forward strand.
CGTATCTCACAGGGCGATCATCCACCAATGACTGTTCAAGAACTCACAAACATCCTTAGACATGAGTGGGAAACACTAGCTTTACAAACTGTTCAATAATTGGTAAGTAGGGTGCCTCGGCGATGCCGCTCGAGTTGGCCATACACATTACTAACAGGAAAAAGTGACTGATTTGCGCATGTCTATGACATTCGAAATAATCTGACGTAAAGGTGGCGATTTCTCAAACATTTATGCAAATTCTTCCTTAACAGGTTACAGGCCGTGGGACCCTCAGGTTGGTGTCATTGAATGCGTCTTATCATTAGGAACAGGAGTTTATATAGTTTAGGGGTGGGGATATGAATGGTTTCCGAGATATACGGCCTTTAATGAAGTGAAGGGGTGGGGCAAGGCCCCGGCACACCCTTGGGGACCCCCAGGCTGGCATATAAAAGCATAATGCCGGAGAGATGTTTACTTTTATATAAAGGTTTTGTCAAAATATCTGCAACGGCTTGGCAGTGAATGCCATTTTTCAGTTTTCCCCAGTATAAGTCTATGGGAACTATGAGTTGCCATATCAACAAAACTAAACAGGCAATTCCTCCAGCCCAAGGATGCTACAGATAAATTTTGCGCGCAATCGCCCAAGTGGCTTCAGAGAAGATTTTGTTTGAAAGCATACGACATACGATGACGACGGAAAACTGCATATACATGTACTTTAAGCTCCCCGGGAGAGCTAAAATACTACGGAAAAGACATTACGATAACACATCCGTGTGATACAGTGCATTTTTTCATACCTCAAAAAAGGTATTTTTTTATGAAAATTTGTGATAATTTTCTTATTTATACTCAGAATATAGGTTTTGGGTGCTCGTTAGAACCGCCTCATCGAGGCGGTTCTAACGAGTACCAACAACCTATGTCTTGGAGCAGAAATAAGAAAAATAATGTTTACCCCCGTAAACCCCAGTTTTCTCTAAATAAACTGGGGTTTAGGGGGTCTTTATTTCACGGGCTTGTTCACGTGATGAGCCATTTTGGAGATGTGCAAAAATGCTCTGGAGAGCTAAAATATTACGGAAAAGTAGCCATTTCGGAGATGTGAAAAAATGCTTTATGTCGCACGACTGTGTGATTGTAATGGAAAGGTTAACTAACAACATCGTTTGTATTGAACAACTGGAACCTCAGTACGAAAACACGCCTATATTGTAAACTTTACCACCGGAAAAAACGAGAATTTTAACATTAAAAATTGTGATATTTTTCTTATTTCTGCTCAAAATATAGATTGTGGGTACTCGTTAGAACCGCCTCGATGAGGCGGTTCTAACGAGTACCATATATAGATTGTGGGTACTCGTTAGAACCGCCTCGATGAGGCGGTTCTAACGAGTACCCACAATCTATATTACCATATATAGATTGTGGGTACTCGTTAGAACCGCCTCGATGAGGCGGTTCTAACGAGTACCCACAATATATATTTTGAGCAGAAATCAGAAAAATAAGGTAAACCCCTGTAAACCTCATCTTTGCTATATAAAGATGGGGTTCAAGGGGGTCAAAATTATATAGACGTGTTTTCGTGATGTAGATGTCTGTTTTAAGGCCCATCAGCGTTGAAAATAGGTTTTCGTTTAAATCGTTTTAAGATTTAAAAAAAAAATCAAACTAGCTGCTTAATGGCTGTTTTATCTCGCTATTTTAGAAACATTCCTTTTCTCTCACAAAAACCCAGGTCGATTTGAGTGACAGACATTTTGTTGTCTTGATGCTTTGTTGCTGTTGTTATTGCTGTTGTTGTTGTTGTTCTTCATCTTCTTCTTCTTTTAACTTAAAAACATATAGAGGGTCTTCGGTACAACTACCTAAATGGGGGTTTAAGTGAAAAACTACAGTCCTTTTTTAGTAGCAACCTGAAACCTACTGCTAATTTCAACCTTAACAAGTCCGTGATATGAACACCTCTCTAAGCCTTACTTTATACAGAGAATACTGGGGTTAACAGGGGTGTTTATTATTTTACTCATTTCTGCTCACAGACATAGATTGTGGGTATTTGTTAGAACCGCCTCAATGACGCGGTTCTAACGAGTATCCACATTCTATGTTTTGAGTTTAAATAAGAAAAACAGTATCACACATTTTCATCAGAAAAGTAGCCATTTTAGGGGTATGATAGAATGAAATATGTCACAAGAGTACGTTGTAATGAGGATCAGGAAAAAGTTCACAAGATTGGATTATTATTTTGACAACAAACTTGACGTTTTCAAACAAAAACAACCTTCAAAAATAAATCTCGTTGCATATGATAACAAAAGATTGAGATAATTATGGTTGTCTAACGTTGCAAGCTAAATGGTGACCACAGTTTTTTTTGCGCTTCTTTGAGAAATTACCCATTATGTAATCAATATAAGTACCCCCAATTACCTAATCATACGAGCCAAAGCATAACAAAACCTACAAAACCACATCTATCACAAGCAAAGACTCAGATCATTGATTGATTTATTGTTTCAACAGCACGTCAATCCTTGTTGGTCATTTTGTGTCGTCTCCTAGAGAAAGGGAGAAAAGGGAGATAGAAGAGGCAGTAGACATCACGTGAACTAGTCCGTGAAATGAAGACCCCCCCCTATACCCCACTTTATATAGAGAAAATTGGGGTTTACGGGGGTAAACATTATTTTTCTTATTTTTGCTCCAAGACATAGGTTGTGGGTACTCGTTAGAACCGCCTCAATGAGGCGGTTCTAACGAGCACCCACGACCTATGTTTGCAGTATTTATAAGAAAAATATCACGGATTTTCATCAGAAAAGTAGCCATTTTGGAGATGAGAAAAATACACTATGTCGCACGGGTGTGTTATCGTAATGAGGAGATGAAAGTGGAAGTGACTGGAATTGTAGAAACGGAAAAATAACAACACCCCGCCCTCTCCCTTTACCTGCTTCAAGGACTGCAGACCTTGCCAATATCAGTTTTTGTTTGTTTGATTTGAGGTTTAACGTTCCCGTCAACACTGTAAAGGTCATTTTGGAGACGTTGCAACCAATTTTGTGGGACTTTTACCCGACATTGAGATCAAGCCCTGTGGCCAAATGAAACCAATAGGGTTTATAATAGGCATGGACGGGCCGACTCGCCCCACTTTGCCTGGGCAGGCTTAGGTCCTCTAAGTGGTTTACCAGTACTCGTGTGCGGGTCGGTTTCAGCTCTGCGTGGAAGCATCATGCAGCCCATATATTTCTTCAAGCCCCGATGGGCGGGGGCCGCCCCAATATCAGTTGACCACTCTAGTGACACAAGATACAAGTCTACTTTGCCTCACCCAACCGCCCCAAAATACTCGGATCATCCTGTATATTAAGCCGGTCAGAACCTTAAATATGTTCTCTTTCGCGACCCCCGAGTTGATAGAAGATCCATAATTGTAGGAACAGAGAAGACTCAGACGTATCTACTCATTATTTCAACAAATACCCTCTAAACCCCACTTTATAATCAGCAAATCGAGGTTTTCAGGAAAAGACATATTTGTTTCTTATTTCTGCTAAAACATATATAGTCGGTACTCGTCAGAATCGCCTCGAATAGGCGCTTCTAACAAACCCCCAATACCTATGCTTTGCGTGTAAAATTAGAAAAATGTAATTTTTTACGTATCAGAAAAATAACGGCTTGAAAGATATGAAAAACATTGTGATAACTCACCCGTGCGACATAGTACATTTTTTCACATCTCCAAAATTGGCTACTTTTCTGATGAAAATCCTTAATATTTTTCTTATAAAAGCTCAAAACATAGGTTGAGGGTGCTCGTTAGAGTACCCACAACCTATGTCTTGGAGTAAAACATAGGTTGAGGGTGCTCGTTAGAACCACCTCATTGAGGCGGTTCTAACGAGTACCCACAACCTATGTCTTGGAGTTAAAATAAGAAAAATAATGTTTACCCTCGTAAACCCCGTTTACCCCCGTTGACCCCAGTTTTCTCTATAGAAAGTGGGGTGTAAGGGGTTGTTCATTTCACGGACTTTTTCACGTGATGAAGAATTCGCTTTGTCACATGGAAGTGTTTTCGTGATGGAACTGACTGTTTTCATTGGTCACACATCTTCTTTTTTGTTAATCATGTAACGGCTTATGTAATTATGTTAATGATATCTTTTTACATTTACATTCCTAAATAAAGTAATTCCATTGGTTCTTCAATGATAGGGTGATTCCCCTCTTGCATAACTGTGTACGGTGACCCGTACGGTCAGGCATTGTTGTGTTGGACATTGCCGATTCGACATACAACACATACATGAGCGCACACACATTTGTACTCGCACAACGAAACGACAACGCAAGCGCGTTACCATCGAACGCACACACAATATTGCTTGTTTATAAGGCCTAAAATACTTCCTCAAAAATGGCTGCAAAGGACACCAGAGCAGGGAAAATATGTTTATAATCCAGTATTTTCTAAACTGAAACAACATGGTTTTTTTTTGCTTGCTTGTTTTGGTGTTTAACGTCCTCTTCAGTGCTAATAATGTCGTTTTGGAGACGTTGCTTCTTATTTTGTGGGATTTTTTCCCGACATTGAGATGAAATGGAAACCCAGCCCTGTCGCCCAATGGAACCAATTTGGTTTATATACATGGACGGTCCGACTCGCACCAATTCGTCTGAACAGAAACAAAATAGAACTGAGTCAATAATAGGGATCAATCATGTGAACAAGTCCATGAAATAAAGACCCCCCAAAGACCCACTTTATATAGTAAAAACTGGGGTTTCCGGGGGAATACAATATTTTTCTTATTTCTGCTCCGAGACATAGGTTGTGGGTACTTGTAAGAACCGCCTCAATGAGGGGGTTCTAACCAGCACCCACAACCAATGGTAGCAGCATAAATAAGAAAAATATCACGGATTTTCATCAGAAAAATGACCATTTTGTAGATGTGAAATATGCTCTATATCGCACGGGTGTGTTATCATAACGAATGCAATAATTTCACATTTTAGACACCAAATGCAATGAACCACAAACATAAAACACCACAATTAAAACGTCAAAAGTGGAAAGCCACAATGGCATTTACTTTTCCACAAAACGACTGTCCAAAGTAAACAAAGTCATTAGCAATACATATACGAACTATGACAATAATAAACCAAAACAGAAGAAACACTTAGGTACGATCATTTTTTTTTTCTAGTGGGCTTAACTGTACCGATTCCTGATCACTGCCTTCACTTCTATTTTTCTTAAATCGATATAAAGATTTTATAAACGTTCTTGTGTAATTATAGTACGAACAAATTGACCCGAGACTGGTGAACTCTATTAACATAATCTCACACCCGACTGAATGCATGTATTTATCTTCGCCGTCTCCCGAAGATGGCAATATTGTTATTCAATACATAGAGGTCGGTAAATGGGTCGCAATTCACGAGATGCCGAATATTCACGAGAGGTTTACGAAAGCCGACGTATAAGCGATAACACTGACTAATTTATTCCATGCATAGTCAGTCTCATGTCAAATTATTCGCACTATATGATACTGAAAATCCCATAACAACCTTTACGTGGAACACAAAAGAACAGGTTTAGGGGACAAAGCGATCAGCCTGCCGCCCACCGCCTATCGTACGTCCATTCGTCCGTATGTCAGCCGTCCGTAGGCACAACCTTTCCAAAACTATACCGGTTGCCAAGGGTAACGTTGTTACATAGGCATGTTATCTTAATGATCCAAATAGTGTTGTCAGATTGTAAAATGGTGCAACTTTATCATTACACAGGCATGTTACATGAATAGTTGAAATAACGTTAATGAGTAGTAGATGAGTAGCAAGTGCAAGCTTACATAAAAGCTAAAATGTATCTACAAAACATCAATCATATGGGTGCATGTTTCCGTTTATGCCAATCATGTGGGCATTTTGGCCATTGTTGAAGTACATAGTACCCTGCACGTGTGGGTGCAGTAGGCCAGCAGATTTTGAAATACGTTTAACATTTTAGTTAATGATAGGCCATTGGTATAAACAGAAACTGTGTAAACGTGAGAACAAAAACCTGTGGAATGCTTTGGAACATATAAAACGTCCAGTTTGATCATGTCAAATCAGTCAGGTTTTCAGTTATGTAGCAGTCGGTCTCTTGCTAGTGTTTAGTGTGCATATAGGGTCTAGCCCTGAACACTTCCTGTCTCTAAAAAGCTTTCGATTTTAGTCACTTTTATTTGACTAAAATGCTTTCGATCAATTTTAATAATTAAAAATAGACCATTTTACGTGGTCAGAAAAAAAAGAACAGTTTTTTACTTTATTTATTTGCGAAGTACTAACTTTCATAATGTAAAACTATACGATCGTGGATAAACACCACTTTATGGCGTGTGTTACGTCATACAAGGTAGGGTTCCCGCCTACAGTGGGTTAAAGTCAGCCACCAACAGATTGCATAAAGTCTTGGCGGCCAATATTCTTTACCGAGACTGTCGATATCATTAGTTTCGCAATGCCTTTGCTGACATTACGATAACACACCCGTGCGACATAGTGCATTTTTCACATCTCCAAAATGGCTATTTTTCTGATGAAAATTCGTACTAATTTTCTTATTTATACACCAAACATAGGTTTTGGGTGCTCGTTAGAACCGCCTAATTGAGGCGGTTCTAACGAGTACCCGCAACCTATGTCTTGGAGCAGTAATAAGGAAAATAATGTTTACCCCCGTAAACCCCAGTTTTCTCTATAAAAAGTGGGGTTTAGGGGGGTCTTTATTTCACGGACTTGTTCACGTGATGGTTTAGTTTGTTTTTGGAATTGGGGTTTTCAGGTTCCCATTAACACTATTTAGGTTATTATGGAGACCTTCCTTCCAATTTTAAGGGAATTTTACCCGACATTGAGACAATAACCCCTCAAGGCCTGACGCCGAACCAAACCAACAGGGTTTGTATGCAGACGGTTGGACTCGCACCAGCTTGCCTGGACAGACTTTGACCTTTTAAGCGGTTTACCAGTACTCATGTGCGGTCGGTTGAGGTCTGCGGTGAAGCAACATTTCTCCCGAGCCCCTGTGTGCATTTATTTTGCACACTCTAAACATGCAATTCGAATACCGAAATCGGAATTTTGTTATTTAAACAACAGTTTTTGCATGCGCAGTTTATTTCTGACACTTAAGTTCTTTGAATTGACAGACATTTAGTATTTTGCATACTTAGTTTATTTGTGACCCTTAAGTACTTTGAAATGACACACTTTTTTATTTTGACAATCGCATTGTATCAGTACAAAACCAAAGCTTTGCAAAAACAGTTGTCTGTATATGGATAATTATCAAATGAGCCGCGTCTTTGGGCAGCTGCGTCCAGCGACCATACAGATCAGTCTATGCATCCACGCAGTGTGATCAGTCTTCACTGTGCACAATACCGAAGATCGATGGTTTGCAAACCTGACGGAGTTGTCTCAAACTGAGTGGGTACAAAGGCTCAGTTGAGTTTCCAGACGTTACAGGAAGTCAGTTCGTTTGAAGCGGCGTGATAAGACATAACAAATTTAAAGACAGCGAATGGGAATGGGTAGAAAAGAACGACTCATCAATTGGAGCTGGACAGGTAAAACAAGTGCCATCGGTGAGCTCGAAATTTTTACTATTTTGCAACATTAGTTATGTTTTATATTTTGAGCAAATATGAAAGAAAGACAAAAAAAAAACAAAAAAAAACATATCACATGCAAATAAACATACTGAAAAGAAAGAAAATACACCGGCCAAAATTGTTTAAGTTTTAAAAAAAATATATATGTAATGTTTAGGTTTTGGATATATAGTAACGTCGATAGTTAGTATAAATAAATAAATACATACATAAATTAATGTATAGCTAAAACAAAACAAACAATCAAACATCACGTTAACAAGTCTGTGTAATGAACAGCCCTTTACGGCCCACTTTATATAGAAAAAATGAGGCGGTTCTAACGAGCACCCACAACCTATGTTTGCAGAATAAATAAGAAAAATATCACGAATAGTCATCAGTAAAGTAGCCATTTTGGAGATGTGAAAAATGCACTATGTCTTACCGGGTGTGTTATCGTAATGCTATGTTTTGTATATAAACAAGAAAAAATATCACAGATTTTCATCAGAAAAATCACCGTTTTGTTTCTATGATAGAATGCACTAAGTCACGCGCATGTAATATCGCAATGAAGTAAAAAAAAAAAAAAAAAAAAATAAATAAATATCAACAAAATTTTGAATTGGCTTTCATAGCAATTGTGTACATAAATGTCAATGACTCACTGTGGAAGTTGTTGTTAGAGCCACTCTGAGGTTATCACATTATGAAAACACGCCTATCATACAAATGCACTGTAAACTTTACCGCCGCAAAATAACAAAATTTTAAGATGAAAAATTGTGATATTTTTCTCATTTCTGCTCAAAATATAGATTGTGTGTACTCGTTAGAACCTCCGCGAATCTAACGAGTACCAGCAGAAATAAGGAAAATAAGGTACCCCTGTAAACCCCAGGTATACCATATAAAAGTGGCTTTCAAGAGGGTCAAATTATATAGGTGTGTTTTGTGATAATATATATGAAGAGAATAATTTAGAAGTGTATATTCGATATTCTATGAAATATAATTGTGTCTTGTGATTCATTTGGATCGCCTAGGTTCAAGAGTGAGTGTGTTTGAGTTTTACGTCCCACCAACAGCTAAGGTCATACGGAGACGAGACTTCGGTTTAAAGACTCATCCGAAAGTCTGGAAAAGCACCGGCATCGAACGCTCGATCCCTGGTTTATGAGGCGAGTAGCTTGTACACTACACCACAGAGGCCTCTTCGAGATTCAAGACATATCTCCCTAAATCCTCTTTAAATACATGCACGTGCGTTATTTGTTTCTTGGTTTTGATTTAACGACCCTTTTAAGATAATTTCACTTACTTAAAGCCGATCGTTAATCAGAAGTGGGCAAAAACCTGTATACCCGGAGAAAAAACCTGACTTTCCGTCGCAGAACTTCGCGTCTAAAATGTAACTCGAGCAAGGCTCGAACCACACAGGTACGTGTGATCTCTCGCTATTGGAAAAAAAAATCAAAAAAAAAAAAAAAAAAATTCTTTGGACTCGAGAAAAATTCGAATCAACAGTAGTATAGCATTCAACGGTAAACGAGTCATTCATTGTAGCAACACACCCGGGCGACATAGTGCATTGTTTTCACGTCTCCTAAATGGCTACTTTTCTAATGAAAATCCGTGAAATCTTTCTTATCTATACTGCAAACATAGGTCGTGGATGCTCGTTAGAACCGCCTCATTGAGTATCAACAACTTATGTCTTGGAGCAGAATCAGTACCATGTTTGAAACAGTAACTGGAAAAGTTCTGTCTCCCTAGCACCCGATCATTATCAGATTCGTCCATGTATCTGGGGGGGGGGGGAGGGGGGGGGGGGGGGGAGGGGGGGATATAGAGCCAGAGACAATTAAGTTGATAGGTCCAGTTAAAGACTAAACGCCACAAAGAACATCCTCAGTTCGATCTGGGTCTTCGCTGCTTGAAAGTGCTGAGGTTCATCCGTGAAATGAAGACCCCGCTAGACCCCACTTTATAATTGAGAAAGGTGGGTTTTACGGGGGTATACATTAACTGCCTTATTTTTGCTGAAAAACATATATTGTGGGTACTCGTTAACACCTGCCTTATTGAGGCGGTTCTAACGAGCATCCACAATCTATGTCAAAAGCAGAAATAAGAAAGCTGTTATCAATTTTACCATAAATGTGTAATTTCTGACACCATGTTGACGCCATTATTTCACACGGACATGGTCCCCGTCAACACTATATAGGTATTTTGGAGACGTTGCTTCCAATTTTTTGCGACTTTTATCTGAACTTGAGATGAACTGACTTCTCAAGTCCTGCCGCTCAATAAATGCAATAGGTATTTATACATGGATGGTCCGACCCGCACTATTTTGCTTGGGCAAAACTTTTTACTGACCTTTCCAAGTCGGTTCGTTTGTCGTGGTTCATTATTGTCATAGTTCGTCTTTGCACGCATGTAGCGCTAATATCTTTTCATTGGATTTGTGGGAAAGGAACTTCCCTTTGTCTTTCCGTCAGTGACGTGTTTATTATTATTATTATTATTATTATTATTATTATTATTATAACAAAGTAACTTCCCTTTGTCTTTCCGTCAGTGACATTACTGTTATTATTATTATTATTATTATTATCATAAAGTAACTTCCCTATGTCTTTCCGTCAGTGACATTATTATTATTATTATTATTATTATTATTATTATTATTATTATCATAAAGTAACTTCCCTATGTCTTTCCGTCAGTGACGTGTTTATTATTACGGAGTGGCTATTGACAGTCGACTGGTAATAGCCAAAACACGTTAAAATGGCTAGTGACAGTCGACTGGCAATAGCCAAAATACGTTAAAATGGCTAGTGACAGTCGACTGGCAATAGCCAAAATACGTTAAAATGGCTAGTGACAGTCGACTGGCAATAGCCATTTTAACGTGTTTTGGCTATTACCAGTCGACTGTAACTAAGGAGTTTTAACTTTTTTGGCTATTACCAGTCGCCCGTTTAACGTAAGTTTGCATCAAGTTAAACTCTTAGATGGTGACGATTTTCTCAGAAAACACAGTAACAGAAACCCGCTGATCACTCGAGAATTCCTCTGTCAGAAATTAAGTCCGATTAGCCAATACAATTTATATAGAGAAAAGGCTGACTAGGGTTGTTCAGGATAGCGTTGTTCATGTTCACAACGAATTGACTGCATTTTATTCATATAGCCGAGTTTGTGAGCAGACACCCATAAACAACAGACTTTTATGAAATAAGAGGGCTTATGTGCAAGGAATTCTGCTTTCTCCATCATTAGCAGGCGGGGACACAGAAGGTGCCTTTATGGTGAACTGACAAGAGCCCACTGTAACAAAAGCCCACTAGGACAATAACCTATTGGACACTATCCCACAGGACAATGGCACACTGCTAAACTTTGGTAGGGAGGACAAATTTTGTTTGCTTGATTTGAGTCCCACAAAAATGGGATCCACCGTCTCCAAAATGACCTATACAGTGTTGACGGAGACTGAAAATCTCAAATCAAACAAACAAAACAAAATAATTTTGACCCCCTTAAACCTCATTTTTATATTATAAAACTGGGGTTTATAGGGGTTCATATTATTTTCCTTATTTCTGCTCTCAGTCATACATGTTGTATACTCGTTACTTGCCGAGGCGGTTCTAACGAGTATCCACAATGTATGTTTTTAGCAGAATTATGAAAATATATGAATAGGCGTGTATGGCATTAAAAGGTTTCTTTCTCGTGATATTATAATGTTTTGAATATAACTGATTGACCAGTAAAGGTCCAGATCAGATGCGGCATGTGTCTGTTTACGTATATCAACAAAAGTGACTTCAGTATCGAATATAGGACAAAACGTCCCATGGACAAAACGTCCCATGCCTTTTTTGACCAGGTGGACAAAACGTCCAACGTCATTTTTTCAGGGTGGACAAAACGTCCCACATCATTTTTTCAGGGTGGACAGAACGTCTCCCACGATATTGACAGGGTGGACGAAACGTCCCATGCTATTTTGACAGGGTGGACAAAACGTCCCATATTCTTGAGGTGGTGTTAGGGAGGGGATGATACATTCCTTTATTTTCCAATCAGAATGTGTTAATTGTAAGTAGTTAAAATACTTTCCCAGTTTGTAAGTTTGTACTAATTTCTGGCCCCCGCCCATCGGGGCTTGAAGAAATAGATTTGGCTGCATGACGTTTCCACGCAGAGCTGACACCGACTGCACGCGAGTACTGGTAAATCGCTTTGAGGTTCTAAAGTGGTGCGAGTCCAACCGCCCATGCATATAAACCCTATTGGTTTCACTGGGTGACAGGGCTTGAGATGTCGGTTAAAGGTCCCACAAAATTGGAAGCAACGTCTCAAAAATGACCTATACCGTGTTAACGGGGACGTTAAACCTCAAATCAAATAAAGAAACAAATGTACTAATTTCATTTAAATTAGTTATCAATTAGATAGGTCTCTATTCCCAGCAATCCAGCCTGCGCATGCGCGCAGTCTGATCAGAATCTTGTCTGTTTGAATGAGTCTTCTAAGGGATCCGGATTAGCCAAAGACTGGGAAGACTGAATGTACATGCAGGTTGATCTGAGTCTTCGCTAGTTGTACTAATATTATTGTAGGTTTTGTTATGCACAGGCTCATATGTTTTGTGAAAGAACTACTTTAACCCAAAAAAAAAAAACGCCAAGAAAAACTGCATGTGAAAATATTGTCATTTTATGTCGTCTGCTTCATACTTGCAAACTTTCGAAAACATTTGGCATGCGTGCAAACAGTATAGATCCCGATCAGACTGCTCGTCAAGTAGCAGACTGCTCTGGGTTTACAATGTTTTGCAACAAACCAGCTGACAACAAAGCCAACGATAATTGTTGTGATTGGCATCTTAAGGTTTAAGTAAATTATGATTTTTATAAGTCAGCCACTGTTTATTGCGCTATCCATGACAAGCAATAATTCCCTATTGTTTACCCCTAAGGGATAGGTAGATAACCCTTTCACCCCCGAGATTAGGAATTGATCATAAATAATGACTTCAAATATATATGTAATTCTATATAAGTTTACAAGTTTTATCTTTCGATCTTGAAAGATCATTGCATTTATCAAACATTAATAAAAGACGTGCAAATTGTCTTTTGTTCGCAAATTTCTTTAATGAATCAAATATTATGAAATTACGGCGCCTATGCAAATTTTATAAATAATTCAATATACATTTAAAATACGTCCTCGATAGCAATACTTTCATTTAGAAAGTCTGTATCTACCTTGTGCGTGTGTATGTGGTATGTAAGGGCTTTGCAGTGTGGGTGTCTACATGGTTTACCGTCTATATACATACAGCCTATGTTCCAAATAATATTGTTTGCATGTAATTATTCCAAGCCCCCGCCCATAGGGGCTTGAAGAAATATATGGGCTGCATGATGCTTCCACGCAGAGCTGAATCCAGCCCGCACACTAGTACTGGTAAACCGCTTAGAGGATCTAAGCCTGTCCAGGAATCGCGGTGCGAGGCGGACCGTCCATGCTAATAAACCCTATTGGTTTCATTGGGCGACAGGGCTTGAGATGTCATTTCATCACAATGTCGGGTAAAAGTCCCACAAAATTGGAAGCAACGTCTCCAAAATGACCTTTACAGTGTTGACGGGGACGTTAAACCTTAAATCATACAAACAAACAAATGTAATTATTCCCACCTCATATTACATGTTCCGGCCCCCGCCCATAGGGGCTTGAAGAAATATATGGACTGCATGATGCTTCCACGCATAGCTGAATCCGGCCCGCACACTAGTACTGGTAAACCGCTTAGAAGATCTAAGCCTGTCCAGGAACCGCGGTCCATGCTAATAAACCCTATTGGTTTCATTGGGCGAAAGGGCTTGAGATGTCATTTCACCTCGATGTCGGGTAAAAGTCCCACAAAATTGGAAGCAGCCTCTCCAAAATGACCATTACAGTGTTAACGGGGACGTTAAACCTCAAATCAAATGAAAACAAACAAAATCATGTTCTGAAGGAATCGAATAAACTTGTAATATAATTCTCTGTATTGGGTCCGAGTATAATTCGCTTACTTGCTGATGAGACGGTGCATTTTGAGCCTTATCTGGATCTACACTGTTTGCATAGATATATGAACCGGTCTACATGGTTGGGAGGTTTACGCCATAAACTTCTGCGATCAGCTTTTGTACTATTTGGTCATTTTAAACCCACATTTTTCGGCGCAGGTATATTATATAGGTATATTATGAGTACTGGTTATTATGAGTACTACCTTTAGTGAAAGGCGCTTCAATATATGTATTATAAGGCGCTTTTAATGAGTGTCCACATCATGTAAACAAGTCCGTGCCATAATCACCCTAACTAAACCCTTCTTTGTGAAGAGAAAATTGGTGATGGGTAAACGTCTGCTCCAAAACATAGGTTTTGGGTACTTGTTAGAACCACCTGAGTAAGTCTGGGATGGGTCTTCACTGTTTGATCACTCTAAGTAAAGGCATATCCTTCCCAACGCTACGAAAACACGCCTATACAAATACATTGTAAACTTAAACACCCCAAAAAACTTAACATTTAACCCTTTACCACTCAGGGATTTTGTGAAGTTCGCTGATTTTCACAGTGTTGCACCTGACAGCAACTTCAACTAGCCATTGTTTCATAATGGATGGTCTGTTTTACACCAAACTCGGTATGAATGTTCATGGGGCAGTAGCCTTTCAAATGCAACCTTTCATGACTTGATCATTGTTGTCATGGTAAAGAGGGGGCGTCTCAAAGTTGGCAAAAAGTGTGTTTTCACATGAATTTTTGACCACATTTTAATCTTCACACAGCTGTCAAGGCATTAATTAAGGTGTTTGGCACTGGTCATTTTCACTGTTTGCAGCATGTTTTATCAGCATCAATTTTCAGGCATTTTTGACCCCAGACACCCTCAGATATAAATTTTAGCGGCTGGTTGGGCCATACACCCAAAATTTTTCGGGATGTGAGGGGGGCGCTGACCCCCTTCAATCCACCCCAGAATATTTTAGTGGGGAGGCGCGCGAAAAAACAGGTCACTTTTTTGCCCAACAAATCCTAAAGCAAACATAACTATCCAGGGGTAGAAATACAGATTTTACTGAGTGGTAAAGGGTTAACTGAAATCTGGGAACATACTGAATTTCAGTCTAAAATGCATTAATTATATCTGAAATATTGTTTCTTGCAATAAAATGATGAAAAACCATTATTTTGGTCAGTTGGGATTTTCCTCATTAACCCTTTACCACTCAGGGATTTTGTGAAGTTCGCTGATTTTCACAGTGTTGCACCTGACAGCAACTTCAACTAGCCATTGTTTCATAATGGATGGTCTGTTTTACACCAAACTCGGTATGAATGTTCATGGGGCAGTAGCCTTTCAAATGCAACCTTTCATGACTTGATCATTGTTGTCATGGTAAAGAGGGGGCGTCTCAAAGTTGGCAAAAAATGTGTTTTCACATGAATTTTTGACCACATTTTAATCTTCAAACAGCTGTCAAGGCATTAATTAAGGTGTTTGGCACTGGCCATTTTCACTGTTTGCAGCATGTTTTATCAGCATCAATTTTCAGGCATTTTTGACCCCAGACACCCTCAGATATAAATTTTAGCGGCTGGTTGGGCCATACATCCAAAATTTTTCGGGATGTGAGGGGGGCGCTGCCCACCTTCAATCCCCCCCCCCCCCAGAATATTTTTAGTGGGGAGGCGCGCGAAAAAAACAGGTCACTTTTTTGCCCAACAAATCCTAAAGCAAACATAACTATCCAGGGGTAGAATTATAGGGGCTTCTGGGGCTTAAAATGGGGGGGGGGATGCAGACACGTAAAAACACGTATGTGAGTGGTAAAGGGTTAAGATAAAAAATGTGATATTTTTCTTATTTGTTCTAAAAAAATAGATTATGGGTACTCGTTAGAACCGCCTCATTGAGGTGGTTCTAACGAGTACCCACATTCAAAATTTTAGAGCAGAAATAAGAAAAATAAAGTTTTTCCCTGTAAACCCCAGTTTTACTATATGAATGTGGGGTTTAAGGAGGTCAAACTTATATAGGCATGTTTGCGTGATGAATTTTATGGGCATATTCAAATACACTAGAACATACGACAAGTAAAATAAAGGTTTTGAGTAATAGTGTCTTATCAAGCATCTGACCACATAGATGATCGCCTCTCCCAAACGAATGTACTTAGCAGGTAGAAAAAAAGTCACAGGAAAAAAAGTCACGGAAATAAAGTCGCAGTTTTGGGTAGGAAAACAAGAGGGCCATGATGGCACTGAATCGCTCACCTGATCTACAATGTTGCAATGAAATGGTAGGTAATAAGTAAGGTGCCTTGTCATAAGGAAAATACATGCCGATTATGAAAGATGTGTCTTAACTGGTTCAAAAGTTATGATAAAGTAGATCAAAGGTCAAAGTCACACGTCAAACTTTTGTATGGATGTGAAGCCATCATCACAAGGAATATACATGCCAAATATGAAGGCTCTATCTCAAATGGTTCCAAAGTTACGATAAAGTAGGTCACAGATCACGGTCTCAGATCCAGATTTTTTTTTGCATGATGGGGAAGACCTTGTCACAAGGAACATACATGCCAAATATGAAGGCGCTACCTTAAATGGTTCAAAAGTTACGAAAAACACGATCAAAGGTCAAGGTCACAGTTCAAAAAGGTTTTTCTATGATTTTTTGAGGTTTAACGTCCCCGTCAACATAGTATAGGTCAGTTTGGAGACGCTGTTTCAATTTTGTAGGATTTTTACCCGACATTGAGATGAATGACATCTCAAGCCCTGCCGCCCAGTGAAACCAATAGGGTTTATATACATATTGTTTCAGTCGAAACATACATTGTGGGTATTCGTTAGAACTTTCCAAAATCTATGATATGAGAATATGATACACCCATGTAAATCTTACTTTCTCTGTATAAAGTGTGACTAACAGAAGTGTTCCTTATACGAACTTGTTAGTACTGCTAAACCGATGATGATGGACACTGATTAGAACCGCCTCGATGCGACGCAATATCCATGTATGTATTTGGAGACAAGAATGTATGTAGCAGGAAATCAGGAAAGAAAATCTAAAACTAACTCCATTTTATCTCCAGAACTAGCATCGTTCAGCTGAAATTTGAGTATTGTTTTCAGTCTAAACATAGATTCGGGGAACTCTGTAGAAACGCCCCAATCAGTAATCAATGTTCTATGTTCTAAGCAAAGATATAGGAGATTGAGGTATGCCCCTATAAAGTCCATATTTTTTCGGTATAAAGTGGTTTTAACAGGGGTGGTGGTCCTCATTTACTGCTAAAAACCGTTGAGGATGGACAAACATTAGAACCGCCTCGGAGCGGCGCAGTATATGTTTGTCTGCCCAGGATCATGGTGTATATGAAATATGACTTGCTGTAAAAATAATAACAATCGTATAGTATAAATAAAAAAGAAGAGAAAAAAACAAAACAAGAAGCAACTGGCAATAGCCAAAATACGTTAAAATGGCTAGTGCCAGTCGACTGGCAATAGCCAAAATACGTTGAAATCGCTAGTGCCAGTCGACTGTCAATAGCCATTTTAACGTGTTTTGGCTATTGCCAGTCGACTGTCAATAGCCATTTTAACGTGTTTTGGCTATTGCCAGTCGACTGGCAATAGACCTTTCCTTATTATTATTATTATTATTATAATTATTATAAAGTAACTTCCCTTTGTCTTTCCGTCAGTGACGTTATTATTATTATTATTATTATTATTATTATTATAAAGTAACTTCCCTCTGTCTTTCCGTCAGTGACGTGTTTATTATTATTTTAATAATAATTATAACTATATTGAAGTTATTTTATGTTCGTGTTTCTTTCCCTTTTAATGTCTTGGATGGGAGGTGTGAGGTAATTGTTTATATTTCTGATCATTGCCTTCTTTTTCTATTTTATACCATATAAGCGGTTTACCAGTACTTACGTGCAAGCGCTGAAGCACCATGCAGCCAAATCTATTTCTTCTAGCCCCGATGGGCGGGGGCCCTCCAATCCGACATATCATTCGATGATATAATATTGAGAAGCATTGCAACAGCAGAAAGTCTAAAATCTGACATTTGGAATGACAGACCAATAAATAAATAAATAAATAAATAAATAAATAAGTAAGTAAATAAAAAAAATAATCAGTTATTTTAAGCCCGCTGTTCACATTAAATAAAGAAAAAGTGCGATTTCTTAGATTAAGAGAAATTATAGTTTTCAAAGTTTACCATCTAGATGAAAATGTAGCGTTGCATACGACAGTTGGTTTGTTTGATTTGGGGTTTAACGTCCCCGTCAACAATGTATAGGTCATTTAGGAGACGTTCCTTCCAATTTTGTGGTGCTTTTACCCGACATTGAGATGAAATGACATCTCAAACCCTGTCGCCCAGTGAAACCATAGAGTTTATAAGCATGGACGGTCCGGCCCGCTCCGCTTTGCCTCGGCAGGCTTAGATCCTCTAAGCGGTTTACCAATTCTCGTGTGCGGTCGGTTTAAGCTCTGCGTGGAAGCATCATGCAGCCCATCTATTTCTTCAAGACCCGATGGGCGGGGGCCGACGACAGTTGGTAATTATCTACCTAATAGCTGCCGAGAAAAACTGCATCTGAAAAAGTCGTCTGTTTATGTTGCCTGCTGAATATTCTTACAAGCTTTTTAAAATCTTATTGCATACAGGCAAACAGTGTGGATCCAGATCAGACGGCACTCTTATCTGGGTCCACACTGTTTGCAAAAATAACTTTTAAAATTACCAGCGGACGATAAAGCAGACAACAATTGTTGTGATTTGCATTTTATGGGTTAAGACTGACTCGCTTCAAGCAAAGAGTGCAGACCCTGATCAACACGTCCTGCATTGTCTGATCAGGTCTTATGTTTGGCGAGCACCCCAATATTGAAGCACTAGGCGTATAAAATAGGGTGCAGAATTGGGCAATCATCACGAAACACGCCTATATAATTTGATCCCATTGGACCCCGCTTTTATACAGTGAAACTGGGGTTTACAGGGGCAAACCCTATTTTTCTTATTTCTGCTCTAAAATATAGATTGTGGATACCCGTTAGAACCGCCTCGACGAGGCGATTCTAACAAGTGCCCACCGGCAATCTATATTTTGAGCAGAAATATTTCTGCTCTAAAATATAGATTGTGGATACTCGTTAAAACCGCCTCGACGAGGCGGTTCTAACAATGGCCAACACTCTATATTTTGAGCAGAAATTCGAGGCGGTTCTAAAGAGTACCCACAATCCATATTTTAGAGCAGAAATAAGAAAAATATCTCAATTTTTCCTCTTAAAATTTCCATTTTTTTCGGTGATTAAGGTTACAATGTATTTGTATAGGCATGTTTTCAGAATGTATATTGCAAAACGATTTTAGACCTTGATCAGATTTTTCATGATCCTCTTGACTTTGCGCATGTGTTCAGTTTGATTTCTTCAGTTACATCACGTGAACAAGTCCGTGAAATAAAGACCACCCCCTAAACCCCACTTTATATAGAGAAAACTGGGGTTTACGGGGGTAAACGTTATTTTCCTTATTTCTGCTCCAAGGCATAGGTTGTGGGTACTACTGAGGCGGTTCTAACGAGCACCCAAAAATTATGTTTGAAGTATAAATAAGAAAAATATCACAAATTTTCATAAAAAAATTGCATTTTTTTTTTAGGTTTGAAAAATGCTCTATATCACACGGATTTGTATCACACGGATGTTTTAGACTCTATAAAAGCCGCCATAAACAGAGAAGACGGGGTTTACAGTGTGGGGTGGGGTGGGGGGGGGTGGGGTCGGGTAGGGTGTGTACTTTCATATTCTTAAAAATTAGACTGTGGCTTTCAGGCGGTTCTTACGAACACCTGCAACGTATTTTATCAGCAGAAATAACAAAAATATGACAAAACTACATAAGAAAAAAATCTAAAAATGTTTGTTAGTTTGTTTGTGTATTTGTATTGGAGTTTAACGGCCCAGTCAACACCATTTCAGGTCTTTTTGAGCCGGTAAGTTTACTTATGCACACTTTTCCTGGGCAGGCTTATATGAGGATAGGCTGAAAAGTTCTTAGCCTGACCAAGAAGCAGGCATCGAAGAGCCATGAAATTTTGTATTCATTAAATCCAAACCTTTATTACTTGATTTGACTCAAATGAGTTCAAGTTTACCTGCAATAACGTAGAAATTCTAGACTTTGAAAATTGATACTAGCACGTTTTTGAGAAAATGGACAGAATCTGGCATCGTGGTGTCATCAAGTACCTCCATTAAAAGGGGTTCGCTCCTAAGGACATTCATGCCGATATGGTTGCTACATAAGGGGATGATGCTCCTTCGTATGCAACCGTGAAAAGGTGGGCAGCAAATTTTAAGATGGGGAAGGACAGCCTTGAAAATGATGACCGGTGTGGACGACCCACAACGGCAACAACTAAGGAAACCATCAGCCAAGTGCACAGGGCCGTGATGGATGACAGGCGTTTAACTGTGAATCAGTTAGCTAACACTTTTGGCATCTCCCGTGAACGAGTAGAGAACATTCTACACAGTGAATGAGGAATGTCGAAGGTTTTCGCCAGATGGGTGCCACAGCTTTTGACGCCTGATCAAAAGTTGACCACACTGAACCTGTCACAAGCCAACTTGGCTATTTTTGAAGCAGACCAAGATGGTTTTCTTGACCGTTTTGTCACTCAGGATGAGTGTTGGATTCATCACTTTCAGCAGAGACCAAAAGACAATCCATGCAATTGAAGCACCCTGGCTCACCCCCTCCAAAGTAGGCAAATGTCGTCTCCTCTGCAGGGAAGGTGATGGCATCAGTGTTCTGGGATGCCAAGGGTATAATATTCATAGATTACCTTCAAAAGGACAGATCAATTAATGGGGAGTATTATGCAGATCTGCTAAAACAATTGCGAAAAGCAATTAAGGCTAAACGACCCGGAAAATTGACAAAAGGGGTCTTGTTCCATCAGGACAATGCGCCTGCTCATAAATCGGTTGTCGCAATGGCTGCTGTGCATGACTGTGGCTTCACACTTGTCGATCACCCTCCGTATTCACCTGATCTAGCTCCATCAGATTATTTCCTGTTTCCAAACATGAAAAAGTACTTGGCTGGGCAGCATTATCGGTCAGACGAGGAGGTGATAGCTGCTGTGGAGGAGATTTTCAGGGACCAAGATGAGACCTTCTATACCACTGGGATCAAAGGACTCCAGTATCGCTGGAGGAAGTGTGTGGACAGGAAGGGAGACTATGTTGAAAAAGTAGGCACTTTCAGCATGGACAAACCATTGAATCTTGGTCAGGCTCAGAACTTTTCAGCCTACCCTCGTACGAAAGCGGTTAACCAGTACAGTCACATTCTTCCGCCAGAAACTGACAATCAGCGGAAGGGAGAGAATGACCGTAGAAAGGATTTCATCATCAGTCTCCACGTAAAAAAGTTGCCGACCCCGGTAGGTTTCTAACCCGCGTCCTCTTAATCACCAGTCAGACGCGCATAAATCTAAATATATAAGAAAGCCTTACAAAAAATGGGTGTTGTCGATAGCACATCTGTTTGACATGGTACATTTAAGAAATAATCTCCACGTACCGTGTGTTATCGTGATTAACACACGGTGTTGGAGGGCAGATTGCGAAATATTAATTCACGACGGCGAAGCCGGAGTGAATTAATATTCGCATCTGCCCGACAACACCGTGTGTTAATCACGATAACACACCGGGTGCGTGGAAATTATTTCGATTCTAACATGATGCTAAACTGAAATACAGTAGTAACAAAGCGTTATCTTGGGGACTATTTTGCAGCGGATGTCGACAGAAGGAAATGTTTACATGCAACGTCACGATGACGCCAAATTGCACGCACCACGTTGACGACGTGAATTATCGCATATTTGCAAACGCTGACGTTTCCACTGGGTTCAATGGGAAAAACGTTAACGTCATGTCAGAATCATTTATATCTCCGAACGGTTAATTTTCTGATGGAAATTTGTGATATTATTCTTTTGATGCTCAAAACATATGGGTGCTCGTTAGATGCGCCTCAAAGAAGGGGCTCTAACAAGTCGCCTAAACATATGTCTTGGGGCAGAAAATGCCCCCGTGAACACCATTTTTCTCTGTATAAAGTAAGGTTTAGCGGATGTTCGTTTCAACGATTTAAGTCACTTTAACCCTTATCTAGCTGAATATTCATTTAAGCCACACCCATTTCTGTCTATCAACCAATCAAATTACTTGATGTAATTAATTGCTACAAATTCATAAACTGAATGCCAAACAGTGAAGATCCTGATCAGATGGCTTCTTCAGAAGCCATCTGATCTGGATCTACACTGTTTGCAAAGTTAGGGGTTGTCGTGAACAGCAAGATAAGGGTTAACTTATTTTATGGACATTTGTATTTTATTTTGTCATTCGTCATTTGTATGGTGAAAACATTTTGCGACCATGGATGTATCTACATTACCTTGTTTTCTCAATGCATTAGGTTTGTATTATATCTTTAGTTATGCTAATCCGAACTTTGTCATATGACGTCGCGTCTGAGAATGTCACGTGAATAACGTCATTTATTAACTGACTATTCTGTATGGATCAGAGGTCATCCGTATTTACATCATCCATCAATGATCAGATTTTTTAATTGTTTCAATAAATAAAATTGTCATTCCGCGTTGGCCCAGTTACAGGTCCTCGGTCTGCTGTATTGGCCTCGGCCTTCCGCCTCGGGCCAAATACAGCAGACCTCGACCTGTATCTGGACCAATACGAAATTACTTGATTAATAACATTATAGTAACAAATTCGATACTCCACAAGTGGATTAAATATCCAAATTAGTTAGATAAGTTACATGTACGACGTCCTTAACGACGTGGCGTTTACTGCACGTCGCGAATACTGTCATTTTTGTTCAAAAAATCGTGAATAAAAATGCCCGTTAAATGTCATATGATAATATAATCTTGGATTCGTACTCCTGTATTATTGAATTTATTAAAGTCGTTGAGGAAAAGGCATAAAATGCTCGGCAAAGCCTCGCATTGAAACATTTTGCCTCAACTCGTTTGATAAATACAATAATACATGAATAATCATGTAAGATCCTCTCTTTATAACACTGACGCAAACTGTTGTTACCATTATGACAACACACCCGTGCGCATAGTGCATTTCTTCACATCTCCAAAATGGCTGTTTTTATGATGAAAATCCGTGATATTTTTAGCTCACCTGTCACATAGTGACAAGGTGAGCTTTTGTGATCACTTTTTGTCCGTCGTCCGTCGTCAGTGCGTCCGTGCGTGCGTGCGTGAGTGCGTGCGTCCGTAAACTTTTTCTTTAAATGACATCTCCTCCTAAACCACTGATCGGATTTTGACCAAACTTCACAGGAATGATCCTTAGGTGGTCCCCTTTCAAAGTTGTTCAAATGGTTCCGATCCGTTGCACATATAGGTCACAGGAGCCAAAAATAGATTTTTTTCATCGAAAACTTAAAAAATCTTCTTCTCTGAAACCGCAAGGCCCAGGTCTTTGATATTTGGTATGAAGCTTCATCTAGTGGACCCCTACCAAGATTGTTCAAATTATAGTGCTGGGGCCAAAAATGCCCCCGGCCTGGGGCCCTTGGTTTTACATGGGCTTATACAGGGAAAATCTTTAAAAATCTTCTTCTCTGAAACCGCAAGGCCCATTTCTTTAATATTTGGTATGCAGCTTCATTTAGTGGACCCCTACCAAGATTGTTCAAATTAAAGTGCTGAGGCCAAAAATGCCCCCGCCCCGGGGCCCTTTGGTTTTACAAGGGCTTATATAGGGAAAATATTCAAAAATCTTCTTCTCTGAAATTGCAAGGCCCAGGTCTTTGATATTTGATATGAAGCTTCATCTAGTGGACCCCTGCCAAGATTGTTCACATTATAATGCTGGGGCCAAAAATGCCCCCGCCCCGGGGCCCTTTGGTTTTACATAGGCTTATATAGGGAAAATCTTTAAAACTCTTCTTCTCTGAAACCACAAGTCCCAGGTCTTTGATATTTGGTATGAAGCTTCATCTAGTGGACCCCTACCAAGATTGTTCAAATTATAGTGTTGGGGCCAAAAATGCCCCCGCCCCGGGGCCCTTAGGTTTTACATGGGCTTATATAGGGAAAATCTTTAAAAATCTTCTTCTCTGAAACTGCAAGGCCCAGGTCTTTGCTATTTGGTATGAAGCTTCATCTAGTGGACCCCTACCAAGATTGTTCATATTATAGTTCTGGGGCCAAAAATGCCCCCGCCCCGGGGCCCTTTGGTTTTACATAGGCTTATATAGGGAAAATCTTTAAAAATCTTTGTCTGAAACTGCAAGGCCCAGGTCTTTGATATTTGGTTTGAAGATCCATCTTGTGGATCTCTACCAAGATTGCTCAAATTATTGACCTGGGACCAAAAATGCCCCTGCTCTGGGGCCCTTTGGTTTTACATATACTTATATAGGGAAAATCTTGAAAAATCTTCTTCTCTGAAACCACAAGGCCTAGGTCTTAGATATTTGGTATGAAGCTTCAGCTAGTGGATCTCTGCCAAGATTGTTCAAATTATAGCCCTGAGACCAAAAATGCCCCCCTGCCTCAGGGCCCTTTTATTTTACATAGACTTATATTAAATATATAAGGGACTTATATAAGACTTATCTATCTTTAAAAATCTTTTTCTATGAAACCACAAGGCCTAGGTCTTTGATATTTGGTGTGAAATTTCATCTAGCGGACCTCTGTCAAGATTGTTCAAATTATAGCCCTGGGGCCAAAAAATGCCCCCGGCCCCGAGACCCTTTGGTTTTACATGGACTTATATAGAAATAATCTTTGAAAATCTTCTCTGAAACAGCAAAGCCCAGGTCTTTGATATTTGGTGAAAAGCTTCATCTAGTGGACCTCTATCAAGATTGTTTAAATTATAGCCCTGAGGCCAAAAATGCCCCCGCCATGGGGCCATTTGGTTTTACATAGGCTTATGTTGGGAATATCTTTAAAAAAATCTTCTTCACTGAAACCGCAAGGCCCAGGTCTTTGATATTTGTTATGCAGCTTCATCTAGTGGACCTTTGCCAAGATTGTTCAAATTATAGCCTTTGTTGATATTTGGTATGGACCTTCACCTTTTTAGACCTCCCTCAACATAATGCACATTATAACCCTGGGGTCAATAATGGCCCTCCCCTGGGCCCACTTGTTACTCTATGGATCAGGTGAGCGATCCAGGGCCATCATGGCCCTCTTGTTCTTATTGTTACTCCAAACATTGTGGGTGCTCGTTCGAACCGTCTCATTGAGGCAGTTCTAAAGAGAACCAATAAACTGTGTATTGGAGCAGAAATAAGAAAAAAGTGTATTTCTATATATAAAGTAGGGTTTAGGGGGTGTTCATTTCATGGATTTGTTCACGTGATGGATATGTTTTTGTTTCAGAAATGCGGTCACTTTTGCTCGTATTGCTGTTAACGGCAGCTGGAGGGTTCTCGGCTGAAAAACTGCAGGTACTGTTATGGTCTAAGTTCAAGTGTCAACCTTTCCTTAAATTTAAGAAATCTTAAGATCTGGAAGTCCTATCATACTTTGTGGAAAACACTTGCAAATATAACCATCACGTAAAACAAGTCCGTGAAATGAATACCCACCTAAACCCCACTTCATATTGAGAAAACTTGGTTTACGGGGGTATCTATTATTTTTCTTATTTCTGCTCGAATACATAGATTGTGCGTACTCGTTAGAGTAACCTATGTTTGGAGTATTAATAAGAAAACATATCATAAATTGTCATCGGAAAAGTAGCCATTTTGGAGCTATGAAAGAATGCACTATGTCACACAGGTGTGCTGCGTATCGTCTTGCAAAAGTACTCATTTAAATGTATTATCCTGTAATAATAATGTTCCATTAGGAAAACATGTCTATGTGAAATAATGGCGCCCAACTTGGTGTCAGAAATTACTAGGTAAAATGATGACATCTTTCTTATTTCTGTTTTCAACATAAATTATAGATGCTCGTTAGAACCGTTCTAACGAGTACCCACAATCTATGCTTTGGGGCAAAAATAAAACAGATAATGTTTACCCCGTAAACCCCACTTTTCTCTATATAAAGGGGTTTAGAGGGGTCTTCGTCTTACGGACTTGTTATCGTGATGATCACTATAAACATGGCACACAAGTTTTTGATTGGTCACATAATTATAACTTATCTTTGGTAGGTTTGAATGATACATGCAAGTATAACGAAACATTATAAATTCGTTCATTAGATATAGTGCAGACAAGCAAAAATTGGATGGACGTTGCGATTTTCGGGAGCCTGTGGCATTGGCTAGTGGGCGTTCGTTTCAAATCACACCGGAACGTTATTCTATAATCTGGGAGATCCGCGAACCCAAAAGGGCGGACTCTGTACGGTGTCTATAGACAGAGACATCTGCGAATTAGAAAAGGAAAACAACGCCGTAGAAATTTTTCATGCCTGATTTTAAAATTTTACTCTGCACACCTTATTAGCATTTCTGAAGGCATCATAGAAACAGGCGAATATATGTGAGTATAGAATATTTTATCCTGCTCGAAATCGAGATGAGTCTACTGAGACCTTTATGCAATATGACTGAAAGAATGCACAGGCTTCGCCAGTCGCACACACTATATTTTACCGTAAAAATCCTAAAAATTCGGACACATTCAGGACTTACTGTAATACTCCTAAATTTTTGATAAAGTTTCATGATACAGAAAGCAGTCTAAAAGGTACAGACGGAATGGCGAACAGTGGAGACCCTGATCAGAATGCTTGTTCAGGAGCAGTCTGATCTGGGTCTGCACTGCGGGTTTAGGGTGTACAGGCTCAATTTCATCGCGAAAACACTCCTATATACATTGTAATTCCCAATCCCTCGAACCCCAATCTTTGTATAGTAAAACTGGAACGAGGTAGACCTTATTTTCCGTATTTCCGCTCTAAAACATAGGTTGTTGATACTCGTTAGAACGGCCTCATCGAGGCGGTTCTAACGAGTACCCACACATTATGTTTTGTGCAGAAACAAGAAAAATCTGAATTTTGTTATCTGAAAATGTTCGTTTTTTTCGGCGGTAAACTTTTCAATGTATTTGAATAGGCCTGTTTTCGAAATGTGTTTTTTTTTTTTTCAAACGAACTTCTAGACGCAGGTTGACCTCAGTTACTCTGATAATAGTGAAAAGTGCGATATCGGTGATCTGGGTGATCTAGTCAAGACTTACAATTTTCTACAAATTGAATGTGAAGACACAGATGGCAATTTCGTACCCGATGGTGGACATTGCACGCTAGACCAGTCCTATGATGTGGATTGCTTTAATGGGCTGTGGAAAGTAACGGGTAAGCAATATGGGTGTATTTAATCTTGACAACATAAATCTATCTTCGGATATTTTTCACAGTAACAACTCAGATCAGTATGTGCATCGGCTCGGTTAAATTAATGCATGCTAACTGGATGCTTTTTACACAAACGCTTCTGCGTGTAGTCTGGTAATTCGTTTGATACCGGCCCCGATAGCTCAGTTGGTAGAGTGTCCGCTCCGGGAACGGGAGGTCACGGGTTCGATCCCGGGCCGCGACATACCAAAGTCGTTAAAAATGGTACTAGCTGCTCCTCGCTTGGCACTAAGATTTACGGGGAAGAGCTAGGGCTGGTCGATCCAGTGTCAGGATAATGTGACTGGGTGTGGTATCATGTAATGTGTCTGGGACATGATACTTCAGTGAGGCAGCACTATAAAAGTGAGCATTGAGCTACCTGTCGCAACCAGACACCGTCGTGATATGACTGAAAAATTGTTGAAAGCGACGTTAAACCCGAATTCACCCACTCACTGGTAATTCATTCTATAAATGTACCTTCAGTATCGAGAATTTATCTTTCTCTAAAAAGCCTTTAAATTACAATGAGAAACAACCTTTAAAATTTGGTGGAAATCGGAAGTACTCGTAAGTAGTCAATTAGAATTGTTTTACGCGACATTTCATTGGAAAAATACTGACGTGTGCAAAAAATGTAGAAAAAATTCACACTGTTAATGTGTGTTGAAACAGGGCGTTTTGATGAAACCTTAAAGAAAGTTTGTTTTTTTGTTGTTTGTTTCATGTAAAGATAAAATCAAAGACGAAAAACATTTTTGTTTGTTTTATTATAAATAGAATGGTGTATTTTAGACAAAATTTAAATATGAAATTAACGAAAATAATGGGTAAATCCTTAGAGCATTAAAACATATTATTACTTTCTCATTACGATAGCACACCCGTGCAACATAGTGTAAATTTCACATCTCCAAAGTGACTACTTTTCTGATGAAAATATATCATATTTTTGTTATTTTTACTTCAAACATAGGTTGTAGGTGCTCGTTAGAACCGCCTCATTGAGACGGTTCTAACGAGTACCCACAACCTATGTCTTGGAGCAAAAATAAGAAAAATTAATGTAAAACCCCGTAAACCTCAGTTTTCTCTATATAAAATGGGGTTTAGAGGGGTGTTCATTTGACGGAATAGTTCACGTGATGTTTTGCAATTTTCGATACTGACTTCACACTTTTGGTTTATGAAATGTGTTTGTCCGACTGAAGGCTAATTATTTGAGTCACTCAAACACCCATCATGTTTTCAATGCAGACATCACATTACTATGACACAGCCGTGCGACATAGTGCAATTTTTCACATCTGATTTCCGATGATTTCTTTTGATACTGCAAACATAGGCTGTGGGTGCTCATTAGAACATACGCATCTCATTAGCTCGGCTGTTTTTTAAGAAAACGACGAGGTATTGTTATAGCTCTGGCGTCGTCGTCTGCGTCGTAATCGTGCATAAAACTTGGACATTTTGTAATATCTCTGTCATTACTGAACATATTTACTTGAAACTCGGACTAGTTGTTCATTATGAAAAGGGGAACTCAAACCAATAGGTGAGGTAACCCTCAAAATATTTTTCGCACAGTTATGCCCCTTTTTCGACTTAGAATTTTTGTTTAACTAAAAGAAACTGCAGCCGAGCGTGGGCACCCGCATGCGGTGCTCTTGTTTTTCTGACTGTGGTGTATACTGCACTTTAATGCTTTGTTTAACGTCCTCCGTTTGCTGCGAGGAATTTATTCATTTAAGAAATGAATTTTATTTTCTGCTTTTCATGATTCGTTTGTTTGTTTGATTTGAGGTTTAACGTCCCCGTCAACATTGTAAAGATCATTTTGGAGACGTTGCTTCGTATTTTGTGGGACTTTTACCCGACATTGGGATGAAATGACATCTCAAGCCCTGCCGCCCAATGAAACCAATGGGGTTTATAAGCATGGACGCTCCGACTCGTGCGCACCGCTTTGGCTGTGAGGGCTTAGATCCTGTAAGCAGTTTACCAGTACTAGTGTGCGGGTCGGATTCAGCTCTGCGTGGAAGCATCATGTAGCTCATATATTTCTTCAAGCCCCGATGGGCGGGGGCCGTTTCTGCTCTTCATGAAAGTATGAACGCAGTGGGTCGCTCGCAAAGTCAATGAACAGCAGAAAAATTAAGTTTATTTTTATATTACGTTCTTTGCCCCTCATCACTGGGCGAAAAAAAAAGCTTACAAGGTAAACATTTAAAGCTGAAAAACATTTACACGCTGTTCTTCTAGAAAGAGCGGATTAGCGTTGACGTCAACAACGCCCGTAGAGAATCATGGTTTAGACTGACGTCACTGAAAATCATGCGTCTCGATGCGTTCATGGAAGAACTACATTGTTCTCTGTAGGTTTACATTAGACTTAACACTGGCAATTTAAATATAAACATTTGTTTGTTTGTTTGATTTGAGGTTTAACGTACCCATCAACACTTTGAAGGTCATTTTGGAGAGACGTTCTTCCAATTTTTTGGGACTTTTACCCTACATTGAGATGAATTGACATCTCAAGCCCTGCCTACCATTGAAACCAAAAGGGTTTATAAGCATGGACGGTCTGACTCGCACCGCTTTGCCTGGGCAGGCTTAGATCCTCTAAGCGGTTTAACAGTACTCGTGTGCGGACCATTTTCAGCTCTGCGTGGAAGCATCATGCAGCCCGCCCTGAAGGGCGGGGCCGATATCCATATATAATTATCGTTTTAAAAATGTTAGCAATTTGTTTACATTCCACTATTTTGTGGCGAAACTTGACTCTTTTTATTGAAAAAAAATTAAAAAATATGTTAAGAGTCTATCTGATTAGAGGAAACTGTATAAAAGACATAAGAAAGAATCCTTTCCGAGCTTCTCCACCACAACGTTCTCATGAATAAACTGATCAAACATTGAAAACAAAAAAAGTGATCGCCGACAAAACAGGGCATAAAAAACAACAAACGGTTAACATCAGAAACCATTATGAAAACACACCTATACAAATACATTGTAAATGTTTCCGTCGAAAAACTAAAATTTTAAGATGAAAAATTGTTATATTTTTATTATTTCTGCTCAAAATATAGATTGTGAATAAGCATAAGAACTCAAAATATAGATTGTGGGTACACGTTAGGACCGCCTCATCGAGGCGGTTCTAACGAGTACCCACAATCTATATTTAAGAGTAGAAATAATCTATATTTTAGAGTAGAAATAAGAAATAGAAATCTATATTTAAGAGTAGAAATAAGAAAATAAGGTTTACCCCTGTAAACGCCAGTTTTACTATATAAAAGTGGGGTTAAAGGGGGCCAAAATGATATAGGCGTGTTTTCTTGATGTGCCCAGTGACATAACAGTTAATAAAATGTATCACATGTTACCGGTATATTTTTTTAACAGGGAATGGTCAGCATCACAGAAGCAAACGCTGGTGGAACGTGATTATTCCGATAGCAATTTGCCTATGTAAGTCACCTTTTTTTACTTTATGGGAATACATTTTTTCTGTTAAGGCAATACGAGCGGCTATGAAAGACATACTCATGTCATAAGGATAACAGGGATCTGCTATCCTGGTATCCCTGTTTTCCTGGTGATTGAATTACAACCAAATTTCTTGAACTGTTTTGGGCTAGATTATTTATAAATCGACCAAAAGTTACTAAGCAAAGGTGCCTTTTCGTGCTGATGTTCACGTGACTATCACTGATTTGTAGGAATTCCAGGAAACTGATATTTATAGAAAATAGCCTCGTTACCATTATCGATGTGAGGTCAGAGTAAGAGGGCTATCTATAGAATCTGGAATGGAATCATTTTTGGGTTTGGAAAACAGTGTAGACACAACGCAGCGTCTGATCTGGGTCTGCCCTGTTTGCTTACAGTACAGGAATGTAAGGGGAATTGAAACACCTGGTCGAATTTCCGCCATTTTTCAAAGGGAGACCACTTTCGGGACTTCCTGTTCGCTTTTCTATAAGACCTTTCCCACTGAAAAAAGGGTCTACTCTCAAAGGAAAGAATTTGCTCCTCAGGAACAAATTCTTTCCTTTAAGAGTTGACCCCTATTGACATGGGAAACAAAAATACTTTTTCAGGAGTTACCTCCCCTTAAGATGTTCCATTCCCATTAAGGTCTAAGCACAACAGTCTAAGTCCTCGTTATGAGCATTTTTTTCCACAGTGCTGTCAGTACTTTGATTTTTTTAATTTATTTTGTAAGTTGTGCATTTTATAGGAAAATGACACATTTGTATAGATTGTTGTATTAAATTGCTATAGATGTTTATTTGTGTTGAGGTTTCAATGTCCCCGTCAACACGGTGAAAGTAAGACACAGAGGCGGAGGAAAATGAATGGAAAAAAAAAAACAACACTTCCCCTCTACCATTACTGCTGCAAGGACAGCAGGCCTTGTACAACTGTAAGCTAATATCATTTGGACACTCGATTGACGTATACACGTCACCTTTGCCTCAAGAAACTGGATGAAAGCACATGGACATTTTGTGGGTATGTGTGTGTTTTGGTAATTGCGGGGTTGAGGTGTAGATAGAGGAGAATAACAAAGCAGAAAACAAGATAAATACGTTATTTTTAGGAGTTTTGGAGAGGATGTTGGGCCAAAAGGTACGTGCACGGATTTTTGACTTTTACCAAGTCGGTGTGGGAAGGGAATGAGCCCCCTAGCACCGTTAATGCAAAACGTTTTCCGAAACAAAAAAATCCTTCGTATTGTTCGTATGGCCCAAGATCAGACGTTGCATCAGGGCATCTGTTTAAGACGAAAAACTGTAATATTTTTCTTATAAATCTTCATCTTTTCGGTCTGTCTTATAGGACATGTACAATGACCACTGTTCATACTATTTTCACGTTTTTTCCCGTCTTATATGATGCCTTTTGGGCGATGTGAGTTTATTGGTTAATTTAAAAGGCCTTGAACGGGTTTCTCGTCAGTCGACCGCTATACGCTACAGAGAATAGAAGGGAAGATTTGTCTTTAGACCAAATTTTTGAATCAGGATTTTGACAGGCAGAGAGACTTTATGTTTGAGTTTTGTTTCAAGATTTGGCTACACCATCCTCAAATGTGTTGCTGGAACAAAACAGGAGTAAGTGCTGAGAAACCAGAGTCAGAGCCAGCTAAACGGAATGAAGTTGAGTATACTTTTTGAACTGTAACAATTAGGTTATTTAAAACGTTTGAGGTCCGCACAAGAGAATAGTCCTCTAACCTGCCAGAGAGTTTTGTGAGTAGTAAAAAGAGGTTTCAGGGATCGCCTGGAAAGTCGCAAAAATAGCAGGAAAATATCACTATGCCATTGGCATTTGGTAACTTTTGTCAGATTATGACCAGGTGTTTGTGCCCAGCAGACTGGTATTCGATCACGGAGCTTTCAAATTCATTCGTTGATGTTGTTTTGGTAAGAACCCAGAAATGCTACCGCCCAATACACAATTGGTGATTTGACAAAAAGCAAAACTCTACCTATAGAGTTAAATGCTTGTTTTTAAGCGCTCGTGTGATTTAGACATTCGAGAGGGCAAACTGATCAGACTCTACACTGATAATTCAGTATCTGGAAAATTAGTACGTAAGCAAAGGTAGCATAGTTTATTTGCTGCAGTTGGTTGCTAAAGAAAGACTTTAGATATTTGACTAATGAGGAAAACGGGGTCCATTTACTTTCGACAACTTTGCAGATTTTAAAGATTTGAAAGTTCAGAAATCCCAAGTATTGGTCACCTGATACTACCGGAGTTGAGAAGCCTCCGCGGTGTAGTTATGCTTCTCGCCTCATTAACAAGTGGTCATGGGCTCGATCTCGAGCTTCTCCAGACTTTCATTTCATCGAAGTCTTACAACAGAGGCCCCGTCACAATATGACCTTAGATGTTCGTGGGACGTAAAACTCGAACACACGCACTACCGGAGTAAACGCTTTTGCATATGGTTTGAGTCGGAATTTAAACTGGATTGTTCCCCTTGTTTTTCTTAATTCTGAAAGTCTTGATCTATAGGCGTTGTATGAAATCAAGAGGCGTTTTCATACTTCCCAAATCCTTGGCGCCTACTCATTGATCTAATACCGGGTCGCTATCGAACTTATGTTCTGGAAGTGGCTTTCTATTTACCTGAGCATGTTTGCTTTGTCGTCTTTTGTAAGTAATGTTCTTAGTTATATGCTAAACGGTTACTCTAGTCTGTGCTCGGTTACAAAAAAAAAAAAAAAAAGAGAGAGACGGAAAAAAAAATAATGAAAGACAGAAAATCATAAACAAAGACATTGCCGTCGCTATACTAATTTGTTTCATATTGTTTGTTCTGCGAGGTGCTATCGGAGATCGACACATGTACTTTTCGTTCATATTTTTATTTACCAGAAAATGCCTTTTCAACGGCTATATGAGTACGTTATGAAGCTTCATTAGAATTAGCACGTTTCAACTAAAATGTTTGATATTTTTTCCTTACGTTTTGTCCAGATATGGATTATTGGTGCTCGTTAGAACTGCCTCAATGAGCCGGTTCTAGTGGATACCCGTGGTCTAAGTGTTTGGCCTGGAATTGGGAAGGCGGTGAATACCCTCGTAGACCCCACATTCGCCATACGGAGTCGGGTTTGGGGTGTTTACAATGTCTAGTTAACTTTACCTTTAATATACGTTGCGATTCAGCGCCCAGTAGCTATTTGTCATTTTCTTAAAGCTCTGTAACAACGCGGTTCAATATTGCAGCAACGTTGCTGTCGTATTGGATTCAAATAATGGCAGCTCGTGTTGAATTTCACTATTTTACTATTGCCTAGAAAGAATGCAGTTAAGTTTTCGGTAAATTAACGTTAAGCTAACTCTTTTACATCTATGTATCCATTCATAATTCTTTCAAACATCTCGTGCGTGGAAAACAGTATTCTCTAGTCCTTGTCTGAGTACTGGTTTTCTACAT
Organism: Lucinisca nassula; assembly: GCA_963580285.1. Lineage (NCBI taxonomy): Eukaryota > Metazoa > Mollusca > Bivalvia > Lucinida > Lucinidae > Lucinisca > Lucinisca nassula. The sequence continues at coordinate 174,942,073 of OY757010.1, forward strand.
TTTATTGCCGCATATTTTCTCTTATCTTTCTTTCCATACTGCAGTTCCCATCGCGAGGAACATATGCAGACTGGTTGCGACTTATAGTCCGAATGCAAGAACGAAAACACAACAGCAACACAAAGTAAAAGGCGATAGTGTTGCATTAAAAATTAAAAGAACAAATCAGGCGAAAAGCATTATGGCAGAAGGTGGTCCGGGGAAAGAACTGCCGCACCGAACTGGTCAAGTGTAGACTGCTTTTCTGTATATATACTTTCTTTTGGTTCAGTGCGCATTCTTTCGTGGCAACCTGGTGTTAAAAAAAAGCATGCATTGGGTAGTAGCCCAGATATTGGTTCCGGGTAGTAACCCAGAGAGAGAGAAAAAAAAGACAAAAGTAACGTAGATGTAACCCACAGAGAGAGAGAAAAAAAAAACATGTATTGGGTAGTAGCCCAGAGATTGGTACCGGGTAGTAACCCAGAGAGAGAGAAAACAAAAAGACAGAAGTCACGTAGATGTAACCCACAGATAGAGAGAAAAAAAAAGATTGAAAAAAAAAAAAGAATTAAAGACAGAAGTCATGTAGATATCTTATAACAAGTAGCAGCTTTCTGCAAAGAGTTAACTATAGTGCGTTATTCTCGGAGAACATTCTTGGGTTTATATTTTAGTTTCGATGAAGAAGCTTAAAAATAATTTTGTGTTTTATAGATTCCTTTTCAAAGCGAACTATGGAGTTCATGAGTTAAACGCCTAAACGACCACCTTGGCCTCCGAGATGCAGCAAAACGAATATGGGACAGTGTTACATTCTAGAGCAGACAGAACGAGCAACAATTTCTACTGTTAAGTGAGTTTGGTTCTACATGGTTCCAGGCAATTTGTTAGTCACTACAGGCTTCATCGGAAGTTTCTTTGTGTGTTTCTTAGTCATCTAGTGAAGTCAGAAGTCATAAGTATCTGTTTCTGCGTATGATTTTATTTCTACGCAATAAGTTGGAATCATACGTTGGCTTTAATGTCGAACCCTCGACAGAGTCCGTGTATATGGCCTTGGAAGGACTGAAGCGCATAATGTCAGCACCCATCAGGAAGGAGTCTGTCACTTTGGATCTTCTACATAAGAGGAATTTCCTGTTATATTTCTTAAAAAGTGAAAACATAAAAAGCGGATATGTATGTTCTTTGCGCACTGCAGGGTTTTCCAGGTTCTTCATATTCAGTGAATTATTCAATATTTACATGCGTGGCATGAGTTTGTGTTTTGTGTAAAAAGATCAGTATAGAACGGTCATCAATATTACTCTGGCACCGATTCACGGAAGTTTTATGTTTAAACAGACATACAGCTGCTTCTAGGTTACATCCGAAATCCGATCATTTTTCACTTAGGGTCTTCAGTATAACAAAACTTTTTGAAGTTATCATATAGAGTAAGAGAATATTTATTCGCGTTTTACATTTATTTGAAGGTAAAACTAATCGTTGTCTTAGAAGTAGCTTCAAATAGCAATGGAGAAGAGCGCTTAGTAATGGCTAACGGTCATAGGAAACGTTTTTCTTCCAAAAGACACCTTTAGTATCGTAAAATTTAGTTTTATAATTTTGCTTAAATCCTGGTTTCTCATAAACTATGGGTCGTGGGTTCAAGCCCTGGCTTTTCTAGACTTTCGGATGAATTTTAAAACCGAACTCCCGTTTCATTATGACATGAGCCATTGGTCTGGCGTAATACTTATATATAGGCACATACACACCATTGTGATTTAAGAATCCGTTACCTGGTACCCCTTCTTTGATTTTAAGTCGATCTGTAGCGTTCAGCGGCATTTCCAACTCAATCGTTTTCTTACTTGAATTCTTATTCTATAATGTGACAGATTCTCGCATTGTGACCACAATGCAAGAGTTCGTCCCAGGACAGCATAGAAAAGACTACTTTTATTTTCGGACAAACGAAGTGAGGGAGAAAATAAATCTTCTTTTCGGTCTGTCTTATAGGACATGTACAATGACCACTGTTCATACTATTTTCACGTTTTTTCCCGTCTTATATGATGCCTTTTGGGTGATGTGAGTTTATTGGTAAATTTAAAAGGCCTTGAACGGGTTTCTCGTCAGTCGACCGCTATACGCTACAGAGAATAGAAGGGAAGATTTGTCTTTAGACCAAATTTTTTATCGAAAATACAGTAATTAATGATCGGAACATCGGCTGTTTCCAACTGACAAAGTCAGAAGTCATTGACCAACCCATACATGTTTAACGTGATCTTAAAAGGGGAATGAGACGGTCAATCAAAATATTTAGAATCGTGAACGAGTTACAAGAGTTGAAAAACGTTTCGCCAGTTCTAACGAGCATTTCGAACAGTCAATACCACATTCAAGAATCTTTATATATTGAACATATCTAAATGCACAGTGTGAAATATAGAAAGTCACTGAATAGATTTTGGACACAAGTTTTCAGCTAAGCTGTTTTTTGCTGGATGTCTAGCGCTTTTAGATGTGGACATTCTGTTTTATAATAAATACTCAGTGCTCTATCCACAATATTTATGCATTGCGGTAGTATAGAGCTTTTGCCGTGATGTCACATAACAGGGTTGTCGAGTGTTGTCTATTAGTTAGGGGTTAAACGGTAGTATCAGGAATTGTTTTCAATATTCATATTTTGCACCTTAGAGATTAAAATTCTTCCAATTATCGAATGAAAATAATTTTAGAATTCGTATTGATAATTTATAAATTTTTCTTATTTTTTATAACGAGTTTAATGCCGGTTTTATTTAAGTATCGCGCAATTACCATAGACGAATTATGCCAGATTTTCGTATTAAAAAAAACTGCTATTAGAAATCATTGAGTGGATGTATAAATAAGTAGAAAATGACAATCTGAGAAGAGTTTTCTTTTATTCAGTTATATCGCGGTTTAAATTTCATAATTTTTTGTTTTCTATCGACCATGGTCCATAGTTTCTCCTTAGTTAAGATAGATAACTCTGTATTGATCAGGTATTTGACGTCACGGGATTTCGTTCAACTGTCGTTTTTAATACGAAGTATGGACATACATGTTAAGATTTCATAACTTCAGTTACAATTAGGAGTTGACTACTTTGGCAGTCATGTGGTTACCAGAACAGCATAGTGTAGTTTGTTGCATTGTTACAAGTTGATAATAAATGGAAACCGTCGATCTGTAGCGTTCAGCGGCATTTTCAACTCAATCGTTTTCTTACTTGAATTCCTATTCTCTAATGTGACAGATTCTCGCATTGTGACCACAATGCAAGAGTTCGTCCCAGGACAGCATAGAAAAGATTACTTTTATTTTCGGACAAACGAAGTGAGGGAGAAAATAATGTGAGGCGATTCTAACGTGTTCCCAAAATCTATATTTTAGAGCAGAAATAAGAAAAATAAGGTTTACCCCTGTAAACCCCAGTTTTACTACATGAAAGTTGGGTTCAAGGGGGTCAAAATTATATAGGCGTGTTTTATGCGTAATTGAAAGAATACACTATGCTAGAGCGGATGTGTAAATGTAATTGTAATGCATGGCAATTTGCTCACGCCTATATAATTTTGACCCCATTTAACCCAACTTTTATATAGTAAAACTGGGGATTTCAGGGGTAAACGTTATTTGTCTTATTTCTGGTCAAAACATAGATTGTGGGTACTCGATAGAACCGCCTTGTTGAGGCGGTTCTATCGAGTTCCCGCAGTCTATGTTTTGAGCAAAAATAAGGAAAAATGTCAGATATTTTTACTTGGAAATTTTCGTTTTTGGATATACATTTGTATGGGCGATTTTTCATAATGGGATCGTAGTTTGAGCCTCTGATGGTTATTCCCTGCACCAGGTCACGCAACATGATAATATGAATAACCTGATACAAAATATTGGTCTATAAAATAAAGGTATATTATGTGTACTCATTGAAATCGCCTCAGCGAGGAGTTTTTAATGAGTAAACACAACGCACATTTTGAAAATAACATCACGAAAACATGCCTATATAATTTTGACCCCCTTGAACCCCACTTTTATATACTAAAACTTGGTTGGCAGGGGTAAACCTTATTTTTCTTATTTCTGCTCTAAATATTGATTGTGGGTGGTCGATAGAACCGCTTCATCGAGGCGGTTCTAACGAGTATCCGCAATCTATATTTTGAGCAGAAATAAGAAAAATATCACAATTTTTTTCATCTTAAAGTTTTCGTTTTTTTCGGCGGTAAAGTTTTCAATGTTTTTGTTTAGGCGTGTTTTCGTAATAGAAAATTAGATGGTCAATTTTTTTCCACACGTTTCGGCCCACGTTTCTTATATATAGCATTGACAACAATTTCCTAGAGATTCGAAAACAGGTTGAACTCGGGTATTGTAAGTGAGTAATTTCTTGCACACCAGATAAGGAAATCCGTGGTGTTTGCATGGGATAGAATATCAGAATCTGATATGGGGTTCTGTTGTAGATGGGCGTTTCCAACCCTCGGAATGACCTTGCTGAGCGGAACCTCGGCTATCTACGACAGAACCCAATTTTACATTCTCTTTCTTGCACAACACCTCCCAAACATTCCCTTTTTATTTTGTAGCAAATAGCAGAACTACAGACAATATTTCTTTTCTTCTTTTTAAGATTTCATACAAAAGCCCTGTATTCAGTGTCCTTTAACAATAAATGAGTCAAATAATTATCATTCTTATTGAATTTTTATTTCATTTTTGCCGGTTAGTTTTGACAGCTCGCACATGTATATCGTTTGCAAAATAAAAGTAGTGCGGAAGTAGTTCCGGCAGTTGAATAGAATTGAAGCGCACTTATGTTAGTTGCCTGGGTCGGAACACCAGGGTAAGAACATAAATTTCTATCCCAGGGTAAAATCACGGATTTCCTTGTCTGGTGTGCAAGAAATTCTGTTCTTACCAATTGTTCTCACACAAGCAAACATGATAAGTGTAGTGCGCGAAATATAGACAGCACTTATAGAAAAGCGTACAGGAAGTCCCGAAAGTTGTCTCCCTTTGAAATATGGCGGAAACATCTGCCAGGTGTTCTTCTTTAACAGAAACAGAGTAAAATGTATTCCCTTTACACTACATTGTTCTTGATATAAATGGGGATAACAAGGATGATCACCAAACATATTTTCTGACATGATATTTTTTTTGTTTTTAGTTCTATGTGGCTCTCTTTATCCGGACAATCCTAATCCAACCATTCCGGAACCCCCGAAATATATCTCAGAAGAATTCCCATGCCCGCCATCCGATATTCAGCCAGTATACTATGCGTTGGAAGGAACAAGAGATGTGGTTGTGGATTGGACGGATCCGCAAGCAAGTGACAAAGACGGGACCATAGTCCGGTAATTGACTCATCTTTTACTGAATGGAATCTTCAGCATTCTGTCGGAGATAAGATTGAATAGAAGGTATTCAGGTGTTGTCAATATATGTCAAATTCGCTGAGTCCACCAGAGAATTCGAGAGAGTGCCTTCCGCGTGCTTTCTGTATTAAAGCCGACCAAATGGCCATATAAGGCACAGCTTTGTGTTACAGTTAAATAGAAGTGACGGCAATGATCAGGAATCGATACAATTAACCCACTGCTCCCATAAGGGACACCAAAGGGAAAGAAACACAAATTCGAAACAACAGACCCTAAACGAAACATCAACAGCGGAAAGCCAAAAGGACAGTTACTTTTCCACAAAATGGCCAATTGGCTATCCAAAATAAAATGATATAAGCGACAAAAACACCCAAAGGCAAACTATAGCAAAAATAAACCGCGACAGAAGAACCGCCTTGGAACGGTCAGCGGAAACGAATTCCACTTGGGGGAAGGAGGGGGTGGGATGGAGGCTTAAATCGATTTTACGTGGCCACAACCCTCGCCCTTACTTCCGTTGCGGATAAGACAAATGATTTGTTCAGTCCTCATGTACGCCTCCTAACTCAGTGGGGTATCAGGCAATCGAGCCACTTGGTTTACCTTTTTGTTAATAGAACATCTTGAAGGCAAGTACAAACGACAGCTCCGCCTAGGCAATCTTATCTGCGATTGCTATATGTATTGTATAGTAGGAACCCATTTTGAAATTTGGGTATCTGGTTGAATCATCTGTATATGGCTTAAAGTTTAGCAAGCGCTGAAGACCATGTAATCATGTGGACAAGTCCGTGAAATGAAAACCCCCTAAACCTCCCTTTATATAGAGAAAACTGTGGTTTATGGGGGTATATATTTCTTATTTCTGCTCCAAGACATAGGTTGTGGGTACTCGTTAGAACCGCCTCAATGAGGCGGTTCTAACGAGCACCCACAATATACGTTTTCGGTATTAATAAGAAAAATATTACGGATTTTCATCAGAAAACTAGCCATTTTAAAGATTTGAAAAATGCACTAAGTCGCACGTGTGTGTTATCATAACGTTCGACGACACGACTGGGACCGCAGCTGGTCAGGGCTTCAAGTTAGCCGTCTTGGGGTTTTCAGTACAAAATGGTTTAAATAATAAATACAACTTAACAATAAACACTTTGAACTTTTTTTCCTTCGGCATTCACGAGAACTTGCTGAAATATTATCAGTATCCGCAGGCAGTTGGCAGTCCATAATATCTGTTTAGAAGGGATGGTTTACCGAATGAAAATTATGAAGGCAAAACAATTTCCGTTGCATCTTATTTACCCTAAATGCTAGAGACAGTTCGTTGTTTTGCAGTTTGACGATAAAAATATATCTTTTATTCTTTCTGTTTTGCAAGTACAGTTGACTCTCGTTATCCCAAACTCTGATTTCTCAAACTACTGCTTAAAGCAAACTAAATTTTATGCACTGCTAATTTTGTCTTGCTATGTATTCCTTAGATTTCAAGTCCTTTTGTCTCAAGCTAATGTTATCTCAAACCAAATATTCCAGTCCCTTTGGGTTTGAGATAATGAGAGTCAACTGCATGTACGAATATGTCTTAATGCTTCCATCTACAGAATCTTGTAAGTATCACACTCACATAAGAACCCTTGTTCCTCGATAAATATGTCTAAAATGTCTTTAGATGTATATCCGCCGTAGCATGGATTACCAACTTTATACTGAGAGCAAGAACAAGGCCGAAATTCTCAACAGCCAATTCCAGTTGGTTTTCACACCAAAAACACCCTTGGCACATAGCAGTCTCGCTCAGATGGCAGTTCAGGACTTGGTTGATGCAGGTAACCTTGCCACCCTGACACAGTTGGAGGTCACGAGTTTGAATCTTTAAAATTTTTGTCCGTTCTATATCTCCTTCACCTCTGGAAGGATTTTCATTAAACTTTTGTCAAATATCCCCCTCAGTGAGCTGATGTGCAGAACCCATAAATAACCCATGCGTCAAGGTCACAGTTGAAGGTCAGGAGTTTGATTTTTTTAATTTTGTGTCCGTTCCAGATCTCCTTTAACCCTGAAGGATTTTCATTAAACTTTGATCAAATATCCTGTATTAAGCTGATATACAGAACCGATAAATAAATCATGCCGACTCAAGGTCAAGGCCACATTTGAAGGTCACGAGTTTGAATCTTTGAATTTTGTGTCCGTTCACTATCCCCTTACCCCTGGAAGGATTTCAGTAAACTTTGGTCAAATATACCCTCAGTGATCTGATGTATAGAATCCATAAATAAACCACACGGACGCAAGGTCAAGGTCACTGTTGAAGGTCAAGAATTTGAATCTTTGTATTTTGTGACAATTCCATATCTCCTGTACCCCTGTAAAGATTTTCATTAAAAAGTTTGTCAATTATCTCCCTCAGTGAGCTGATGTGCAGAACCTATAAATAAACCATGCCGAATGAAGGTCCAGATCACAGGTGAAGGTAACGTGATTTAAAACTTTGAATTTTGTGTCCGTTCCATATCTCCTTTTTGTGTTCTCTTTCTTTCCCTTTGGTGTCTTGGATGGAAGGTGTGATGTAAACAACATCAAACATACAGTGCCTTGGCAAGAACTTACAGCTCATTAATAACCAACAGTCAATGCAGTGGTCAGAACTTATAGCTCAGAAATTGACAACTGGTATTAGGACTTGTAGCTCATTTAATACAGACATGCAGTGCCTTAGCTAGAACTGGCAGTTATCTTCAATTTCACGATTCAGGGTGAAAACGTACATATTAAAAATTAATAAAAAAAAACATGTATTGGTTAGAACTTACAGCTCGTAAACTAACAAACAGGATTTTGCAGATTGCATAATAGCAAACTGTCAACGTCAGGTCTGGATCTTCCAGCTCCTCAAGTAACAAAGATGCATTGACATGGCCAGAACTTACAGTTTGTATATGGCACAATGGCATAGCAATGGTTAGAACTTACATCTTATTAATTAATAAACAGGTCTTGTCATGGCTAGAACTTACAGCTTGTTAATCCCCCGCAGCGAAAGTGATCGAGAATTAAAGGAATGACCTTCATCTGACCGTCCGTCTGTCCGTCCGTAACACTTTCTTGTCCTCCCCGTATCTCCTGAACCGTTTGATAGACTTTCGTTTAACTTTGGTCAAGTATCCCTTTCAGGGAGCTGGTGTGCAGAACCCATAAATAAACCATGCCGACTAAGTTCAGGGTCACAGTTGATTTGTTTTATTTGAGGTTTAACGTCCCCGTCAACACTGTAAAGGTCATTTTGGAGACGTTGCTTCCAAATTTGTGGGACATTTACCCGACAATGAGATGAAATGACATCTCAAGCCCTGTCGCCCAATGAAACCAATAGGGTTTATTAGCATGGACGGTCCGCCTCCCACCGCGGTAGCTGGACAGGCTTAGATCCTCTAAGCGGTTTACCAGTACTAGTGTGCGGGCCGGATTCAGCTCTGCGTGGAAGCATCATGCAGCCCATATATTTCTTCAAGCCCCTATGGGCGGGGGCCGTCACAGTTGGAGGTCACGAGTTTGAAACTTAGCAGTTTGTGTCTGCTGCATATCTTCTTTACCGTTGAAAGGATTTTCATTGAACTTCGGTCAAGAATCTCCCTCAGTGAGCTGATGTGCAGAACCAATAATTAAACCATGCCAACTCAAGATCAAGGTCACAGTTGAAGGTCACGTGTTTGAAACTTTGAATCTTGTGTCCGTTCCATATCTCCTTTACCTCTGGAAGGATTTTTTTAAACTGTCAAATAGTCCCCTTAGTGAGCTGATATGCAGAACCCATAAGGAAACCATGCCGACTCAAGGTCAAGGTCACAGTTGAAGGTCACGAGTTTGAAACTTTGGTTTACCTTTTGTCAAATTCCCCCTCAGTGAGCAGATGTGCAGATCCCATAAACAAACCATGCCAAATCATGGTCAAGGTCACAGGTGAAGTCACAAGGTCAAGCATTGTTATTAAAGTGCGGCGGGGGATTTGGCTGTCCCGCAGATTGCATTCTTTTTATGGTGACTTAGTATATAAATTCAGAAAAATATATAACCGCAATGACTTCAGCACCCAATTTCGTAAAATCATTCTTCGATATAAAAAGATTGGGTACAACATGGATATTATACGACGGACTGCATGCATGGTAGTTAACCCAATCACGGTTGGCAACTTTGCGTCCCTCTTTAATTGCACGCCGGTGGGTCAGGCCTCAGTTCTATGACGGCTCCAACGTATAGGCTTATTGAGAATTAGAGAGATAATGCTGGTTGGTGCCTGATGCTCTGTCTCTGGTCGGGCTCATCGGAGTCTAACTGTTGGTTTTCTTTTGCTCCAGCATTTCAGTGGTTTCTTGCTGTCGAGTCCTCACCGTTGTCTCACCTCTGTGGTTCTTTGATTTTTGTGTTCACGGAGATGTTGCACTGATGAGTTAGGAGGCCTTCATGCGGACTGAACAAATTATTTGTCTAAATCGCGACAGAAGTAAGGGCGAGGATTGTGGCCACGTAAAATCTATTTAAGCCCCCCAGTGGAAATCTTCCACTGACCGTTCCAAGGCGGCTCTTCTGTGGCGATTTATTTATGTTGTTGTTTGTTACTTACTGTGTGTATCACTTGTGTCTTTTAATTTTGGATGGCCATATGACCATTTTGTGGGAAAGTAACTGTCCTTATGGCCTTCCTTTGTTTAGGTTTCCATTATTGTCTGGTCGCTTAATGTTTGTATTTCTTTCCCTTTGGTGTCTTTTATGGGTGGAGTAAGTTAATTGTATCAATTCCTGATCTTTGTTTTATTTCTACTTTGTTAATTTTCAAACATTCAGTTTCATAATTAGAACTGACAGATAATGAAATAAACGGCCAGTGCCGTTGCTACAACTCACTGCTCATTTAATAACAGGTAGACATTGCCATGGCTAGAACGTACATCTCATTAAAGTAAAAAACTGATTATTTTGTGGCTACAACTTACAATTCACAATATCAAGGCTAGAACTTACAGCACATTAATAACCAACAGACAATGCAGTGGTCAGGCCTAATTTATATGTTTGATTTGACGTTTAATGTCCCCGTCAATATTGTTTAGGTCATTTTGGAGACTTGCTTCCAATTTTGGGACTTTTACCCGGCATTGCATTGGGTTTCCATGGCAGGCTTAGAACCTCAAAGCGATTTACCAGTACTCGCGTGCGGTCGTTGTAAACTCTGCGTGGAAGCATCATGCAGTCCAATTTATTTCTTCAAGCCCGATGGGCGTGGGCCAGGCCAGAACTAATAGTTAAGTAAATGACAAACAGGCACTGCCGTGCTTAGAGCTTGTAGCTCATTTAATACCAGACATGCAATGACATAGCTACAACTGACAGCTCATTGTATATCAAACAGTCAATACCAGTGTAACTTAGTTATTTTAGAAATAAATAACGCGAAGCTTGTTAAATAACAAACCAACTGTGGCGTTCTCATTGGATAACATATAGTCGATGCCGTGTGTATACCTTCAAGCTTGTCCGTAAATAACAAGCGGGAAATTCAATTAAAAGAATCGTACAGCTTGTTAACCCTTCTCCTGCTGAATATTCAATTAAGCCACACCCGTTTCTGACTTTGAACCAATCAGATTATTTGATGTAATTTATTCTTACAAAATCATAAACTGTATGTCAAACAGTGTAGATCCTGATCAGATGGCTTCTTGAAGCCATCTGATCTGGATCTGCACTGTTTCCAAAGATAGGTGTTGTCGTGAACAGCATGATAAGAGTTAAATAGTAAACGGACAAAGCAATGGTTACACTGACAATTGACAAAGAAAAGATCAGGTCATACGTAGAAGCTTCAGCTAAATTAATAAAGAAGAGACAATGCAAGGCCTGAAATATGTCATTGAATAACAAACATGCAAATTCGTGGAAAGAACTTAGAACCGTTAAATAATAAACGGGAAAGACTCATGTGGCTTAGTGGATAAGCGCGCTGCCTCTTAATTATTAGGTCTCTCAGCGCTGTGGTTCGAGTCTGGCTATGGTCACATGTAAGAAACAAAGTTTTGCAACGAAAGGCCAGGTGGTTTTCTCCGGGTACTCCTGTTTTCGCCCACCTGATTAATAATTGGCTCGAAATAAGCAAAGTAATTTTGAAGGGACCTGAAACAAAAACTTAAAAACAGCAAACAGATCGATATCATGACTAGAACTTACACCTTGTGAAATATAGGATAGAATGATCAGGAATCGATACAATTAACAGCTCCCATCAGAGACACAAAAGGGAAAGAAACACAAACATGAAACAACTAGACCCTAATGGAAACACTAATAGCAGAAAGCCAAAAGAACAGTTACTTTCCCACAAAATGGCCAATTGGGTATCCAAAACAAAATAATATAAGCGATACACACACTAAAAGAAAAACATAAAAATAAACCGCGACAGAAGAACCGCCGTGGAACGGCCAGTGAAACGAATTCCACTGGGGGTAGGGGGTGGGTGGGGTGGCTTTAATAGATTTTACTTGGCCACAGTCCTCGCAGCTACTTCCGTCGCGATTAAGACAAATAATTTGTTCAGTCCACGTCCAGGCCTCCTAACGACTCCGTGAACACAAACATCAAACAGCCACACAGATGAAACAACGGTGATGACTCGACAGCAAGAAACCACTGAAGTGCTGGAGCAAAAGAAAACCAACAGTTAGGCACCGATGGGCCCAACCAGAGACAGAGCAGTAGGCACCAACCAACATTACATAAAATAAGATTCTCTCTAATTCTCATTAAGTCTTTACGCTGGAGCCGCCATATATTCTGAGGCCAGACCCACCGGCGTGCAATTAAAGAGAAGCAAAGTTGTCAACTGTGATTGGATTAACTACCATGCATGCAATCTGTCGAATAACATATATGTTGTATCCAATCTTATTTATATCGAAGAATGATTTTACGAAATTGGGTGCTGAAGTCGTTGCAATTATATATTTTTTTCTGAATTTATATACTAATGCACCATAAAATTCGGGTTCCGATGGACCTTGTTGCAGAAGAGATTTAAGTCCAATATTGAATTTTGCAAATCAAATGACGTCTATACAATTTTGAAAAGGCTTTGCGTAGTTTATGATGCCGATAACCCTGATAAAGAAGTTTAGCAGTTAACAATTTATTACGAGTGTTGAAGTCAGTTACATGACTAGACACTCTGGCAAATAGAAATAATTGCGAAACATAAACGCCACAGGATGCAGCACGAGGAACATAACCGTCCAAGAAAAGAATCTCAAAATAAAAATCATCGCGTTATCATAATTTTTGCAAGAAACAAATCCATCTATATACAATAAAAAAGATGTTAATCCAAAACAGGGTCTCGGAATCAGAAGAATTTGCTTTATTTAACTGAAGTTCTGGAGGGTAAATTTGACTGATCAAACCATCGAAATAGGTATTGTCAATAATTAATAAATCATCAAAATATCTAGAAGTCTAGCTTAAGACTTCAATATTCAGCGGAAAGAGACATAATGAAGTCTCTTTCATATCGAAACAAGAATAGATTAGCCACTAGGGGTGCGCAATTTTTACCCATTGAATACCCACAACTTGTATAAATAACTTAGTACCAAATCTTATGTAAGTACATGTATTGTTAAATAGAAAAGCGAAATAATGGCGGCCAACATTGTGTCAGAAATGACAAATATTAGGTGAATATTGTAACATCTTTTTAATTTAAATATAGATTGTGTGTGCTCGTTAGAACCGCCTTAATGAAGCGGCTCTTACGAGTACCCACAAGTTAGGTTTTTGATAAAAAATAAGGCAAATAATGTATATCGCTTAAAACCCACTTTTCACGGTATAAATTGTGGTTTAGAGGGGTCTTATCGGGATGAAAACAAACAGGCATTTCAAGGCCTGGAATTACAAGCGGACACATCATGACAAGCACTCAGATATTGATCAGTAACAAACATACCAATTCAAATGCAATAACTTTCTACTCGAAACATAACAAACAGACCAACGTCATAGCCTAAACTTTAAGCTCGATGTATAAGAAAGTGCCAACATCGTGGGTAGAACATTGAGATCGACGGATATCACATTACGATAACACGTAAGGCATAGTGCATTTCTCACATCTCCAAAATGGCTACTTTTCTGATGAAAATCCTTGATATTTTTCCTATAAATGATCAAAACATAGGTTGTGTGTGCTCGTTAGAACCGCCTCAATGAGGCGGTTCTAACGAGTACCCACAACCTATGTCTTGGAACAGAAATAAGAAAAATAATGTTTACCCCCGTAAACCCCAGTTTTCTCTATATTAAGTGGGGTTTAGGGGGGTCTTCATTTCACGGACTTGTTCACGTGATGAAAAAAGGCCTGGAATCACGAACAGCAATGTGACGACTAGAGCCAACAGATCGGTAAATACATATCAGACATTGCCGTGGCAAGAGCTTATTCACCTTGATGACTAGATATTACATGTCGTAAAATAGATTACAGTATATGAGCGAGTCACGGTTAGAACTTAGAGGTCGTTTACTTACTACCAGACAATGCCACAGTTAGAACATACAAATCGATAAAAAACAAACTGGCGATGCCAAGTCTAAAACTTACAGATCACTTAATTTAGCCCTTATCTTGCTGAATATTCATTTAAGCCACACCCATTTCTGTCTATAAACCAATCACACTACTTAATGTAATTTATTTATTGCTACAAATCCATAAATTGAATGCCAAACAGTGTAGATCCTGATCAAATGGCTTCTTCAGAAGCCATTTGATCTAGATCTACACTGTTTGCAAAGATAGGGGTTGTCGTGAACAGCAAGATAAGGGTTAGCTTTGTAAGTATTAAGAGTTTTTAGCTTACCTGAGCACTCATGGTGAGGTTTGTGATCAGTCAATGTCCGTCGAGCGTCGTGCGTTTTCAACAATTTGCCAACTCCGTCTAAACCCTTGGGCCAATTTATTCAAACTTTACACGGATATTGCCAGAAATCGTTCCGCTCCGATGAACAAGTTGGCCACCAGAACTAAAAATAGAAAAATATTTAAATGCTAACTCCTCCTGTACCCTTGGACCAATTTCATTCCAGCTTCACAGGAGTATTGGTTAGGTAACCCTCTACCAAATTAGATAAAACTGTTCCGCTCCAATTGGTAAAATGGCCACCAGAACTTAAAATAGAAAAGCATCGTAAATTTGCTTCAACTGCATACTCCTCCTAAACCCATTAGCCAATTTGATTCTCGCATCACAGGAATGTTACCTAGGTGACTCGCTACCAAAATAGCTAAAATCGTGCTTTGATGAAGAAGATGGCTGCCTGAGCTAAAATTAAAATAATATCATCACGTGAACAGGTCCGTGAAATAAAGACCCCCTAAACCCCACTTTATATAGAGAAAACTGGGGTTTACGGGGGTAAATATTATTTTCCTTATTTCTGCTCCAAGACATAGGTTGTGGGTACTCGTTAGAACCGCCTCAATGAGGCGGTTCTAACGAGCACCCAAAACCTATGTTTGGAGTATAAATAAGAAAAATATCACAAATTTTCTTCAGAAAAATGGCCTTTTTTGAGGTTTGAAAAATATACTATATCACACGGATGTGTTATCGTAATGTAAAAAAGCGTAAATTTGCTTCAAACGCAAACTTCTCCCAAGCCCTTTGGCCTATTAGATTCAAACTTCACAAGACTCTAACCAAGATTGATCAAATTAAAGCCATTGGGCTAAAAATGGCCCCATTTCGGGTTCACTCGTTTTGTAAAGGGAAAACATTTTAATCGCTTCTTGTTCAAAACCAGAAGGCTCAGGTTTTTGATATTTGGTACGCAGTTTCATCTGGTGGACCTCTGCCAGTCTTGTTCAACTTATAGCCCTGGGGCTAATATGACCCCATCCAGGGGCCGTCTTATTTTACATAGACTTATTTACATAGGGAATATCTTGCCGGCCTTGGTAGCCAAATCGGATGCGCGTCTGACTGGTGATGAGGATGACGCGGGTTCCCTTCCGGGGTCGGCCGCATTCATTCGTGGAGATTTATCATGAAATCTTTTCTACGGTCATTCTCTCTCTCCGCTGATTCAAGAAGCCTTTTGGGCAGTTGTCAGTTTCTGGCGAAAGAATGTGCATTGCACTGGTTAACCACTTACGTATAAGCCTGCCCATGAAAGTGTGGATAGGTAAACTGACTGGCTCAAAAATGACTGGTCCATTAAACTGCAATACAAAACAAACATAGGGAATATCTTAAAACATCTTCTTTACTGAATCCAGAAGGCCCAGGTCTTTGACATTAATGTGTAGGTTGTTCCATATAGTGGACCTCAGCCACCTACGCCGGTGAGAATTTCACTTATGAAATTTCTCTTTTTCAATGCTTCACTGAAAAAGAGAAATTTCATAAAATTTCTCTTTTTTCAATGCTTCACTGAAAAAGAGAAATTTTATGAAATTTCTCTTTTTCAGTGAAGCATTGGTGACATTTTCTCTTTTTCAATGCTTCACTGAAAAAGAGAAATTTTATGATATTTCTCTTTTTCAGTGAAGCATTGGTGACGTTTCCAAGAAAAGGTGAACGTTTTTGGGGTACAGTTGACGGCTATACACATCATGTTCGGTATGAGGCCATAGACGACCATGGACTGTCTGCTTATTGTTTCTTTCAATTTATTGTGAAAGGTAGGCCTTATATTTGTATGATTGCTAGCCGAATAAAAAACGAAAATAAAGGAAAGATGAACATGAAAAGAAATCTGGAAAACGTTGCATGACGTATGATTCATCACACATACATCACGCAAACACTCCAATATTATTTTTACCCCCTTTGACCCAACTTTTGTACAGTAAAACTTGGGTTTACATAGGTAGACCTTATTCTTATTTCTGCTCTAAAATATCGATTGTGGGTATTCGTTAGAACCGCCTCGATTAGGCGGTTCTAACGAGTACCCACGATCTATATTTTGAGCATTAATAAGAAAAATATTGCACTTTTTCAGCTTAAAATTGTCCTTTTTCGGCAGTAAATTTACAATGTATTTGTATAGATGTGTTTTCGTAATGCATGTACTTGCTAATGGAATGAACCATTACGATAACATACCCGTATGGCATAGTGCATTTTTTTAACATCTCCAAAATGGTTACTTTTCTGATGAAATTCTGTGATGACTACAAACATGGGTTGTGGTTGCTCGTTAGAACCGCCTCATTGAGGCGGTTCTAACGAGTACCCACAACCTTTGTCTTGGAGTAAAAATAAGAAAAATAATGGGTACCCCCTTAAACCCCAGTTTTCTCTATATAAAGTGAGGTTTAGGGGGTGTTCATTTCACGGACTTGTTCATGTGATGAACGCTCAGCAAAACATCACGAAATCATGCCTATATACTCTTGACCCCCTCGAACCCCACTTTTATATAGTAAAACTTGGGTTTAGAGGGATAAATGTTATTTTTCTTATTTCTGCCCAAAATATAGATTGTGAATACTCGTTAGAACCGCCTCGTCGAGGCGGTTCTAACGAGTATTCACAATCTATATTTTGAGCAGAAATAAGAAAAATATCACAATTTTTCATCTAAAAACTTAGTTTTTTTTAGCGGTAAAATTGCCAATGTATTTGTATAGGCATGTTTTCGTAATGGAAAAAGTAAAAATCACTTTCAAGGGTAAAAAAAGCATAAGGTGAATAACACATCATCACGAGAACACGCCCATTACGCAAACACGCCTGTACAAACACATTGCCACCTTTATCGCCGAAAAAATGAAAATTTTGTAATGAAAAAATTGTGATATTTTTCTTATTTGTGCTCTAAAATATAGATTGTGGGTACTCGTTAGAACCGCCTCATCAAGGCGGTTCTAACGAGTACCCACAATCTATATTTTAGAGCACAAATAAGAAAAATAAGGTATTCCCACGGAAACCCCATTTTTACTATATAAAACTGGGGTTCTAGGGGGTCAAAATTATATAGGCGTGTTTTCGTGATGTAAATAATGTTGACCCGGCTGAAACCTGTCATATAGCAAAAAATGGGGCTTACAGGGGGTATTTTTTTATTTCTGCTCAAAACATTGATTGTGGGTACTCGTTAGAACCGCCCCGTCCAGCACAATCTATGTTATGAGCAAAAATATAAAAAAAATTCAGAATTTTTTATTATTAATTTTCATTTTTTTTTGGTGTTAAAACTTTCAATGTATTTGTATAGGCGTGTTTTCGTAATCTAAAGCACGCAAGCGAAAAAGGGTCTCTAGCATTTGTGCCTAGCCAATAACATTACGTGAACATGTCCGTGAAATGAACACCCACCTAAACCCCAATTTATATAGGGAAAACTGGGGTTTACTGGGGAATACATTTTTTTCTTATTTGTGCTCAATGCCATAGGTTGTGGGTACTCGTTAGAATCGTTAGAACCGCCTCAATGAGGCGGTTCTAACATTGAGGCGGTTCTAACGAGTACCCCCAACATATGTTTGAAGTAAAAATAACAAAAATATAGCATATTTTCATCAGAAACGTAGCCATTTTGGAGATGTGAAAAAATGCACTATGTCGCACGGGTGTGTTACTGTAATGCAAATTCAGATCAGCCTTTGAGTCCTTTTAATCTGACCAGAGTCTTCACTGTGCACTAGATCTAAAGCTTATTCATTAATGTTCAAAGTACTAATAAAAACATGCCTATTTAAATATATTGAAAATTCTACCATCAAAAACTGAAAATTTTCTGAAAAGTCCTATTATTTTCATAATTTTTGCTCTAAACATAGTTTAAGGGTATTCGTTAGAACAGCCTCGGCGAGGGGGTTCTTACAAGTAACCACAAAACATTTCGAAAACATGACTCTACAAATACATTGTAAACCATACCGCCGAAAAAAACGCAAATTTTAAGATGAAATATTGTGATAATTTTTCTTATTTCTGCTCACAATTTTAGAACAGAAATTTAAAAAATAAGGTATACCCCTATAAACCCCAGTTTTACAATATGAAAGTGGGGTTCAAGGGGGGCAAAATCATATAGGTATGTTTTCGTGGTGTCTATATTTTTACCAGAAATAAGAAAAATAATGTACACCCCTGCAAACCCCAGTTTTACTGTATAAAATTCGGTTTAATGTCTCAACGAGGCGGTTCTGATAAGAACACTCAGCATACCTTTATATTATAAAAACGTTATGCCTCCTGACATAACGCAATGCTTATCTCTCGTTGGATCGAACTTACAACCCTGTCTCGAATAAATGGGCTATGGTTCAAAAGGTGTTCGAACCATTGAAGTTACATTGTAAATGTTCTAAAAGCTATCTCCACTGAATATGTACCATCACGAGAAAAGGCCGTGAAATGAAGACCCCCTATACCCCACTTTATACAGGGAAAAGCTGGGGTTTACGGGGATATACCGTATTTTTCTAATTTTTGATCCAAGACATAGGATGTGGGTACCCGTTAGAACCGCCTCAATGAGGCGAGGCGGTTCTAACGAGCGCCCACAACCTATTTTTGCAGTATTTATAAGAAAAATAGCACGGATTTTCATCGGAAAAATAGCCATTTTGGAGATGTGAAAAATGCACTATGTCACACGGGTGTGTTATCGTAATGAAAAAGAGAGGATCTGACATTATTGATTTCATTAAACATTACGATAACACACCCGTGCGACAAAGTGCATTTTTCACATCTCCAAAATGGCTACTTTTCTGATGAAAATCCGTGATATTTTTCTTATAAATACTGCAAACATAGGTCGTGGGTGCTCGTTAGAACCGCCTCATTGAGGCGGTTCTAACGAGTACCCACAACCTATGTCTTGGAGTAAAAAATAAGAAAAATAATGTATACCCCCGTAAACCCAAGTTTTCTCTATATAAAGTCGGGTATAGGGGGTCTTCATTTCACGGACTAGTTTACGTGATGCGAGTTGAGGAAAAGAGATAAAATACGAGGCTTCACCTAGCATTTAATGCCTCTTCTTCAATGAGTCATTATGCATGCATGCCTATTGAAATATATTTTACCACCAAACATGAAAATTTTCAGATAAAAATTCCGATATTTGTTCATATTTCTGCTCAATACATAGTCTGTGGGAATTCGTTAGAACTGCCTCGGTGAGGCGGTTCTAACTCCTACCCATAGTCTATGTTTTTTAGCAAAAATATGAAAAACAATGTTTACACTCTGAAAACCGCAGTTAAGGTTTAAGGGGCCAAAATTATATAGGCGTTTTTCTGTTATGGTAAATGAATTGAATTTAATACTACATTAGCACGAATGCTAAATTCTATTTATCATATGACATTTAAAACGCAATTTTATTAACGATTTGTGTCCAAACAATGTCAACATAATGCCATTAGCAAACACGACGTCGTTAATTGCGCCTTACGTGTAACGTTACGGGGTGTATCTAACTAATTCGCATGTTAAAATTTACTAGTGGGTTATCGAATTTAATACATGGGCTTATTACATTCTCAGACGCGACGTCATATGATATATTCACTTTAAATATCTAATACATAAATGCAGGAACTCAGTCGTGTGGTCATTTCGTATCAAATTTATGAAATGAGCCTCCAGTGAGTTCTATTTAATACGATAACACACTCGTGCGACATAGTGCATTATTTTCACATCTGCAAAACGGCTTCTTTTTCGAAGAAAATTTGTGATATTTTTCTTATGCATACTGCAAACATAGGTTGTGGGTGCTCGTTAGAACCGCCTCATTGAGCCGGTTCTAAGTAGTAACCACAACCTAAGTCCTGGAGCAGAAATAAGAAAAGTAATATATACCCCCGTAAACCCCATTTAGCGGGATGTTCATTTCAGGAACCGACTTGTTCACGTGATGTGATAATAAAACAAGTTTAATCGGATTTTATTGTCGAGAAGCTAAAATGAATTTCAATAGCAAACAATGGTTGACTTTGCTTGATTTGAGGTTTAACGTCCCCGTCAACACTGTAAAGGTCATTTTGGAGACGTTGCTTCCAATGTTGTGGGTCTTTTACCCGACATTAAGATGAAAAGACATCTCAAGCCTTGTCGCCCAATGCCACCAATAGGGTTTATAAGCATGGACTCACATCGCATTGCCTGGGCAGGCTAAGATCCTCTAAACTGTTTACCAGTACTCGTGTGCAGTCGTTTCTGCTCTGCGTGGAAGCATCATGCAGCCCATCTATTTCTTCAAGCTCCGATGGGCGGGGCTAAAACAATGGTTGTCACGGACGGCGTCAAGTAAGTCATGTGCAAATACGTATGGTAGTCGCAGATAAGATTGACTAGGCGGAGCTATCGTTTGTACCTGCCTTAGGAATATTCCATTAACAAAAAGGTAAACCAAGTCACCCGATTGTGTGAATTCAACTGTAACACAAGCATAGCTGTGGCGTAAATGACCGTTTCGTCCGCTTGTAGAAAGCATGCGAAAGGCACTCTACCGAATCTTCTGGTGGACTCAGCTAATTTGACATATATTGACAACAGCTGAATAGCTCCGCCTAGTCAATTTTATCTGCGGCTACTATAGTTTATCAACGACCTTTGAGAGTTCATAGTTTAAGCGTGACAAAACCATTCCATGTTTTAGGGGAAGCAGGTTTCGGATATCGTTTTCAATATATATATTTTAAAAATATAAATAAGTTTTTGACAACGGCATAATGTAGAAGTCGTTGCCAGGTGGTTAATGTGATGCACTACGAATCTTACAAAATCTATATCGCCCAACGTAAAATCCCATCTAAAGGCGATTTACCTAAAACACGGACGAGTCCAAAATTAAAAGTGCAGTCAAGTCTCACTGCATTTTGAAAGACTATATACATGCGGTCACTAGATTTGAAAATAACACCAACATTTCTTTGTTTTTGTTTTTGTCAGTTCTAACATGCCCCCGTCTGTCGGGGCTGGAAAACGGTAACATAGAATGTGACCAAGGGAATATATACGGCAGCGTATGCACTTTCAACTGTGGTGAAGGGTATGAACATACTGGAGGTGGTACAACAAAATGCCAGTTAGATCGTAGCTGGAGTGAGACGGAAACAAAATGCACAAGTATGCGTTTATATATTTACTTCAGAGGGAGAACAGCACTTAACTCATAAAATGCCAATCACGACAATTATCATCTGCTTTGTCGTCTGCTGGTTACTTTAAAAGTCTTTCTTTTTTTTTTTTTTTGCAAACAGTGTGGACCCAGATCAGACTGCTCTACAGGAGCGGTCTGATCTGGGCCCACACTGTTTGCCTACATGCAAAAATATTTTTAAAAAATTTGCAAAAACTTCAGTTGACGACATAAGCAGACGACAGTTTCAGATGTAGTTTAGGGTTAACCAAGTCCATGCTATAAACACCCTCATGCAGAGGACAATAGGCATCATACTGATATATACAGATTAGTTTCTTATATTTTATCTTCAACCGCCGCATCAAGGCGTATTTATCACGCGCTCAAAATCTATTGTTATAGACATCACGTGAACGATACCATGAAATGAATACCCCTAAACCCCATTTTGTATAGAGAAAACAGGGGTTTACGGAGTATACATTATTTTTCTCATTTCTGCTCCAAGACATAGTTTGTGGGTACTCGTTAGAACTGCCTCAATGAGGCGGTTCTAACGCGCACCCACAACCTATGTTTGCAGTATAAATAAGAACAATCACGGATTTTCATGAGAAAAGAAGCCATTTGGAAATGTGAGAAAACGCATTATGTCGCACGGGTATCGTAATGGTAAACTACAGAAATACCTCACATCTTTCATGGCTTCGATATATTCGTTTCTGACCCAAGAGACGCCCACAGTGAATGATATCTGTTTACAATAAACTACAAGTTCATAATTCATTACAATAACAAACCTGTGCAATATTTTGCATTTTTACACATCTCCTAAATGGCTACTTTTCTTTGTATGAAAATCGGTGATATTTGTCTTCTTTTTACTGCGACATAGGTTGTTGGTGGTCGTTAGACGTTCTAACGAGTACCATTAACCTATGTCCTAAAGCAGAAATAAGAAAAATAATGTATACCAATGTAAACCCGGTTTTTACAACACAAAAGTTGTGTTTGAGAGGATCCGATTTATAAAGGACCGTTTTCGAGATGATCACAATAATAAGTCCATGCAATGAATACCTTCGTAAACCCCACATTATACATAGAAAAGTATGGTATACAAGGGTATATGCCGTAATATTTATTCCTGTACAATAGCACACCCATGCGACATAATGCATGTTTTTCATATCTCCAAAACGGCTACTTTTCTAATGAAAATCTGTGATAGTGTTCTTATTTGTACTGCAAACATAGGTTGTGGGTGCTCGTTAGAAGGGCCTAAGAAGTACCCACAAGCTATGTCTTGGAGTAGAAATAAGAAAAATAATGTGTACCCCTGTAAGCAACATTATATTGTATATTGTGGGTACTCGTTAAAACCGCTCACTGAAGCGGTCTGATGAGCGCCTAGTACACTCTATGTTGGTAGCGGAAATGTGAAGACACACACACGCACACACATTTGTTCTTCAGGATATTTCTAGTCATGAAAGGATCCATAATGTCGCATGGACATTTTGTCCAAAATGAAAGTCGCCCCGCGCCTGCCCGGGGGGTAGAAATATGGCGGCTGCCTTCGGGAGTGTGGCAGAGTGGTAAGACCCCACCGAAAACAGTCCCATTGCCGAGACCACCCGGTGCCTCGAAATAGGTGGCTGCCTTCAGGTTCTGTGGCAGTTGGGTAAAAGCCTCCAACATACAGAACAATCGTCCGTTCGACCGGTATTATCTTGTAATTCAATTTATTCAAATGCATCTTACCAAATTTTTTACAATTCACTACGCGAGATCTATCCTTTTAAACCTTTCCTATCTCATGTTACTACCACGCTACATTTGTATGTGTATCATCATTGCTGGTGGGTCGCGCACCACAAAGAAGAAACCTCATCTGTATATGTTTGTACTGTGTATGTGTCACCTTTTCATGCTCCTTCACTCTGCACATCAATGAAAGATGCATTTTGTATACGTTATTAGATAAGTAACTTGTCATTTCATGTTACCCCAAAGTTATTTTATGTTACATCAATGTTAACAGAATTGGATACTTATCACGAAGTTCTGAAGTGTTCGTCATCATCTAACACAGCTTTATTCTATATTAGTTTATAAAATCCTTTGTTCTCTCTGAAACTTATCACCTCAATAATTTCTTACCATAATCGTGGATCTCATATTTAGCAAAGGATCTCCTGTTTTCAGAGCCAAGCTTTTATTTAAGCAAACGTTTTCGGCCTCCCTTGTCTGTAGGGAATAAAATATACAGATCACTTTCCTTCTGTAGTGAATGGGGATGAAATTCCTTGTTGAAACAGGAGCCACTTGTTTGCCGTGAGTGGCGTCTCGTATGCTGGAAGAAGGGATCCTGATGATTGAGAAAAGCCCAGGGATCTCCAGCTTTTCAACACATCATTTTGGCCCATATTTCAGATAGAAGAGGGGTTTGGGCTAGATCCGGCCTGAATCAATCGGCTCAGTCGTGCCAAGCTCTAGAATCGCACAGCTTGTCCTTATCTTCCTTCTTTCTTTTTTACGTATCTTTATGGTATTTTGTCTTATTCCTCTATCTTTGAGTGTTATTTGATGGGCGGCGGCTGATGGGTCAATCGGTGGGCTTGTACTGGGGAATTTCAGCAGAAGCTTCTGTGAGGGAGAGAATATGGGTGGGGATGGGTCCC
The DNA here is from genome assembly GCA_963580285.1 of Lucinisca nassula. Lineage (NCBI taxonomy): Eukaryota > Metazoa > Mollusca > Bivalvia > Lucinida > Lucinidae > Lucinisca > Lucinisca nassula. The sequence continues at coordinate 174,966,326 of OY757010.1, forward strand.
AACTGTTCCTCATTTTTTTCATTGAAATCTGGGTGCATAGTTGGGAGTCATAAAACAGAAGTGGAGCGGAAGGACTCTGGTCCTGTCATCGAGTATAATAGCAATGTAGCCTTGGCGTTGGAAATAGGAGATCCATTTCCATTAAAACGTCCCCTTGTAGGGCTCCAAGGAGGGTGGGGCGCATAGCTATCGAATCATAAATTATCAACATGGGATCCAACACTAGGAAAAGAGCATTTTTAGATTTATCTGACGACGACCCGGAACCGACTACTTTCAATTTTAAAGCCAACGAAAATTTCGCTAGATTTTTGGTGATTTCGAGTAAGGAAGAAAAGGCTGTTACTACCCTTTCACCGTTTGTGATCGAAAAGCAAATAGAATCTATCATTGGTACACCTAAAAACGTTAAAAAATTAAAAAATGGAACTCTTTTGATTGAAACTAACAGGAAAACGCAAACGGAAAATCTACTTAAAATCAACAAATTTTTCAACATGAATGTTTCTGTCACGGAACATAAAACTTTAAACTCTTGTAAGGGAATTATCCGTGACAGAATGTTAAAACAAGAATCTGAAGCCAGCATTATAGAATATCTTAAAGATCAAGGAGTAACGGCCTGTAAACGTTTTAAAATCAAAAAAGACGGAAATCTGATCGACACGAACACGCTTCTTCTTACATTTAGTACAACTTCCTTACCGAAATCACTAAAAATTTTCTACAGGATAATACCGGTTGACATATACGTGCCCAATCCTCTGCGATGTTTCAATTGTCAGAGGTTTGGACACCATGAAAACGATTGCACTGTCCCTGACGGATCTGTTTGTGAGAAGTGTGGTGGTACCGACCATCACACTATCAACTGCAAGAATACTCCAAAATGTGTGAACTGCGGAAAAGATCATTTATCTAAATCCAATGTCTGCGAAGTTTGGAAAACTGAAAAAGAAATCATGAAAATTAAAGTTACACAAAACGTCACCTATTTGGAAGCAAAGAAAATACAACAAAACAAACCAGAAAACACATTCGCAAAAGTTGTCCAATCCCTTGCCAGCAAACCTGAAACAAAAGAAACCTCCACTCAATTTAATGAAAAAGATTTTGAAATTAAACCCCACTCTAAAGTAATTACCCCTACTGTTAAACCAAAACCCACATCATCACAACCTACTACTTCGTCACAACCTACATCTACTCATCATTCAAGATCAGAATCTAGACAAACTTCGCAGACCAGTTCACAACCTAACGGCAAACATTCTAGCAGATCTCACTCCCGATCCACGTCAGGGACAGCGGATCAAAAAGAAAAGAACGGCAAAGAAAAGCATAAAGGATCAAACCCGAACAGTAAAGGGGCGTCGGCTGATCCAGTAAAACTGGCTAATCAGTACGGCGCCCTTGAGGACATGGAGTTGGACAATGATCCCTCCACGTTCTTAAAGCCTAATAATAAAAGATAAAGGATTAAATTCCTTGTTTTAATCTTCTCTCCATTCAACCATGGATAAGAAGTCAATAATTCAATGGAATTGTCGAGGACTGAAAGCCAATTTTAACGAACTTTTAATTTTATCTACACTTTTTTCTCCTAATGTCATTTGTCTCCAAGAAACGTTTTTGAAAACTACAGATAATATTAATTTCAAAGGTTACAGTATGTACAATCATATCACAACGGACAATCAGAAGGCATCAGGAGGTACATCAATCCTGGTAAAATCTGACGTTCCTCATAGAAAAATAAATGTAAACACTAATTTACAAGCTATTGCTGTAAACGTCACTTTATCCAAATCCATAACGATTTGTTCTGTCTACCTTCAACCACACTATAATTTTTATAAACAAGAATTAGAAAATTTAACAAATCAATTACCTAGTCCTTATATATTATTAGGAGATTTTAATAGTCACAGCAAATTATGGGGTTGCTCGGATACAAATGACAAAGGAGAAATCATAGAAAATTTTATTGCTGAAAATGATTTATGTTTATTTAACGATAAACAACCAACATATCTTCATTCTCCCACAAGAAATTATTTTGCTTTAGATCTTTCAATTTGCTCTCCAAATATTTATCTAGATTTTGATTGGTCTGTTGTGGACGATCTCCATGGGAGCGATCATTTTCCGATAGTAATTGAAGAAATTGCATCGACCCATGAGGATCGTCACCCCAGATGAAATTTGAATAAAGCAAATTGGGAAAAGTTTAATCAATTATGTGATGAAAAACTCGACCCTGAACTTTTTAAAACTGCAAGTGATATACAAGATTTTACTGATGAATTGATTGATATTGCTGAAAAATGTATTCCTAAATCCTCGACTTTTTCAAAAAGAAACAGACCTTGGTTTAATGATGAAGTTAAAACTTCAATCAATAAAAGAAAATCTGCATTACGAAAATTCAATAAACAACCAACAAAAGAAAATCTTATCCATGCCAAACATATGCGAGCTAAAGCTCGCAAAACAATAAAATCGGCCAAAAAAGCATCTTGGCAGCAATACGTCTCCAAACTGAATACCAGAACACCAACTAAGAAAATATGGGACATGATTCGAAAAATTAGTGGCAAAAACAAATCAAATAAACATGTCCATATCAAATCGAACGGAAATATATGTTCAACGGCTAAAGACATTTCCAATGCCTTGGGGGAAAATTTTCAGAAAAACTCCTCTAGCTCGAATTATTCGGAAAATTTCCAAAAAATTAAACGAGAACAAGAGAAAAAGAATTTAAATTTTTCCTCATTAAATCATGAAAAATATAATTTACCTTTCACTACTAAAGAATTATTAGATGCTCTCCATAAATCTCATGATACTGCTGTTGGTCCTGACGACATACACTATCAAATTTTAAAACATTTACCCAACAAGGCATTGGAAACATTATTAAATATTCTAAATGATATTTGGATTACTGGAAAATTCCCTGAAAACTGGAGAAAAGCTACCATTATTCCTATTCCGAAACCTAATAAAGATCATACTGAAGCCACTAATTACAGACCTATTGCTTTGACAAGTTGCTTATGTAAAACAATGGAGAGAATGATTAATGATAGGCTGGTTTGGTTCTTAGAATCAAACCAGCTTATCACTAAATTTCAAGCTGGTTTTAGAAAAAACAGGTCTACTAATGATCATTTGATTCGCTTAGAATCATTTATACGTGATGCCTTTATCAAAAAAGAACATGTCGTAGCTGTATTCTTTGACCTAGAAAAGGCCTATGATACGACTTGGAAATATGGCATCATGAAAGATTTACACAACTTAGGCCTTAAAGGTCGATTGCCACTTTTTATTCAAAATTTCTTGTCCGATCGAACATTTAATGTTCGCATAGGAAATACATTATCGGACACATTTGATCAAGAACAAGGTGTACCACAAGGTAGTATTTTATCACCAACCTTGTTCAGCATAAAAATTAATAATATAGTTAAATGTGTAAAAGACCCAGATTGTTCGCTTTTTGTTGACGATTTTGGAATTTTTTATCGTTCCAAAAATATGGAAACCATTGAATTTAAACTCCAAAGGTGTTTAAATAATATAGAAACTTGGGCAACAGAAAATGGTTTTAAATTTTCTAAAACAAAAACTCAGTGTGTTCATTTCTGCCAAATTCGAAAGTGGCATTTAGATCCAGTTTTAACAATATACGGCAGTCCAATTCCAGTCGTCACTGAAGCGAAGTTTTTGGGTCTTTTATTTGATAGCAAATTGTCTTTTATTCCTCATATCAAAGCTTTGAAAGCTAAATGTTTAAAAGCTCTTGATATTCTTAAAGTCCTGTCCAGTTCCGACTGGGGAGGAGACCGCACTGTTCTTTTAAATCTTTATAGATCTTTAATTCGTTCCAAATTGGACTATGGCTCCATAGTCTATGGATCTGCTAGGAAATCTTATTTAAAATCTTTGGATACTATACATCATCAAGGTTTACGTTTAGCATTGGGTGCCTTTCGTACTTCACCCGTGGAAAGTCTTTATGCTGAATCAAATGAACCATCGCTTTATATTAGAAGAGAGAAATTGTCTCTTCAATATATTACTAAGTTAGCCGCAAATCCACGCAATTCAGCATATGAATGTGTTTTTAACCCTAACTATGAAAGATTTTATAATATCAAACCATCTGCTATTAAACCTCTTGGCTTAAGAATCAGACCTTTAATCAAAGAGGCCAATATTAATGTCCAAAATGTTCAATCGTTCTCATTACCATCAAAAGAACCATGGACATTAAATCATCCAAAGATAATTTTAGATTTACACAAAAATAAGAAATCGGAAGTCGATTCACATATTTTTAAAAACGAATTTTTAGAAATCAAATCCAATTTTAAACATCACATTTCCATTTACACTGATGGTTCGAAACAAGATGAGAAAGTTGCTTGTTCTGTCATTAGTCCGAATTTCACTGATAGCATTAGATTACCCGATAATAGTTCTATTTTTACCGCTGAAGCGAAAGCAATCGATATTGCCCTCTATTATATTCGAGACCAATACGAAAAACATTTTATCATTTATTCAGATTCCCTTTCTGTATTGAAAGCTCTCAAAGATCAACAGCATAGAAACCCCCTGATTCAACAAATTTTGCGAAAATATCACTTCCTTTCCACCTCGAAAGAGATCATTTTTTGCTGGCTTCCCAGTCACGTTAATATCCGTGGGAATGAGTTAGCCGACTTAGAAGCTAAATCTGCCTTATCGTTAAATATAACAAATTTAAAAATCCCTTTTTCAGATTTTAAATCCAACATAAATAAGTATATTAAGAATAAATGTCAATCTATTTGGGAAAACGAAAATAACAATAAATTGAATAAAATACAACCTTACTTTAATACCAAATGCTCTTTTACGAATTACAGTAGAAAAGATCAGACAAAGATCACTAGATGCCGTATTGGACATACAAGGCTGACTCATTCCTACATTTTAAAAAACGAACAAGCACCTTTCTGTATATCTTGTAATGAACCGTTCACAGTGAAACACTTTCTCATTTCATGTGTAGAATTTCATCATATACGAACAAAATATTTTAATGTTTCAACAATGAAAGAACTTTTTAATGATGTACAATCTTACCAAATCATCAATTTTCTTAAAGAAACCGGACTTTTTAATAAACTGTAATTATTAAGATTTTAATTTTTAACCTTACTGTATTTTATGCATAATATATAATTTTCTAGACGCTATATGCCCTGTTAGGGTTGAGCGTCTTTAAATAAATCATCCAACCAACCAACCAACCAAAATGAAAGTAGGTGCGCAGGCTTATTTATTATTTGACATTTTCTGAGTGATCTTGTCGTAGACACATTTTGTCGCCACTGCTCGTATCATTCTGACGTTTTTTTTCTGATAAACAGAAATAAGATGTCCAAAGCCGGAGGATCCCCCTAACGGACAGACAGTTTGCATGAACAATGACTACCCATATCGATCCGTATGTTCCATCCGGTGTGAATTAGGTTTCCGCCTTGAAGGGATCGTGTTCATGCGGTGCCAAGCAAATAAGACGTGGATGCATTTGGGAGAATCTGCCTGCAGAGGTAAGGAATGCCTTTAATAAGCAATACATTCAGTTTTCAAGTGTTTATCTTAGTATTAACAACATTTGGTCAAGTATAAATTACAGGAACTTTCGCAGGGTTTCGTATTACTTGACAGGAGGCCCTGTGTTGTTCATTATTAGATAAACATCTGAAATAAGAAATTATGTTTAATCAAATGCGAGGCTTAATCAAGTAGGGAACGTAAAATTGAAACAAGAAATTATTTACACACAGTTTCTCTATTAAGAGCAGAACAACGTCATCAGCAGCGTCGCCAACGGCCAGTCATATTGTAGAAAACCAGATTAATTTTGACGTCACGTAATGGTCATGTGTCGTCGCGTGACTTAATGTATTCGACGAAGTATGGGGCTAATACGATTAAATAGCTCAGACTTGCATCAAGAACAAGGATAATTTCTGTCTTAAGTCACATAATACGGGCACTCGTTACATAGCGCCTCATCAATAAGTCTGTTTTAACGGACACGCGCCAGAAATGTTTTGAGCCATCTAACTAACAGTTTCAGGAAAACAATGTTCTTGCACATCTGACCAGGAAATCCGTGATTTTACCCTGGGATAGAAATATATGTTCTGACCCTGGTGTTCCGACCCAAACTCGAATATAATCGCGTATTTGATAAATGCACTGGTTGACTACGACCTCGTAGGTTGACGTCACAGCACGTTGCGTGACGCCACTAAACATTCCTGCAGTGTCATCCCAATTTTGGGGACGCTGGTAACCGAAGTGACTGCAGCAATAAAAATCCGCGCTAAGAAATAGGAGGTATGCAAGAAAAAGAATTCTATACGGGTGTGAGGGGCGGATAAAAAAATCCGCCCCTCGGGGTCACTGTCCGGCATCACTCGGCAAGCCTCGTGATGCCGGACAGTCATTACGATAACACATCCGTGCGACATAGTGCATATTTCTCATCTCCGAAACAGCTACTTTTCTGATGAAAATCCCTGATATTTTTCTTATATATACTGCAAACTTAGGTCGTGTGTGCTCGTTAGAACCGCCTCTTTGAGGCGGTTCTAACGAGTACGCACAACCTATGTCTTGGAGTATAAATAAGAAAAAACAATGTATACCCCCGTAAACCCCCGTTTTCTGTATATAAAGTGGGGTACAGAGGGGTCGTCATTTCACAGACTAGTTCACGTGATGGTGACCCTAGGGACGGATTTTTCCATCCACCCCTCACACCGATATAAGATTCTTATATTTCAGGCAATCTACCAGCTGTAGCATTGTTGTTCTACGCGTTTTCACAATCGATTTTTTTTCTTTTCTCATCATGATGAAAATTCATAAATGAAACACCTTTGATATTTTCCATTCCGAATACACGCCTATACACATATATTGTAAACTTTACCGCCGAAAAAACGAACATTTTAAGATGAAAAATTGTGATATTTGCTTATTTCTGCTCAAGATATAGCTTAGGAATGGTTCGAGGCGGTTCTAACGAGTAACCATAATCTATATTGTAGACCAGAAATAAGACATATAAGGTTTTCCCCTGTAAACCCCAGTTTTACTATATATAGTCGGGGATTTGAAATTCGTAGCACCCGTATTTAAGGAGTTTAATGCACCTTACTTTCTCACACTTAACTATGATAGGAATTTATTTAGAGGTCTCTCAGCATCTTGAAAATGGAGTTAGAAAATCAAAAAAGCGGGGCAAAAGGCATAAAAAGGGGAGATAAATGTTCCTACCCTCTTTTCTCATTTAAGCATCCAAACAATTCCAAACGACATCTCCTCTGGAACTACAAGGCCAATTGGAACCAAATTATAAATGAAGCTGCCATGGGGTGGAAGAACAAACATATATTCTGAATGTCTAGGTCACATGACCAAAATGGCCACCATGCCCATATATGGTAAAAACCTTTGAAAATCGCCTTCTCAGGAACCAATCGACCGATGATCTTGAAACTTGGTATACAATATTGGGGACCTGGGGCCCAATGAAATTTGTTCAAATGATGACCTTGACCTTTCTTACGTAAAGGTCACATTCGGTCATTTAGGATTTTGTATGGAAAAGACAGGATTTTCTGTTTCTGTTGCAGCTTATGACATTATAGTTGATATTTGCAATCAGCTTAATGATCCTGGGACCATAAGATTAAATATTTTTTTTTCTAAAACTACAGGGCTAATTGATACCAAATTACATATACTGCATTAGTATGGTCGAGAAATCAAAGTTTGTTAGAGAGATCTATGTGATCGTCACACCAATATTTGGTCAAAAATGACTTAAAATTATGCATCTCAAGAAATACAAGACCGTGGTATGCAGCATTTTGACGCTAGCCCTGCTAAAAGGGTTCAAAGCCGACCATAATGTATGCGACGGCAATAAAAAAAATGGTTGATTTTATTGATTTCAAAATAATTTGGTAGCAATGGTCCTCGGATTGGCTTCTACTAAACCATTATGGTCTGTTAAAATAAATGACCACCAGGAGGATGGGGTGGCGATTTATGCCCACTTGAGCTCTGGTGAGCATAGTTTCCCATGGGCCGCTTAATTGTTTATAATTTTGTGTTCAGGGCATTTATTGAAAGCCGCTAAAGCTTGATGACAAGTGAAAACCATATTTAATTGGCATTGTCATGATACAGCAGCCACAGTTTTATGCTTTACTGATTGCGCTTGTTTGGTTATCTTTTGTTGCTTAGCTGCATTTTCCAACCATTGATGACGATTGGTAGTTTGGTTTGAAGTTAACATGATAGCAATACCTCTGAAAGACGACAATGTTCAGTGAAGATAACAGCGCGGCCCTATTTCAGTCTTTTTTCAAAGGGTTGGCAGATTTTTGTCCAGTATTTCATAATTGAAGGAAAGGCGTATTTTATATTTAATATAAGCCTCTGAACAATCCAGCATCCTTTTGACTGAAGGTCTGCGAAATTTCACTGCAAACAAAAAAGAAACATTATGTGGTATTCGGTGAAACGACTTTACTTAAGTGTTTTAGAGGTTTGTTGTTTTGGTTTATACCATTAATTTGCGGCAGAAAAAGATACTCTACTTAATTTAAATATCAGCATCTAATTCTCGAGCTACGGATTTGATATACTCCAGCTTATTTGCTGATTGAATGACTCTGGTTTCGGTCGATCTTTTGGCAAACATGCGCAAATTGAGGTCACCAAGTTACATGAAGATGCAGAAAAGGTCAGTCCAGTCTGTGTTGAATCCGGTGTTCCCACCCGTCTCGACTAAGGTATAGAGAAGAAGCTTGATTTACTCAGGAATCGTAACATTTATTATGCCAAACATTGTCCCTGTTCACTGTTCAATATATTTGACACATTAGGTTTCAACCGCAAGTAAATTATAACCCGCCCGTCTAGTTGCTTTCGTATGTAGGAACGTATTTCCGCCAGAACGCCTGAAGGAAGGTGTCTGAAGCTTTGTCTCTGTTAGGGTTAACCGGAGCCTAACTGCTTGGTTTCCTTTCCTGCAGCATTCTAGCTATTTCATAATGTCGAGTCCTCATCGTTGTTTCATCTCTTTAGTCGTTTGATTTTCTGTTCTCGGATGAGCTAGAACTCCATCATGCAGAATGAACAACATCGGTTTTAACCAAGATAATCTAGGGCGAGTATTGTGTCCACCTAAATTAAATTAAAGTGGCCACCCAACCCCCGTTCCAAGGCTGTTCCTTTTGTGGTTTATTATTTTCATAGTTAGTCCCTAAGATGTATATATCGCTAATGCCTTTTTTATTTTGGATAGTCGTTTGGTCATGTGGGGAGATAACTGTCTTTCTGGCTTTCCATTCGTGACGTTTTCATTTTGGTGTTTTGAATGGGAGATGCGAGATATTTTGTATAAATTTCTGATCATTTTCAAATCGTGATAACTCCTGATGGCTTGTCATGGAAGGCCTTTTTGGCCAATCTGTATGGACAATTTGGGTTGGTTGGGTGAGGCACAGGTGACGTGTACCTTGCGTCAATAGAGAGTCCAACTGATATTGGCTTACAGCTGAACAAGACCTGCTGTTCTTGCAGTAGGTAATGGTAGAGGGGGGATACTTTTTTGTCTTCTGTTTCTGCTTTTCCATTTTTCCGCTTTCTCCTTTGCCCCTCACCTTCATCTGCTCAATTAGCTCTTCTATCGCTTTTCTCCCTTTCTCTGGGGAGAGGACACAAAATGCCAACAAGGGTTGACGTGCCTTTAAACCCCAAACAATCAATATATGTGACAAATATCAGCAAAAAGGAAGTAGTAAAAAGGAGATGAAGACCAGATTAATAAGTGTGTGACAAGAGACACAGAATAATTAAGAGCTAATGGTGAACAGAGGGACAAGGCTATCGAAGGCAGGTTGCCCAACGAAATGATAGAAAGGAAGTGCAGGTGACAGCTTAAGATGCACGCTTAAAGCTTATACCACACCTCTGGGAAAAAGGAAGATAGAAGAATGTCTCAGGGGTGGCTTTACATTACACTTAAGCTCGGGTACTATTTATTTTTAGTCGTGCGACTTAACAGAGACCTTGTAGTGGCCAGTAGCATTTATGTGTTTAGAATATAATAATATCGATGTTACTTGGGGAGCCTTCAGCACAAACCGGAAACTTTGGCTAATGATTCTTGAAATATACAATGTATTCATTAAATGTTGATTGATTCAAGTCACCAGTTTAGAGAATCACTTGATAGTTTATCCGCTGACAAAAATGCTTGATGTACATGCATATTCCCCTCATTAAATATAAACTGGAAGGAAATGGCCATCAGTAACTTTTCAAAAATATATCTATTGGTCCCTGTTATGATACATCTATGACCAGCCAGTAAAATAATTTATTTTATGTTTGTTTAATATGGACTTTTATCAAGATCTGTGACACAACAGGAAACAGCGGTAAAAGGGTCCAAAGGTATCGGAGTCCCTTGTTCATGCCCAGATTGAAACAGAGTGATCAAGTTTCACATTCACGTGCAAAAATAACCGTTCTGCACACTGACGAAAAAGAAATTGTTTCGAAAAGTACTAAAAATCATTTAGCGTGAAAATAGTGAAAAATTTTATCAAATTTGTGGGGGCAAATTTCAATGGTAAAAATTTATGGTAACACCGGATGTAGTTACGTCATATCATGAATTTTGGTGTCTTCGAGTATTAGCAAATATTTTGACTGATGCAATAAATCAACATTCATTTGTAAGCGCAAGCTACACATAACTAAACTTAATCCAACTATACCATCCGCATGGGGGTGGGTGTAAACTCATAGAATTTTCAACCCCTTTTCCCCACCAGATTTGCTAAATAATCACATGTCATATAGGGTAGGCTTCTATCTCAATGATACGACACAAATAAAGCGTGAGAAGTTTGGGTGCATTAAATTTTTCGAAATCTTGTCTCAAATCCCGGACTAATAAAATTGGGGTCAAGGGGGTCAAATTTATATAGGCATGTTTTCGCTATGGTTTCTTTTGGAGAATAACAAGATTTACGATAAGCGTAAAACTTATTTTCAAAAACAAAGATATAGCTGGTGAAATTTGACATAAAACTGACATTTATGCAAAGAATAAATCAGTCTATGTTATTGCCTAATAGGTCGGTTTTCGTAAGCTTATCGTGACTTTTCGGCATCTCGTCAGTGGCGACCTATTTACTTACCTCTGTGTATTGAATAACAATAAGTTTTCGAAAAACGGCGATGATAAATATATGCATTCAGTCGGGTGTGAAATTTTGGTTATAGAGGCCATCAATATCAAATTGCATTAGCTATGGTACATACGCATTACAATACTCCAGTGGTAAAATTTCAACAAACACTGACAATCAGGAAATTTGAAAAATATCACATCTGCAGACCCTACCGTCCTTAAAATGAATCAGTGGTAGGCAGTCTCCGTTCCCAGCAGGCACTCAACGTTGAACCAACGTTGAAACAACGTTGAAAACGTTGTTCCAACGTTAGTTCAACGTTGAGTCAACGTTTTGTGCCTGCAGGGTTGTTTGCGTCGGTTTGGAAGTATTTATGAAAGATATACAGTGGACAAAATAAAGCAGACGAGCTTTATAGTAAAATTGGACCTGTCAAAAGCTGCTAGTCGGAAGGTGCGGTCGGCCACAACCCAAAACAATTAAGGTATATTTTTCTTATTTCTGCTCAAAACATAGATTGTAGGCACTCGTTAGAACCGATTCCTCAAGGCGATTCTAACGAGTACCCACAATTTCTGTTTTAGAGCAGAAATAAGAAAAATAAGATTTTACCCCTCTAAACCCCAGTACTATATCGAAGTGGGGTTCAAGGGGGTCAAACTTATACAGACATGTTTTCGTGATGAAATGGATATGGATATATTGTATTTACCCCGTATGATATAACCAAAAAGATTAAAAGACAAGACCGAACTGTGTACACCTTGATCAGATTGTTCCTTCAGAACCATCCTGATACAGGTCCACATTGTATGCCCGGAGCAGAGCCTTTGTTACCAGAACATAGTACTATTCATTGATATAATTCAATGGTTTATGATACCGTAAGGTTCAGAACAAGTGTCCGATTATTCTGGGTAAATCGGTTACAGTTTAACAAGTCAAAAATAAGCGAGGAAAATGTCCGGTTTAGATTGATAAAACATAATTCGGGGTGATCCTTATGTGACAAGTAGAGTGTTCCTCTTAAAACGAGTGGATTTTGTTTGATTTGAGGTTTAACGTCCCCGTCAACACGGTAAAGGTCATTTTGAAGACGTTGCATCCAATTTTGTCGGACTTTTACCCAACATTGAGATGAAATGACACCTCAAGCCCTGTCGCCCAATGAAACAAATAAGGTTTATAAGCATGGACGGGCCGACACGTACTGCTTTGCCTGGGCAGGCTTATATCCTCTGACCGGTTTACCAGTACTCGTGTGCGGGTCGGTTTCAGCTCTGTGTGGAAGCATCATGCAGCCCATATATTTCTGCAAGCCCCGATGGGCGGGCCCCCCCCACCCCTGTTTGATGAAACCAAAAGATTGTAAAGACAAGACCGACCAAAAAACTGTGTAGACCTTGATCAGATTGTTCCTTCAGAGGCATTCTGATAATGGTCCACATTGTATGCCCTGAGCAGAGCCTTTGTTACCAGAACATATACATATTCAAGACAATAATATAATTCAATGGTTTATGATACTGTAAGGTTCATAAAAAGTGTCCGATTATTTTGGGTAAATCGGTTACAGTGGAAAAGTAATAAATAAGCGAGGAAAAATGTCAGGTTTAGATTGATAAAACATAATTCGGTGTGATCCATATGTAACAAGTAGAGTGTTCCTCTTAAAAAGTGTGGATTTAGTTTGATTTAGGTTACAGTGGAAAAGTAATATATAGGCGAGGAAAATGTCAGGTTTAGATTGATAAAACATAATTCGGTGTGAGCCATATGTAACAACTAGAGTGTTCCTCTTAAAACGTGTGGATTTAGTTTGTCTGTTTGATTTAACTGAGTAAATTTTGCAACATCTTCCGCATGCTAGCAAGCCCTGTAGACCCTGAAAATATAACGCATTCTACACGGTCTGATCAGGATCTACACTATCAGCAAATGCCCCCATTTTGGAGACATATATGAGTGAATTACTATAAGACTTACATTTTGTATTTGTTTATATCTACGTGCTTAGATGCAGAACCACCAAATCTCAAATGCAAATCTCCCCAGATATTTTTTGCTGGACGAGGAGTTGTTACAACAGTTGTTGAATGGGAAGAACCCACAGCTACTGACAATATAGACTTAAATCCTGTCATTACCCAGACTGGAGGACCGCAGCTTGGTGAGATACTTGGAGAGGGAAGCACATATGTACGTTACCAAGCAAGAGATATGTCTGGAAACACTTCACCAGAATGTTTAATCGAACTCCGTGTTGAAGGTACATATGGATATAATACATAATAAAAAACTGTACATGTTTTGTTCGACATATAAACATCACAAAAACACGCCTATATAATTTTGACCCCTTGAATCCCACTTTTATATAGTAAAACTCGGGTTTACAGGGGTCAGCCTTATTTTTCCTATTTCTGTTCTAAAATATGAATTGTGGGTACTCGTTAGAACGGCCTCGATGAGGAGATTCTAACGAGTACCCACAATCTATATTGTGAGCAGATATAAGAAAAATATCACAATTTTGCATCTTTAAATTATCATTTTCTTTGGCGATGAAGGTTACAATGTATTTGTATAGGTGTGTTTTCGTAATGATAGATTAAAAGGTAAATGGCGTAGCTCCATGACCTCGTAATTATAAACACTCGCTCTGTAACAGTCGGTCTCTCACCGCTAAAGGTTTGCACGGGCGATGCGTGGTCACATGTGAGACTCCGGAAGGACAGATATGTTTTCTTTGTCTGCTTATGTTTCCACCCATCTTTTATTTATACTTGGTTCAATACAAACAAAACAGCCTTGAAATTGCAGTATAACGAACGAAAACAAAAAGATACAAAACAAGTAATTACTAAAATGTTCACAAATCTAGTCTTGTTAAGTAGGAGAATAGAAGTGGAGGCAATGATCAGGAATCGATACAATCAACCCACAGCTCCCATCAGAGACACCAAAGGGAAAGACATACAAACATGCAACAACAGACCCTAATGGAAACACCCACAGCGGAAAGCCAAAAGGACAGTTACTTTCCCACAAAATGGCCAATAGGCTATCCAAAATAAAATAACATAAGCGACACAAACACCCAAAGACAAACCATAACAAGCCTGGTGAATGAATGCCATTTAAAGTGTCACCAGTACCAGTTCTGATTCCTAAAACAGGGTTTGTTTTGTGATAAAAGTGACTGCACTCAGTATTTCCGGGCCCAGTTGAACAAAATACAGAGGTCGTTAGTTAACGTATCGTTACAAGTTTGACCATCTAACTAAACGTTATGATAGAAAGGTGTGAGTAACTTTTGCATTTGTTTAAGATACCGAAATTTTGTTGAGCAAAATACAATGCTATCGAATATTATATTTGCTAGAAAAGTAACATAGAACTGTTTGACCACTAATGAGCTCATTAATCTGAAGAGTCTTTTAATAACTGGCTTCTTGTCGGCACGGCATCAGCTGCTAAGGATACATGAGTCGTCCTTACTGGCCTTTGTGTTGATTTTAAAACACTCAGCATAGTTTTGGAGATCGCTAAGGAAAACAAAAATTGGTCACGCCAAGCCAAACGGGGTCTTCAATGTTGTGCATTCAGCAATGACTCCGATGGTCCTGTGCATCCACAAAGTCTGATCACAGTCTTCGCTGTATGCGGATGCGCAGGCCATAAAGATGACATTGGACACACAGCTTTTCCATGCAGTCAAGGAAGGTTGCATTCAGACCAAGTTTGTGCACATACTTCTCTGAGAATTCTCTGCGCGTTCATGCTCGAAGTCACTTTTCGCTCGTTGAGGCCCAAATGTATACCGATGAAAAGTGACGTGCTGTGATACCATTTAAGAAATGAAGGACGTTTTAACGAGCGTGGTAAGTGACCACAAAAGGGATTCAAAAATGTTGCCCAGTGACTCTCTTATTTTTGGTTCTGGTCCTTTCAAGATTATTTCGCTCATATCGAGCCGATCTTTAATCAGATGTGGGCGAAAATCGGAGTACCCGGAGAAAAACAACCTGACCTTCCGTTGTAGAACTTGGCGTCTCCCATGTGACCCGAGCGAGGCTCGAACCAATAGCGGTGAGAGACATAATGATTAAGAGTCGGCGCTTTTAACCACTAGGCCACGGAGCCAGTGACTCCTTAATTAATGTTAAATAAATTACCTAAAATTTACTATTAATATTTACATTACAGACGTGAAGAAGTCCATGCAATGAACACCCCCTACACTTCACTTTATTTAGAGAAACCTGGGTTCACGGGGTGTACATTATTTTTCTTATTTTTGCTGCATAGGTTGTGGGTACTCGTTAGAACTGCCTCAATGAGGCGTTTCTAACGAGCTCCCATAACTTATGTTTGCAGTATGAATAAGAAAACATTTCACGGATTGTCATCAGAAAAGTAGACATTTTGGAGATCTGAAATATTCACCATGTCGCACGGGTGTGCATCACGAAAACATGCCTATATTTTGTTTGATTTGAGGTTTAACGTCCCCGTCAACACTGTAAAGGTGATTTTGGAGACGTTGCTTCCAATTTTGTGGGACTTTTACCCGACATTGAGATGAAATGACATCTCAAGCCCTGTCGCCCAATGAAACCAATAGGGTTTATTAGCATGGACGGTCCGCCTCGCACCGCGGTTCCTGGACAGGCTTAGATCCTCTAAGCGGTTTACCAGTACTAGTGTGCGGGCCGGATTCAGCTCAAACATGCCTATATAAATTTGAACCCCTTGAACCCATCTTTTATAAAGTAAAACTGGGGTTTCCGGGGGTATACCTTATTTTTCTTATTTCTGCTCTAAAATGTAGATTGTGCGTGGTACTCGTTAGAACCGCCTCGATGAGGCGGTTCTTACGAGTACCCACAATCTATATTTTGAGAAGAAATAAGAAAAATGTCACAATTATTCGTCATAAATTTTTCATTTTTTCGGCGATAAAGGTGGCAATGTATCTGTATAGGCGTGTGTGCGTAATGTTATCGTAATGGTTTCCATCTATTACTGAACAAAACGTTTGAGGGCAAAAATCTAAACATTTCATATGAACAGCGAAACAGCGTCCTTGACGTAATAACGTCCCAATCGGCCAATCATAAATTGAGAGTCATGGCTTCTTTTGACGTCACTTAATGATCGTATGTGTCAAAAAAGAAGTGCATACAACATTCAGGAACCGACACAATTACACCACAACTTCTATCTAAGAAACAGAAGAGAAAGAACCTGATTATGCAAACACACCTATACCAATACATTGTAAACCTTACTGCCGAAAAAAACGAAAATTTTAAGATGAAAAATTGCGATATATTTATTGTTTCTGCTCAAAATATAGATTGTGGGTACTCGTTAGAACCGCCTTATTGAGGCGGTTCCAACGAGTAGCCACAATCTATATTTTAGAGCAGAAAAAAGAAAAATAAGTTTTACCCCTGCAAACCCCAGTTTTTCTATATAGCAGTGGGGTTCTAGGGGGTCAAAATCATATAGGCGTGTTTTCGTGATGATACAGGCTAAGCAACCGAACAGAAAGCCAAAAAGGACAGTTTCTTTCCCCAGAATAGGCAAACGGCTATCCACAATAAAGGATATTACCAAAACATACATGCAAAGATAAACACTGACAATAATAAACCACAACACAAGCACCGCCTTAGAGTGGTACGTAAAACTTTTACTGGGCTTAAATCGATTTAACGTAGCTACAACCCTCGGCGTTAGTTCTGGTCGCAGTTAATGCATTACAAGTAATTTGTTCAAAGTATTCATTGAAGTGTGATGAATAACAATACGTCCCAAAAGTTAACTAAAGAATATTTATCTATATTATACTGATAATGTAAACATAACCACAGCATGCGCACGAAAAACGACAATAATAAAAGTCTGGCCATATACCTACAGAGAATCTCAAAAACCAATGATCTACGGCCAAAATCAATGCCTCGTTCTACCGCTGTTTCGAACTCATTTTGTATTCCCTAGAGATTTGTTACCACCCAATTTTAGATATTAATAACTCATCTTTATTCCCTAGAGATTTGTGACTACCCAATTTTAGATATTAATAACTCATCTTTATTCCCTAGAGATTTGTTACCACCCAATTTTAGATATTAATAACTCATCTTTATTCCCTAGAGATTTGTTACCACCCAATTTTAGATGTTAATAACTCATCTTTATTCCCTAGTGATCTGTTACCACCCAATTTTAGATGTTAATACATTTGGGATAGTGTTGCACATTTCAGTACTGGTCTTGAACAGACTCAATAAGACCGGGTCTGCTATTTTCGTTTATTTGGTGTATTCTTTGCTTCCAAAGTATCTAAATATTCTGAACTTATGCTTATTGATCTTCACTGCAGCTGGTTTTGTGCCGTGTGGCGGCCGTGAAAAGTCTCCCCGTACATCGTCATAGTGCAGATTATATTTCTTGGTCCTTTGGGATTACTGAGTTTATAAAGAGTAATTTTGGAAATAGAGTTCTGCTTAAGTCCTCGCTAGAGGGCGTGGCCGGTGTCGCACATTTCAGTACTTGTAAAAAACAGACTCAATGAAACCGAATCTGCTGTTTGCGTTTAGTTGGTGAATGCTTTGCTTCCAAATGAACTAACTATTCAGAAATTATTTATCTTCACTGTAGCTGCTGTTGAGCGGTGTTCCAACCGTAAGAAGTCTCTGGTCTTCTGGTCCTTTGGGATCATTGAGTTCATTAAGAAACATTGTTGTGAAAATAGAGTTGTTCTGTTTAAGCCGGCGCTAGAGGGCGTGGATGATGTTGTTCATTTCAGTACTGGTTATGAACAGACTCAATAAAAGCGAGTCTGCTATTTTCGTTTTATTTGGTGTTTTCTTTGCTCCCAAAGGATCTAACTAATCAGAATTTATTCATGGATGAATGACACTGTAGTTTATTTCTTGAGGTCGTTTGTTTAACATATCTGCACAACATACTGACATTACACATACACTTTTCAGTAATTACTTGTGCCCACCCTATTAATGCAATAGAAGACAACAAGATGCAGTTTGAATGTTCTGATTCCCTTTATCACTATGGCGTGTCCTGCAACCTGTCATGTGATTACAACTTACCATTAGAAGGGACCAGCAAAATTACATGCGAGACGACGCCTGGAGATAATACTATTGAGGGATACTGGGACTATGGATCTGGGTCAAAGCCTTACTGTATCGGTACGTATAAAGGGAAATAAAAAATGAAGGGAAACAAACTTTACAAAATGCTTTTGTCATTCAATACGGCCCGTCTCTGCTGCTCATAGAAAGGAATACGTTGTCACGGAGCAAACGATTCTTGTCTCAAAGTGCACTACATTTATCTTAGTTCAGTTGAAATTCAAAAGCTGAAATACCTTTGCGACCATGGAAATTTGTTCCAGATAGGGTTAGTTTCGAACAACTTGGGTTAAACAAACCGCCAGGTCAGAAGGCATTTACGAAATTCTTTTCGATCTTCCGTAAAATAAATTTCTTTGAGAGCGATTTTAATGTTTACACACAGCAACCGTTTTCAAGATAAAATCAGAAACATGTTCCTTAATAATTCTAAATAAATGGATGTCTGTAGTTATATGAATAATTCTCTAAGGAATCAAGAGCGTATTCGATATAACATTGATAAACGAGTCAGGCATGTTCTAGTTATACATGTTTCATATAGGGAATTGGATAGTATGTCACTAAATAAACCCTGACACATTTTCTTTCGAACACATTAAAGATAAAATAGAGGTCACAGTTTGTGACTCTGAAAATGTAATGTGTCTTCTATATTCCAAAAACCAATGCCTCATTCTACCGCTGTTTCGAACTCATTTCTTTTTATTCCTTAGGGATTTATTACCGACATACTTTAGATATTAATGCATTTAGGATAGATTTTTATCAAGTAAATGTGTTTTAGTTACACAAGAGTCGACTCTTATGAATACACACCGCATAACTTTATTATGAAAATGTGTCCCTATGACAGGTCCAGACCTTGTGCAAGGTTCAGCGCCCAATGACTCAATCTACCCCTATATTGAACAAGATTAATGGTCCCAAAGATGTTCGAGCCATTAAAGTTTGACTGTTTTCCTTACCACAACCTGATGCAGGCAACAGGCACATAAGCAGTGCATTCTTTTTAGAAAATGCTAAAACTATTACCATTATGAGTAAGGATAGTGGACAATTCCCTAAACTTTTCCACTACTAAAACAATGGCCAAAATGTTCAAGGTGTGTCCATTTTACATTTAAAAATACATTTTGAGTGAACAACCAGCCTTGACTTTCTACGCCTCATCGAATGACTACGAACGATGTAAAATAGAAGAGAATGCAATGATTAGGAATTAAATACTCGTTGGGTGGTCGGCGGGGGCGTAAATGTGCCTTGCCAGTCGTTATGTCCTGGTTCAAATGAGTACAGGGCTTCCAAATTATCACCGAAACATCTTCGAGAAAATGAACCTCAAACGAATACAGAGATGAAAAATCGATGAATACTCGACGTGAAACGCTAAAAGCAGATACCGGACTCCGATGGGTCCACCAGAGAAAAAAAATGTCGGTGATATATATAGGCAGCACATGGAACCGTGTTTATGTCAGTACTGGAAAACACTTACAGGTAACGGGGATTGAGGGGGAGGGGGTCTCATACGACTTTTGTTCACAAACCAAATCACCTGATACTATGCTTATAGTGTTCCGTTAATCAAGATAGTTTTGGTTTGGCAACGTAAGCGCAACTTTCACAGTAACATGTTAATTAAATGGGTGGCTAAAGTTTTATATGAACCTAAGGTATCAATTTTTATGCACTAATCCTCCTTTAAAGTATACAACCCTGCATCCGTCATTAATTCCTTTGATGATTCGACAAATGTCTTAGGAAATAGAATTTTTAAGTTCAAAGTAAAATATGACATCCACATTTAGTTTTTATTAAAATATTTAATTTCTTTTAATTTTGCATCTTGAAGTTTAAAGGATTATAGCCCATCTCCGGAACAAAATAGAACATTGTTTTGAAACTTGACGAAATGGGACATCTGGAAAGTAAACAAGAAACAGTATAGCTAGGTCTTGGTTCTGCATACCTCAGCTTCGAGCTATTTTGGCCTGCGATATTGGTCATTTTTATAACCAAATACGAACAATTTCATTTTCTCCTTATACATCTACTTAAAGGTTCCGTTTACTAAAACAGTCTTTGCGTTTTAAATTTATGAAGAGACACGAAATGGAATTAGAATGGACAAAGTTATTACAAAGTAGAAGTAAAACAAAGATCAGGAATTGATACAATTAACTTACTCCATCCATAAAAGACACCAAAGGGAAAGAAATACAAACATTAAGCGACCAGACCATAATGGAAACCTAAACAAAGGAAGGCCATTAGGACAGTTACTTTCCCACAAAATGGCCATATGGCCATCCAAAATTAAAAGACACAAGTGATACACACAGTAAGCAACAAACAACAACATAAATAAATCGCCACAGAAGAGCCGCCTTGGAACGGTCGGTGGAAGATTTCCACTGGGGGGCTTAAATCGATTTTACGTGGCCACAATCCTCGCCCTTACTTCTGTCGCGATTTAGACAAATAATTTGTTCAGTCCGCATGAAGGCCTCCTAACTCATCAGTGCAACATCTCCGTGAACACAAAAATCAAAGAACCACTGAGGTGAGGCAACGGTGAGGACTCGACAGCAAGAAACCACTGAAATGCTGGAGCAAAAGAAAACCAACAGTTAGACTCCGATGAGCCAGACCAGAGACAGAGCATCAGGCACCAACCAGCATTATCTCTCTAATTTTCAATAAGCCTTTACGTTGGAGCCGTCATAGAATCTGAGGCCTGACCCACCGGCGTGCAATTAAAGAGGGAAGCAAAGTTGCCAACCGTGATTGGTTTAACTACCATGCATGCAGTCTGTCGTATAATATCCATGTTGTACCCAATCTTTTTATATCGAAGAATGATTTTACGAAATTGGGTGCTGAAGTCATTGCGGTTATATATTTTTCTGAATTTATATACTAAGTCACCATAAAATTCGGGTTCCGATAGACCTTGTTGCAGAAGAGATTTAAGTCCAATATTGAATTTTGAAATTAAATCAGAATGGCGTCTATAAAATTTTGAAAAGGCTTTGCGTAGTTTATGGTACCGATAACCCTGATTAAGGAGTTTAGCCGTTAATAATTTATTACGAGTGTTGAAGTCAGTTACATGACTACACACTCTAGCAAATCGAATTAATTGCGAAATATAAACGCCATAGGATGGCGCACGAGGAACATCACCATCCAAAAAAGGACAATTTACAATCTCAAAATCAAAGTCATCGCGTTTATTATAAATTTTGCACGAAACAAATCCATCTACAATAGATAGATGTAAATCCAAAAACGGGGCCTCGGTATCAGAAGAATTTGCTTTATTTAACTGAAGTTCTAGGGGGTAAATCTGACTGATCAAACCATCAAAATAGGTATTATCAATATTTAATAAATCATCTAAATATCTAGAAGTAGAGCTGAAAGCTTCAATAATTTCAGATTGGTTATCAATGGAAAGCGACAAAATGAAGTCTCTTTCATAACAATACAAGAACAGATCAGCCACAAGAGGTGCGCAATTAGTACCCATCGGAATACCCACAATTTGTCTAAATAACTTAGTACCGAATCTAATATAAATATTGTCAAGTAGAAAGGTGAGGGCATCACACACTTTCTGACATGACCAAAGTGTATAATTCTTATGCTCTTTAGAAGTGAAAAATGCATTTCTGACATTACATGCAAGATAGAGAGAATCTTCTCTGTGAAAAGCCCATTCAATTAAATCATTAAGCTTTTCTTTTATAAGATTATGAGGAAGTGTAGTGTAAAGAGTGGAAAAATCGTAGGTAGACAGACTAGAAGCACGAAAATGTCTAAATTTCAATTTATTTAAAACCTCATTCGAATTTTTTATAGACCAAAACAGATTTCTTCCTGATCTTTCAAAGACTTTATCACAATATTTAATTACATGCGTTTTAATAGCAGTAAGACAGGATGTTAATATTTTAGAAAACTCAGTGGTAGTGCAAGAGCTAGAATTTGCAATAAACCGTGCTTTGTAAGGTTTTTTATGAAGTTTTTGTAACCAGTACAGCGTATGAAGCTTGTCTTGGCCTTCGTTAACACACACAGCAAACTTGGTGGCTGAAAGACAAACATGTTTATCTACTATAGCTCTCTCTTCAGCTAAAGGCTGAAGTTCATAGGCCTTAGTACCACCAAGCTCCTGCTTAAGCGTGTTAACATAGTGGAGCCGTCACACAACGACGACGTTGTTAGCGGCCTTGTCTGCAGGGGCCAAACAAACTTCTTATGAAATTCTTGAATACCTAGTTTAAGATGACGTAAAGACGTCTTGTGCTTAGGAGGTAATAAGTTAGTATTTTGAGAATAGAAAGAAATGCGTTTATTCACTAGTTTTAAAATGCTAAGTTTCCAGTCCTTAAGGGCTTTATGCTCAACATACTCTCGCTTACACCATCGATTACCAAATTCATTCAGTGAAGCAGCGATTTCATCTCTACATTTACTGAAATCAATTTTAGAAGGAAACCGATATTTCGGTCCTTTAGAAATTATATTCCTTATCCTAGAATCAGGAATAATTTTCAAATTGCCAGTAATTACATGACCAGCAGCAGGATAGCAATACTTTGAGTTTTTACAATCACATGAATCAGGAGTATTAGTATCAATATCAAGATCTGAAACAAGTTTATTGAAATTAAAAATGATATATCTAACAGGTTTGTTATATTTATAGCAAATTATAGGTGTTTCAGTATTTTGAAAATAAGCAGGAATGGAAGAAAGTACCGATCTCTCACGGAAGATACTGGGCAAATCTATAAAATCCATACCCTTATTAATGAAGGATATTTTGAAGAAATGGCGTTTATGATTAATTTCAGAATCAATGTAAGGACGGAGAGTATGCTGAGTATAGCCTCTAGTTAAGAGAGCCGCATCATATAACTGATGAGAACTATCGTAGAATTTATTCGCCTCGGTGTCCAGAAGACGTAAAACAGAAACGGGTAATGAACTTAAAAATGAAAGCATAGAGTGGCGTCCATGATTTAATAATATAATTGACAGTCACTTCAGTCTAGTATTGTTTCGTTTTAACGCACGTGATTTACGTTTAAAGTTACCATTTTTCCTGGTGCCGTGAGATCTAGTTATGCGTTTTCGACATTCCAGGAGTGAGAAAATATCAAAGTCCGGCATTCTGGAAATATTACCCTCCTGAAATCCATTTCAGTTCAGCTTCATGTCTTTTGATAATTTTGAATCTAGATGTAGAATTTGCATCGTAATAAAGTTTTTCCACTGGTTGTATAACAATGTTATTTACAGAATGACCTGTACGTCGAAAGTGACGGTACAAGAAAGTGTCAGTTTTCTTAGGATTACTCATTCTACGATAATGCTCGTTCAATCTAGTTTTAAGCATGCGGTTAGTTTGACCGACGTACTGCATATTACAGTTTGCAGCATGTCAAGTAATTAGATAAATTAAATCTGTAGACTGTCATGTCAAATCAGACATGTTAACTACAGAGAAGCGTCTACCGTTTACAGATGAAGTAACGGTAGACGCAGTGCTT
The DNA here is from genome assembly GCA_963580285.1 of Lucinisca nassula. Classification (NCBI taxonomy): domain Eukaryota; kingdom Metazoa; phylum Mollusca; class Bivalvia; order Lucinida; family Lucinidae; genus Lucinisca; species Lucinisca nassula. The sequence goes on from OY757010.1 coordinate 174,990,356, forward strand.
AAATGCGAACAACATCTGCACCTCTTGGCATTGCACTTAGAAATACTAGGATACATTCCACTTCTTTTCCACGGATTAGTATATTTTCGAAGGATGGGCGATTTGAGTGGAGATAGTCTTATACGAAGACTACTCCCAAAACCATTGGTATTGCCTGCTCCTTTGAGATTAACTGAAGTGCAGAAGACAAATTTAAGGGTCTAACCAATACCGATGGCAACACAGTATTAAAGTTCTTAATAGAATGGGGAATCCGTACAGAAGAAGCAGAGTGTAACCTAAGGGGTGATATTGATATTTTAAATGTATTTGTAATACTCATTTTGGTTAATTAGGTTGTGATACCGTCAAAACTAAAGCGATGTTCATACCGGTTATTAAATAAATTAATAAAAAAAGCATATAAAATTACTGAAGAAGATTCCTTCGAATAGAAGGAAGGTACAACAAAAGCCCACAAAACATCCTAGTCTACTTAAAGTGCAGGGATGTCAAACAAGCAGTTGTTATACAACGAGGAACGAACATCGGTTTAATAATGACATTCAACAGGTATCTAAAGGATGTCAATTGATGGAATAGTGAAAAGCAATTGCATAAGCAATCCCTGAGGATTGGAAAAATAAGAGCATTAAATGCATGTACGGGGAGACCTTTTACAGCCGCCACACGGCACAAACAAAACAGCCCTGATATGCAAAGTAGAAGTAAAACAAAGATCAGGAATTGATACAATTAACTTACTCCACCCATAAAAGACACCAAAGGGAAAGAAATACAAACATTAAGCGACCAGACCATAATGGAAACCTAAACAAAGGAAGGCCATAAGGACAGTTACTTTCCCACAAAATGGCCATATGGCCATCCAAAATTAAAAGACACAAGTGATACACACAGTAAGCAACAAACAACAACATAAATAAATCGCCACAGAAGAGCCGCCTTGCAACGGTCAGTGGAAGATTTCCACTGGGGGGCTTAAATCGATTTTACGTGGCCACAATCCTCGCCCTTACTTCTGTCGCGATTTAGACAAATAATTGTTCAGTCCGCATGAAGGCCTCCTAAGTCATCAGTGCAACATCTCCGTGAACACGAAAATCAAAGAACCACAGAGGTGAGACAACGGTGAGGACTCGACAGCAAGAAACCACTGAAATGCTGGAGCAAAAGAAAACCAACAGTTAGACTCCGATGAGCCAGACCAGAGACAGAGCATCAGGCACCAACCAGCATTATCTCTCTAATTTTCAATAAGCCTTTACGTTGGAGCCGTCATAGAATCTGAGGCCTGACCCACCGGCGTGCAATTAAAGAGGGAAGCAAAGTTGCCAACCGTGATTGGGTTAACTACCATGCATGCAGTCTGTCGTAAACACTCATTCTCAAATGAATTGGGATTTTAGCCGTTTAAAAAGTCAAAATATAAAGTTACGTAGATTCAGTCAACGATATGTTCACAATAAAGTATCAACCTGTACCTGTACTCAGTTAAAATCCTTGATCAAGAAATGAGAAGTAAATTCACACCAACCGCTAGAAATATGTCGGTATTTTGAAAAAATTTGATTGTGAGAAATGTACGCTACAATCTACTTGTTCGTTACACCCTTCCATAACACCACACAAATCAAGAGACCGCAGCTCAAAATGACAGAAACTTAGGACGGGTTTTTGAGCGGGGACGAAAATGAGCATATGGTCATATATATAATAAAGAAATGAATAGCCATTTTGAATAAAAAATCAGGGGTGGTTAGAGACGACAGAAAAAGAAATAGTTTTCGGCAAATTTGCAAACTTTGGTTTTGTTTTAACAGAAGCACATGATAGCCAGATCACCTACGACTACTGCATTTGGACAGCTATTGTGTGGTTAATAAGGAACACAAGTCATATTACTTTGGATACACGATCAACATACGCAATAAGTTTATTTGAATTATATGTAAAAAGTCGCGGACATTACAGTGATTTTGCTTGTATAAGTCAAGTAGTTTACTAAACGTGATTAACTGACAATATAGCTGCCAGTGTCAAATTCTTTCATTTTTTGGATCTTACTAATGTAACAGTGTATATTCCGTCATGCTTTTTACAACCTGGGTGTTGCTATTAAGTAAACAAGCCTCGGTATATACGTGTATGCATGAAAACGCTCTCCTGACAGATAAACTGCTGTCTTAAGGCAGGCGAAACATTAACATACATATCTATCACAAATAAACACCCAACAACTGCATGACCTTATGTACTCAGCAATCAAGTATCTAAAAAAATGATGTAACTGCGAGAATATAGTATCGAACATTACACTGCATTCAGAGTAATACTTTTCTATACACAACTCGCAAAATGTTAACAATTTTGTCTACCAGCTGGAAGAAAGTAACACGTTTTGAGAAGTTTGTAAATAAGTTCTAAGAAATGTAAACAAATACATGTCTGTAAATGGCAGCTATGATGGTCTCGGACATTACTATATACTGTCAAGGGGCATGCGATGCCGCTTTACCTTTTCTACCTGTAATATTGAAAATCAATCTGATATTATATTTGGTGTATCTAGTTTACATAATCAAGAGTAAACCTGCATATCATAAAATATACATATTTATTTCAGGTGGGGATGTTCGATTCAATTTGTAATGTTCATACCATAATTTTAGTAGAATAAACTGCACATACAATGTTTTTCTAACATTCAAAATATGCGTTTGGAAATACAAATTGGCGAGATGAAATGCCGTTTTAACATGGCACATTTTATATTGAAAAGTATTCATTCTGGCAAATAATATTTGAAAAAAGATTATAAGCTATGGGACTCAAATCCAAATTCAAAAGTAAGTAATATTAAACAAACATTGTAAGCGTTTGCAGCTATTGGTACAGATGTAGCAAATGTGTATATCACTAAACCTGTTTATCTTATATAACTAAGGTTGCACAATTCAAAATATTTCATTTATTTGCAGTCGTTAACCCTAGACAGTCAACATACCAAACCTGTCATGTTCGATACCAAATGTAGCGGACATTTCATCGCATACAACCACTGCTTATTGCAATAGAATAATGATCTTGCAAGCATGCAAATGTTGTTCATTTATATTGGTTTTGGTGGCATATTCTCAATTGAACAGTGTCATTGTGGCAAATAATATCGGAAAGAAGGTGAAACATTTCTATGTAGATATTTAAAAACAAAATATGACATATTTTTCTTTACTGTAGTATTGTCTGCCGACTACCTGACCCATCAAACACCGGGAAAGGCAACCATGTCGTATGCAGACACTTTCTACTACGTAATCTGGTAATGGAAAACTGTGCCATGGGCGAATAATGTGATCAAGCTGTTAGACTAACAAATTTCGGTATTGAACATTACCAGTCTCGAACATTACAAAACATTGGAAATGAGGGAATATCAACATCAAAATATTATGCTCGTTCCAGATGATGTGCTTGTGTTAGTCACACTTTACGGGAGTTTCTTTCAATCTATCATTTTTTGTCGATACTTGCGTAATAAGCCTGGTATAATGATCGCGAACATTACATCCATTTTTGCAACAAATTCATGCACATTTTTGTATTACATGTATTTTTGATTTCATATTGTACAGGTAGCATCAACCGACCTGATATGCTTATTATAATATCAAGTCTCGATTTGGTCACGTTTTGGTGTATAAAAATCTCAACCTTGTTTTGAAATATCAAGAAGAAAAACGTCGTCTCGTACATTACAATGCTTAATTACATTTCGGCGACAGCCATAATCGAGGTGAAATACTTAGTTCGACTCCATGTAGTCGTGCTAAAGGTAACTATTTCCCTACCCAGAATATGTAAATTTTATGGAAACCCCCTAAGCCTTTCCTTTCTAGTAGAATTGCAAACTTGTAAGTGTGCAAACAAAGAGAATTCGAAAAGCGACAGTCCCGAACATTACAAAACCAGGTTTTCCCGCGGCTCATTTTCTTTGAAAAGGTACTTTTCGACAGGTGGTTTATCATTATATCTTTGGGACCTGTTATTCTGTCATGTAAACGTATGCATAGGTTAAAAATGACTGCTTGATTTCAGAAAATGTACGGCGACTGCAATGTCCCAATTCATTTGAGAATGAGTGATACTATCCATGTTGTACCCAATCTTTTTATATCGAAGAATGATTTTACGAAATTGGGTGCTGAAGTCATTGCGGTTATATATTTTTCTGAATTTATATACTAAGTCACCATAAAATTCGGGTTCCGATAGACCTTGTTGCAGAAGAGATTTAAGTCAAATATTGAATTTTGAAATTAAATCAGAATGGCGTCTATAAAATTTTGAAAAGGCTTTGCGTAGTTTATGGTACCGATAACCCTGATTAAGGAGTTTAGCCGTTAATAATTTATTACGAGTGTTGAAGTCAGTTACATGACTACACACTCTAGCAAATCGAATTAATTGCGAAATATAAACGCCATAGGATGGCGCACGAGGAACATCACCATCCAAAAAAGGAAAATTTACAATCTCAAAATCAAAGTCATCGCGTTTATCATAAATTTTGCACGAAACAAATCCATCTACAATAGATAGATGTAAATCCAAAAACGGGGCCTCGGTATCAGAAGAATTTGCTTTATTTAACTGAAGTTCTAGGGGGTAAATCTGACTGATCAAACAATCAAAATAGGTATTATCAATATTTAATAAATCATCTAAATATCTAGAAGTAGAGCTGAAAGCTTCAATAATTTCAGATTGGTTATCAATGGAAAGCGACAAAATGAAGTCTCTTTCATAACAATACAAGAACAGATCAGCCACAAGAGGTGCGCAATTAGTACCCATCGGAATACCCACAATTTGTCTAAATAACTTAGTACCGAATCTAATATAAATATTGTCAAGTAGAAAGGTGAGGGCATCACACACTTTCTGACATGACCAAAGTGTATAATTCTTATGCTCTTTAGAAGTGAAAAATGCATTTCTGACATTACATGCAAGATAGAGAGAATCTTCTCTGTGAAAAGCCCATTCAATTAAATCATTAAGCTTTTCTTTTATAAGATTATGAGGAAGTGTAGTGTAAAGAGTGGAAAAATCGTAGGTAGACAGACTAGAAGCACGAAAATGTCTAGATTTCAATTTATTTAAAACCTCATTCGAATAGACGAAAATGCCTCTTCTTTTAATGATTTGGCCAACCCAATTTCCACTAGGATTTAATGACAATAAATATCAAGAAGGTTATATTTCTAAAAATGCACGATATTAATTTATTTTCTCTTTTGGAAATATCCACACGAAAACATAGATGTGGTGGTAATAGTAGTAAAATGAAACAAAAACGAATATCCATTATAGTGAAGTCCAATGATTCCAATTAATGTTTGTCGGAAATAGATATATAAGTAAAAGAGGTCAACATTCTTTTCTGTCATTTTTAAAAATAGAAGGGAAGGCAAGTGAAGTTCTCACCCGGTTTCTGCCAAGCGCATTTAAGATAATGGGACCAGTAAACTATACGATAAAGGTTATCGAGGCTCATTACGAAAACACACCTATATATTTTTGACCCCATTGAATCCCATTTTTGTACAGTAAAACTGGGGTTTACAGGGAAAAATCTTATTTACCTGATTTCTGCTCTAAAATATAGACTGTGGGCATTCGTTAGAACCGCCTCATAGACTGTGGGCATTCGTTTCTAACTCGAGGCGGTTCTAACGAGTACCCACAATCTATATTCTGAGGAGAAATAAGAAAAATACCACAATTTCTCATCTGAAACTGTTCGTTTTTTCGGCGATAAAGTTAACAATGTACTTTTATACGCGTGTTTTTGTAATGTGCACTCGTGTTAAGATGCTGTACTCTTCATACTTGTCGTACATTAATCGATTCTCAGGCCAACTATTAAAGGCATTTTATCAAATTTCCGTTGAAAGATAAAAAAAAATCGATTTTATTGACCTACATAGGATCTTTGACATCATTTATCCCAGATTATTTAGAAAATAAGTAGCCACCTTTTATTTGGTAAAAATATAACAACCCCTAAGAAACATTATGATTAATTTTAATGGATTTGTCTCAGATCTTGATACATGTATTCGCAAAATTTCTCCTGATGCATTGGCTTATAAAACGTTCGAGTCTATCCAGACACTTGCAATATATCTACAGGGAATCCCAAAAGTAATTTCAGATTCTAGCATGCGTAATATAATGTCGAAAGGAACAAAATATAAATTTCTTAACCGTTTTGGCTCTCAAAAATGGAGGGACGAAAATGCCTCTTCTTTTAATGATTTGGCAAGTTAATGTATAAGTGCGAGCATGTGGAGTCTCGTGCCTTAAAGGAATGGAGGGTGAAAACTTTCATAGTAATTGATCAACTTTTATTGCCAAAATGCTAACGTTTTATCACCTAAACCTTATATTGCGTCACTTAAAATGCGTTTTGCTACCAGAGGACAAGGCTGCAAACAACACTGTCATTGTTTGGCGGTTGAATGATATAGTTACGTTGAAACAGGTTCTGAGCGACAAAAAGGCTTCGGAATACGAGAATTCTGTCGTCTTTGGGAACTGCAATGATACAGTCCTCAAGTTTTCGTTATTTTATATATGGAATGGAAAATACAAGTCTGGTCCAGAATACAGGTTCACTTCATATTTTCCAGATCTGTGGTGTATTCCTTGCTTCCAAAGGATAACCCTTATATATAACATATTTATACAATGAACTGGTCACATAAAATTCATAAACGACCATATGAAGAAAGGTTTAGTGCTATATGTAGTAGCTGTAACACTATTGAACTTTCCAATTCACAAACACCTTGCCATAAAATGATGTTTTTAGGTACTGTCAAAAAGTATACGAACTGCCAGAAAAACTTTTTTTGTCAATAAAACGTATATTGAAGTTCTTGATAAACTTTAGACCAGAGTATATTACGTGTTTGTGGCTACTGACTCCATTATGTACATAGGCACTGAAGCATTGCCTTGTTTTTTTTTTACTAAATAAAAATCAAAAATGAGTTCCTTTAAGAGCAATGAAAACATTCATAAGAAAGAAGATGGGTCATACTACGTAGTTTCGGCTAATAAAGCCTCATCAGTGACCCTGTAATGATCCGGCAAAGAAAGCCAGAGGAAACATACTGCAATTTTGCGAATTTCGAATAGGCAGTCGATTCAAAGACTGATTTAAATCAAAATGGGGTCCAAATAAAGTCATCCCCGACACCATGGCAACCAAAGAATTGGCTACCGTGAAATTAAGATACTGCTCAAACATATTTACCAAAATATAATGTAAGTCAGTTAACAAATACGGCATATCATACAACAGTCCATAAATTGACTTTCATACTTCATCCTCTTATGTTTGGAAGTCTGTCCATATTTAGGTTCCATGGTAACTTTAATTCAAGAACTATTGCCAAAATAGAAACTTTACATCATTTTAAGTTATAATTAGAGTCGTATTTGTGATTTCTCGTTCATTTAAAAGCCAATCAATGTGCACTGTTGCTATGGCTATACTGTTTACATTATCCATTAAGAGGTTGTATTCTCGTAAGAGCATTAGAATCTTTAAATGATATTTTGCACTTGCTATTTGCATATCAAACATAAAACTTGCTTTTTGCTGATTAAACTTGCAATGGCCGCTGCCTTCTTTTTGGTTTTTAGTCGTCAAAATAGGTGCCCACCAAGTCTTGAAATCAAAATTTTTTTTCATGACAGCGTATGCTCTTGAAAAATACAGTTTTCAGTATTTGACTTTGGCAGAGTTAACTGACAAATTGTTTGGTTTTTGTTTAAACTAACTAGACATACTACATTTTTGTGTTTCTGTGTAAAAACTGGTGCTGGACAAGGCACATAATTTCTTGTTTTTAAATATGAACTGCGACGATAACTTACAACCAGTTATCAGTTTTTTGTATGTTACTCTTGTAGATTCCCTTTTGTAGATTAAACTTACAACATAGCAGTGCATTTTTTTTTCAATTCAGAACTAGCCAGGGCTCACAAATGTGAAAGCATAATTTCTTTTCATTACAATTCGGTTTTGTTGTTAAAACTTATTTGTCAGTAATTAATATTGGCATTTTTCTGCATATTTTATTTTTTTGCAGGCCAAACTCGCTATGTATTGTATTTTTATTTTTGATTTTTAGTGACAAAACTGGTGCTCGCTAAGGTATGCAAGTTGAAAAGAATAATTTCTTTTCATAAACAATGAACTGTTACTTATCAGTTATTCTTTAGCAGATTAAATGTACAACATAGAAGTACATTTTAAGTATATTTTCCTTTCAAAAATGGTGCTCACCAAGACTTGCGCATATGAAAACCTAATTACTTTTCATGATGTATGAGACAAATCACTTGTTAGTATTTGAAATTGCAGGTTAAACTTACAACTTGCTTTTTTGCAGATTATAAATTTGCCACCAACATTACCTCTTTTGTGTGCAGTACAGGAGCTCGCCAAGGCTCTCACATATATAAATTAGATTTCTTTTACTGATATATAAACTCTAGTGATAACCAAAATTAGCCACATGATATTATGCACTATTCCTGGATGTATGAGATTTTATTGCTTTTTAACTAACTGTATATATCAAGAATAAAATGATAATAAGTCTATGCTCTGAGGTGAATTTCACTGCATGTTTCTTGAGATGCAGTGTCAGAAACATTTTTTGCTATTTATTGCACAAAATACATTATTGCGAAAATTGTGCTTGAAGCTTAATAACAGTTTGTGTTCCTGTTGGCTGTATGGGTGGTAAAAGACCTTTTTATCCGTCTTGAGCATACCACAAAACGGTGGCTTAACGTCAATCCAACGTCGTTATGGTGTGACAACGTAGCGACTCTTTTCGACAATATGTATGCCACGATGTAAACAAGTGCTTCGGTTGTTTGTTTCATGCGATAACAAATGTACGGTTTTTACATGGTTTACTGAAATTTTGCGTCAATTATACGTTCCAAGTCATTTCGGTACAATTGGTTCCAATCGACCCAGCAAAACAAAAACTGAAATTGATGTCCACAATAGGACAAAACGGCTATCCCAAACAAAATATAAAGGCAATATATACTTGCAGAGACGAACTATAACGATAATAAACTACAGCAGAAGAACCGCTTTCGAACGGATATTAAAGTGTTTTTTTTTACTGGAGTGGGGCTTTAACTGAGTTTGCGTGGTCAAAGTACTCAACCTTGAATCCGTCGTGGTTTAGACAAATAACTTATTCAGTCCGCATGAAGGACATCTTACTCAACAGCCTGAAAATAACTCCCAAAACATATAATTCATAAGCATAATAGACATGAAACAGCGATTAGGACTCTAGAGCCTGAACTAACTGAAATGCAGGAGGATAAAAAAAAAACAACCTTAGCGCAATAATATTCAGGAATCGACTACAGGGCAGTGCGATTGAATATTGAATTGATAAATACACGTATGCTTACTGTTACCTAAATAAATAATGATTCTTACATACTCAGTGACTAAAATTATTAGTACCTGTAAACTAGACGTCTTATCAAGCCATTTAAGGAAAAGGTGGCTGATAGCTCGCTTGTTATGTGCTTGTTGTGCTGATCCAAGGTTTGATATCGGAGTCTGACCGTTGGTTTTCTTTTGCTCCAGCATTTCAGTGGGTTCTTGATTTCGGGTCCTAACCGTTGTTTCATCCCTTTGGTTGTTTGATTTTTGTGTTCAGGGACATGTTGCATTGATGAGTTAGGAGGCCTTCATGCGGACTGAACAAATTATTTGTCTTAATCGCAACGGAAGTAAAGGCGAGGATTGTGGCAACGAAAAATCGATTTACCCCCCCCCCCCCCACCCCCTTCAGTGGAATTCGTTTCCGCTGACCGTTCCAAGGCGGTTCTTCTGTCACGTTTTTAATAGATATGTAATTATGACACACCTTTCCGGCCCCCGCCCTTCGGGGCTTGAAAAAATAAATGGGCCACATATGCTTCAACGCAGAGCTGAAACCGGCCCGCACACTAGTACTGGTAAACCGCTTAGAGGATCTAAGTCTGCCCATGTAAAGCGGTGCGAGTCCTTGCTTATAAACCTTGTTGGTTTCATTGGGCGGCAGGGCTTGAGAAGTCATTTCATCTCAATGTCGGGTTAAAGTCCTACACAATCGTAAGCAACGTCTCCAAAATGACCTTTACAATGTTGGCGGGGACGGTAAACCTCAAATCAAACAAACAAACAAAATGACACACCTTTCATTCAAATATCTATTTAGAGGCTCACCGGCGAAGGAAAGCCTCTAGCATAGACATGTTCCTTTTACTCGCCTTCTTAGTCTGTTTTAAAAAGATCACTGAAAGCATTGGAAGCCAATTTTCATACGGAACCTCCGATGAATGAGAGAACGAAAATCTGTTTCAGTAGTCTAGATTACATGACCAAGATGGCAGCCACGCACTATATATGGTTCAACACTCTAAGGCAAAACTGCCGGCGACATAGGAACTTGATTTGCAATTAAAGATTGTCCCTGCAAAGGCTTGTTTTTAAATAAAGATCCTAGACTTGCTTTAAGCTTGTTTACACAGATGGTGCATTGGCGGTTAAATCGTAATGGAGGTGCTGTGTAGCTTTCAATGCCTGGACGTTTTACTGCTTTTGGGTCAGTAAGATAATGGACTATTGTGCTTGCAGCAGGTGTGGAATCAGACCTGTCTTTCTTAGAAGAAGAGATGTTGGAGGTGTGTTTTGTATGTGTGTGTGTGTGGGGGGGGGGCGATCTCACTCAGTACTGGTAAACTGTTTAGATGTTCGTATAAAATGCTAAAATGACAGGCTGTACACGAATAGAGAAGGTAGCTGAACGACTCGACATGACCTTAGATGGTGACTCGGCCGTGAAACCACAACATATAACACATGCATGTCCTTAACCAAATGACTGCCTTAACCCATCATTTATCATGTTTTAAGTTTATTTTCACACGTATTATAATTCGTAAATTAATAATTAATCTCTTTTGGGGAATTAGTGTTGATATGAACAGCCTTTTGGCAGTCCAAAAAGACAAACTGAAAACAATGCGACGTGCTGTCAAAACAAATTATCCCGATATCATATGCCCCGCGCCAGCCCGAGGGGGGGGGGGTAGAAATATGGCGGCTGCCTTCGGGAGTGTGGCAGAGTGGTAAGACCCCACCGAAAACAGTCTCATTGCCGAGACCACCCGGTGCCTCGAAATAGGTGGCTGCCTTCAGCTTCTGTGGCAGTTGTGTTAAAGCCTCCAACATACAGAACAATCGTCCGTTCGACCGGTATTATTTTGTGAATCAATTTGTTCCAAAAAATGCATCTTACCAATTTTTTAACAATTCACTACCCGAGATCTATCCTATTAAATATTTCCTATCTCATGTTACTACCACGCTGCATTTGTACGTGTATCATCATTGCTGGTGGTTCGCGCACCGCAAAGAAGAAAATCTCATCTGTATATGTTTGTACTGTGTATGTGTCACTTTTTCATGCTCCTTCACTCTGCACATCAATGAAAGATGCATTTTAAATACGTTATTAAATAAGTAACTTGTCATTTCATGTTACCCCAAAAGTATTTTATGTTTCATCAAGGTTAACAGAATCGGATACTTATCACTAAGTTCTGAAAAGTTCGTCATCATCTAACACAGCTTTATTCTTTATAAGTTTATAAAATACTTTGTTCTCTCTGAAACTTATCACCTCAATAATTTCTTACCATAATCGTGGATCTCATATTTAGCAAAGGATCTCCTGTTTTCAGAGCCAAGCTTTTATTAAAGCAAACGTTTTCGGCCTCCCTTGTCTGTAGGGAATTAATATACAGGTCACTTTCCTTCTGTAGTGAATGGGGATGAAATTCCTTGTTGAAACAGGAGCCACTTGTTTGCCGTGGGTGGCGTCTCGTATGCTGGAAGAAGGGATCCTGATGATTGAGAAAAGCCCAGGGATCTCCCGCTTTTCAACACATCATTTTGGCCCATATTTCAGATAGACGAGGGGTTTGGGCTGGATCCGGCCTGAATCAATCGGCTCAGTCGTGCCAAGCTCTAGAATCGCACAGCTTGTCCTTATCCTTCCTTCTTTCTTTTTTAAGTATCTTTATGGTACAAACCGGGTGTAATTTTGTCTTATTCCTCTATCTTTGAGTGTTGTTTGATGGGCGGCGGCTGATGGATTAATCGGTGGGCTTGTACTGGGGAAATTCAGCAGAAACTTCTGTGAGGAAGAGAATATGGATGGGGATGGGTCCCAACTGTTCCTCATTTTTCTTTGAAATCTGGGTGCATAGTTGGGAATCATAAAACAGAAGTGGAGTGGAAGGACTCTGGTCCTGTCATCGAGTATAATAGTAATGTAGCCTTGGCGTTGGAAGTAGGAGATCCATTTCAATTAAACTTCCCCTTGTAGGGCTCCAAGGAGGGTGGGGCGCATAGCTATCGAATCATTTATTATCACCATGGGATCCAACACTAGAAAAAGAGCATTTTTAGACTTATCCGATGACGACCCTGAACCGGCTACATTCAATTTCAAAGCAAATGAAAATTTCGCAAGATTTTTAGTGGTTTCGAGAAACGAAGAAAAGGCCGTAACTACACTTTCACCTTTTGTCATTGAAAAACAAATTGAAGGTTTAATTGGAACGCCAAAAAATGTTAAAAAATTGAAAAACGGAACTCTCCTTATTGAAACTAATCGTAAATCTCAAACGGAAAATCTTCTAACAATAAACAATTTTTTCAACCTTAACGTCTCTGTCACGGAGCACAAAACATTAAATTCATGTGAAGGAATACTCCGTGACAGAATGCTTAAACAGGAATCGGAAGCCAGCATTGTCGACTATTTGAAAGAGCAAGGAGTTACGGCCTGCAAACGATTTAAAATTAAAAAAAGACGGAAATCTAATAGACACCAACACTCTACTGCTAACTTTCAACACAACTACGTTGCCGAAATCTCTAAAAATCTTCTACAGAATAATACCGGTCGAAATCTACGTGCCCAATCCACTGCGATGTTTTAATTGTCAGAGGTTTGGGCATCATGAAAATGATTGTACTGTCCCTGATGGATCTGTGTGTGAGAAGTGTGGTGGTACCGATACCACACTGTCAACTGCAAGAGTTCTCCAAAGTGTGTGAACTGCGGAAAAAATCATCTATCCAAATCAAACGTCTGTGAAGTTTGGAAAACGGAAAAAGAAATTATGAAAATCAAAGTCACTCAAAACGTCACATATTTGGAAGCTAAGAAAATTCATCAAAATAAACCAGAAACCACATTCGCCAAAGTTGTTCAATCACTTACCAGCAAACCTGAAACCAAAGAAACATCAACACAATTCAACGAAAAAGATTTTGAAATTAAACCCATTCTAAAGTTATTACCTCTTCTATAAAACCCAAAACCACATCGTCACCACCTACATCTTCACAACCTACTACATCGTCACAACCTACTACATCTACTCATCATTCAAGAACAGAATCTAGACAAACTTCACAGACCAGTTCACAACCTAACGGCAAACATTCTAGCAGATCTCACTCCCGGTCCACGTCGGGGACAGCAGATCAAAAAGAAACAAAAACGGCAAAGAAAAGCATCAAGGATCAAACCCAAATAGTAAAGGGGCGTCTGCTGATCCAGTAAAACTGGCTAATCAGTATGGCGCCCTTGAGGACATGGAGTTGGACGTTGATCCCTCCACGTTCTCAAAGCCTAATAAAAGATAAAGGATTAACTTCCTTGTTTTAATCTTCTCTCCATTCAACCATGGATAAGAAGTCAATAATTCAATGGAATTGTCGAGGACTGAAAGCCAATTTTAACGAACTTTTAATTTTAACTACACTTTTTTCTCCTAATGTCATTTGTCTCCAAGAAACTTTTTTTTTAAAACTACAGATAATATTAATTTCAAAGGTTACAGTATGTACAATCATATCACAACGGGTAATCAGAAGGCATCAGGAGGTACATCAATCCTGGTAAAATCTGACGTTCCTCATAGGAAAATAGATGTGAACACTAATTTACAAGCTGTTGCTGTAAACGTCACTTTATCCAAATCCATAACGATTTGTTCTGTCTACCTTCCACCACATTATAATTTTTCTAAACAAGAATTAGAAAATTTAACAAATCAATTACCTAGTCCTTATATATTATTAGGAGATTTTAATAGTCACAGCAAATTATGGGGTTGCTCGGATACAAATGACAGAGGAGAAATCATAGGAAATTTTATTGCTGAAAATGATTTATGTTTATTTAACGATAAACAACCAACATATCTTCATTCTCCCACAAGAAATTATTTTGCTTTAGATCTTTCAATTTGCTCTCCAAGTATTTATCTAGATTTTGATTGGTCTGTTGTGGACGATCTCCATGTGAGCGATCATTTTCCGATAGTAATTAAAGAAATTGCATCGACCCATGAGGATCGTCACCCAAGATGGAATTTGAGTAAAGCAAATTGGGAAAATTTTAATCAATTATGTAATGAAAAACTCGACCCTGAACTTTTTAAAACTGCAAGTGATATACAAGATTTTACTGATGAATTGATTGATATTGCTGAAAAATGTATTCCTAAATCCTCGACTTTTTCAAAAAGAAACAGACCTTGGTTAAATGACGAAGTTAAAACTTCAATCAATAAAAGAAAATCTGCATTACGAAAATTCAATAAACAACCAACAAAAGAAAATCTTATCCATGCCAAACACATGCGAGCTAAAGCTCGCAAAACAATAAAATCGGCCAAAAAAGCATCTTGGCAGCAATACGTCTCCAAACTGAATACCAGAACACCAACTAAGAAAATATGGGACATGATTCGAAAAATTAGTGGCAAAAACAAATCAAATAAACATGTCCATATCAAATCGAACGGAAATATGTGTTCAAAGGCTAAAGACATTTCCAATGCCTTGGGGGAAAATTTTCAGAAAAAACTCCTCTAGCTTAAATTATTAAAAAAAATTCCAAAATATTAAACAAGAACAAGAGAAAAAGAATTTAAATTTTTTCGTCATTAAATCATGAAAAATATAATTTACCTTTCACTACTAAAGAATTATTAGATGCTCTCCATAAATCTCATGATACTGCTGTTGGTCCTGACGACATACACTATCAAATTTTAAAACATTTACCCAACAAGGCATTGGAAACATTATTAAATATTCTGAATGATATTTGGATCACTAAAAATTCCCTGAAAACTGGAGAAAAGCTACCATTATTCCTATTCCGAAACCTAATAAAGATCATACTGAAGCCACTAATTACAGACCTATTGCTTTGACAAGTTGCTTATGTAAAACAATGGAGAGAATGATTAATGATAGGTTGGTTTGGTTCTTAGAATCAAACCAGCTTATCACTGAATTTCAAGCTGGTTTTAGAAAAAACAGCTCTACTAATGATCATTTGATTCGCTTAGAATCATTTATACTTGATGCCTTTATCAAAACAGAACATGTCGTAGCTGTATTCTTTGACCTAGAAAAGGCCTATGATACGACTTGGAAATATGGCATCATGAAAGATTTACACAACTTGGGCCTTAAAGGCCGATTGCCACTTTTTGTTCAAAATTTCTTGTCCGATCGAACATTTAATGTTCGCATAGGAAATACATTATCGGACACATTTGATCAAGAACAAGGTGTACCACAAGGTAGTATTTTATCACCAACCTTGTTCAGCATAAAAATTAATAATATAGTTAAATGTGTAAAAGACCCAGATTGTTCGCTTTTTGTTGACAATTTTGGAATATTTTATCGTTCCAAAAATATGGAAACCATTGAATTTAAACTCCAAAGGTGTTTAAATAATATAGAAACTTGGGCAACAGAAAATGGTTTTAAATTTTCTAAAACAAAAACTCAGTGTGTTCATTTCTGCCAAATTCGAAAGTTGCATTTAGATCCAGTTTTAACAATATACGGCAGTCCAATTCCAGTCGTCACTGAGGCGAAGTTCTTGGGTCTTTTATTTGATAGCAAATTGTCTTTTATTCCTAATATCAAAGCTTTGAAAGCTGAATATTTAAAAGCATTTGATATTCTTAAAGTCCTGTCCAGTTCCGACTGGGGAAGAGATCGAACTGTTCTTTTAAATCTTTATAGATCTTTAATTCGTTCCAAATTGGACTATGGTTCCATAGTCTATGGATCTGCTAGGAAATCTTATTTAAAATCTTTGGATACTATACATCATCAAGGTTTACGTCTAGCACTAGGTGTATTTCGCACTTCACCTTTTGAAAGTTTTTATGCTGAATCAAATGAACCATCACTTTATGTAAGAAGAGAGAAATTGTCTCTTCAATATGCTACCAAATTAGCTGCTAATCCACGAAATTCAACATATGACTCGGTTTTTAATCCAAATTATGAAAGATTCTACAATAACAAACCATCTGCTATAAAACCTCTTGGCCTGAGAATAAAACCGTTACTCGAAGAGGCCAATATAAATATTAAAAATATACAATCGTTTTCTTTTCCATCGAAAGAACCATGGATGTTGAAACCACCAATGATAATTTTAGATTTAGAAAAAAATAAAAAATCCGAAGTAGAATCGCATATATTTAAGAACGAATTTTTAGAAATCAAATCCAATTTTAAACATCACATTCCCATTTACACTGAAGGTTCGAAACAAGATGAGAAAGTTGCTTGTTCTGCCTTTTCACTGATAGCATTAGATTACCCGATAATAGCTCTATTTTTACTGCTGAAGCGAAAGCAATTGATGTTGCTCTGTATCATATTAGAGATCAGTACGAAAAACAATTTATCATTTTTCAGATTCTCTTTCAGTTCTATAGGCTCTTAAAGATCAACAGCACAGAAACCCCTTAATTCAACAAATTTTAAGAAAATTCCACTATCTTTCTCTCTCTAAGGAGATTATTTTCTGCTGGATTCCCAGTCACATCAATATTCGTGGAAATGAGTTGGCGGATTTAGAAGCTAAATCTGCTTTATCTTTGCATGTTACAACTTTTAAAATTCCTTTTTCAGATTTTAAATCTAACATTAATAAATATATCAAAAACAAATGTCAATCTATTTGGGAAAAAGAAACCGATAATAAATTATTCAAAATAGAACCTAATTTTCACAGTAAATGCTCTTTCTCAAATTACAGTAGGAAAGACCAGACTAAAATTACCAGATGCCGTATTGGACACACAAGACTTACTCATTCTTACATACTACAAAACGAACAAGCACCTTTCTGTGTATCCTGTAACGAACCGTTGACAGTTAATCACTTTCTCATTTCATGTGTAGAATTTTATCATATCCGCTCAAAATATTTTAATGTTACAACAATGAAAGATCTTTTTAACGACATACCATCTTATCAATTAATCAATTTTCTTAAAGAAATCGGACATTTTAACAAACTGTAATCATTAATATTTTAACTTTTAAACTTCAATAACAATTTTATATCTAATACCTAATTATTTTTAGACGCTATATGCCCTATTAGGGTTGAGCGTCTTTAAACAAAATATCCATCCATCCATCCATCCCGATATCATACGTTGTCAGCATGAATTTATCGTGCGTTTTAAACATAGACGTCCTAGTATTTTCAGGTCTGAAACTTTCCTTTTGTAATGTATAGGACAAAACGGGTATCAATAGCAAGAAACGAAAAATTAACGATTCAGATTTCCGCCTGCTGTTTTACGTGACTATCGATGACCATGTACAAAACCCAGCTGCTGGTTACTTATAGCCGCGTTAGTCTTCAGAGCTCTGTGTTTATTAGTTTGTATTGGAGTTTAAAGGCCCAGTCACAACTATTTTGGTCATTTTATAGCCGGTCAAGTTACCTATCCACACTTTTCCCGGACAGGCTTATATGTTTGTTTGTTTGTTTAATTTGAGGTCCCCGTGAAAACTTTGAAGGGTATTTTGTAGACGTTGCTTCCAAATTTGTGGGGCTTTTAACCGACACTGACAGCTCAAGCTCTGCCACCCAATGAGACCAATAGGGTTTATAAGCATGGACGGGCCGATTCGCACCGCTTTGCCTGGGCAGGCTTAGATCCTCTAAACGGTTTACCAATACTCTTGTCCGGGTCGATTTTAGCTCTGTGTGGAAGCATTATGCATCCTATTTATTTCTTCAAGCCCCGATGGGCGGAGGCGGTAAGCTTATATGTAAACGGTTAACCAGTGCAGTGCACATTCTTTCGCAAGAAAATGACAACTACCCTTCTTGAATCGCCGGAAGGGAGAGAATGACCGTAGAAAAGATTTCATGATCAATCTCCACGAAAAGCAGTTGCCGACCCCGCTAGGTATCGAACCCGCCAGTCAGACGCGCATCCGACTGAGCTACTGAGACCGGCTAAGGCCACTGTGTAAAAAGTAAAATCTTCACTGCGCTCATATACAGGGGTATTTGCTACTCAATGGAACCAAAGTTACTAACTACAGAAACTTTCCGCCTGCTTGTGTCCATGTGACTGTCGCTGACCATGTAAAAATTAGATATCGGTTATTTATAGCAACACAAGTTTTCTCCCCGTGACGTCATAGCGTTGTGTCAAAATCTAGACTGGGCTAGTATACTGGGGCATTGGCAAGCAGTGGATACCTGACCAGTCGCCACATAACGTGGTAGCTTATCAGGTCTACGCTGCTTGCTTAAAACATTGAAATTTAACGGTTAAACGAGCAGTCTCAGTTCAGTCTCCATGTCTGTTGATCTGAACATTGATATTTGCCATTTTGTCTATGGATTAACGATTTTGGATTAACGCTTTTGTACTACGACCTAAACTTCTTCAGGACTATTTTGTGTGACAATCAACCCTATAGTACTCTCATAGCTTTGAGATTATGAAAGGGCTATATTAACATGTTTGTTTATAGAGTATCAGATATCACAAAAAAAAATCTGAAGGAAAAGTTATGCGTGCCCGCTTGCTTTTTGACCAAAACCCAGGGGAATGGAAATCTTTTATGAAACTATAAAACAATACTCCAGGTAAGACGTGAATTGCAAAAGACGAGTTCCAAGTTATATACACAGGTTTTTGTTTCCCCTTAATTTCAGAGGTTCATTGCCCGCAGTTAGAGCCCCCAGAGAACGGTGCTCTGGCACGTGAGTATGTTAACACGAGACCTGTGGATGCGATTATGTGTCATAAGGGTTTCGACGTTCCTTACAGCTTTGACGGGAAATTTTACTGTTATGATTCAGGAACATGGGGCCCGACTGATATTGTACCGGACTGTAATCCTTGTAAGTATTTTAGGAATAAATGTTCTTGCATCAATACCAACATGCATGGAATTCGTAACCATCGTTAAACCGACAAACAGCAGTACTCAAATCAAATCATGCTTGCAACTCGATTGCGCAACAATACTCTAAATGTCATGGCCGACCTGGAATAATCTTCGTGGAAATGTAAGTATTGCAAAAATAGCATCCAACAATGTTTCATTTTCGTAAAATTAAAAGGGTCATTTGAAATTGCTGTCCTACACTTGCGTTCAAATGATATAAAAGGATACAATGAAAAACGATTAAACATGGTAAAATTGAATGATCTGTATAAGTTAATAAATTACATAGGGCGTTATTAGAGAAGTGGTTTGGTCGGACGTGTTAAGGTCATCTGATTTAATTTTGCGTCGCGTGCTTGGTTTTAAGGTTTGAGTCACTAACTCCTTTCATTGTTTCGGCGTCGTGTAATGGCAGGGTTTTTTCTGTAGCTTGAAAGCAGTGGGAGATGTGGAGTCCCAAATGATATAGCAAACTAGAGCAATGACAATAGTTTTCTAAATGAAGTCACATTGACCTTGACCTTGAGCCCAGTACACCGAAAGTCGAACAGGCTCAATCATTTCCAACATTTTTGTGAAGTTATAGCAAAGTTCATCAATAAATGAGCGATGGCAATGTTTTCTACAGTGACCTTGACCTTGTCGAATTTGCTTGATATTATATCATACCCAACATTTGTTAGAAGTTATATTAAAATCTATCAATAAATGTAGGCGTTAGAGCGATAGCAATTTTGTTTCTGAAAAAAAGCCACAGTGACCTTGACATTGAGGACATGACCTTGAAAGTCGAACTCGCTCGAGATATTATCATAAGCGACATTTGTGTGAAGGTATATCAAATATTTTAATAAATGTAGGCGCTAGAGCGATGACAATATTTTTCTAAAAATAGCCACAATGACCTCGACACTGAGGCTATGACCGTGAAAGTCGATCTCGCTGGAGAAAGTGTCATTATCAAAATTTGTAATACGTCAACGATTGAAGGCGCTAGGGCGATGAAAAAGTACTTAAGTACATACTGGCAAAGTACAAAATTTAAAGTACAGTCCCATTTCATTGCGTTGTGAAAGACTATACAAGGTAAATGCATAGTATTTGTACAATTTATTCTATGTGCACATACATACCACTTATTTTTTCTCTAATCTACTTTATCATATGACGTCGCGTCTGAGAGTGTAATAATGTCATGTAATAAATTCGATAATCCACTAGTGGATTAAATATGCAAGTTAGTTAGATACGCCCCGTAACGTTACATGTACGACGTCCTTAACGATGTCACCTTTACTAATGGCAGAATATTAATATTTTTGTAAACAAATCATTAATAAAATACGTTTTGAATGCCATATGAAAAACAGAATCTTGCATTCGTGCTCATGTATTATTGAATTTATTAAACTCGTTGAGGAAAAGGGATTAAATGCTCGGCAAAGCCTCGCATTTTACCACCTTACCTAAACCCGTTTAATAAATTCAATAATACATGAACATTCGTGTAAGATCCTCTACTTTTCAGAGGCTTGCGATTATGGTGTTTTTTTTTTTGTTGTCTTCCTGCGTAATCTTATGTTTTACTTTAGCTGTTTATTCTGCTGCCATTACTTCAGAATAAGCTATTTTTACAGGTTGTTGATAACAAATCAGTCTAACAAATGCTAGGTTAGTTTTGTTTGTTTGTTTGATTCGAGGTTTGACGACCCCGTCAACCCTATTTATGTCATTTTGGACACGAGGGTTTCAATTTTGAAGCACTCTTGCCAAACAATGAGATTAAATGACATCTCAAGCCCTGACCCCGCAACCATCCATGAAACCATGAAGCCAATAGGGTTTATAGGCATGGACAGTCCTACTCGCACCACTCTGCCTTGGCAGGCCTAGACCTTCTAAGCGGTGTACCAGTACTCATGTGCGGTTCACCCGGTGGGCGGGAGCTGAGGTTGGTTTTTGAGGACTCCAGGTCTCCAGTACCTGTGAACTGATTGCTGCCTGCAATAAATACTATTATATCAGTTATAGGCAAATATTACGTTTGCCCAGAAAGCTTGATCGATAATTAGCCTGAGTCTTATACTGTGTAGGCTGTAACATTTATTACCTAGCTGAGGTTTTGCAATTACAGCATGGACTTAATTTAGGAAGATAAGTTCTTGCACACTGATAAGGAAATCCGTGGTTCTAGCCTAGGATAGCAATTCTTTACTTACCCTGGTGTTCTTACCCAGGCAAACTAATATGTATATTGTGCGAAAACATAAACGTTAAATGAAGTAAAATGAAAATACGCGGTCGAGTTGTACAAGAATAAAAATCTGACATGTTTTTTTTTTCCTTATAGTTGGACGTTTCAAACCCTCGGGATGACCGTGCTGCACGGGAGCTCAGCAGGTTCCGCTCAGCACGGCCATCCCGAGGGGTGGAAACGTCAATCTACAACGGAACCCATAGTCTAAAGCTCCAGATAAGGAGAAACGATGATAATCAGGGCATGATTTTCTTCATTTCTTATTAGAGACTTATCATGTGAATACTTATTTGAATCTCCTGATTCTAACAAATACCCACCATTATATAATTTAATCGAGAAATATTTATCACAAACTTAGCAATGTTCCCTCTCCTTATCCTGAGCTATGAATGTCAGCAAAAGGCGTGAAATGTTCTGCAGTTGCTTGACCAAAGTAGGTAAATAAAGTGTTATCTCTAAATGCTTAGTTTCAAAATCCTGATGAATTGTTGCAAATTATCACAGTTTTACGTCATTGATTGTTATTTCATATAAAACGGCTAACATTAAAACAATTAGCCGCCAAGTTGACAACGTGAATTCAAATAATATCATGTTAACAAGTCGCTTGATGAACACCTTGTAAACTCGATTTAATACGGACAGAATGGGTCTTTATCAGGATAGGCAATAATCTCTTTTTTGCTGCAAACATAGATGTATTAAATACAACCACCTCATTGATGTGATTCTAAAACACATCCACAGCAAACATGTGGTTAATCCAAAAGAAATAAAGTTCAAAGATCTGTTTTAAGGTCATTGAAAGCCTACAGGATTCAAGAGATATGGGCTAACAGTTCCGATTGTGTCAGCCTCGATAGCGCAGTGGTTAGCGCGTTCGACTCATGATCGAGAGGTTGTGCGTTCGAATCCGCCACCGGTATCGAGGTGTGTCCTTGGGCAAGTCACGTAATGACACTGCCCCACTCCACCCAGGTGTAAATGGGTAGCAGTGGTGTAAAAGCCCCTGCCTCTCTCTCGCGCGCGCGTGAAAACACCCGGAATGAGTGTTCGAGAGCGATTCAATAAGCTTAAAGCTTTCATCGCAATCGAACTAAAATAAATTAGTATAAACTAAAAAAAAACTAACAGTTCCGACTCTACATGCAATCACTTACACAACTACAATGTGTATGAATTAGGCATGTGATTATTATTTACCCATTTTTCATCTAACAGAAATCGACATCACATGTTTATCAGGAGTTCATTTCAAAATTTCGGGGTGCTAGACTGAGCTAGTTTCGTACATCAGTAAGAATATGGTTATGATTTTTGCAAACATAAAAGGCCTTGATCAGTTGCCACATTCTGCGTTGTCATAGTCTGCAGCATCTGATTTGGGCCTACACTGTTTCCAGTGCCTCCCGTTCGAAATGGCTTTATCCATTCAAACCGTCAAACACCTGGCAGAAAAACAACAACATTGTAATTGGAAAATAGAAGCGAGGGCAATGATCAGTAATCAATACAATTAACCGACAGATTCCATCAGAGACACCAAGGGAAAGAAACACAAACACGATACAACCAGGCCACAATGGAAACATCACTAGCGGAAAGCCAAAAGGACAGCCGCACCCCCACCAAATCGCCAACTGGCTATCCAAAGCAGAACAAAATAAGCGACACACACACTCAAAGACAAGCCATTACAAAAAATAACCACGACAAATGAACCACTCTGGAACGGCCAGTGAAACAAACTCCACCGGGGCCGAAATCGACCCCACGCGGCCACAATCCCCGCCCATACCTTAGACAAACAACCCGCCCAGTCCGCATGAAGGTCTCCTAACTCATCAGTGCAACATCTCCGTGAACACAAAAATCAATCAACCACAGAGATGAAACAACGGTGAGGAATCGACAGCAAGAACAACTGAAATGCTGCAACAAAAAAAGTAGCAACATCCATACATTTTTATTCAGAAGCACTAACATTTCGTAGATAATTAAATAGAAAGTTTTTTAGAAGAAAACAGTCATTATTATGATGCAAAATCTCAGACTTTGAAACTGAGGTGACTTTTCCGAAAGAATAATCAAATCTTTTTTTAGGCTACCATGATATATTGTACCAAGTATGGAGAGAATCAATCCCTCCCTTCAAGAGATATTTTGTAGACAAGGAAAAATTGCTGAATCTGCGAACTTGTTGATGTTGGAAAAGAAATCAAGGTCACAAATATATGACCGTGTATCAGCGCATCTCTAAAAGCAGCAGGTCTGTGTCACAGAAGTCTGTTTTGTGCTGAACAAAATTCTATCAAATTTGGTCAGAATAACGGGGATGTGGGGTTCGAGATTGTTAATTGGCAAAATCCGTTAACTTTGCAGAGAGGTATGGCCATTATCAGATCCTAATAAGTGATTTTTGCGCTTTTCCGTCCGATAACTTGAGCAATCTTACCAATTTGCAGACACATTGGCATAGAGGATGTCTGGCTTGGAATATCTTTCATCTTTGACAGAGAAATGTCCGTTAACAATTCCGATTAAGTGTTATTTTTAACGTTTGTTCCTTCACTGAATTGAATATAGTGATGAAACTACACATATATATATCGATCGCTAAAAGAAGCATGCCTGACAACCCTTATTCTTGATATATCTGCACTAAATGGATATGAAAATGTTTTTTTTTCTGTTTTTGCTCACACTTGCAATATGAACTTTCACATATATGTTAAACTCGAAAAAGGCATGTTATGGTCAAGGACAGTCACTCTGCCAATTCTATTTCTAGAGTTAGCCGCACTGGATGAATATTAAACGGTTTTGCTCATAGCTCCTTCACTATATTGAATACCTTAATGAAATTTTACAGATGTATAAACCACTAAAGAAATACAATTGTGGCTAAGGAACCATACTCTGATCATTTTAGGTCTTGAGAAACCTGCCTTTGTATATGTGGCTATTAGGCGAATAAGAGGTCGTAGATATATTAAGCACTAAAGCAACTATAAAGTAGGCAAGATAGAAGTGAAGGTAATGACCAGGAATCGATACAATTAACACACAGCTCCCATCAGAGACAAAAAATGGAAAGAAGCACAAACATGAAACAACTAGATCCTAATGGAAACATCAATAGCGGAAAGCCAAAATGACAGTTACTTTCCCACAAAATGGCCAATTGGCTATCCAAAACAAAATCAAATAAGCGATACACACACTCAAAGTCAAACCATAACAAAAATAAACCGCGACAGAAGAACCGCCTTGGAACAGCCAATGAAACGAAACCAACTGCGGGCATAAATCGATTTTACGAGGCCATAATCCTAGCCCTTATTTCCGTCCCGATATAGAAAAATTATTTGTTCAGTCTGCATGAATCAAACAACCACAGAGATGAAACAACGGGACGGACTCGACAGCAAGAAACCACTGAAATGCTGGAGCAAAAGAAGACCAACAGTTAGATTCCGATGGGCCCGACCAGACACAGAGCATCAGGCACCAACCAACATTACATTAAATTAGATACTCTCTTACTGTCAGTAAAAATAGAAGTGAGGGCAATGATCAGGAATCGATACAATTAACCCACAACTCCCATAAGAGACACCGAGGGAAAGAAATACAAACATGAAACAAATAGACCTTAATGGAAACATCACTAGCGGAAAGCCAAAGTTACTTTTCCACAAATGACCGAACGGCTATCCAAAGCAAAATAATATAAGCGATACACACACTCAAATACAAGTCATAGCAAAAATGAACCAGCTGGAACCGTTATAGAATCTGAAACCTGACCCACCGGCGTGCAATTAAAAGAGAGAAGCAAAGTTGTCAACCCTAATTGGGTTAACTACCATGAATGCAGTCTGTCGAAAAACATTTATGTTGTTCCCTATCTTTTTATATCGAAGTGCAATTTTACGAAATTGGGTGCTGAGGTCATTGCATTTATTTATTTTTTCTCAATTTATATACTAAGTCAGCAAAAAATCGGGTTCCGATTGACCTTGTTGCAGAAGAGATTTATGACCAACATTAAATTTTGAAATTCAATCGGAATGGCGTCTATGAAATTTGAAAAGGCTTAGAATAGTTTATGATATCGATAACCCTGATTAAGGAGTTTAGCAGTTAACAATTTATTATGAGTGTTGAAGTCAGGTATATGACTAGACACTTTGGTAAATCGAATTGCGAAATATTAACGCAATAGTTTGCCGCACGAGGAACATCACCATCGAAGAAAGGAAAATTTACAATCTCAAAATCAAAATCATCGCGTTCATCATAAATATTGCAAGAAACAAACCGATCTACAATAGACAGATGCAAATCCAAAATCGGGGCCTCGGCATCAGAAGAATTTGCTTTACCCTACCGAAGACCTGGGGGTAATTTTTATTGATCAAACCACCGAAACAGGCACTGCCAACACTCAACAAATCATCCAAATATCTAGAAGTGGAGTAAAGGCCTCACTGAATTCAGATTGTTTTTTGTTGGATTTGATGCTTAACGTCACCGTCAACACTATATGTCATTTTGAAGACGTTTCTTCCAATTTTGTGGGACTTTTACCCGACAATGAGACGAAATGATATCTCAAGACTTGTTGCCCAATGAAATCAATAGGGTTTACAAGCATGGACTCGCAACACTTTGCCTGGGCAGGCTTAGATCCTCTAAGCGGTTTACCAGTACTCGTGTACGGTCGGATTCAGCTCTGCGTGGAAGCATCATTCAGCCCATCAATTTTTTCAAGCCCCGATGGGCGGGGGCCGAACTTCAGATTGGTTTTCAACGGAAATGGACATCATCAAGTCTCTTTTTAAACAAAACAAGAACAGATCAGCCTGTTTCATAAAAAACAAGAACAGATCAGAACTGCTTCTCTGGTTATTTTACTTCAGAGTTATCGACCCTTATCATGTGTATGAAAAATAGTTTTTGGCCTATATTGAAGAGCGTGATAAATCTTTGCAGATGTACAGGGGACTTAAGTATGCCTTGTTTTGCCAAGGTCATGTTTCCTCACTATATATATTTTCAATATGCTACACTCCTTTACAATTATTAGCACGTTTTGTTGCCCGATTTTGGTTTTACAGAAGTAAAAGCAATGGTCGGTAATAGATAAAATTTCCTCACACCTCACAGTCAGGACACCAAAGGGACAGAAACACAGACATGAAACAACTTCACTATAATAAAAACGTCTCAATCGGAAAGGCAAAATGATAGTTACTTTTGAACAGAATGACCAAACGGGCATCCATTATTTAAATACTTATTAGCAGAACATTCATGCGAAGTCGAACTATAACAATAATAATAAAACGATTTTATGTGGCCACAATCCGCATCCTTGTTCAGTCCGCATGAATAATTTCTAACTCATCAGTGTATTGTATTTATTGACAAAAGCAATATACCACCAAAAACCTTGTTATACAGTTTTCCTACCGACGTCATCAACACATGACATCATACACACATGCTGACGCCACATATTGGAAGTAATTCACTTCCTATTGCTTTTCTGATGATTCGTCACACATATACATATGAGCCCCGCCAAGCGAATTTGGGTCTTCGAGCATTCCGTCATGACAAATTTCAACTGCGCATGCCATGCCATTCAGAGGGGCCAGGGATATGGATTTCTGTCTGAAGGTTCCTCTTGATTCACTGCTTGTATGAGCGAGCAGCGAAGGTTCTGGCGAGACTGCGCGGATGCGCAGGCTCGCCTGAACCTTCGCTGCTCGCATAGGCGATAAGTACCAAAATCGCTTGACGCGGCCCATATGTAGGTTTCCAAATGGTTGGTATCTAAGTATGTTATCAGATTCGTTGGTCTGAGGTCAGGCAGGTAGGCTCATTATAAGCAGTTTATTCAGACTGTTGCTGCAAATAATGGTTGATACTTTCCCTTGTTGATGAATATTTTTTGGTGCTCCCAAATATGTGCATTTTTCGACAAACTGTAAGCAGAACCTGACTGCGTTTCTTCTAAACCAGCTGTTATTTAAAATATATTAATTGCTTTGTGACCTTGGTGATCTAGTGTACGAAATATGTTAGAAACACTTTTTGCAATGTCTGAGCTAAGAGGATTTGCTATCTGTGTCATCGAAATGAATAGCAAATGAAGCATTTCTCATGCACATCATACACAAAGCGACATGGTATAAATGGTGATTTTTTGCGTGCTATAACTTCATTTTGGTTTTAAAATATTGAGCATTCTAAACACATTTCATTTCGGCTCATGTAGTGATTTTCTAACTTGGTCGGAAAACTGGTGAATTAAATTAACCCTTAAGACGCCTAGAAAAACTACATCTGAAAAATGTCACCTGTTTATGTCGCCTGATGTTTTTTTTTTTTTTTTTTTTTTGCAATTTTTTTAAAATTATTTTTACATCACGCGAACAGTGTGGGCCCAGATCTGAATGTTCCTACAGGAACAGTCTGATCTGGGTTCACACTGTTGGTAAAAAATACCGATGAGCATTTTTATGGGTTAAACCACTGTGATTAAACCATTGTGATTGAAACTATGAATGCTCGTGACAAACACCCAAAAAAGAAGTGGAGGCAATGATCAGGAATCGATACAATCAACGCACAGCTCCCATCAGAGGCACCAAAGGGAAAGAAACACAAACATGAAACAACAGACCTAATGGAAACATCAAAAGCGGAAAGCCAAAAGGACAGTTACTTTCCCACAAAATGGCCAATAGGCTAACCAAAATAAAATACACTACAATATAAGCGACACAAACACCCAAAGACAAACAATAACAAAAATAAACCGCGGCAGAAGAACCGCCTTGGAACGGTCAACACTGACAGCCAGAGTTGATATTACGAGTTGCTTTCTTTTGCTGTAACATCAGAATTTTATCTGGTCCTCAACACTGAATACTGTATAGTGGTTTTACTATATAAAGAAGGGTTATTGTTCGGTTAAGTCTGTTCTGTGTTGCTAAAAATATAGGCATATATGCCCGGGAAAAGCCACAAATGATTACAGTCTACCGAGAGGAAGAGTAACTGACATTATGAAAACACGCCTATACAAATACACTGACACATTTATCGCCGAAAAAATGAAAATTTTCAGATGAAAAATTGTTTTATTTTTCTTATTTTTGCTCAAAATATAGATTGTTTGTACTCGTTAGAACCGCCTCATTGAGGCAGTTCTAATGAGTACCAACAATCTCTACCTCAGAGCAGAAATAAGAAAAAAAAAGGTTTACCCCTGCAACCCCAGTTTTACTATATAAAGGTGGAGTTAGAGGGGTCAAAATTATATAGGCGTATTTACCTGATGATGAGGAAGACCAAAAGGGGAAAAGTATCACAAACAGCACAGGGACCAGCTCCCTCTCCCCACGACAAGAGGTGATCAAGGTGCAACAGATAGGCGCAATTACTGAAACTTATTTTTGCTACTATGCATAAATCTGTTTTCAGTATAATATAATGTTACGGTAATGGAATATATGGCCGACGCATATAAAAAGAAAACTAGTGATAGGGAGGTGTCAAATGAGTATCAAAAGACAAAGACAAATAAATCATTAAAGGTACCCGGCATCATATGGTCATCTGACACTCCTTTTGAACCTCTGTTTTTCTTCACTTATATCCCGTTGACCTTCATTCAGATATAATGCATGTTTTCTATCTATAATGGACAAGTGTCTGATGAGTATGAACAACTATTCTAACACGGCGCGCCTATATAGGCAATGGAAAACAACTGTGTTTTATTCTACAACAAATCACGGCAAGGAGGAGCGTGACTAATGACGTCATTAAAAACTGCAAAGATAAGACGTCACTAGTCGATTTCCTTGACGTTAGACGGTGTAACGTCATTTTCTCGCATCGAAAGCGTAAGAAAAGGATATAAATGCATGTGTTTCAAGCGATAATTTTAGCAGGATTCTTCTAAAAATGGCGGAAAATTGTGAGATTTTGAAGGAAACAACAGCATTTTTGCCGATTTTCAGCGTGTTAGAATCGAAATTGATCAGCTCTAGTCTGTGATTTGTTGTGTAATAAATCACAGTTTGTCGGTCAGTTGTAAGTAGATTTGTCTACTTTACAACTGACCTCCAAACTTTGATTTATTACTCAACAAATCACAGTTAGAGCTGATCTATTTCTTAAATAAGGAAGATGTGTCAGATGAGTATAAAAAGAAATCATACTTTGTGGATAGGCATCTGACACTATATATTTATCATACATCTCACTCACTTGAATTTGTAAATTCATATGGAACTGAATTAAGTTATGACACATTTTCTTCTGTCTATATCAAGCGGAACATAAACTCAGATATTGTCTTCGAGCTCTGCTAAACAACCATCTCCAACAAATGACAGGTATAAGAGGCTGCCATGGGAGGCTGCTTAACAGAGGTTACACTTCACTTCACTTCACTTCAGTTTTAAAAGACAGAACTTGACTTACTGATCCAAAAAGAAATGAAAATAAAAGTATTTTATGTTTGGAATAACTTAAAGGTTCTAAAAGTGATCACATCTTTAAATTGGTTTCCTCACTTAATCATCACTATGATGAAGTACTGGGAAATATTCTTTCGTCCCATCACGGCAAGTTTTGTCAGTTAGAAGGAAATGTCGCTTATGACATCCCGTGAACAAGTCCGTGAAATATCCCCCTACACCCCACTTTATACAGAGAAAACTTGGGTTTAAGGGGGTATACATTATTTACTTACTTCTGCTCCAAGACATAGGTTGTGGGTACTCGTTAGAACGGAGCATTCAAAATCTACGTTTTGGGTATAAATAGGAAATATATCACAAATTTTCATCAGAAAAAGTACCTTTTTTGAGGAATGAAAAAGTGCACTAAATCACACTGATGTGTTATCGTAATGAGAAGTTTATTTGTAGAATAAATTACATACAATTACAAGTTTGATCATTTATTACCGCAAATTTACCAATATTGTTGCATAAACAATTTTAGAAGTTTTTGCAAATGCAACAGAACTCGTCATGCCGCGTGTTTCTCTTAAAGAAATAGCACCCCCCATCCCCCCCCCCCCCCACACACATTTTCCGACTTAAAATATATAAACGTCAGGTAAGTGTGGTATCACATTTCCAGCTGTTTCTTATGACAATGACCATTGAATACCGCGGAGAGACCGCAAATATGTTACTCCGTTACACAATCGCTAGGTAATGCTGATATGACAGTAAATTAGAGGTAACTAGAAGTCTATACTAAAACTATTCAATATAAAAAAGACAATTAATTAGTTAAAACAACGAGGTGGAAATAAAAATCTGCATCAAACTTTAATCAAATTACAAGTTTTAAACGTTTTTTCTAGCTGGAAAAATAAAAACTGTACTTGTTTCGAACTATATTGAATAAAAGTAGTTCCTCAGGTTAAGCTAGTAATGCCACCTGCTGTGACAGAGTCATAAATAGAGATGGATGATGCCTGTAGCCAAAGAAACACATCTAGTTAAATTATCAGTTAAGCATGAATTTTTTTGTCATTTTTCTCTAAGAGAAAAACACGTCATGTTTTTTTTTTTTTTTTTTTTTTGCAAATATTTATGCTACTTCCTTTTCCTTCATTTAAGGTGCATTATTGAGCTATCTGGAAAAAATGCTTCCAAAAATAAAATACATATAACCGGTATTTTTCTTTGAAACAATACAAATGAATGCATTTTATGCAAAAATGCGAACAATTATGATGACAGGTAAACGAGTTTGAGAGGGATTCCGTAACTAGGTTTCGAACACTTGTTAGATCTATTTTTATTATGTGACAAAAATAGAATCCCGATATATGACGTTATGCGACGTTCATTTTAAGCCTTGTTTGCTTTGGCCATGCCTGAATCGGAAAAAAATATGACGCTGAATACCATGCCATAAGTAACGACACTCAGAGACGATACTGTCGCCATGTATGTGTAAAGTGACAGATTTATTTTTAGAACAGAAATTCCGAACACATGTTCAGAGCGAAGGGTAACACGAATGAAAACGACCATTTTCACAAAGTTCTGAAGCTGTATTTGGCTCCAAAAGTGTACACATGACAAAGGAGTATGCATTGAAGATAAAAACCAGAAAAAAATTGAGACCCGGTAGCTCAATAATGCACCTTTAAAACATTGGGGAAACATATAGTCTCGCTCTGGTCTAATGATATTAAATCGTTTTCATCAGCAATTAAGATGTAATCAAACAACTGCCATATCAAATCACAAAATGACAAATCAACATAGCAAAACATTCCATGAACAATGTAACTAGAGTCCATTATACTTTTAAATCGTTATTAACTGGGGCACCCCCGCCATTAGCAGAGTCCCGCATAATAAAACGAACAATGTAAGCAGTTTATCATACTCTGTTTAATGTTACAAACTTGGACAACCCCAGCTTACCACAACTATCAAATCAAAGAACAAAATGACAATTCAGCTTAGCAAAACTATACATGTATAACGTAACTAGAGTCTGCAAAATGCAAACTTATAAAGCGTGCAAGATCTGACTTTTACGCTTCATAGCCGCTGAAACAACCATAATAAATATCCATGACTAAGCTGGAGGAGGAATGTAGGAGATGGTGAATCCCATTTCTTTAACTTAAATGGAGTCTTCTATTGATGAAACTAACAAAGCAACAATATGTTATTCCTCCGTGCAGAGTACAATCAATATGACAGTCAATGCAAGTCAAATGCCAATAGTATGGAACCTCATATGGAATAAAGAAACCAAAGTATAGAATGTGTTTTTTTTTTAAAAAATATATAGGCTAGTTAAATAAACTCGTTGCATAAAACCGCTAAGGCACATTGCATTTGTATTTGCTACTCATATCCTTCGTTAAACAATGGGTAAATATATATGGTCCCGCAGAGGTCAAATCTGCTTGGTCAGACCAAAAAAGAAGAAATAAAATGACAAACACACAAATATGCTGATTGTGTCTAATAAGATCAATTCGTTTTCATCAGCAATAAGCAATGTTATCAAACATCTATAATATCATAACACAAAATGACAAATCAACATAGCAATACTTTCTATGAACAATATATCTAGAGTCTATCATACTCTTTTAAACGATACGAACTGGGACAAACCCACCATAAAACTAGACCCGTGACTAAAATTATGCTTCTTGTTTGCCCCATACAGGAAGTGCAAATATTTATGAATGTTAGATATTTTACATTCTATTAGAGTGAACATTTGAACACTAATAAGCTCGTAAAGCCCACGCGACCTGATCAACTAGGCCCTGAGTTATTATTTCTAAGAAGCAAGCAAAATGGGCACTGGTAAGCAGCGAATAATAAGACTTAATTGCGCAATTTTTTCGCGAGCTTTATTGATGTCCACTTTTGTATGCAAAATGAAATTTCATTTCGTGCCATATTAATATCCTCTGACGCTTTCCAAAAAAGTATTCTATTCACAAAGATGGTTGTATTTTTACTACGCCGGAGACTACGCAAGTCTCTGAGTACGCATATCAAAGACGGGCAGACTGAACACAGTGTACATTTATAATGAAATCATTTGTGGAATGATTGTGGAAATTCAAGACAGGGTGCTACCTAACCGGCGTGAACTAACGTAACGTCTGGACAAGTATTTTTTCTTCTTAATTATCGAAACAATAAGGTAGTTACCCAGAAAACACAATTGTCTGGGAACACAAACAGCTGAAGCCATTAAATAAAAAGAAAGCTTTAGTACATTATATTGATAACCTCATCTTCATAAAAGACCACACAAAGCAGGGTTTATGCCTTTTGCACTTCTGAAGAGCATAAACATTATACTTTATGGTCATGTCAGAAACTGTGTGAAGCTCTCACCTTTCTACTTGACAATACTTACATAAGATTTGGTACTAAGTTATTTACACAAGTTGTGGGTATTCCGATGGGTTCTAATTGAGCACCACTTGTGGCTGATCTGTTTTTGTTCTGTTATTAGAGAGACATCATGATGTCCCTTTCTGCTGGAAACCAGTCTGATATAATTGACGCTTTTAGCTCCATTTCTAGATATTTGGATGCTTTATTAAATATTGATAATACCTATTTCGATGGTTTGATCAGTCAAATTTATCCCCGAGAACTTCAGTTGAATAAAGCTAATTCTTCTGATACCGAGGCCCCGTTTTTGGATTTACATCTATCTATTGTAGATGGGTTTGTTTCTTGCAAAATTTATGATAAACGCGATGATTTTGATTTTGAGATTGTCATTGTTTCGTTTTTGGATGGTGATGTTCCTCGTGCGCCATCCTATGGCGTTTATATTTCGCAATTAATTCGATTTGCTAGAGTTTGTAGTCATGTATCTGAATTAAACACTCGTAATAAATTTTTAACGGCTAAACTTTTTAATCAGTGTTATCGGTACCATAAACTACGAAAAGCCTTTTCAAACTTTTATAGACGTCATTCTGATTTAATTTCAAAATTCAATATTGGACTTAAATCTCTTCTGCAACAAGTTCTATCGGAACTCGAATTTTATGGTGACTTAGTATATAAATTTAGAAAAATATACAACCGCAATGACTTTAGCACCCAATTTCGTAAAATCATTCTTCGATATAAAAAGATTGGGTACAACATGGATAGTATACGACAGACTGCATGCATGGTAGTTAACCCAATCACGGTTGGCAACTTTGCTTCCCTCTTTAATTGCACGCCGGTGGGTCAGGCCTCAGATTCTATTACGGTTCCAACGTAAAGGCTTATTGAGAATTAGAGAGATCTAATTCAAGATGTTGCACTGATGAGTTATGAGGCCTTCATGCGGACTGAACAAATCATTTGTCTAAATCGCGACGGAAGTAAGGGCGAAGATTGTGGCCACGTAAAATCGATTTAAGCCCCCTCCCCCCTCAGTGGAAATCTTTCCACTGACCGTTCCAATGCGGTTCTTCTGTGGCGATTTATTTATGTTGTTGTTAGTTACTTACTGTGTGTATCACTTGTGTCTTTTTATTTTGAATGGCCATATGGCCATTTTGTGGAAAAGTAACTGTCCTTATGGCCTTCCTTTGTTTAGGTTTCCATTATGGTATGGTCGCTTAATGTTTGTGTTTCTTTCCCGTTTGTGTCTTTGATGGGTGGAGTAAGTTAATTGTATCGATTCCTGATCTTTGTTTTACTTCTACTTTAAATCTCTTCTGCAACAAAGTCTATCGGAACCAGAATTTTATGGGGACTTAGAAAATAAATTCAGAAAAATATATAACCCCAATGACTTCAGCACCCAATTTCGTAAAATCACTATTCGATATAAAAAGATTGGGGACAACATAAATGTTATACGACAGACTGCATGCATAGTAGTTAACCCAATCACGGTTGACAACTTTGCTTCCCTCTTTAATTGCTTTTCTGTGGGTCAGGCCTCAGCTTCTATGACGGTTCAAACGTAAAGGCTTATGTTGGTTGGTACCTGTGTGTGTGTGAATTCGGGTTTAACGTCGCTTTCAACAATTTTTCAGTCATATCACGACGGTGTCTGGTTGCGACAGGGAGCTCAATGCTCACGTTTATAGTGCTGCCTCACTGAAGTATCATGTCCCAGACACATTACATGATACCACACCCAGTCACATTATCCTGACACTGGATCGACCAGTCCTAGCTCTACCCCGTAAATCTGAGTGCCAAGCGAGGAGCAGCTAGTACCATTTTTAACGACTTTGGTATGTCGCGGCCCGGGATCGAACCCGAGACCTCCCGTTCCCCGGAGCGGACACTCTACCAACTGAGCTATCGGGGCCGGTGGTTGGTACCTGATGCTCTGTCCCTGGTCGGGCCCATCAGAGTCTTACGGTTGGTTTTCTGTTGCTCCAGCATTTCAGTGTTTCTTGCTGTCGAGTCGTCACCGCTGTTTCATCTCTGTGTTTTTTTATTTTTGTGTTCACGGGGATGTTGCAATGATGAGTCAGGAGGCCTTCATGCGGACTGAACAAATTATTTGTCTTAATCGCGACGGAGGTAAGGGCGAGGACTGTGGCCACGAAAAATCGATTTAAGCCCACCCCCCGCCCCCCAGTGGAATTCGTTTCCGCTGACCTTTCCAAGGCGGTTCCTCTGTCGCGGTTTATTTTTGTTTAGGTTTGTCTTTGGGTGTTATTGTCGCTTATATTATTTTATTTTGGATAGCCTATTGGCCATTTTGTGGGAAAGTAACTGTCCTTTTGGCTTTCCGCTATTGATGTTTCCATTAGGTGCTGTTGTTTCATGTTTGTGTTTCTTTCCCTTTGGTGTCTCTGATGTGAGGTATGGGTTAATTGTATCGATTCCTGATCATTGCTTCCACCTCTCTTTTATTGCGAATTCAAGCTCTTGTTCCAAATAATTAATTTCATGTTTTAATGCCATAAAAAAAAAACAAACAAACAAACAAAAAAACATGTGAATAAATAATTGAGAACGATCAGGGTGAAATCTGTTTTGTTCTATAAAAATTCTAATCAAGTTTTAAATAAATTGAAACCAAGACGTTTTCATGCTTCACGTCGGTCTTCTTATGATTTTCCACCCTTAATTGAAAGGACATTTCATAGGGAAGATTCCCTCTTTGTTGCATGTAGTGTAAGAAATTCGTTTTTCACTTCTGAAGAGCATAAAATTATATTTTTTGGTCATGCTAATAAGTGTGTGAAGCTTTCATCTTTCTACTTGACAATATTTACATAAGATTTGGTACTAGGTTATTAAGACAAATTGTGGGTTTTCCGAAGGGTACAAATTGCGCACCCCTTGTGGCTGATCTGTTCTCGTTTTGTTATGAAAGAGACTTCATTAAGTTCCCTTTCCGCTGAAAACCGATCGGAAATTATTGAGGCCTTTAGCTCGACTTCTAGATTTTTGGATGATTTATTAAATATATACAATCATATTTCGATGGTTTGATCAGTCAAATTTACCCCCCACCCCCTCCAGAACTTCATTTAAATAAGGCAATTTCGTCTGATACTAGGCCCCATTTTATGCCCCCAACTTCGAAGAAGTTGTGGGGGCATATTGGTTTTGCCCTGTTCGTCCGTCCTTCCGTCTTTCCCTCCCTCCCTCTTTTTACTGCATAGCATAACTTAAGAACCATGGGTGCTAGGATTTTGAAATTTCATATATGGATTCCTTGTGAAAAAATAATTGACCCGTGTTTTTTTCTCGTCAGGATTATGCCCATTTCTTGAGTTATGCCCCTTTGCAAAAATACTTTGAAATTTAGTAAGCAAGATATCTCAAAAACTGTTTGAGCTTTTGCTCTGAGACTTTACAGACTGGTTTGGGATGATGAGTAGATGAACTTAATAACTTTTGAAAAAAAATCCGAAATTTTTTTCTTGAGTTATGGCCCTTTGAATTTTTTTGGCGTTTTAAGCTTGTAAGCAAGATAACTAAAAACTGTTTGAGCTATTGCCCTGAAACTTTACAGAATGGTTGGGGATGATGAGAAGATGAACTGATTAAGTTTTGACAAAAATGCAATTTTTTTTCTTCAGTTATTCCCCTTTGAAATTTTTCGCGTTTAAAGCTTGTAAGCAAGATATTTAAAAAAGCTGTTCGAGATATTGCCCTGAAACTTTGCAGACTGGTTTGGGATGATGAGTAGATGAGCTGATTAACTTTTGAAAAAAAATCCGAAATGTTTTTCTTGAGTTATGGCCCTTTGAAATTTTTTGCCTTTTAAGCTTATAAGCAAGGTAACTAAAACTGTTTGAGCTATTGCCCTGAAACTTTACAGAATGGCTGGGGATGATGAGAAGATGAACTGATTAACTTTTGACAAAAATCCATTTGTTTTTCTTGAGTTTTGCCCCTTTGAAATTTTGCGCATTTTAACCTTGTAAGCAAGATATCTGAAAAACTGTTTGAGATATTGCCCTGAAACTTTACAGGCTGGTTTGGGATGATGAGTAGATGAAATGATTATCTTTTGAAAAAAAATCCGAAATTTTTTTCTAGAGTTATGGCCCTTTGACATTTTTTTTGCGTTTTTAGCTTGTAAGCAAGATAACTAAAAACTGTTTGAGCTATTGCCCTGAAACTTTACAGAATGGTTGGGGATGATGAGAAGATGAACTGATTAACTTTTGACAAAAATCCATTTTTAGCTCACCGTCACGTTGTGACGAGGTGAGCTTTTGGGATCACTTTTTGTTTGTCGTCCGTCGTGCGTGCGTGCGTGCGTCCGTCCGTGCGTCCGTAAACAATTTCTTCAAACGACATCTCCTCCTAAATCACTGATCGGATTTTGACCAAACTTCACAGGAATGATCCTTAGGTGGTCCCCTTTCAAAGTTGTTCAAATGGTTCCGGTCCGTTGCACATATAGGTCCCAGGAGCCAAAAATAGATTTTTTCACAGAAAACTTAAAAAATCTTCTTCTCTGAAACCGCAAGGCCCAGGTCTTCGATATTTGGTATGAAGCTTTATTTAGTGGACTCCTACCAATATTGTTCAAATTATAGTGCTGCGGCCAAAAATGCCCCCGCCCCGGGGCCCTTTGGTTTTACATAGGCTTATATAGGGAAAATCTTTAAAAATCTTCTTCTCTGAAACCGCAAGGCCAAGGTCTTTGATATTTGGTATGAAGCTTCATCTAGTAGACCCCTACCACGATTGTTCAAATTATAGTGCTGGGGCAAAAGATGCCCCCGCCACGGGGCCCTTTGGTTTTACATAGGCTTATATAGGGAAAATCTTTAAAAATCTTCTTCTCTGAAACCGCAAGGCCCAGGTCTTTGATATTTGGTATGAAGCTTCATCTAGAGGACACCTACCAAGATTGTTAAAATTATAGTGCTGGGGCCAAAAATGCCCCGCTTCGGGGCCCTTTGGTTTTACATGGGCTTGTATAGGGAAAATCTTTAAAAATCTTCTTCTCTGAAACTGCAAGGCCCAGGTCTTTGATATTTTGTATGAAACTTCATCTAGTGGACCCCTACCAAGATTAATCAAACTATATTGCTGGGGTCAAAAATGCCCCCGGCCCGGGGCCCTTTGGTTTTACATATTGGCTTATAAAGGGGAAAATCTTTAAAAATCTTCTTCTCTGAAACCGCAAGGCCCAGGTCTTTGATATTTGGTATGAAGCTTCATCTAGTGGACCCCTACCAAGATTGTTCAAATTATAGTGCTGGGGCCAAAAATGCCCCCACCCCGGGGCCCTTTGGTTTTACATGGGCTTATATAGGGAAAATCTTTAAAAATCTTCTTCTCTGAAACTGCAAGGCCCAGGTCTTTGATTTTTGGTATGAAGCTTCATCAAGTGGACCCCTACCAAGATTGTTCAAATTATAGTGCTGGGGTCAAAAATGCCCCCACGCAGAGGCCCTTTGGTTTTACATAGGCTTATATAGGGAAACTCTTTAAAAATCTTCTTCTTTGAAACTGCAAGGCCCAGGTCTTTGATATTTGGTATGACGCTCCATCTTGTGGACCTCTACCACGATTGTTCAAATTATAGACCTGGGGCCAAAAATGCTCCCGCTACGGGGCCCTTTGCTTTTACATAGACTTATATAGGGAAAAGCTTGAAAAATCTTCTTCTCTGAAACCACAAGGCCTAGGTCTTTGATATTTGGAATGAAGCTTCAGCTATTGGACCTCTACCAGGATTGTTCAAATTAAAGCCCTGAGACCAAAAATGCCTCCGCCTCAGGGCCCTATGGTTTTACATAGACTTATATAGGGAAAATCTTCTTCATTGAAACAACAAGGCCTAGGTCTTTGATATTTGGTATGAAATTTCATCTAGTGGACCTCTATCAAGATTGTTCAAATTATAGCCCTGGGGCCAAAAATTCCCCCGCCCCGACACCCCTTTGGTTTTATACAGACTTATATAGGGAAATCTTTAAAAATCTTCTTCTCTGAAACTGCAAGGCCCATGACTTTGATATTTGGTATGGAGCTTCATCTAGTGGACCCCTACCAAGATTGTTCAAATTATAGTGCTGGGGCAAAAAATGTCCCCGCCCCAGGGCCCTTTGGTTTTACATAGGCTTAAATAGGGAAAATCTTTAAAAATCTTCTTCTCTAAAACCACAAGACCCAGGTCTTTAATATTTGGTATGAAGATTCATCTAGTGTACCCCTACCAAGATTTTTCAAATTATGGTGCTGGGGCCAAAAATGCCCCCGCCCCAGGGCCCTTTGGTTTTACATAGGCTTATATAGGGAAAATCTTTAAAAATCTTCTCTAAAACCGCAAGGCCCAGGTCTTTGATATTTGGTACGAAGCTTCATCTAGTGGACCCCTACCAAGATTGTTCAAATTATAGTGCTGGGGCCAAAATGCCCCCACCCCGGGGCCCTTTGGTTTTACATGGGCTTATATAGGGAAAACCATTAAAAATCTTCTTCTCTGAAACCGCAAGGTCCAGGTCTTTGCTATTTGGTATGAAGCTTCATCTAGTTTATCCCTACCAAGATTGTTCAAATTATAGCCCTGGGGCCAAAAATGCCCCTGCTCCGAGGCCCTTTGGTTTTACAAAGACTTATATAGGGAAAATCTTGAAAAATCTTCTTCTCTGAAACAACAAGGCCCAGGTCTTTGATATTTGGTATGAAGCTACATCTAGTGGACCTCTACCACGATTGTTCAAATTATAGCCCTGAGGCCTAAAATGCCCCCGCCATGGGGCGATTTGGTTTTACATAGGCTTATGTAGGGAATATCTTTAAAAAAATCTTCTTCTCTGAAACCGCAAGGCCCAGGTCTTTGATATTTGTTGTGTAGCTTCATCTAGTTGACCTTCGCCAAGATTGTTTAAATTATAGCCTTTGTTGATGTTTGGTATGAAGCTTCACCTATTTAGACCTCCCTCAA
This sequence comes from Lucinisca nassula, assembly GCA_963580285.1. Taxonomy (NCBI): domain Eukaryota; kingdom Metazoa; phylum Mollusca; class Bivalvia; order Lucinida; family Lucinidae; genus Lucinisca; species Lucinisca nassula. The sequence continues at coordinate 175,030,984 of OY757010.1, forward strand.
CATTATGCACATTATAACCCTGGGGTCAATAATGGCCCTCCCCGGGCCTACTTGTTATGCTATGGATCAGGTGAGCGATCCAGGGCCATCATGGCCCTCTTGTTTTTCTTGAGTTATGCCCCTTTGATATTTTGCACGTTTTAAGATTGTAAGCTAGATATCTCAAAAACTGTTTGAGCTATTGCCCTGAAGCTTTACAAGCTGGTTCAGGATGATGAGTTGATGAACTGATTAAGTTTTGAAAAAAATCCGAATTTTTTTCATCAGTAAGGCCCTTTGAAATGTTTGTGTTTTAAGCTTGTAAGCAAGCTAACTCAAAAACTGTTTGAGCTATTGCCCTGAAACTTTTTAGAGTGGTTGTGGATGATAAGAAGATGAACTGATTTACTTTTGACAAAAATCCATTTTTTCTTTCTTGAGTTATGTCCCTTTGAAATTTTGCGCGTTTGAAGCTTGTAAGCAAGATATCTCAAAAACTGTACGAGCTTTTGCCCTGAAACTTTACAGGCTGTTTCAGGATGATGAGTAGATGAATTGATAATTTTTTTTAAAAAAAAAATCTGGAATTGTTTTCTTCAGTTATGGCTCTTTGACATTTTTTGGCGTTTTAAGCTTGTAAGCAAGATAACTAAAAACTGTTTGAGCTATTGCCCTGAAACTTTACAGAATGGTTGGGGATGATAAGATGAACTGATTATCTTTCCATTTTTTATGTTCTCGTCAGGATTACGCCCCTTTCTGAGTTATGCTCATTTGCAAAAAAATATTTTGAAATCTTGTAAGCAAGATATCTAAAAAACTGTTCTAGCTTTTGCCCTGAAACTTTACATACTGGATTGGGATGACGGGTTGATGAACTGATTAACTTTTGAAAAAGATCTGAATTCTTTTTCTTGAGTTATGGTCCTTTGATTTTTTTTTGTATTTTAGGCTTGTAAGCAAGATAACTAAAAACTGTTTGAGCTATTGTCGTAAAACTTTACACAATGGTTGGGGATAATGAGAAGATGAACTGATTAACTTTTGACAAACATCCATTTTTTTTCTTGAGTTATGCCCCTTTGAAATTTTGCACGTTTTATGCTTGTAAGCAAGATATCTCAAAAACTGTTTGGGCTATTGCCCTACAACTTTGCAGGCTGGTTCAGGATGATGAGTAGATGAAATGATTAACTTTTGAAAAAAAAAACCGAAGGATTATGCCCCTGTCTTGAGTTATGCTCCTTTGCAAAATACTTTGAAATCTTGTAAGCAGGATATCTAAAAACTGTTTGAGCTTTTGGCCTGAAACTTTACAAACTGGTTTGGGATGATGAGTAGATGAACCTAGGAGGCCTTCGTTCGGACTGACCAAATAGCTTGTCTAAATCGCGACAGAAGTAAGGGCGAGGATACTGGCCGCGTAAATCGATTTAAGCCGGTGGAATTCGTTTCACTGACAGTTCCAATGTGGTTCTTCTGCCGCGGTTTATTCTTGTTATGGTTTGTCTTTGGGTGTGTGAATCGCTACATTTTGGTTTTTGATAACCAATTTGCCATTTTATGGGAAAGTAACTGTCTTTTTGGTTTTCCGCAATAGGTGTTTCTATTAGGGTTTGTTATGTTATGTTTGCGTTTCTGTCCCTTTGGTGTCCCTGATGGTAGCGGTGGGTTAATTATCGATTCCTGATCATTGTTTTCACTTCTACTTTACTTCCATGAAAGTGCACGCAAACGCAAAAAAAAAAAAAAAAAAAAAAAAAAAAAAAACTGTTAAAAAGAAATATAAATACTTGTACAAGCAATATCATCCCAATTAGATATATGTGTAGAGACAAAATAAAAAAATGTGGTTTAATTTCTGAGACACCTGGTTAGTATTTTCGCTGACCACCTTTCTGACCGCCCTTGCACCATTTTACCACGTTTATCGCGATTGGCTATACTAAGAGATTGTATAGGTTGATTTGAGTATTGTCTAAAAGCAAGTGTCTGAGGAAATTTTCACTGAATAAAAAAATAAAAGGGGACTAAGACAGACCATAAGGATATTTTACACATTATTTTTTACTTTTAAAGGTAAAAACGGACGCAAGAGACTGCCATCACATCTATACTATTATAGCGGAGAATGTTCAGATCCTTCAACACAAGTGCAAATGAAAGAAAATTTTCTGGAAATATTAGAGAAAGACGTCTTCCCACCGTTTAACGATATCTGTCCTGGAAAACACACATGCGTTATTGATGCAGTAACTATAACATGCGGACCTGTCAACAACAATAGAAAGGGTCGTTCGACTTCTCACCGCATTGTGAAACGTGCAGATACTCATGTTACTGTATTTGCCTTCGACTTCGTCACTGAGCGGGTTCAAAGTAATGCCACTTCTGATGAAGAGGAACCCACAGACATGCTGCAAGCTGAAATGGTGGAAATATTTATTAGTACGCTGCTTGAAGGTGCATTGGACCTTCCGGGCTTGGGTTTGAAGAACGATTCTTTTCAAGTCTTTTCATCAAACGCATCATGGACGTGTGATGAACCCGGCTGGCGGCTTGCCGGTGTTGTCTGCAGTACGTTGAATAAATTTTATGGTTAACCTCTTTTTGTAGTTTTGTAAGTGATACTGTTTAAGTGTTTTATGTTATACACGGACTAAGGGCAAAACATGAAGTAGATATTTTCGAAACAAAAATGTTTAAGTGTTTAATTTGGTATACATCCATACTCACTGCATGTACTTGCAGATATGACCAAACTTACATTTTTGTTTTCAAACCAACGCATTTGTTTGTTTGAATTGAGGTTTAACGTCCCCGTAAACACTGTATAGGTCAATTTGGAGACGTTGCTCCAATTGTGTGGGACTTTTACCCGACATTGAGATGAAATGACATCTCAAGCCCTGTCCCCAAATGAAACCAATGTGGTTTATAAGCATGGACGGTCCGACTCGCATCGCTTTGCCTGGGCAGGCTAAGATGCTCTAAGCGGTTTACCAGTACTCGTGTGCGGTCGGATTTCAGCTCTGCGTGGAAGCACCATGCAGCCCGTCTGGGCGGGGGCCTCATAACAACGCATATGTGTAAAACATAATAGATTAGCTGAATTGAGAAACTGTACCATTATTCTTACTATATGATTTGAGCCCATATGATTAACATGGAACAAACAAAGTTCGTGCAAAAACCGTATTTTAGACCGTATTCAAAGAGTTACATTAGACAAAAAGCTTCATTGAACGTCATATAACAAATTCTTGCATACCTTCATCTATCTCCGTTTCTTGAGGGCTTCTGTAATATGAACTCCTTGCCTTTGGAATTGGATCGAACCGACGACCTGTCGATCCACTAAGCCTATAATATACACTCTTTGATTCGTAGAAAAGAATCAGGGACACAAATTGTGCGGGAACGGGGTGTGTACATTTAAAGGTAGCCCATTTTACGCCTCAGATAATGCAATTACATACGCTGTTGTACACTGTTACACAATTTCCATTTCTAGTAGCTAGACTTTTGTCGCTTTCAGGGTCATGTTCGAGAGGTACCTACTTGAATGAAACTGAAGATACTTGTGTAGAATGTCCAAAAGGCCAGTATATGGACATACATGGCGCAACGTCTTGCAATGCATGCCCTGACGGCAAGAGTACTAGAACCACTGGGTCAAAGTTTCTGGAGGACTGTATAGGTATAAATAAAATACATTAGTCACAATTAAACATAACATAACAAAGGGGACTTAGAGAAAATGCGCCCAGTGAAAACTGAGATCAGCCTACGCGTACACACAGCAGCATCGGGATCTTCATTGTCATTAATATAGATGCCCGCCACAACAGACTGAGGATGCTGTTATGTTGGAGTTAAGGTTAGGCGTCCCCGTCGATACTATTTAGGTCATTTTGGGTACGTTGCCACCAATTTTGTGGGACTTCTACCCGACATTGAGATGAAAGAAGCCGAATGGGTTTAAGGGACGGTCCGATTCGCACCACTTTCCTAGGCCGACTTACGGTTGGTTATAGTTTGCTTGAGCATTTCAGTTATTTCATGCTATTGAGTCCTGATCCTTGTTTATTCTCTGTAGTCATTTGTTTTTATGTTCTTGGAGATTTCGCACTGATGCATTAGAAAATCTTCTTGCCGGCTAAAAGGGTTGTTTGTCTCCCAGTCTGGGGTAACTCTGAATTTTACCTGATACATAGGATCGGATTATTTTCCGGTTTAAAATGTTAGATTTAAGTATTGCTTTGGGTTTTAGGAAACAATGGTATTTTCATGGGTTCCTTGTTTATTCTCTGTAGTCATTTGTTTTTATGTTCTTGGATATTTCGCACTGATGCATTAGAAAATCTTCTTGCCGGCTAAAAGGGTTGTTTGTCTCCCAGTCTGGGGTAACTCTGAATTTTACCTGCTACATAGGATCGGATTATTTTCCGGTTTAAAATGTTAGATTTAAGTATTGCTTTGGGTTTTAGGAAACAATGGTATTTTCATGGGTACAGGCCATTTAGCAGCTATTGTGTGTCACTCTGAAACTGATTTGTTTTAGACTATCCAAAACTTTCGGGATTTTTGGTGTGTTGTAAGTCTTTTGTTGGAATAATGTTGTTTCTTTTTCCATGCTGTACAACAGGTCAATGGCTATTGTAATTACAGAGCTATACCCTAAGAACCTGTTTATGTACTAGTGTTACCATTGCAATAATTAGACGGGAGAAATAAGCTAAAACACACTTTGTTTTCAAAGAAAGCAAACCAGTATTAATTAGGAAAATGTGCTTGCTATGTTATTTTTGGTATTTTTTGAGTCGAACACGAGATTCTGGGCTCCAGCCTTTGTAACAGGTGAAATTCAGGGAACACCTCGAGGTTTATCATAACCACAACAGAACCAAAAGCGAGAATTGTGGCAACGTAAAATCGATTTAAGCCCCTTCCCCTCCCCAAGTTTTAAATTAATACTTGTTAATGAACGTCTTAAAGCGGTTCCTCTGTCGTGGTTTATTATTGTTATTTTTCGTTTTAGGTTTATATTGCTAATAACTTCTTATTTTGGATAGCCGTTTGACCATTTTCTAGGAAAGTAACTGTCCTTTTGGCTTTCCGCTTGTGATGTTTTTATTAGAGTTAAGTTATTTCCCGTTCGTGTTTCTTTCCCTTAGGTGTATTGGGTAGGATGAGGCAACTGTATCGATTCCTGATCATTGATTTAACTTATATTTATACCCCCGGCATACGAAGTATGCCATGGGGGTATAGAGTTTTTGTCTTTTCCGTCTGTCTGTCTGTCTGTCTGTCTGTCTGTCCGTAAACAATTATTTTGTGTCAAAGATATCTCAGGAACTGCTTCACATAGAAACTTGAAATTTTGCACACATGATCAGTATGACTACTTGTATTGTGGGAAAGAAAATAAGGGCCAAGGGGTCAGGCCTTTTAGAGTTATTTCCCTTTGTTGTTCTTGCTGTTTAATAGTGTATATTTTTATCTTGTGTCAAAGATTTCTCAATAACTACTGTACATAGAAACTTGAAATTTTGCAAACATGATCAGTATGACTAGTTGTATTGTGGGAAAGAAAATAAGGGCCAAGGGGTCAGGCCTTTTAGAGTTATTTCCCTTTGTAGTTCTTGTAAACAATTATTTTGTGTCAAAGATATCTCAGGAACTGCTTCACATAGAAACTTGAAATTTTGCACACATGATCAGTATGACTACTTGTATTGTGGGAAAGAAAATAAGGGCCAAGGGGTCAGGCCTTTTAGAGTTATTTCCCTTTGTAGTTCTTGCTGTTTAATAGTGTATATTTTTATTTTGTGTCAAAGATTTCTCAATAACTACTGTACATAGAAACTTGAAATTGTGCAAACATGATCAGTATGACTAGTTGTATTGTGGGAAAGAAAATAAGGGCCAAGGGGTCAGGCATTTTAGAGTTATTTCCCTTTGTAGTTCTTGCTGTAGTGTATATTTTTATTATTTTGTGTCAAAGATTTCTCAATAACTACTGTACATTGAGACTTAAAATTTGGTAGCAACAACCAGTATGACTAGTTGTATTGTGGGAAAGAAAATAAGGGCCAAGGGGTCAGGCCTTTTAGAGTTATTTCCCTTTGTAGTTCTTGCTGTAGTGTATATTTTTATTATTTTGTGTCAAAGATTTCTCAATAACTACTGTACATTGAGACTTAAAATTTGGTAGCAACAACCAGTATGACTACTTGTATTTACGGGAAAGAAAAAAGGGGCCAAGGGACCAGGACCAGGGCTCTTGGAGTTATTTCCCTTTCTAATTCTTGCTATTTTAAAATATAATTTTCCACATAACTTCTGTACCGGTCTCAATATTTTCTTGTAGTGTATATTTTTATTTTGTGTCAAAGATTTCTCAATAACAACTTTACATAGAAACTTGAAATTTTGCAAACATAATCAGTATGACTAGTTGTATTGTGGGAAAGAAAATAAGGGCCAAGGGGTCAGGCCTTTTAGAGTTATTTCCCTTTGTAGTTCTTGCTGTTTAATAGTGTATATTTTTATTATTTTGTGTCAAAGATTTCTCAATAACTCTGTACATAGAGACTTAAAATTTGGTAGCAACAACCAGTATGACTACTTGTATGGAATGTGGCCTGTATATGCAAAGAACCTTTCGCTATTGCCATTTTCAACTCAGGCGATGGCACTGGCCGGGGGGTATACGTGCCCCACTCGGCACTTTGTCTAGTTTTAGATATTCTAAGCTGTTCACCAGTACTAAAATATCGTTTCGCTTTTAGCTCTACGTAGGCAGGGGCGCGAGACGGCCGTTAAATAACCTATTGGATACATATGTTCAGACTCGTCCATTTGCGTGACGGTGCGTAACGACTTATAAAGTAGCATATAGTATTGCCATGGGAAGTTACAGCTCTGATTTTCAAAGTTTGAATGGGTACAATTTTATTGCGTACATAAAAGCACGAACACGATTGTAACACAAATGGTCTAGCAAATCTAACCTGCTTCTGTTTATCTCATAGGAAAACTAATGGAGACGAGCGACCTTTTGCTATCTTGATAGAAAGTTCTGACTTACATAAATATGACTATCTGACCAATATAAAAATTAACAAGTCTTTGGGAATGATATTCCTGCAAACTGAGCTTCATATAGACATTATAAAAACACGCCTATACAAATACATTGTAAATTTTACCGCCAAAAATCTAAAATTTAAGAAGAAAAATTGTGATATTTTTTCTTATTTCTGCTCAAAGTATAGATTATGGTACTCGTTAGAACGGCCTCATCGAGACGGTTCTAACTAGTACCCATAGTCTAAATTAAAAGCAGAAAATAATAGAAAAAAATTTACCCTGTAAACCTCCGTTTTACCACATAAAAGTGGGGTTCAAGAGGGTCATAACTGTATAGGTGTGTTTTCTTGATGGCGAAAAGTTGAGTTTGCAATGATAAAATTAAAGTTTGCTTAAAATGATGTAATAACGATCACCACCGTTTAAGTTTGCAATTTCACATCTGAAACAACAAAAATACTAGATGATCTAGATTAGTTTGTATTTAAATCATTACCTTTCTTTTATTGGACAGACATCTGCCGTGCCGGATCCTATTCAATGGACGGAGTAGTGCCATGCTCATTTTGTCCTCTTGGGAGTTATCAAGAATCTGACGGCATGACTAGTTGTTTTTTATGCCCAAATGGAACAACAACTACTTGGTCAGGCAGCAAAAGTTTTGACAAGTGTCAGTGTAAGTTGAAAAAAAAAATGATTTTTAAAGCGTGTCATATGTTGAGTGTATTCATTTTCCTATTTGAAATGGGATTTATAAACCGATGGAGGTAAAACAATCCGATAAAGAAACGTGTGCAAAGCTAAGTCTGATCATCTTGTGTGGGGAAGAGACCCCGTGTGGGGAACATTCGTATTTTTTCTTGTAGTGTGGATGTTTCCTCTTCCTCTTGGTGTCGAGAGTGGGCTGCGTCTTGTGATTTTGGCGCTCTCTGGGTCCTTATTCTGAATTTTAGAATTGAAATTTAATTTTATGTAATGTCGTTGGATACCTGCTCTGTCTCTGGCCTTACCCATCGGAGTCCAATTGTAGGTTTTCTTTTGCCTTTGCTGTTTGATTTGTGTGTTCCCGGAGATATATCACTGATGAGTTAGGAAGCACCCATGCGGAGTGAACAAATTTTTTGACTAAATCGCGACGGAATTAAGGGCGAGGATTGCGGCCGCGCAAAATCGATTTAAGCCCCAACCCTCCATTCAATCACACCTATGACGTAACCTACGCCATAAAGTGTGGTTTAACCATGATCGTATAGTTTTACATAATGAAAGTTAGTACTTCGCAACTAATTAAAGTAAAAAACTGTTCAGTTTTACTCTTTTTATTTTCTGACCAAGTTAAAGTCTATTTAGTTTATACTAATTTATTTAAGTTCGATTGCGATGGAAGCTGCAAGCTTAATTAATCGCTCTCGAACACTCATTCCGGATGTTTTCACGCGCGCGAGAGAGAGGCAGTGTATATTACACCAGTGCTACCCATTTACACCTGGGTGAAGTGAGGCAGTGCCATTATGTGTCTTGCCCAAGGACACACCTCGATACCGGGTGCCGGATTCGAACGCACAACCTCTCGATCATGAGTCGAACGCGTTAACCACTGCGCTTTTGAGGCTGACAATTTGTCTATTTATTATTAGTTTCAATGTTACATAATAATAACGCATCGAAAATCGAAAGCTTTTGAGACAGGTAGTGTCCAGGACTAGACTTAGCCCGATATACTGAACACGCCTGCTACATAACTGAAAATCTGACTGACTTGACATGATCAAACTGGATGTTTAATACGATTCAGAGCATTCCACATGCTTTTGTTCTCACGTTAACACAGTTTCTGTTCATACCAAACGTCTATCATTAACTAAGCACTCAGACAATGCCTAATAGTGCCCACATGATTGGCGTAAACGGAAACATGCACCCCTATAATTGACGTTTTGTAGATGCATTTCAGGTTTTATGTAATCTGCACTTGCTTTTCTTCCGCCAAAGTATTTGAATAACAGCACATGTTATCTTACGTAATGCATAACTGAGAGGACATTTTATTTAAATGTCAGCGGATTTGAATAGGATCCAAATAAACAATATCCATGTATTTGGTAGCTTCAAGTACAACTGCAATTTTATACAAAGAATGGATTAAAATATGTGAAAGGTAAAAACGTTTCAATTTTCTACGGTGAAAGCTTATAAATGTCATAGCCCAATTATGTAAATACGTTACACACCCAAGTTAAATACATTTCAATGACGCTTCCAAGGCGGTTCTTCTCTCGCGGTTTATTTTTGTTATAGTTAATTTTGAATGTATGTATCGCTTATATTGTTTTGTTTTTGGATAGCACAATGGTCATTTTGTGGGAAAGTAACATATGTAAAGTTCAGATGTTTCCATTAGGGTCGAGTTATTATCTCCCACCAGAGACACCAAAGGGAAAAGAATAGGAATATGAAATAACCAGTCCTAATGGAAACATCACTAGTGGAAAGATAACTTTCCAACAAAATGTCCAATGGCCAAACGCTGGTTCGGTATCAGAATAATACCTACTTTTATGAATTACCCTCCAGAACTTTACTTAAATAAAACTAAAGCAAACACTTCCTCATCACGAAAACATACCTATATAATTCTGGGCCCCTTCAACTCCACATTTATATGATAAAACTGGGGGTAAACCATATTTTTCTTATTTCTACTCAAAAATATAGATTGTGGGTACTTGTTAGAACCGCCTGAACAAACCGACTCAAGGTCAATGTCATATTTGAAGGTCAAGAGTTTGAAACTTTGAATTTTGTATCCGTCTCGTATCTTTTTACCCCTAAGAGGAATTTCCTAAAACTTTTGTCAATTATCCCCCTCAATGAGCTCATGTCCAGAGTCGATAAATGAATCATGTCGACTCCAGGTCAGTGTCATATTTGAAGGGCACGAGTTTGAAACTTTGAATTTAGTGTCTAATCCGATTGGCCTGACCACAGACAGATCATGAGGCACCAGCCAACATTACATAAGATTAAAATTCTAATTCTCAGTTAGCCTTTACGCTGGAACCGTCAAAGAATCTGAGGCCTGACACAACGGCGTGTAATTAAACAGCAAAGCAATGTTCTCAACCGTGATTGGGTTAACTACAATGCATTCAGTCTGTCGTATAACATTTATATTCTACCCAATCTGTTCATATCGAAGATTGATTTTACGAAATTGGGTGCTGAAGTCATTGCAAGTATATATTTGTTACTTGACTTAATATACTTAATCACCATAAAATGCAGGTTCTGATAGACCTTGTTAAAGAAGATATTTAAGTCCAACATTGAATGTTTAAGGTAAATCGGAATGACGTCTATAAAATTTTGAAAAGGCTTTGCTTAGTTAATGATACTGATAACCCTGATTTAGAAGTTTAGCAATTAACAATTTATGACGAGTGTTGATGTCTTGACTAGACAGTATGGCAAATCGAATTAATTGCGAATTATAAATGTCATAGGATGTCGAATCATCACGTTTATCATACATTTGCAGGAAACAGCCCCGTCTAAAATAGATAGATGTAAATCCAAAAACGGGACATCTGTATCAGAAAAAAATGTTTTATTTAACTGAAGTTCTGTGGGGTACATTTAACTGATCAAACCATCGAAATAGGTATTGTCAATATTTAATAAATGTCCAAATGTCTAGAAGTCGAACTAAAAATATGTTCTTTAAAAGGATTATCCTTTGGAAGCAAGGAATACACCACAGAACTAGAAAATATAAAGTGCACATGTTTTCTGGGCCAGACTAGCTAATTTCGGCCAATTAGGCCTCATCAGTGACCCTCAAATATTTTCAAAATTCCACAATGGAATCAGTGTTCCCAAAGGACAAGTCAATATAAACTACACTATGATGAAAAGGCTTCAGCTGTAAAAGGTTTCATGCATTTAATGGTATTATTTTTCTAATCCTCAGGGATTGCTTTTACACTTGCTTTTCATCGTTCCTTAATTTGACATCGTTTCCATTAGGGTCTGTTGTTTCGTGTTGGTGTTTCTGTTGGGAGCTGTTGATTAATTGTATTGATTCTTGATCATTGCCTTCACTTCTATTTGTCCCAATATTTAATCGCATGTCTGAAAGACTTTTTTGAATCTGTATCCCTGAAATCATTCTTCTATATAAAGGATTGGGTACAACATAAATGTTATACGACAGACTGCATGAATGGTAGTTAACCGAGTCACGGGTGATTAATTTGCTTCCTTGTTCAATTGCACACCGGCTGGTCGGGCTACGATTCTTAGACGGATCCAGCCTAAAGTTACTTAGGCAATGTCGATTGGCGCCTGGTGCTCTGTCTCTAGTCGGGCGCACTGGAGTCTAACTGTTGTTTTCCGTTTGTTCCAGAATTTCAGTTATTTCATGCTATCGAGTCCTTATCGTTGTTTCATCTCTGTAGTCATTTGATATTAATATTTTCGGAGCTGTTGCACTGATGAGTTAGCAATCCTCCAAGTGAACTGAACAAATTACTTGTCTAAACCATGACAGAACTTAGGATGACTTTAGATTGTGGCCACGTAAATTCGCTTAAACCAAAAGTAATAGATTCTTTACTGGCCATTCCAGCACGGTTCTTATGTTGTGTTTTATGTTCGTTATAGGTCGTCTTTACATGTATGTATTGCTTGTATCGTTTGTTATGGATAGCCGTTTGGCCAGTTTGTGAGATAGTAATTGTCCGCATCATGAAAACACGCCTATATAATTTAGACCCCCTTGAACCCCACTTTTATATAGTAAAACTTGGGTTTCCGGGGGTATACCTTAATTTTCTTATTTCTGCTCTAAGATAGAACCGCCTCATCGGGAGTGCCCACAATCTGTATTTGGAGCAGAAATAAGAAAAATATCGCAATTTGTCATCATAAAATGTTCATTTTTTCGGTGATAAAGATGGCAATGTATTTGTATAGGCGTGTTTGCGTAATGGTTTCTGCTTGTCGCGTTTGCATAATAATGAAAGTAGTTTATGATTGTGTTTGCTTCCCTCTTATGCCTTGGATGGGAGGTGTGAGGTAATTCTATTTCTGGTCAGAGCTTTCACTTGTATTTATTTTTTAAATGCCTGGCTTCTTACATCTGTAGAAGATTTTTTTAGCTTTCATATTTTCCTTATTTGTGCTGAGAACAAAGATAGTAGGACTAGCGAGCGACTTCTTGGTTTGGTTTTAATGAATACTGGACACTAACTATACCTAAATTCAGTATTAGGAAAAGCATGTAAATCATTATAAACATTACGAAAACCCACCTATACAAATACATTGTAAACTTTATACCAAAAAACTATAATTTAAAGTTAAAAAATTGTGATAGTTTTCTTTTTTCTGCTCAAAATATAGAGTGAAGGTACTCGTTAGAACCACCTCAATGTTTGTGGGTACTCGTTAGAACCGCCTCTAACGAGTACCCAAAATCTAAAGTTTTGAGCAGAAATAAGAGAAAATAAGGTTTACCTCTGAAAACCCCAGTTTTACTATATAAAAGAGGGGTTCAAGGGGGTCAAAATCATATAAGCGTGTTTTCGTGATGATAGATTTGAAAGCAATGATCAGGAATCGATGCAATTAACCCATGCCTCCCTTCAGAGACACAGAAAGGAAAGAAACACAAATCTCAAATAACAGATCCTAATGGAAACGTAAATAGCGGAAAGCCAGAAGGGCAGTTACTTTCCCACAACATGGTCAATTGGCCATCGAAAACAAAAAAGATATAAGCGATACACACACTCAAAGACAAGCCATAACAAAAATAAACCGCGACAGAAGAACGCATTGGACGGGCAAGTAAAAAAAAATCACTGGAGGTTGGGAGCTTAAATCGATTTTATGCGGCCGCAATCCTCGCCCTTGATTCCGTCGCCACCACTTTTCCCAGTATATAGCGGGGTTTACAAGAATATAATCTGCGCCGTATTGTGCAGTGATAAATACGTTTTTATTATATCTAGCACGATGACATAAGGCATTTTTTTGTAATTTCTCTACGACGTGAGCTGGTTCCTCGAAATTCTTTTAGCCGTGTTCTTTGTTTTTGGGTATTTGTTTGTTTGTATTGTTTGTATAAAGTTTAACGGCCCAGTCAACACTTTTAGATCTTTTCTGATCCGGTCAGTTTACCTATCCACACTTTTCCTTGGCAGGCGTGTACGTAAGCGGTTCACCAATACAGTGCACATTCTTCCGCCAGAAACTGACGAATGCGCGTCTTAAATCAGCGGAAGGGAGAGAATGACCGCAGAAAAGATTTCATGATCAATATCCACGAGAGACTGCTGCCGACCCCGGCAGGTATCGAGCCCGTCTCTTTCTGATCACCCGTCAGACGCACAACCAAATGAGCTACCGAGGCCGGCATTTGATTTAGAGTAGTAATGAAAAAAAATAACTTTTCTTGCATGTAGTGGTATAATAGATAAATATTACGCGCTTGATATCGTGATTAGGATCTGTATCTGTGCAATAAGCAAAATTGCATCTTGTTAATATGCCCATGCTACACCTAACATGTTTGTATATGGTATATTAATGTGTTGTGTTTTCAGATGCCGATGTTCTGTTAAGCGACACTGAGACAGAAATCCCGCTAGGAACCGCAAATGCAAGCGATGGTCTTTCAGTAGTGATGTGGGCAAAGCTGGTTAACCGTACCTCTTCACCAGCGATATCGATAAAATTTAAGATCGAACAGGAATACGTATTTGTATTGAATTTGTCTCCTGTTATAATGGTTGAAATAGGGTAAGTTTTAAAAATTATCTTTCATCTACTAATTGGACTCAAAACTGTGCCGATTACCATAAGCGATGTCTACCGGAATCAAAATTTTATGGTTACTTAGTATATAAATGCAGAAAAAATATATACTTGCAATGATTTCAGTTCAGACTTTCGTAAAATCAATATTCGATATAAAAGATTGGGTACAACATAAATACGAGTATTATACGATAGACTGCATGCGTGGTAGTTAACCCTATCACGATTGATAACTATGCTTCAATCTTTAATTGCACGCCGGTGGGTCAGGCCTCAGATTGTCTGACGGTTCCAGGGTAAAGGCTTACTTATGTAATGTTGGTTGGTATCTGATGCTCTGTATCTGGTTGGGCCAATCGGAGTCTAACTGTTGGTCTTCATCTGCTTCAGCATTTCATTGGTGTCTTGCTGTCGAGTTCTTTCATCTCAGAGTCTGTGGATGTGTGATGGTTGTGTTATCGGAGATGTTGCACTGATTAGTTAGGAAGCCTTAATGCGGACTTAACAAATTATTAGTTTAAATCGCGGCGGAATTAAGGGCGAGGATTGCGGCGGAGTAATATCGAATTTAGCCCCCCTCCCCCCCCCCCCCCCCCAGGGTGAAATTCATTTCACTGACCGCTCCAAGGCGGTATTATAGCCAATTTGGCCGATTTGTGGGAATTTAGCTGTCCTTTTGGCTTCCCGCATGTGAAGTTTCCATTAGGGTCCAGTTATTTCATGTTTGTGCTTCTTTCCCTTTGGTGTCTCTGACCTGGAGGTGTTGGTAAATTGTATCGGTTCCCGGTCATTGCCTTCATTTCTATTTCTCAAATCCAGGTGTAGGTGTATAACCGCGTTTTGTCACAAAACGAGTAGATTGTCGTGAGGATGTCAACGTATTATGCAATATTTACTGACTGTGAAATTATGATATAGGCATAAATTCATGCCTGAACAAATGCAAACATGCCAAAACGCTATTGAGCCGTTAATGCCTTTACATGACAGCTGAGTGGACAAAATTAAAGTATAAACTGAAGTCGAACTTCAGTGACTGAAACAACTAGACAAAAGTGTCCAGTGGGGCACGTATACCCCCGGCCAGTGCCGAACTACAAAGGGAAATACCTCTAAAAGGCCTGACCCCTTGGCCCTTATTTTCTTTCCCACAATACAAGTAGTCATACTGATCATGTGTGCAAAATTTCAAGTTTCTATGTGAAGCAGTTCCTGAGATATCTTTGACACAAAATAATTGTTTACAGACAGACAGACAGACGGAAAAGACAAAAACTATATACCCCCATGGCATACGCCGGGGGTATAAATATTGGCTATGGCTGTTTTCATAGACAAGAAAAGTTGTAGCCAAGGTAGGTTAGCCCTTGTCCTGCTGAGCCCGGATGTGTCTTATCTTTCAAACACTGTTGCAACAGGGCATATCAGTTTATGAATTTGTTGCAATAATTTGCATTTGTAATCTGATTGGTTGATACTCAGTTGTGGGCGTGGCATATTTAAATATTCAGCAGGACAAATATTAAAATAAATGTAAGTGAAGGAGACGACCAGGAATCGATAACGTTACCTTACATCTCCCATCGAAGGCCAAAAAACGGAAAGGCACACCTCGTAACAATTTCACCTTTCAAAACATCGCATGTGGAAAGACAAAAAGATAAAATAGCCATATGGCTATCCAAAACTAGAGCTGTCAGTGAAACTGACTAGGGCCCCGGCAGCGCTATCAGAGGAGTAAAAATTTGTGGACGGACAGACAGACAGACGGACGGACAGAGTGATTACTATAGGGCACCCACACTTTCAGTGCGGGGCCCTAATAAAGGAAAAATCAACTAGCAGTACATACATTTAAAGACAAACAGAAACAATACAAAACCACAACAGTAGCACAGCCTTAGTTTACAAGAATATAATCTGCACCGGTTTGTGAAGTGGTGAAGACGTTGAACTAAACTGAATTGGGATAATTGCTTGGATACTGCAGCACCAATTTTAGACTTGGATATGTGGGTCTGTAATTGTGTATTTTTAACTAAGATTCACGACAGACGAGATGATTTTTCTTTTATATTGTTAATTTCCCGATCTAGGACGGGAATGTCACCGTTTTCCTTCATACTCAAACTGTCGTTTTGCTACAGTTTCATGTCATGATGACGATTTTAATAATTAGAATAAACTCTTTACTTCTAAGCTTCTTAAACGAGAATATTGGTTTCATAAACTTAGGAAATCACTTTCTAAATTTTATCGACGGCACTCTGATCTAGTTGAGAAGTACACAGTTAAAATAAAGACACTGTTGCAACAGGGCATATCAAAATCAGAGTTTTATGGAGATTCGGTTTATATATTTTGAAAATGTTGAAGAAATCAGATTTTCAGAACCAATTCAAAGACATCAGTTAACGCTATGAACGAATGGGGTACAATATAAGTGTTATGCGGCAGACATCATGCCCAGTCATGGCTGATGACTTAGCTTCCATCTTGCCTTGCAAGACGGGGGTGGTTATGTATCTGACTCGATGATAGCCAAAACTTAAAACTGATTTTCAGCGTATTGTGATCCGTTAATGTCCGCCGTGCGTAGTCAACCATTTGTTTTAAATGCGAGCTCCTCCTAAACCCTTGGGCCAATTTGATTCAAACTCCACAAGAATGTTGCCTGGTGGTTCCGTACCCAAATAGATAAAATCGTTCTGGTCCAATGAACAAGATGTACGCCAGAGCTAAAAACTCCGCCTGAACCATTAGGGCAATTTCCGCCAATCTTCTTAGGAACGTTGCTTAGGTGACCCTCTACCAAAATAGTTGAAACTGTTCCTCTCATATGAGCAAAATGGCCATCAGAGCTGAAAAAATATCATCGTTAGTTTGCTTCAAAAGCGAACTCCTCCTAAACACTTGGATCAGCTTGATTCAAACTTCACAGGAATGCTGCATAGGTGACCCCCTACCAAACTAGCTAAAATCGTTCCGCTCTGCTGAGAGGATGACCGCCAGAGCTAAACTAGAAACAAAACTTTAACGACAACTCCGCATGTACGCAACTAGAATGTTGCTTAGGTGGCTGTCTGCCATAATATTGGATAAAACGGTTCCACTTCAGTGAGCAAAACGGCCATCAGAGCTAACAATAGAAAAAACATCATAAATTTGCTTCAAACGCGAACTCATCCTACACCCTTGGGCCAATTTAATTTAAACTTCAGCCTAGGTGACTCCCTCCCAAAATTATAGCTAAATCATATCGCCCGTTGAACAAGAAGGCCACCAGAGCTAAAAATAGAAAAAAAAATCGTTAAACAACTCCTCCTGTACACTTGAGTTAATTTCATTCAAACTTCATAGGAATGTTGCTTTGGTGTCCCTCTACCAAAATAGCCAAAACGGTTCCGCTCTGATGAGCAAAATGTCCGTCAAAGCTAAAAACATAATAAAAAAAACGTCATAAAGTTGCTTCAAATGCAAACTCCTCCTTATCCGCTGTGTCAATTTGATTTAAACTTAACTGGAATGCTTCCTAATTGGCTCACTACGAAAAAAAATAAAGTCGTTCTGCTCTAATGAACAAGATGGCTGCCAGGACTTAAAATAGAAAAATGTAAATTTGCTTCGTGCGCCATCAACAATTTGCTTTGAATGAGAACTCCTCCTAACTCTTTGGGCCTATTTCATTCAAACTTCACAAGAATGGTGCCTATGTGACTCCCTACCAAAGTAGCAATAATTGAGCTGCTCTTATGAACAAGATGCCCCACCGATCTAAAAATAAAAAAACGAATAAACGACAACTCTTGTTTCATCGGGCAAATTTCATTCAAACTTGATAGGAGTGTGACTTAGGTGACCCTCTACAAAAAGAACTAAAACGGTTCCGCTCCGATGAGCAAAATGGCCATCAGAGCTAAAACAAGAAAGACACGGTAAATTTGCTTCAAATGCAAACTCCACATCTACCCTTGGGTAAATTTTATTCAAACTTCAAAGGAGAGTTACATACTTGGCTTCCTACGAAAAAAGCTAAAATTGTTATGCTCTGATGTACAAGATGGCTGCCAAAGCAAAAAAAAATAATAATAAAATAAATGTGCTTCACACGCGAACTCCTCCAAAACCCTTGGGTATATTTAAGTCAATCTTCACAAGAATGTTGCCTATGTGATTATCTACTAAAATGGCTAGAATCGTTCGGCTCTGATGAACAAACTGACCACCAGAACTTTGAATAGAGAAATCTTTAAACGATAACGCCTCCGGTACCTTTTTGGCCAATTTCATTCAAACTTCATATGGATTTTGCTTATAGGTGACCCTCTACCACAATAGTTAAAACAAGTCTGCTCCAATTTACCATTACCAAAGTAAACCTTTATGTCTGAAGACAGAAGGCAAAGGTTTTTGATATTTGGGATGAGGACCTCTACCAAGATTGTTGAAATTAAAGCCCTAGGTCCAAAAAATAGCCCAATTTCTGGGCCCACTTGTTTTACAACCACTTATCAAAGAAACAGATTTTGATCGCTTCTTGTCCGAAACCAGAAGGTTCAGGCCTTTGATATTTTGTTCAGAGTTTCGTCTAGTAGACATCTGCCACAATTGTTCAACTTATAGCCGTTTGACAAAAATGGCCCCGCCCAGGGCCAACTTGTTTTACATAGACTTAAATAGATAAAACCTTAAAAATGTTCATGACTGAAACCAGAAAGCCCGGGTCTTTGATATTTGATATGTAGGTAACTTCATCTAGTCGAACTCTTCGAAGATGATTCAAATTATAGCCCTGGGACAAAATATGGCCCCGCCCAGATGCCCACTTATTTTACATTGTCTTATACAGGGAATGCATTCAAAAAAATCTACTTGTTTGAAACCAGAAGGCACAGGCCTTTGATACTTGGTTCACATCTTTGACTAGTAGACCTCTGCCAAGATTGTTCAAATGGCCTAATGTGTCCGCGCCTAGGGGGCCATATATGTTACATGAACTTGTATAGGTAAAACCTTTAAATATTCACTTGTCTTTAACCAGAAGACAAAGGAATTTGATATCTGTTATGTAGCTTCGCCTAATGGATCATTACCAACGATGTACAAATCAAAAATACAGGGAATACATTTAAAAATCTTCTTTCATGAAACCAGAAGGCCCGGGCCTTTGATATTTGGTGCGCAGCTTTGTCTAGTTTCTCAGACTTAGGGGCTCACTGCATTAATTTCTGTGTCATATGGCATATGGATGGGGAGCTTAGGGTAGTAACTGTTGGAAGCATCTCTGACTGAGAAGCTAGAGACTGCGGGTTTGAGACCAGATCCGACTACATACATGCACACCCATAAAAATTAATCATGCGGTGTTTTCTGGGGTAGTTGGCAATTCCTGGTGAAAGTATGGGAACTGACATGTATTACTGGTTAACCACTTAGGTCTTAATAAAAGTGAATGTAAGGATCAGGAATCGATACAATTAACCCACACCTCCCATCAGAGACGCCAAAGGGAACAAAACACAAATATAAAATAATTAGACCTTAATGGAAACATCAATAGCGGAAAGTCAAAATGCCAGTTACTTTCCCACAAAATGGCCAACTGTCTATGTAAAACAAAAAGATATAAGTGATACACACACTCAAAAACACACTATAACAAAAATAAACCGCAACAGAAGTACTGCCTTGGAAAGGTCAGTGAAAAATTTTTTCACTGGGGGTCAAGTGTGTGTGTGTGTGTGTGTGTGTGTGTGTGTGTGTGTGCGGGGGGGGGTTGGCTTATATCGATTTTACGCGACCGCACTCTGTCTTTACTTCCTTCGCGGCTGAGACAAATACAGCACAAAACAAATGACAAATAAACCATCAGACGGACTCCGGTTGGCCTTCTGTATATTGTTGTTTCAATTAGGGTCTGTTGTTTTATGTTTGTGTTTCTTTCCCTTTGGTGTCTCTGATGGGAGCTATGGGTTAATTGTATCGATTCATGATCATTGCATCCACTTCTATTATCCAAAACAAAAAGTAATCAGCAACAAACACATGCAGACGGCGTATAAGAACAATATTCCATAACCGCCTTGGAGCAGTCAGTGAAAACCTTTTTTATCACTGGAGGTCTTAAATCGATTTTACTCGGCCGGAATCCTCGCCCTTAATTACATCGCGACAAATAATTTGTTCAGTCCGCATGAAGGCTACTTAACTCATTAGGGCAAAATCTCATAGAACACAAAAGTCAAGAAACCACAGAGAAGAAACAACGGTGAAGACTCGACAGCAACAAACCACTGAAATGATGGAGCAAAAGAAAACCAACAGTTGGAAAGTAGAAGTAAAACAAAGATCAGGAATCGATACAATTAACTTACTCCACCCATCAAAGACACCAAAGGGAAAGAAACACAAACTTGAAGCGACCAGACCTTAATGGAAACCTAAACAAAGGATGGCCATAAGGACAGTTACTTTCCCACAAAATGGCCAAATGGCCATCCAAAATAAGAAGACACAAGTGATACACACAGTGAGTAGTAACAAACAAAAACATAAATAAACCGCCACAGAAGAACCGCCTTGGAACTGTCAGTGGAAAGAATTCCACTTGGGGGCTTAAATCGATTTTACGTGGCCACAATACTCGCTCTTTCTTCAGTCGCGATTTAGACCAATAATTTGTTCAGTCCGCATGAAGGCCTCCTAACTCATCAGTGCAACATCTCCGTGAACACAAATAATCAAAGAACCACAGGGATGAGACAACGGTGAGGACTCGACAGCAAAAAAAACCACTGAAATGCTGGAGCAAAAGAAAACCAATAGTTAGACTCCGATGGGCCCGAGCAGAGACAGAGCATCAGGCACCAACCAACATTACCTTGAATTAGATCTCTCTAATTCTCAATAAGCCTTTACGTAGGAACCGTCATAGAATCTGACGCCTGACCCACCGGCGTGCAATTAAAGAGGGAAGCAAAGTTGCTAACCGTGATTGGATTAACTACCATGCATGCAGTCTGTCGTATAACATCCATGTTTACCCAATCTTTTTATATCGAAGAATGATTTTACGAAATTGGGTGCTGAAGTCATTGCGGCCATATATTTTTCTGAATTTATATACTAAGTCACCATAAAATTCGGGTTCCGATAGACCTTGTAGCAGAAGAGATTTAAGTCCAATATTGAATTTTGAAATTAAATCAGATCGGCGTCTATACAAGTTTGAAAATGCTTTGCGTAGTTTATAGTACCGATAACCCTGATTAAGAAGTTTAGCCGTTAATAATTTATTACGAGTGTTGAAGTCAGATACATGACTACACACTCCAGCAAATCGAATTATTTGCGAAATATAAACGCCATAAGATGGCGCACGAGGAACATCACCATCCAAAAAAGGAAAATTTACAATCTCAAAAACAAGTCATCTCGTTTATCATAAATTTTGCAAGGAACAAACCCATCTACAATAGATAGATGTAAATCCAAAGACGGGGCCTCGGTATCAGAAGAATTTGCTTTATTTAACTGAAGCTCTAGGGGGTAAATCTGACTGATCAAACCATCGAAATAAGTATTATCAATATTTAATAAATCATCTAAATAATTAGAAGTGGAACTAAAAGCTTCAACAGATTGGTTATCAATGGAAAGCGACAACATGAAGTCTCTTTCATAACAATACTAGGACGGATCAGCCACAAGAGGTGCAGAATTTGTACCCATCGGAATACCCAAAATTTGTCTAAATAACTTAGTACCGAATCTAATATAAATATTGTCAAGTAGAAAGGTGAGGGCATCACACACTTTCTGACATGACCAAAGTGTATAATTCTTATGCTCTTTAGAAGTGAAAAATGCATTTCTGACATTACATGCAAGATAGAGAGAATCTTCTCTGTGAAAAGTCCATTCAATTAAATCATTAAGCGATTCGTTCATAAGATTATGAGGAAGTGTAGTGTAAAGAGTGGAAAAAATCGTAAGTAGACAGACTAGAAAAACGAAAACGTCTGGATTTCAATTCATTTAAAACCTCATTTGAATTTTTTATAGACCAAAACAGATTTCTTCCTGATCTTTCAAAGACTTTATAACAATATTTAATCACATGCGTTTTGATAGCAGTAGGACAGGAAGTGAATAATTTAGAAAGTTTAGTGGAAGTGCAAGAGCTAGAATTTGCAATAAACCGTGCTTTGTAAGGTCTTTTATGAAGTTTTGGTAACCAGTATAGCGTAGGAAGCTTGTCTGTTTTGGCCTTCTGTAACACACACAGCAAACTTGGTGGCTGAATGACAAATATGTACACCTACTTTAGCTCTCTCTTCAGCTAAAGGTTGAAGTTCATATGCCTTAGTACCACAAAGCTCTTGCTTAAGCCTGTTAACACAGTGGAGCCGCCACACAACGACGACGATGTTAGCGGCCTTGTCTGCAGGGGCCAAAACAAACTTCTTATGAAATTCTTGAATACCTAGTTTAAGATGACGTAAAGACGCCTTAGGCTTAGGCAGTAATAAGTTAGTATTTTGAGAATAGAAAGAAATGCGTTTATTCACTAGTTTTAAAATGCTAAGTTTCCAGTCCTTAAGGGCTTTATGCTCAACATACTGTCGCTTACAGCATCAATTACCGAATTCGTTCAAGGCAGCAGCGATTCCATCTCTACATTTATTGAAATCAATAGAAGGAAACCGATATTTCGGTCCTTTAGAAATTATATTCCTTGTCCTAGAATCAGGAATAAGTTTCAAATTACCAGTAATTACATGACCAGCAGCAGGATAGCAATACACTGAGTTTTTACAATCACATGAATCAGGAGTATTAGTATCAATATCAAGATCTGAAACAAGTTTATTGAAATTAAAAATGATAGATTGGACTCCGATGGGCCAGCCAGAGACAGAGCATCAGACACTAACCAACATTACATAAGTAAAAGTTTACGCTGGGACCGTCATAAAATCGTAGGCCTGACCCACCAGCGTGCAATGAAAGAGGGAAGTTATCAACCATGATTGGGTTAACTACCATGCATACAGTCTGTCGCATAACATTAAAGTTGTTACCAATCTTTTTATATGGAAGAATGATTTTACGAAATAGGGTACTGAATTCATTGCAAGTATATATTTTTTTGAATTTATATACTAAGTCACCATAAAATTCGGGCTCCGATAGACCTTGTTGCATAAGAGATTTAGGTGCAACATTGATTTTGAAATTACATCGGAATGAAGTCTATAAAATTTAGAAAAGGCTTTCCTAGTTTGTGATACCGACACTCCTGATTAAGAAGTTAGTTAAGCCTGCCCAGAAATAGTGTGGTTAGGTTAACTGACCACACCTGCAATACTAATAACTCGTATTCTTTCCAAGACCTGTGTACCTCCAACCTAGCATCCCAAAACATTTATTTTCAACAAATTGTAAAGATACATATTCATATGCAGAGATATCATGGTCCTATATAATGTACTCTAGACAGTGACACTCAGGTGAGCGAATGAGGGCACTATAGACCCTTTTTATTAGTGGTGGGTGCAGAATGATTTGTCTTTGGGTTGACTGTTTGTGGTGTACCTGGTGGCTTTCTTTAGCTCCAGCTTACAGTGTGTGGAACGAGCTACGAGCTCTCAATTTTGATGCTTCACAGTTATTCAATTTGGTTTGTATCACAGTTTGTTCTGATTTGTATGTTATTCTTTGATGGTCTATTGATTGAGGTAGGTCTAGGTAGACCAACTACTTTGTGTTGTGTAAACAATATTAGAACCTAGAGTTAAGGTTGGGCCCATAGATTCGATTTAAACTTCCCAGTGGTTCTAGCTACTGAGCGTCCTACGGCGGTGGTTCTAATGTGGTTTATTTTTAATGTAGCTTGGTCAGATTTTCCGACGGGCTTCCTTTTGTTGTATGTACTTATGGTTGTGTATTACTATTGTTATTTATTTAATTTTCATTAATTGTGCCTGTTGCACCTTTGATCATCTCCTGCGGGGACGAGTGAGCTGGTGTGATTCGTTTTTTTTCCCTCTTTGTTTACCTCATTGTCAGTTCTCTTCCCTTTGGAATCATTGGTAAACTGTAATGTTTGGTTGTGGCTTTTCCTGGGCATCTATTTTTGTAGTTTTGGAACTGTCAGGAAAATGTATACTGGGGCCCTTAATCGATTCTATGTGGCCTCGCCCTTATGTCTGTCATGGCTTAAACAAATAATGTGTTAAGTCCATGTGAAGTGTTTCTAACACATCAGTGCAACTATTTCGAGAACATAAAAATCAAACAAATACAGAGCTCAAACAACGATGAGGACTCAGCATCACGCAAAGACTGACATGTAAAGCAAAAGAAATCCAACAGCTCAAGATATTCACCCTTCAGTTCAATGCAATATCCAAGTAATACTAATTCATAAACCATCCTAGTAGAACATTGTGCCTAGACAGACAAGAATTCCGCATTTGCCCAAATGTGTTGTAAAATGGGTAGAATACGAGAAATGATACAGGATATTGAAAGCACACAAAGTGTGCTGGGCCTGTGAGCTTGGCCGATGCACACAGGGTACCTGCTAAGGGTACGGCTGCATTTATTTATCAGCCGTAATTTGTCGTATGATGGCGGAACCTCCTATCAGCATCAGCCATAACAACACCCCTGAAATTGTACTCGAAACGGAGGCCATACACTAATGCTTTATTCTTGACTTTTTTGAGTGGAGGACAGCCATGATTTTTCCACGGTTTCTTCAGCGCTTTTGACTGCTACTCTCGCCATTGATTTATGTGACAGCTCCACGTCTTATCTTGGGCAATATTGCTGGTCAAATTTGGTTCTGGGTTGGGCTGGAAAGGTGGCAAAACTGACTGGATATACTATACGTAGTCACCTGTTTGTTTGATATAAAAATTAAATAAAATTTTGTTGACAACAACACAAAATCGATTGGACTGACCCAAAGCTTACCCTTACACTATTAGCAATGTGCTAAATGGTGACCCTTCTCTCGTGAATTTACATAGTGTGTACCTGTAAGACGTCAACTTAAGAATCAACAATCGTATCGTTAGGGCGACCAAGCCGTGATTGGACGTTGCAGTTATGTCGAAATGCTAAAAAGTAAAAGGCAGTGATCAGGACTAGTACCTTTTATGTTTTCATGTACTCGTAACTGTCCTTTTGGCTTTCCGCTTGTTAGGTTTTTATTGTGGTTGGTTTGTTTTATGTTTGTCTTTCCTTCCCTATGGTGTCTTTGATGGGATGTGTGAGGCTGTCGTATCGATTCCTGGTCATTGCCTTCACTTCTATTTTATGCATTTCCTTCAGTGGTATGCCTTGCATACGGGGTGTTCCTAAAGTATGCTGAAAAGGTTCATAACTTATTTATTAATGCGAATATTAGGATAAAATTTTCAAAAATAATACATTGATTTTCTTTGCACATAAACCGAAAGAAGAAAATGATACAAATTACTCTTATTCATTATGGCGACGTCGGCTAAAATTGGGCGGAACAATTGGGAGGATTGTGGCCACGTAAAATCGATTTAAGCCCCCCCCCCCCAGTGGAAATCTTTCCACTGACCGTTCAAAGGCGGTTCTTCTGTGGCGGTTTATTTATGTTGTTGTTTGTTACTTACTGTGTGTATCATTTGTGTCTTTTTATTTTGGATGGCCATATGGCCATTTTGTGGGAAAGTAACTGTCCTTATGGCCTTCCTTTGTTTAGGTTTCCATTATGGTCTGGTCGCTTAATGTTTGTGTTTCTTTCCCTTTGGTGACTTTGAATGGTGGAGTAAGTTAATTGTATCGATTCCTGATCTTTGTTTTACTTCTACTTTGAAATAAAAAGTGTACGTTCCCAACGTCGAAATGAGTTCAAAATTTACTTGACGCTTCCGCGCCCTTTTGCAAAAGCCTACGCAAGGTCTCGGGCTGAAATCTTATGTCATTTCCATAAGGAACGGAAGCAGAGAACAGTAGCCGTCAAACAAGGCAATTGTACAGCGGTATTCATTGAAGCTTCGTTTTTAAATGAGAAAAACGAAATCGTAGAGGCTCTTCATGATTACGAACACCTACGGTGCAAGTGCAATGAAGTAAATAAGCGTAAAATGAGTGGTTCAAAGTATTCAAAAACGAATCTTCGCACGATATTGCTGACCGCCAAAGATCTGGAACTCCCAGCCCGACGTGAGGAAAAGCCGACGAAATAAGTGAGTTGCTGCATGGTGATAAAAGGCTAATAATAAGAGACATAAGCTAAAAGGTCTGGTTTTGCACATCTCTAGTACATTTGATTGTTTTCAGAGAGCTCGGCATGTCTAAGGTTTGTGCTTGCTGGATACCCAGAATTCTAACAATTGAACATACACATCTGTGAGTAAAATCCACAAAGTCATTTCTTAAACCGTATCGTAACCGAAATCACAGTTTCATCAACTCAATAATCACAGCCGATGAAACCTGGATTAGTGAATATGACCACAGAAAATAAACGTTCAACTTCACTGTGACCAGTAAAGGCCTTAGCGAGTCGGTCAGCAAGAAATCTGATGCTCATTATCTTTTTTATTCGAAAGGCGTGATTTTGTGCCATGCGGTACCAGCAAGGCAAGAGTTACACCAAAGTATTATTCGAATGTAAGTTTAGTTGAATATCACTGATATTGATACCGTGAAACATCCTGCATATTTCCCGGATCTATCTCCGTGCGGCTTCTGGTGTTTCCCAACCATGAAAGCATACCTGCGTTGTAGAAAGTTTGATGATGTTTATGACCAACCCACGATAGTCAGGGAAACCATCCGTTAATTTCTACAAGAAAATTAGGTCATCCTTTGACACGTAGACACGTAGGTGGGAGAAGGGTGTATCATGTAAGGGAGAATAGTTCTAAAAGAAGTAACACTTATCTGTTTCAGACAGATTTTGCAGATGCCATATTTCCTTCATGAGTAAGTTGTCCCGCCACAACGTTACATGACGTTTGCCCTGCTCAACGTTACTCGACATTGTCGTAGTGAATGTGGATTTTACATCAGAGCAATTTGTACCAGTGTCCTTTTAGAATGTGTGCATAGTATGTCAAACCATCACTTGTAAAATGTGTAGCCTAATATTCGCATTAATAAATACGATATGAACCTTTTCCTGGTACTTTTCGATACCCCTCATATGCAAATACTTTTTCACGCTCTCGCCTCTGAGTACTCCATTTGCAAACAGCCTACCATCTATCAACTGTTCAACAATACAACTCCTGCATAATTTTATTGCGCATGTGCGCCTTATGACCCGATTGTAAGTGTAAACGATAGATGTTCAGATTGATGGCGCAGTATATCCAGTGAACGCTGAATTTTAACAACCAAAATTGCGCGTATAATAATATGAAAAAGGCTGCATCAAATAGCATAAACTATGACTCCTTCTTACTATAATCTTTGAACAATAGACTCATTTATTTAATAGGATAAAATATTTACCGACATACAACGAAGAGGCGCTAACGATTTTCATCCAGCTATGTGCTTGGGACAGAAATAATGTTAACACATGCAAACTCCACTTTTGCATGAACGAAGTTGTAAATGTTTCCACCAGACAATATTGTAAACCTGATGAGTGCGAAAATATCACGGAAAGACTCATAATCAGTTTCAAGCACATCATAAATCATTAAAAATGTCCAAGATGCCTTATTATTAGCTTCGCCCCGACATTTATTACCTCTAAGTCAGATTTGTTACACCATTATTTTTCGTCGTTCGGTGTAGTTTACGAAAGGGGAAGTTTCAGCTCTGCGCACGCACAGATTTTCTTGGAACTTCAGTTGTTGTTTACGTGAGGTCTATCATCTAAATATATATATATATATCTATAATATATAAAATCAAAAAGTCCGATATCGCCACAATTATATATTTTTTACCAAGCTTCTACTGCAGTTTCACTGTTTTGACAGATTTTCAAGAAGACATAAATATATACATGGTAACAATACGTAACTTTGTTTATTTTAATACATTTTTATAGGTCTCAGGAGAGCTCCCTGAGGTAGTCCCCTGTAGAGGTCATGCACTCCTGTGAACTTTTCATTCCTAAATCAACTGGTTCGTTATTTTCAACATTTTATCGCTTTGATTGGCTACAGAATTAGGATTAAGCTAAAATAACAAATGTAAATGTGTCTGTATCTTTTATTTTTTTATTATGAACTTATGTTACGAAATTTCTCCAATTTTCATGAAAATGTATAAAAATTAAGATGTATAAGATGCTTTACTGATCTTGTCACCCACCCCAAGATATTGCATATAAAATAGGCCACATATGTCCTCTATATAGGAAACAAAAAAATCAGAAACCGATATCATTGTTTTCTATTGCTAGATATGTGTTCAGGTCTATTTTTGTACTAAAATCAGTTGCAGTATCAGGGGACAAGATTTTCTTAAAGTGCATTTTATTGTGTTTTATGACCATTTAATGCCATCTTTTCAAACAAAGCTAAGCAAAGGCATTTATAAAAATAACAACCCACCTCTGCCCCCCCCCCCCCACCCCAACGCATAAAAAAATAAAAAATGAAAAAAGAAAAGTTCTTTCCAAACATTTTAAAGAGAAAAATATATTGCATTCATGTACTTTTCATGATGAATGTTAGTGTTGACAGTATTGCAAATATGATAATGCTGAAAAAAATGACACTATAGGATGGATGGACTGCATGATGCTTCCACGCAGAGCTGAAACCGATCGCACACGTGTACTGGTAAACCGCTTAGAGGATCCAAGCCTGCCTAGGCAAAGCGGTGCGAGTCGAACCGTCCATGCTTATAAACCCTATTGTTTTCATTGGCCGCAGCGATTATGTTGTCATTTCATCTCAACGTCGGGTAAAAGTCCCACAAAATTGGAAGCAAAGTCTCCAAAATGACCTTTACAGTGTTGACGGGGACTTTAAACCTCAAATCAAACAAACACACAAAGACACAATCGGAAAAAAGACAAGTGTCCTTTTTGCCCATTTTATTTGTTGTTTTTTTATTTGTATATTTTTAAACCAGGCAATACAAAGACACTTGATGTCAGTAATACACAGTGAAGTACTGAATTTGCTAAAGAAATTACTTTCATAATCCTGTTTTATTTTTACCTTTTTGTGTTGTTGTCATCTCCTTTTTTTTAAAATAAAACAGCAGTCAATATTTTGCTAACTGTGAAGTGACAGACTGATTTCTGATTTTTCTTATGATTGATCAGTTTATGTGTGAGTATTGTTTTTTTCTTACATCACTTGGTCAATGAGACTCACACTCCGCTCAACCACCAAATGTTTTTATTTATTTATTTTTTTTTTTGAGATCACGAAAAACATTTTCTGCATTTTTTTTCAAGGTTCATTATAACATCTGCTAAAGTTTAAGCTACATTGTTTTAGTCTTCAAAATAAATGCATATCTAGTCACACTGGAACTACTTGTACATTTGGCATTTTGCATACACTTTCTTAAATGAAATACGAAAGCAAGTTGCTGTAACTAATTCATGCGAGAGCTGATATTATATTTAGATGTTGTAATGTCATTCGCATATTTGGTCATAATTATGTTTGTAGTACTTGCCATCTATGTTAAGTGTTCTAGTTCTGTATTCCTAATTTGTACAATTGACGTGAATCCGCTGTTAGCTGTACCACTAGCATATTTGCTGAACCAAAATCTGTAGCTGGTTTTATTTTTTTCCATAGTACTGATAGCATATGTACTATTTGCTCTTTTCGTCCTCTGAAATCGTCTAAAGTTGAACTGAACAGTCTTCTCTATTATATTAATTCATGTTTCTAAACAACTGCATGTTTTCTAGATCATATTTAAAAATACAACTAGATCGAATTTAAGAATATAACTTCCTTACGCTGATTTGCACAGCAGGTTAAAGTTGGTGCGATTAAAGTAGATTTTACTTTAGATCAGATATGAAGGGGCATTGTCAAAGTGACAAAAGAGCCAAAAACAACGGTGTTGTCATTTTGTTTATAGAAATCTGTGAATTCAGTGGGCCAAAAGATCAGAAAATACTGTCCGTGTTATTATGACGTACCTGACTCAACCATAATACTCGTTACTCTTGGCCATTCAAGCAAGCCGTGTTATGCCAGTATGACAATCAGACTTTTCAAACTTTTTAAGTAGACTGCATCAGTTCAATTCATACTTATTAGAGAGTCAAGCCAAATTGTCTGGTTTACAGAACCATCCATTTTACTTGCAGTTTCAACAATCTTTGTCATACTAAATGCCCGCTTGTTCTGAAGTGATATTATAAATAAAATCTGATTGGAATGTAAATGAAAGCTCGAAATGAACTGTGCTTTGATGTTCCTCAGGGTACAGTAATCATTACAAATGCTGATTATATGAGATCATACTATACACAATCAAGGTTTAAACATACGTATATCATGTTTATATATATTGGCGAGCAATTTCCCGATTAAAATGTCAAACCATATGGTTAAAAAGAAAACCTGACCATTTCTATTCAATGTTTAAATTCAGTATGTTACCGGTCTCAGATTTTTAAGAAAATCTTATAAAACGTTCTAGATATAAATGGGCAAATTTCATATAAAATGATTGGTTACAAGAATTGCAACAGTGTGAAATAAAAAATCAAACATATTCCAAACAGTTTTATGGTTGTGAAGTCTGGGTCTCCTCCCTATGAAATTGAGCATTGTCCATGAGACCTTACCTGAACAATAGTAAAGGTGATGCAAAAATAATAACAAATGACGACAATGGTGCCTGAGAACAAAATAACCACAAAACATTTGGAGCTGGAATGTATATATGCACTAGTTTGTGGATACCCCTATTTTCAGATTTGGAAATAAACCAAACATTGTAGATTTATAATGGAAACAGATATAATAGTGGAATAGCTAAATAATGAACAGTCAGTATTTATGCTCAATATCATTGAAATCTGTGCGTGGGCAAAACCCTATGGAAATTTACTATAGGCTGAATCTCCCTCTTACACAGATTGCGGAACCAATATCAGTTATGATTAACACACATGATTAATAGGACGAATTTTTACTAGCACGACAGGTATTAAGAACTTCGGAAAACAATTTTGCAGAAAAAGCTCCAGTTAAATGACACAGCCAATGAATGAATAGCAAATAACTGGATTGCACACTCAAAATGAAACAAATAATACGCGCCACGTACCGACAACCAAAGCAAATGTATGAAACTGCAAACAACCAAAGCAGTCTTTTATTATGAGTAATTATTGGGTTTCTTGCCTTGCGAAGCAGTATCTTCGGTAACGTGGTCCAGCGAAGTCTTATATCACCCTGCATAATCACGCAGTCTGATCATATTCTTCGCTGTATCTGTATGGACAGCCGTAAATTTCGATATCAATATGTTGGTTAATAGCATGCATGAATTTCGGATACATACGAAATGTGTGCCTACAGCTGGGGTCTGGAACATTGAGAAATTGATTAAAGACGAATCCCATACAAATATATCTTTAGACAGTGAACATACAAAATATATGTTGACATAACCTATTGCAGACATTAGGTTGCACGTCATGGTACAACTGATACATTTTGATCTCCGACCTGAGATGAAGAACTAAGAAACAACGCGAAATCGATTTTCCGGTGTTTGCATTCATCTTCTGAACTGTCTAAACTATATACGTTAATGAACCTCAAGCAATTTCAAAATTCCACAGAGGAATAATTGATACCGAAGGACTAGGAAATAACCGACGCTATTACGACAGAGGGATTTGGTTACAGCCGCTACACATTAGCCTCACACAATCTGTGATGATTTGAAATGTGTTTCAAAAGAAGGTTATCCTTTGGAAGTAATTACTGAAACCTAGAACCGTAAATTGTGGAGTGTACTAGTTTTATTTTTCTGGCACAGACAAGGTAGTCTTGGCCAATCAGCCATGTCAGCGACCCTCAGACAGTTTCAAAAGTCCGCAGTGGTCCATAAACAATTAAAACATCTAGCCCACACTACGATGAAAGGCAGAGAGACCGTTTTGCAGTTGCCACAAATGCCCTTAACACCAGTTGTGATGAAGATTGAAGATTAATTTGTTCAGGAAGAAGGTCATCCATTAGAAGAAACGACTACAACAGAACTGAAAACTGTAGATTGTGTCGGTTTGTATACGCCAGTTTGAAAAAAGTCATATTATGTTATGTCCATCTGTCTGTCTGCCTCTCCGTCTGTAAACTTTTAATTTAATGGAAGCTGTGTATACTGAACATGCCGGCAAGCTGAAAGATGAGTTACAGTTGGACCACATCACGAACTAGTGCATTTTGTTTGTAGTTACCGTCCACTAATTATTAACAGAATTATGTCAATCTGTTCGACCATATTTTTTTTTCTTTTAGGGCTAACCCCTACTACTATTTGAAAGTACATGTGCTACATCACTTAACTCGCTAAGGGCCCCACTTGCGGATTTTTTTTCAGCGACCGACCAGCTAATCATCCGAAAGGGTCCAGCAGTTCCAATATAGTTCCAAACATTTATTATATAGGCATGTATATGTTTTCGATATTCGACTCACATAGTGGTGTCGCGACTCAATCCGTAAAGCAGCGCTAAAAAGAAATAAACCACTGTGATAAAACAAAAACAATTACAAGTGCCCAAAATATAAGACAACAAGAGCTGAAAAAAACTTTTAATTATTATTGCAATGATTTCAGCACCCAATTTTGTAAAATCATCCTTCGATATAAAAAGATTGGGTACAACATAAATGTTATACGAAAATCTGCATGCATGGTTGTTAACCCAATCACGGTTGACAACTTTGCTTCCCTCTTCAATTGCAAGCCGTTGGGTCAGGCTGACTGAGAATTGAGGAGAATTTAATTTTATATAATATTTGTTGGTGCGTGAAGCTCCGTCTCTGGTCGGGTCCATCGGAGTGTAACTATTGTTTTGGCTCCAGCATTTGAGTGTTTTTTTTGCTGTCGAATCCTCGTCGTTTTTCATCTCCGTGCTTGTTTGAATTTTGTATTCTTGGAGATGTTGCACTGATGATTTAGGAGGCTTTCAAGCGGACTGAACAAATTTATTTGTCTAAATCCTGACTGAAGTAAGGGCGATGAATGCAGCTGCGTAAAATCGATTTAAGCCCCCCCCCCCCCAACATAGAGTGGAATTAGTTTAACTGACCGTTCCAAGGTGGTTCTTCTGCCGCGGTTTATTTTTGCTATGGTTTGTCTTTTACGTGTGTGTATCGCATACATTATTTTGTTTTGGATAGTCAATTGGCCTATTTTGTGGGAAAGTAACTGTCCTTTTGGCCTTCCGCTATTGATGTTTCCATTAGAGTCTGGTTAGTCCATATTTGTGTTTCTTTTCCTTTGGTGTCACAAATGGGGAGCTGTCCTTTGGTGTCACTAATGGGGAGCTCTGGGTTAATTTTATCGATTCCTGATCATTGCATTCACTTCTATTTATCTTAAAATCGGACCTACTGTATATTATAATAGAACCTAAAAGGGTCAGACAAAGAGACATGACATCAGGCACGATCCCTCTTATATCAGATTCACGTCGGTGCTGTCGCAGATTCTGAGAACCCATCCAACGCTGTGTAACCGAGGAGAAACGCAAAGTAATCAGCAGTGTCTGGCTTAAACCAGACATGCAATGTGTTGCATATTAACTATGTTTTAGCCCCTTCCGTAACGGGTAAAACTATTTTAATTGTTTTAAAAGATCGAAATGACGTACAAAATAGAAGTTGAGGCAATGATCAGGAATCGATACAATTAACCTACAGCACCCATTTGAGACACCAAAGGGAAAATAACACAAACATGAAACAACAGACCCTAATGGAAACATCGATAGCAGAACGCCAAAAGGACAGTTACTTTCCCACAAAATGGCCAATAGGCTATCTAAAATAAAAAATATATAAACGACGCAAACACCCAAAGACAAACCATAACAAAAATAAACCGCGACAGAAGAAACGCCTTGGAACTGACAGCGGAAACGAATTCCACTGGGGGCGTAAATCGATTAACGTGGCCACAATCCCCACCCTTCCGTCGCGATTAAGACAAATAAATTGTTCAGTCTGCATGAAGACCGGCTAACTCATCAGTGCAACATCTCCGTGAACACAAAAATCAAACAACCACAGAGATGAAACAACAGTGAGGACTCGACAGCAAGAAACCACTGAACTGCTGGAGCAAAAGAAAACCAGCAGTTAGACTCCGTTGGGCCCGACCAGAGACAGAGCATCAAGTACCATATCAGGTACCATTCAACATTAGTCTTCACGCTGGAACCGTCATTGAATCTGAGGCCTGACCCACCGACGTGCAATTAAAGAAGGAAGCAAAGTTGTCAACCGTGATTGGGTTAACTACCATGCATGCAGTCTGTCGTATAACATTTATGTTGTACCCAATCTCTCAACATTGAAGAACGATTTTACGAAATTGGGTGCCGAAGTCATTGCAGTTATATATTTTTCTGAATTTATATACTAAGTCACCATAAAATTCGGGTTCCGATTATCCTTGTTGCAGAAGAGATTTTAGTCCAATATTGAATTTTGAGACCAAATCAGAATGACGTCTATATCATTTTGAAAAGGCCCCGCGCAGTCCACGGCAGGCACCGACAACCCTGACTAAGAAGTTTATTTTCGTATGAAAAATGCTAGTTCTATAGATGTCTAAGACGGGTGTGTTATCGTAATGATAAGTACTGCCTTGGGACGGCCATCGATAATTACCGAAGGGAACAACAAAGGGAAAGAAACGGCATAATTTTCTAATTTATACATTATGTCATCGTAATCCTCTGGTTCTGATATGTTGTGCAGAGGTTAGTTAAAAAGTTATTTTCACCATAAAGAGTCCATTTGATAAACACAAAAGGGGGCGGCGTAGGCTGGCCCGGAAAAACTTGTAACCTCCATAGATTTTAGTGCTGTATTGTGGTTCTTGATTCCAAACGATAAGTTCTATAGAACATATTTAACTTCAACGCAGCTGGTGTTAAGGGAATGTGGGTAGGCCGTTAAAAAGCCTCTCATTTGACAAATATCTAAATAAAACATTTAAAACAAATGAGGTCGACTAAAATGGATACCAGTGCACAAGGTAAGGGAGGCAAACTCTTCTTCGATTTCAAGTGGGTTGGGGCTGGACGGTTGTCTGTTTTTGTGGTTCAACTGGTGGTCTAGTTTGCTGCATTGTCACGTGGTGTTGCTGACGCCTAAGAGATTTCCAGGTGCCTCAACACGTTGTAACTGTAAAGTCCGCATTCTTGCTTAACTACAGCCTTTTCGTTGATTTCAATTAATGCCCGTGATGGCACATTGATGAGCTAGAAGACATCCATTCGAGCCGAACAGTCAATGAAATTGTGTCAACCGCGGTAGAAGATGTAGGTGAAAGTTGGTGCCCCGTTAAACCGGTTTAAACCCTTCGGTAATTATCAATGGCCGTCCCAAGGCTGTACTTTTCATTACAATAACACACCCGTCTTAGACATCTCTAGTTCTAGAGATAAGAAAATATTCGATATTGTTTTCTTATTTCTAGTCCATATATTGATGTTTGGTGCTCGTTAGAACCGCCTTAATGTGTCGGTTCAAATGAGTACCAACGATCTATATTTATGAGTGAAATTGAGGAAAATAATTGTGAGGTTTAGAGTATGTTGAGCATAAAACTCTTAAAATAGAAGTGGAGGCAATGATAAAGGAATAGATACAATCAACCCACAGCTCCCATCAGAGACACCAAAGGGAAAGAATGGAAACGTAGCATTCTAAAAATAGTGAACAAACGCATTTCTTTTTATTCACAAAATACGAACTTATTACCTCCTAAACCTAAGACGTCTTTACGTCACCTTAAACTAGGCATTCAAGAATTTCAGAGGAAGTTTGATTTGGCTCCAGCTGATAAGGCCGCTTACAATGTGGTCGTTCTTTGACGGCCCCGCTATGTTAACTCTCTTCAGCAAGAACGTGGTGGTACTAAGGCTTATGAACTTCAGCCTTTAGCTGTAGAGAGGGCTTTAGTTGATGACCACATTTGTCATTCAGCCACCAAGTATGTGTCTGTGTTACAGAAGGCCAAGACAAGCTTCTTACGCTATATTGGTTACCTAAACGTCATAAAATACCATAAAAAGCGCGGTTTATTGCAAATTCAAGCTCTTGTACCAACACTAAACTCTCCAAATTATTAACTTCATGTTTTACTGCCATCAAAATCCATGTGATAAAATATTGCGACAAAGTCTTCGAAAGATCAGGTAGAAATCTCTTTTGGTCTTTAAAAAAATTCTAACTTCGTATTAAATAAATTGAAATCCGGGTGTTTTCATGCTTCAAGTCTGTCTACTTATGATTTTTCCACCCTGTACACTACACTTCCTCATAATCTTTTAAAAGAAAAGCTCAATGATTAAATTGAATCGGCATTTCATAGGGAAGACTCCCTCTATCTTGCATGTAATGTAAGAAATGCTTTTTCACTTCTGAAGAGCATAAAAATTATATTTTATGGTCATGTCAGAAAGTGTGTGAAGCTCTCACCTTTCTACTTGACAATATTTACATAAGATTTGCTACTTCGTTATTTAGACAAGTTGTGGGTAATCCGATGGGAACTAATTGCGCACCACTTGTGGCTGATCTGTTTTTGTTTTGTTATGAGAGAGACTTCAGGATGTCCTTTTCTGCTGAAAATCAGTCTGAAATCATTAAAGCTTTTAGCTCCATTTCTAGATATTTGGATGCTTTATTAAATATTGATATTACCTACTTCGATGGTTTGATGAGTCAAGTTTACCCCCCAGAACTTCAGTTAAATACAGCAAATTCTTCTGATACCGAGGCCCCGTTTTTGGATTTACATCTATCAATTGAAGATGGGTTCGTTTCTTGCAAAATTTATGATAAACGCGATGATTTTGATTTTGAGATTGTATTTTTTTCTTTTTTGGTTGGTGATGTTCCACGTGCGCCATCATATGGCGTTTATATTTCTCAATTAATCCGATTTACCAGAGTGTGTAGTCATGTAACTGACTTCAACAATCGTAATAAATTGTTAACGGCAAAACTTCTTAATCAGGGTTATCGGTACCATAAACTACGCAAAGCCTTTTCAAAAGTTTATAGACGTCATTCTGATATAATATCAAAAGTCAATATCGGACTTAAAGCTCTTCTGCGACAAGGTACATCGGAATAGAAGTGGAGGCAATGATCAGGAATAGATACAATCAACCCAAACTCCCATCAGAGACACCATAGGGAAAGAAACACAAACATGAAGCAACATACCTAATGGAAACATCAATAGCGAAAGAATTTTATGGTGACTTAGTATATAAATTCAGAAAAATATATAACCACAATGACTTCAGCACCCAATTTCGTGAAATCATTCTTCGATACAAAAAGATTGGGTACAGCATAAATGTTATACGACAGACTGCATGCATGGTAGTTAACCCAATCACGGTTGACAGCTTTGCTTTCCTCCTTAATTGCACGCCGGTTGGTCAGGCCTCAGATTCTATGACGGTTCCAGCGTAAAGGCTTATGTTGTTTGGTACCTGATGCTCTGTCTCTGGTCGGGCCCATCTGAGTCTGTTTGTTTTCTTTTGCTCCAGCATTTTAGTGGTTTCTTGCTGTCGAGTCCTCACCGTTGTTTCATCCTGTGGTTGTTTGATTTTGTGTTCACGGAGATGTTGCACTGATGAGTAAGGAGGCCTTCATTCGGACTGAACAAATTATTTCTCTTAATCGCGACGGAAGTAAGGGCGGCGAGGATTGTGGCCACGTAAAATTGATTTAAGACCCCCAGTGGAATTCGTTTCCGCTGACCATTACAAGGCGGTTCTTCTGTCGCGGTTTATTTTTCTTATGGTTTGTCTTTGGGTGATTGTGTCGCTTATATTATTTTATTTTGGATAGCATATTGGCCATTTTGTAGGGAAAGTAACTGTCCTTTTGGCTTCCGCTATGATGTTTCCATTAGGGTCTATTGTTTCATGTTTGTGTTTCTTTCCCTTTGGTGTCTCTGATGGGATCTATGGGTTAATTGTATCGATTCCTGATCATTGTCTCCACTTCTATTTTAGAGGGGTTTTCATTGCCGGACTTGTTAACCTGTTGGTTGCGGGTTTATTTGCTGTTGTTTTTTTTTGGGTGCTGTCCAATTTTAAAAATGTTTAAACACTTCCGTGTGTCCAGATTATTTAGTAAATGAGCCAGCGCACGATAAAACCTACATTTAGACATGTGCGCCCACCGAAGTCTCAGATCAGGCTGATCTGAGTCTTCGTTGGGGACACAAGTCTTGATGTAGGTTTTGTCATGCGCTGGCTCAAATAAGAAGTAGATGAGTCGCAAAATGTTTGGGAAAGAGCCGCTAACTCTGTCCGTCACCTGGTTTGGTCTTGTTAATTGAGACCAGTTTGTCTGTCTTTCCCTTTGGTGTTTGGGATAGTCTTTGGGTTCTGATTCGATTAGTTCCTTAAGAATCTTTACTCATTTAATTAGATCACATGGATTAAATAACAAAAAAGACCTATTGCCATATTCCTAACATCAGTCGCCTGCATCCAAGCTTAACACCTGGAAGCTATAAGTTATATAATATAGAAGAAGAGGCAATGATCAGGAATCGACACCAAAGGGAAAGAAATACAAACATGAAGCAACAGACCCCAACGGAAACACCAACAGCGGAAAGCAAAAAGGACAGTTACTTTCCTTTACACACAAAACTAAAAAAATAAACATTTGTATTATATAAGTTTACAGGCAAGGTTTCATATCTGAAATGACCATACAGCTTTTTAATTTATATCTTTTTATATCTTGCACAAACTCGTTCACATGCTATGTCTATGCTTCACTTATCAGTTGACGGCGAAATACTGAAAACGGATGAATATCCGCCTAGCCATGTGAGCTCTGCTGTTTTAAGCATTTCACCCGATTTCTTTTGCAGACAACTCGAGTATGACATTGGCGTCTCTCTCCGAGAAAGCAAATGGCAGCATGTGGTTGTTGTGTTGGATCATATCACGCCCTATTTGCAAGTGTATATAGATGGGGAGACAGAATTTGACGAACCTGTTACTGCACCTATATCAGGATTTGGAAACTTTGTAATATCTTCTATCGGATCTGGTGGTATATTTTTTCACATAAATCCATTTGAGTTGATTCATTGATCCGTACTATTAACAAATAACACGGTTCTATAAACTCCGGTTTTCGCCTGTCTTTGATTAACGATCGGCTCGAAATGAGTGAACTATTCTTGAAAGGGTCGTAAAACCACCCACACCCTCCTAAGAAAACTCTCATACGCTTAGGCCAATTCCATTCAATATTCATAGGTATGTTGCTTATGTGACGCTTACCAAAATAGCAAAGCGGTTCCGAGTGCTAAAATTAGAAACATGTCAATGGTTCGTTTTAATCAGTAAGAACCTCTCCTAAGCACTTTTGTAAGTTTCAGTCAAACGTCACTTGAATGTTGCTACCAAAGTTATCTACAATGGTGCTGCTGCGATGAACAAGATGGCTGTCAGAGCTAATTATAGATAAAAATTCGAACAAAATCTCCTATTCGCCTTGGCCAATTTCAATCAAATTTCAAAGGAATGTTGCTCGGATTAAACTCTTTCAAAATAGCTAAATCATTTAGGCTCTGATGATCAAAATGGCGTTCGGATCTAAAAATGGACAAACGTTTAAGCAACAATAACTACTATACCCATTGGCCAATTTCATTGAAACTTCATAGAAATGTTGCTAAGGCAATCCTCTAGCAAATAAAAAAACGGTTCTGTTCCAATGAACAAAATGGCTGGCATAGCTAAACATAAAAGCTCTTAAGCCAGTTGTATTCAAACTTTGCAAGAAGGTTTCCCTGGTGATCATCTATCTACGTGCACCAGGTATGCTTCATGGAATGGCTGCCACCCACATGACTCTCAGTAACTATGTGACATATTGAAAACAGGCCAACATTGCCCCAAGCCATAGGGTGCAGTTTCTTCCTTTATAGTCATCTTAATTCCCTTTGAAAATCACACTGATCCTATACGATATAAAGGTATTAATACGGTCAGTCCTTAATGGCTCGAAGACTGCTATCTTCAGATAAGAAAAAGTAAGGAATAATTTTGGAAGGGATGTTTTTCATCTTTCATCTTGAAAATGCATAATTACAGGCGAAAGACTGTGACACGGTAGGTAAATTGCTTAGAAGTACGGCGTTTACCAAAGAATAGAGTAGTTAGACTTAATGGCCGACACAGAGTGTTTTTAGCATTTTGAAATTTATTAAGAGGACAAAGTTCGCATTAGGATAGTTGAGCATGAAACACAATTTGTAACCCTGAAGTCTGATGTATATGTTAGTTTATGTAATAGTTCACCACCCATTATTTGAAAACCACGGTTGATAAAATTACAATTTCTATTTTTCTGAATGTCTAGGCATTTACCTATCTGGAATGCAGATAATAGAAAGAACATTGACAGCAGATGATGTAAAGCCGCTATTGGCATCGTGTACACAAACTCTTGAAGATCCCGTGGTTTCGATGAACACGTTCTTTGAGTTGCCAAACCATGAAGCAGTATTCATCATTATACCGGCTGTTTGTGATGGTATGAAACATTTGCGTCCCGTGTAGAGAATTTGCTTTTGTTGTACAGCTTTTCTGTCAGTCGCAAATAAAGTATATGAGAGAGTATTGAAGAAGATTGTTTAGTTAAATAACATTTTACGTTAGTGTAATGAACACCAATGCGAAACCCAACTGGGGTTTACAGGGGGTTCTTTATAGGGTATTTGCACACGCTATTACCGCCACGCTTAAATGGAACTAACGAGCACTTACAATCTATGGTTGTATATATATAGAAAACATTTTAAATATGCATTTAAATACAATTTTTGAGGCATGATAGAATGTACTATGCCGCATAGGTATTTTATACTGAAAACAGTCATTCAAAATTGAAGGGACTGATTCTCAGGAAAACAATGCCGCAGAGCACACAGCCAAGTTAAGCAGCATGAAAGAATAAACAATATAACAAAAATAAATATCCCAACAATGAAAGTCTAATAACGTATAAGCGACGTAGAATAAATTACGACTGTTGGAAACTAAATGTCCAAAACTATCTAATACTGCCCATACAGAAACAAAAAGGAAGTGAAGGCAATGGTAAGGAATCGATCAAATTAACCCACACCTCCCATCAATGACACCAAAGGGAAAGAAACACAGACATTAAATAACTAGACCCTTATGGTAACATCAATAACGTAAAGTCAAATGGACAGTCACTTTCTCTCAAAATGGCCAATTGGCTGTCCAAAACAAAAAGATACGTTGAAGAAATACACACACGCAAAGACAAACCATAACAAAAATAAACCGCGAAGGAAGAGCCGCCTTGAAACGGTCAATAAAAAAAATTTCACCGGGAGCCTTAAATTGGTTTTTACGCGGCCGCAATCCTCGCCCTTACTTCCCGCGCGATTTAGAATTTTTTTTCAGTCCGGGTGAAGGCTTCTTAACTTTTCAGTACAGTATCTTCGAGAACGCAAAAATCAAACAACCACAGAGATGAAACAAAGATGAGTACTCGACAGTAAAAACCACTGAAATGCTTGAGCAAAAGAAAACCAACAGCTAGACTACGATGGATCCAACAAGAGACTGAGCATCAGGCACCAACTCACATTACATAAAGATAAATTCTAATTCTCAGTCAATAAGAAGTGAAGGCAATGATCAGGAATCGATACAAATGACCCACGGCTCCTATCAGAGACACCAAAGGGAAAGAAACACAAACATGAAGCAACCAGACCCTAATGGAAACATCAATTATAGCGGAAAACCAAAAGGACATTTTCTTTCCCACAAAATGGCCAATTGGCTATCCTAAATAAAATAATATAAGCGATTTTAACACTCAGACAAACCATAGCAAAAATAAACCGCAACAGAAGAATCGTCCTGCAATGGTCAGTGAAACGAATTCCACTTGGGGGCTTAAATCGATTTTTCTTAGCAACAGTCCTCGCCCTTACTTCAGTCGCGGTTTAGACAAATAATTTGTTCATTCCGCATGAAGGCCTCCTAACTCATCAGTGCAACATCTCCGTGAACACAAAATCAAACAACCACAGAGATAAATCAACGATGAGCACTTGACAGCAAGAAACCACTGAAATGCTGGAGCAAACGAAAACCAACAGTTAGACTCATTTAATTAAGCCTTTACGCTGGAACCGTCATAGAAACGGAGGCCTGACACACCGGCGTGCAATTAAAGAGGGAAGTAAAGTTGTAAACCGTGATTGGGTTAACTACCATGCAACACTTCCAATTTAATCTCACCTTGGCCGAAGGCTCCAGCGTAGCAGCTAGAATGGCAGTCCATACGTTGTCCGTCCACACTTTTTTGATCAGTTATGGCTCTGCAGTTTGCAAGGTGATTTCAATCATTTTATTTCTCATCCGTAGCATGCCATAAGATTTTTATTGAAATTAAATGGAGACTTTGATTGATATGCAACCATAAGTCCGAGAGTCTTACAGTTGGACTAGACTATCAAGTGAGCATATGCTCACTAATACCCCCGGCCAAAGCCATCGGTAACTTTCTGGCAATTCAAAGCCATCAAGTTTGACAAAAACCTATTATGAACACAGAATTAATCTTGCAAAAGTAAGGAGAATACCATTACATCTAAATAACTCACCTGATAACTAATGAGATCTTGAACAGATGTTTTTCAAAGGGCAATAACTCTTGAAAGGAGCATAATCCGGACGAGAAAAAAAATACGTGTCGGCTAATTTTCCATGAGGAATCCATATATGAAATTTCAAAACCCTAGCATACACGGTTCTAAAGTTATGCTATGCATCACTTTTACCATACAGTACAATGGCACAAATTACCAAAATGACAAAG
The DNA here is from genome assembly GCA_963580285.1 of Lucinisca nassula. Taxonomy (NCBI): domain Eukaryota; kingdom Metazoa; phylum Mollusca; class Bivalvia; order Lucinida; family Lucinidae; genus Lucinisca; species Lucinisca nassula. The sequence continues at coordinate 175,073,985 of OY757010.1, forward strand.
GGCCATATATGAAATTTCAAAACCCTAGCATACACGGTTCTAAAGTTATGCTATGCATCACTTTTACCATACAGTACAATGGCACAAATTACCAAAATGACAAAGGGCCATAACTCACAAAGTATTTTTCGGAATTTTGTCAAAAGTTAATCAGTTCATCTACTCATCACCACCAATCTATTCACCAACTTTCAAGGCTCTAGCTCCAATAGTTTTCGAGATATCTTGCTGACAAAATTTTATAAAAAAAATATAACAAAGGGGAATAACTCTAAAGAACCTGGCCCCACAGCCCCAATTTTCTTTCCCACAATACAACTAGTTATGCATGTTGTTTGTACCAAATTTCAAGTTTCTAGGTACAGTAGTTCCTGAGAAATCTTTGACACAAAATTTAAGGTAACTCACAAAATACACATCTCAGTAGCAAATATAACAAAGGGGAATAACTCTAAAGAACCTGGCCCCACAGCCCCAATTTTCTTTCCCACAATACAACTAGTTATGCATGTTGCTTGTACCAAATTTCAAGTTTCTAGGTACAGTAGATCTTGAGAAATCTTTGACACAAAATTTAAGGTAAGTCACAAAATGCACATCTCAGTAGCAAATATAACAAAGGGGAATAACTCTAAAGAACCTGGCCCCACAGCCCCAATTTTCTTTCCCACAATACAACTAGTTATGCATGTTGTTTGTACCAAATTTCAAGTTTCTAGGTATAGTAGTTCCTGAGAAATCTTTGACACAAAAAAAAGTTTACACACACACACACAGAAAGTTTACACACACACAGAAAAGACGAAAACTATATACCCCCATGGCATACTCCGTATGCCGGGGGTATAAAAATGGTTGACATCACCTTAGCGCCTATCGTGACTTAGTATCGTGACTTAGTATATAAATTCAGAGAAATATGTAATTGCAATGACTTCAGTGTCCAATTTCATTTGTTTGTTTGTATTGTATTTTTTTTATCGGCCCAGTCAACACTATTTTATGTCATTTTGGAGCCGGTCAGTTTACCTATCCACACTTTTCCTAGGCAGGAGTATACCTAAATGGTTAACAAGTACAGTGCATATTCTTTCGGCAGAAGCTAAAAATTGCCCGTCGTCTATCAGCAGAAGGGAGAGCGTGACCGTAGAAAAGATTCCATGATCAATCTCCACGAAAGAATGTTGCCGACCCCGGCAGGTATCGAGCCCACGTCCTCCTGATTACCAGTCAGACTCGCATCCGACTGAGCTACCGAAGCCGGTTGCATGCATGGTAGTTAACATGTCCAAACTGCGTCTTTCAGAAATAAAGGGACATAAATCTATTGAAAAGGCGAACTGGCAAGTTTTCGAATTTAAATGAGTTTTTATCCCCGGCCTACTTATTAAAGTCTGAAGGGTTTGCGGTGATGACAAGGTTAAAATAAGTATTTTCAGCAATCAAAGTGACGTAATCCTATAACTGCGCAATATGCCGTTTTGAATTTATCCGAGCATTTATCCCCAACCTACATGTAAGTTAGTTTCAGAAAGATTCAATCAAAACTGATCGGGCTTCAGTGATAATAAGTTTGAAAATAGGTATTCTCAGAATTCAAGGGTACGTAACACTTTGAGAGATAGGGCGACCTCCAAAGGTTTCGAAGCCCGAATTTTTATCCTCAGCCTACTCATATTTACGTTTCAGAAAGAGCCAATCAAAACTAAATAGAAGTGAAGGCAAACATCAGGAATCGATACAATTATCACAACTCTCCCATAAGAAAGACCAAAGGGAAAGAAACGCAATCATGAAATGACTGGACCCTAATGGAAACATCAATCGCCAATAGCCAAAAGACAGTTACTTTCCCTCAAAATGATCGATTGACTTAGCCAAAACAAATAGATACAAGCAATCCAAAGACGAACAAGGCATCGCATGCGATACAAATCCCCTCGCACAAGACAACTTCGTGTGTGGAAACATTGAAATGGCAAAAGTCCAACTTGCTTGAGATATTATCATATGCAACATTTGTGTAAAATTTGTTTAAAAATCCATTAATAAATGTAGGTTCTAGAGTGATGACACTATTTCTCTAAAAATAGCCATAGTGACCTTGACTTGAGGCCATGACCGCGAAAGAAGATCTTGCTCAAGATGTAATGATAAGCATTTTTTGTGTGAAGTTATAATTAAAATATGTTAATAAATGTAGGCGGTAGAGTGATGACGAAGTTTTTCTAAAAATAGCAACAGTCACCTTGACCTTGAGGTCATGACCTTGAAAGTCAAAGCAATTCGAGATATTATCATTAGAAACATTTTTGTGAAGTTCCATAAAAATCCATCAATAAATGTAGGCGCTAGAGCGATGACAAAGTTTTTCTTAAAATAGCCACAGTGACCTTGACTTTGAAAGTCGAGATAGCTCGAGATATTGTCATAAGGAACATTTGTGTGAAGTTATATTGAAATTGGTGAAAATATGTAGGCGCGAGAGCAATGACAAAGTGTTTTTAAAAATAGCCACAGTGACCTTGACCTTGAAAGTCAAACTCGCTCGAGGTATTGTCATAAGGAACAATTGTGTGAAGCTATATTGAAATCAAGGAAGAAATAGAGTCGCTAGAGCGATGACAAAGTTTTTCTAAAAATAGCAACAGTGACCTTGACATTGAAAGTCGAAATCGCTCGAGATATTGTCATAAGGAACATTTGTGTGAAGTTATATTGAAATCGGTGAAGAAATGTAAGCGATAGAGCCATAACAAAGTGTTTCTAAAAATAGCCACTGTGACCTTGACCTTGAAAGTGGAACTCACTAGAGATATTGTTATAAGGAACATTTGTGTGAAGTAATATTGAAATTGGTGAAAAAATGTAAGCGCTAGAGCAATGACAATATTTTTCTAAAAATAGCCAAAGTGACCTTGACCTTGAAAGTCGAACAGGTTCGAGGTATTGTCATAAGAAACATTTGTGTGAAGCTATATTGAAATAAGTGAAGAAATGTAGGCGCTGGAGCGATGACAAAGTTTTTCTAAAAATAGCCACTGTGACCTTGACCTTGAAATTGGAACTCGCTAGAGATATTGTCATAAGGAACATTTGTGTGAAGTTATATTGAAATCGGTGAAGAAATGTAAGTGCTAGAGCAATGACAATGTTTTTCTAAAACTAGCCACAGTGACCTTGACCTTGAGGCCATGACATTGAAAGTTGAACATGCCCGAGATACTTTCATAAGGAACATTTGTGTGAAGTTATATTGAAATTGGTGAAAAAATGTAGGCGCTAGAGCCATGATAAAGTTTTTCTGAAAATAGCTACAGTGACCTTGACCTTGAGGTCATGACCTTGAAGGTCAAACTCGCTCGAGATAGTGTCGTAAGGAACATTGGTGTGAAGTTATATTGAAACTGGTGAAGAAATGTAGGCGCTCGAGCGATGACAAAGTTTTTCAAAAAATAGCCACAGTGACTTTGACCTTGAGGCCATGACCTTGAAAGTCGAACTCGCTCGAGATATTTTTATAAGGAACATTTTTGTGAAGTTATATTGAAATTGGTGAAGAAATGTAGGCGCTAGAGCGATGACAAAGTTTTTCTAAAAATAGCCACAGTGACCTTGACCTTGAGGTCATGACCTTGAAAGTCGAACTCTCTCGAGATATTGTCATAAGGAACATTTGTGTGAAGTAATATTGAAATTGGTGAAGAAATGTAGGCACTAGAGCAATCACAAAGTTTTTCTAAAAATAGCCACAGTGACCTTGACCTTGAGGTCATGACCCTGAAAGTCGAACTCGCTCGAGATATTGTCATAAGGAACATTTGTGTGAAGTTATATTGAAATTGGTGTAGAAATGTAGGCGCAAGAGTGATGACAAAGTTTTTCTAAAAATAGCCACAGTGACCTTGACCTTGAGGTCATGACCTTGAAAGTCGAACTCGCTCGAGATATTGTCATAAGGAACATTTGTGTGAAGTTATATTGAAATTGGTGAAGAAATGTAGGCGCTAGAGCGATGACAATGTTTTTCTAAAAATAGCCACAGTGACCTTGACCTTGAGGTCATGACCCTGAAAGTCGAACTCGCTCGAGATATTTTTATAAGGAACATTTGTGTGAAGTTATATTGAAATTGGTGTAGAAATGTAGGCGCTAGAGCGATGACAAAGTTTTTCTATAAATAGCCACAGTGACCTTGACCTTGAGGTCATGACCTTGAAAGTCGAACTCGCTCGAGATATTTTCATAAGGAACATTTGTGTGAAGTTATATTGAAATCGGTTAAGAAATGTAGGCGCTAGAGCGCTGACAAAGTACGTACGTACGTACGTACGTACGGGACAAATGCTATATCCCCCCTCACAACTATGTTGTGCGAGGGGATAACAAACCGAGAAGAACATCTAAATTTAATATCAAATAGTCGAGCTAAAGGCTTCGGTGATTTCAGATTGGTTTTCAACGGAAAAATGACATAAACATAGGTTAAGGCAATGAAGACTCTTTCGTAACAAAACAAGAACAGATCAGCCACAAGGGGTGTGCATTTCGTACCCATCGGAATACCCACTATTTGTCTGAATAACTTAGTACCAAATCTGATTGTAAATATTATCAAGTAGAAAGGTGAGAGCTTCACACATTTTCTGACATGCCAATAAGTATAATTTTTATACTCTTCAGAAGAGAAAAAAAAGCTTTTCTTAAACTGCATGCAAGAGAAAATCTTTCCAATGAAAGGTCTATTTAATTAAATCGTTAAAGGTTTCTTTTATAAGATTATGAGGAAGTGTAGTATAAAGGGTGGAAAAATCATAGGTAGACAGACTTGAAGCACAAAAACTTCTGGATTTCAATTTATTTAAAACTTATTAGAATTTTTATAGACCGAATCAGATTTCTCGCTGATCTTTAAAAGACTGTCCTTATGGCCATCCTTTGTTTAGGTTTCCATTATGGTCTGGTCGCTTCATGTTTGTGTTTCCTTCCCTTTGGTGTCTTTGATTAGTGGAGTAAGTTAATTGTATCGATTTTCTGATTCTTGTTTTACCTTTCATTTGTCGCAATATTTCATCAAATGTTTTGATATCAGTAAAACATGAAGATAATAATTTTAGAAAGTTGTGTGCTGGAACAAGTGCTTGAATTTGCAATTAACCGTGCGTTGTATGTCTTTTACGGAGTTTAGGTAACCGATATAACGCAGGAAGCTTGCCTTGGCCTTCTGTAACACATAGAGCAAACTAACTATTGGTTTATAGTTTAACTGTTGGTTTTCGTTTGCTCCAGCAGTTCAGTGGTTTCTTGCTATCGAATCCTCACCGTTGTTTCATTTCTTTGGTTGTTTGTTTTTCGTGTTCTCGGAGATGTTGCACTGATGAGTTAGGAGGCCTTCATGCGGACTGAACAAATTGTTTGTCTAAATCTCTACGGAAATCGTTTCAAGTTTCCTCCCACAGTATAATCTGTTTCACTTTAACATTCTTCTTACGCGGTTTATTTTTGTTATCGTTTGCCTTGGAGTTGTGTATCGCTTATATGTTTTGTGTTGGATAGCCAACTGGCGATTTTGTGGGAAAGTAACTGTCCTTTTGCCTTTCCGACTTTCCGATTATTACAGGGTCACTGATGAGGCTTTTTTAGCCGAAACTACGTAGTATGACCCATCCTCTTTCTTATGAATGTTTTCATTGCTCTTAAAGGAACTCATTTTTGATTTTTATTTGCCTTCACTGCAGCTGGTGTTGTGCCGTGTGGCGGCCGTAAAACGTCTCCCCGTACATCAACCATAGTGCAGTTTATATTTTACTTTTGGTCCTTTGAGATCAGCGTGAATATTCTGAGAAATCGGAAATAAATTATTGGTTTAGACTCATATTCTAGACAGGTTTTTAATTATTTGGACCCCATTTTGATTTATATCAGTCTTTGAATCGACTGCCTATTCAAAATTCGCCAAATTGCAGTATGTTTCCTCTGGCTTTCTTTGCCGGATTATTACAGGGTCACTGATGAGGCTTTTTTAGCCGAAACTACGTAGTATGACCCATCCTCTTTCTTATGAATGTTTTCATTGCTCTTAAAGGAACTCATTTTTGATTTTTATTTTCCGCTATTTATGTTTCCATTAGAGTCTAGTTATTTCATTTTAGTGTTTCTTTCTCTTTTTTGTCTCCGATGGGCACTGTGGGTTAATTGTATCGATACCTGATAAATGCCTTCACTTCTGTTTTGGTGGCTGAATGACAAATGTGGTCATTAACTACAGTCATGTCTATAGTCAAAGGCTGCAGTCCATATGCTTAGTTAGGGCCGCAAGGGAGATAAGTTCTGTACTAATTGTGTTACCCTCGTGAAATAAAGTCTTTATTATTATTATTATTATTACTATTATTATTATAGTACCACCAAGCTTTTGTTGAAGGGTGTTGACATAGTAGAGCCGTCAAAGTTGGGGCTATAATTGATTTTTACGTGGCCACGATCTTCATTCTTGCTTCTATCGTGGTTTAGACAAATAATTAGTTCAGTCCGCATGAAATCCCATCAAAGCAACATCTCCGAAAACATAAAATCAAAATAATACAGATGTGAATACAGTATGAGTATAATCAATCCAGCAACAACAGGACTCCGAAATTCCATTTTCCATACGACGTATAGAGCGCTTTACAGGAGTATTTTAATTTGAAATTTATGAATCTAGCCATTGGCGAGTTTCATAAGTTTTATATAAAGTACCACGAGTTTAAGAATCTATTTATCTTCTAACGGTTTCAAATCATTTGTTTTTTTTTTCATTTGTTTTTTGCCGAATAAGTCCAGAAGAATATCTATATATATAAACACAGGGGTGTCACAGACGGCGTGGTGGCATACGCGCCAGTAACCATGCGTAATGATACATGTGGCCATTTTTGTGGCATGACGTCGACCACTAACTAACAGCAACGTCTTTTGATAAATGTAGGATAGAAGTGAGAGCAATGATCAGAAATCGATACAATGACCTCACACCTCCAATTCCAGACACCAAAGGGAAAGAACCATAAACATAAAACAAATTCAACAAAAATGAAAACGTCGCAAGCGGATAGCCAAGGGGAGGGGGTGCAGTTACTGTCCCATAAAATCACCAAAAACGGCTATCCAAAACCATCACGAAAACACACCTATATAATTTTGACCCCCTTTAACCCAACTTTTATATAGTAAAACTGGGGTTTGCATTGGTAAACCTTATTTTTCTTATTTCTGATCTAAAATATAAGAGTGTGGGTACTCGTCGATGAGGCGGTTCTAACGAGTACCCACAACCTATATTTCGAGCAGAAATAAGAAAAAGATCACAATTTTTCCTCTAAAAATTTTCGTTTTTTCGACGATAAAATTGAATATGTATTTATATAGGCATGTTTTCGTAATGTGACAAAAAATATTTAAGCAAGACAAACAGTGAAATTCCGCTACTAAGACCACATAAATTGAAGATAAATTATACTTTTTTAAAAGCATAAATAGAAGGTTTCAGGTATATTTTCGTTTTGTTTATTACATTCAGTGTGCTCTAGTGGCAGACCACCATTAGGACTGTTGAAAAGAGGTCTTAAAGTTACGAACAGTCCCAAGGGCGGTCTTAATATAGGAATTTTACTGTAGATGCAAAGACAAACTATACCAAATTTAAACCACAACAGAAGAACTGCACTGGAACAGTCAGTAAAAAGGTGGTTTACTTTGGGTTCCTTAAATCGAGTTTACTTGACCAAATTCCTCGCCCTTAGTTCTGTCGTGGTTAAAACAAATTGTTTGTTCAGTCCGCATGAAATTTTACATCAATTTAATTGAGCCAGTGCATGACAAAAACTACAAGAAGTCTTGAGCGAACAGCGCCTCGCTGATCGCATGTACCTACAACAGGTTTATAGCTATGCAAAGAGACATAAACAAAGGCCTTGTCATAGTGGATGAGTGCGCAGGTTGATTTGAGTCTCTGCTGGTCGCACCAGTCTAATTGTAGGTTTTTTATGCGCCGGCTTAATTACATATTCGTCTAATAAATACCCTTGTTAGTGAAGAAAAGTGGTCTGAACTATCATATATTGCCTCATTACGATGACACATCCGTGCCTCATAGTGCATGTTTCACATCTTCAAAATGGCTACTTTTCTGATGAAAATCCGTGATAATTTTCTTATTTGCAATGCAAACAGAGGTTGAGGGTACTCGTTAGAACCGCCTCAATGGTGCTCTTAGAACCGCCTCATTGGGGTGGTTCTAACGAGTACCCACAACCTATGTCTTGGAGTAGAAATAAGAAAAATAATGCTTACCCCTGCAAACCCCAGTTTTCTCTATATAAAGTGCGGTTTAGGGGGGGATCATTTCACGACTCGTTAACATGATATATTTGCTAAGATCATTTAGAATAGGCACTTGCTAGAATTGCCTCAAACCATTTATAATAATAATAGTAATTATAATATTCGACCTTATTTATAGAGGGTAACACATTAGTTACTGTACTAGTACTAAGCTATCATCTGGCCCTCTTTACCTGAGTAAACTCTAAAGTTAAATTATTTTATTTTAGTTTTCGATGAATGTGAATCATCGCCATGTGGAGAGGAGCATCAGTGCGTCAACGAAATAGGAGATTTCACATGTGTCTGCTCCAACGAAATGTCAGGCAAAGTATGTGATATTCCTAAAGATCACTGCACAGGCAATGAATGTAAAAATGGTGCAACATGCAAAAACAATGTTACAGAATACTCGTGCGTTTGTCAAGAAGGATATGCTGGAACTTTCTGCGAAATTCCACCAGGTTAGACACACAGTAATGAACTAACGCTTAAATAGCAGACCCAATAAATATTTTGCAGCCGTAGTGGTTGTAAAACTAGGTTGTATTTTTAGATGCCAATTATTGCAATACCTGTCTTACTATTGTTACATTGTGGGCATTGAGAGGCCTGTGGGTCAGGCCTCAGATTCTATGACGGTTCCAGCGTAAATGCTTACTGAGAATTAGAGAGATCTAATTCAATGTAATGTTGGTTGGTGCCTGATGCTCTGTGTCTGGTCGGGCCCATCGGGGTCTAACTTGGTTTTCTTTTACTCCAGCATTTCAGTGGTTTCTTGCTGTCGAGTCCTCACCGTTGTTTCGTCCCTGTGGTTGTTTGATTTTTGTGTTCACTGAGATGTTGCACTGATGATCTAGGAGGCCTCCATGTGGACTGAACAAATTATCTGTCTAAATCGCGACGGAAGTAAGGGCGAGGATTGTGGCCACTCAATGCGGTTCTTCTGTCGCGATTTATTGTTGTTATGGTTTATCTTTGGGTGTTTGTGTCGCTTGCATTATTTTTTTTTTTTTGATAGCAAATTGGCCATTTTGTGGGAAAGTTCTGTCCTTTTGGCTTTCCTCTATTGATGTTTCCATTATGGTCTGTTGTTTCATGTTTGGGTTTCTTTCCCTTTGTTGCCTCTGATGGGAGCTGTGTGTTAATTGTATCGATTACTGATCATTGCCTCCACTTCTATTTTGCCTAGGCGGTTCTAACTAGTGTACATTGAAGGTGTTTTAGAGGCTCGCCAATGCGGTTCTACCTATTGTACACTGTGGGCGTTTTAGAGGCTCGCTAAGGCGGTTCTAATTATTGTACACTGTGGGCGTTTTAGAGGCTCGCTAAGGCGGTTCTAACTAAGACTGTTCTAACTACAATCTGTGTTTCTCACTGAAATTAACCCTTTATGTAACAAATGAAATCTTCCTCCTTATATATAGCAGGAGTCAATTTCAAAATTGAGGGGTGCCAGGTTGTGTTTTCTTCAAAATTTGGTTGGAAAATGGCTGAACCTTTTGCAAACAGTGGAGGCCCTGATCAGACGCCGCGTTCTGCCGCGTCTGATCTGGGCCTGCACTGTTTGCCAGGGAACCTGTTTTTGGGTTTCTGGTATAAATGGGTTAAGAAAATAATGTATTCCTTTTCAAACCTACATTTTCGAATATAAAGTTAACTTACAGAGGTAAGAAAATACATGCTCGTGAAATGACTGTGTCTGAAGATAAGGAGACACATCACGTTAAATAGTTCTTGTGAAGAACAAACCACAAAAACCTACGTTTAGAGAGAGATGTGATGTTTACAATTTAAGTATTATTCTTGCTAAACGCTTTGGAAAAGTTTTGTTTTAAAGTACCCCCACGACAATGTTTGAGACAAAGTAATATCACACTTTGTCATCAAAACTTGTTAATAAAATACGTGATTAACATATGTTTGCTGAGCCCTGCCCATCGGGCTTTCGAAATAGATGGGCTTCACGATGCTTCCACGCAGAACTGGAACCGACGCACACGAGTACTTGTAAACCACTTAGAGGATCTAAGCCTACCCAGGCAAAGTGGTGCGAGTCAAACCCTATTGGTTTCAATGGCCGACAGGGCATGAGATGTCATTTCATCTCAGTGTCGGGTAACAGTCCCACAAAATTGGAAGCAACGTCTTTACAGTTACTTATACAGTGTTGAGGGGGACGTTAAACCTCGAATCAAACAAACAAAACATTTGTGCTATCCTAAACTCGATTCATGGATTCTGGATGTTTGATGTTTTCCTTTATCTTTGTACTAATTATCTTATCTCCCGTTTCACTATGGATCATTTGTGGAGCTTAGCAACCAACATTTTAGCTCGCCTTGGCCGAAGGCTCCAGTGGAGCTTATAGGATGGCAGTTTCTCCGTCGTCCGTCCGTCCGTCCGTCGTCCGTCCACAGTTTTGACCAGCTATATCTCTGCAGCCTGCAGGTTGATCTTAATCATTTCTCATCTGTAGCATGCCTCTGGTAGGGGCATTTACGACATACGCTTTTTTTCGAAATCGCACAAAAACTTTGGTTTCTATGGCAACCACAAGGTCCCATATATTTACAATGGGAAAATGCTTGTCATCACCGTAACGCCTTCAGTTTAGATCGGATCTTTCTGAAACTTATATTTAAAGTGGCTGGGGATAAAAAATCGGATTAATTCGAAAACCGACCAAGTCGGCCCATTTTTCATAGAGTTACGTCCCTTTGATTGCTGAAAATGCCGATTTTCGAACTTGTCGTCACCATACTTATATGTAAGGTGGCTGGGGATAAAAACTTGAAAGAATTCGAAAACAGGCTAAGTCGGCCTATTTATCACAGAGTTACGTCCCTTTGATTGCTGAAAATGCCGATTTTTGACCTTGTCATCAACGTAGCGCCCTCAGCTTTGATCGGATCTTTCTGAAACGTATATTTAATGTGACGTGATATAAAAACTCGGATTAGTTCGAAAACCGGCCAGGTCAGCCCCTTTACCATAAAGTTACATCCATTTGATTGCTGATGCAGATTTTTGACCTTGTCATCACCGTAGCCCCTTCAGTTTTGATCGGTTTGATAGGTAAGGTGGCTGGGGATAAACTCTCAGACGAGTTGAAAACCATCCAAGTTGACCAATCTATCATAGAGTTAGTCCCTTTGGTTGCTGAAAATGCCGATGTACGACCTTTGTCATCACCTTAGCCCCTTCAGTTTTGTTCGGATTTTTCTGAAACTTATATGTAAGGTGGCTGGGGATAAAACCACGGATAAGTTCGAAAACCTGCCAAGTCGGACCGACCATTTATCATAGAGTTACGTCCCTTTGATTGCTGAAAATGCCGATTTTGACATTGTCGTCACCGTGGCCCCTTCAGTTTTGATTGGATCACTCTGAAACTTAAATGCACGATGGCTGGGGATCTTCCTGAAACGTAAGTAGAAGTATGTCAGGGTTAAAAGCTTGGGTGAGTTCGAAAACTAGCCATGTGGATCGATTACTGGCGGAGTTTCGTCCCCTTCATTGCTGAAAATGTTTATTTTGGACCTTGTCATCACCATAGCCTCTTCAGTTTTGATCGGATCTTCTTGAAACTTACAAACAAGTAAGTTAGGAATAAAAGCTCTGAAGACTTAAAACAACTGACGAGGTTGGCTCACCTATTGTAGAGTTACGTTCCATTTACTGCTGAAAATGCCGCCTGTTTTTGTCCTTGTAATCACCATAGCCCCTTCAGTTGTCATCGGATCTTTTTGTAAATAACATGTTAGTAAGTAAGGGATAAATCATTGGCTGAGTTTAAAAATTGGTCAGGTTGGCCTATATTTCGGAGAGTTATGTGCCCCTTGTTGTCTTTGTCCTCACCGTAGCTCGGATCTTCTTGCTATTGAATTTCTTAAAACTTACTCATAAGTAAGTCAGGGATAAAAGCTCAGATGAGTTTGAAAACTGACAAGGTCGGCCATTAGTTGTAGTGTTGCATCCCATTGATTGCTGATAATCCTATTTTTGACCATTTCATCACCGTAGCCCCTTCAGTTTTTATCTTGATAAGTCAGGGATAAAAGCTCAGTTGAGTTAAAAAACTGGAACTAATTCCTTTTGATTGCCGAAAATGCCTATTTCTAACATTGTCATCACCGTAGCCCTTTAGTTTTCATCAGATCTTCTTGAAACTTATGTATAACTAAGTCTGGGATAAAAGCTAAAATGAGTTTGAAAATTGACGAGGTCAGCCTATCTGTCATAGATTTACTTCCCTTCGATTGCAGAAAATCCTGTTTAGACTGTTTGACCTTGTCATCAGCATAACTCCTTGAGTAACAACCGGAATTTCCTGAAACTTTGAATCTGTTAGCTCGGGTGAGCAATACAGGACCATCCATAGTCCTCTTGTTTAAAGCAAGTCATCCGGTTCTGCAGTAGATAGAAAATACTTTGTAGAAAATTGCAAGATATTCTGACATGTTGTTCTCGCCCTTTTAAGTCATACATAAATGTGTTATCAGGAACACTTAGGCGCTGTTTATGACAAAAAGAAACAAGACTGCCGTATCGTCCGTCTAATGATAGCCCGCTCGTTTAACCCTATCTATTATACGCCTATCCTGAAACCCAAGATACTCTGTTAAACCAGCTTCAACCTGTCCGTGTGATATATAGCCTAGTAACCGCCAATTTATATTATATAGTAGTTGTGATCCTGAACAAAGTATATGTCTTTGTAAACAATGACTACAAACTGGAACCAACGGAAAGAAAACACTGGTTTATAATTTCCTTTAATTTAGATTCCAGTTTGTAATGAGGAATAGTTTTATAAAGAGTAGAGAAATCGGAACACTTTCATCATAGTGCAGACTTTCATCAAAGTGCACAACATCCGATAGTGCGGATTATATTTTCTGGTCCTTTGGTGCCATTGGGTTCATTTTGAATCATTTTGAAAATAGAGATCTGCTTAAGCCGGCGCTAGAGGGCGTAGCCGATGTTGCACATTTCAGTACTGGTCTTGAACAGACTCGATAAATCCGAGGCTGCTATTTTCGTTTATTTGATGTATTCTTTGCTTCCAAAGGATCTAACTATTCAGAACGTATTTATACTTTTTAA